>ML978128.1:1200000-1870748 GCA_010015805.1 Rhizodiscina lignyota
CTTGGCCATGCTGCTGGCCGCCATGTTGTTGCGGCTGGAAGCCCCCGCCTTGCTGGTTGTAGTTATGGCTAGCTTGACTCGGTTGGTAGCTCGACGGCGGCGCGGTGCCCGTGTAAGGACCACTGCTGTGCCCTTGGCTGGTGTAACCGTAGCTCTGATTCTGCGACCCATGGCTGCCATGTGAGCCTCCTGTCGCTGCACCAATGACGCTGCCCAACATGCCGCCAAGGCCGCCTGAGCTCCCATGCGAGCCAGATCCACCATGCTGCTGCTGGTTGCTGGAACTGCTAGAGCTGCCTTGCTGATTGTGCGGTTTCTTGCCTCCCAGTAGACCGCTCGCCAATTGGCCAACCAGACCACTCGCACCGCCACCACCACTGCTAGAGCTGTGTCCACCAGATCCGCTTCCATGAGAACTGCCGCTTGAGAGGAGGGTCGATGCTAGGCTGCCGAGGCCACCTCCGCTGCCTCCCGACTGTTTGCCCCCGCCCATGAGCATATTAACTGCCATACCCTATTCACGACATTGTCAGCTTCTGTTCGCCTAACAAGACGAGTCTTTGACCCAAAGACAGAACAATTTAGGTTTGAAAGACATACCCCAAGCCCGCCACTTCTGTCTGCCTGGTACCCTTCCTCTGAACCTCCAACACCTCTTGTGCCTTCACCTTCACTGCTCATTGTTCCCGGTGTCGAGCTTGTTGGTGGTGGGTAAGGCCCGCCTCCTTGAGCAGGCGTGCTATGTGCTGAACTCGTCGCGCCTGGCGCTGCGCTCGCCGGGCGTTCCCACGTAGAGACACCTGTGGATATTTGGACGTAGTAGTATTTGCGGGAGCTGTGAGTGGCGTTTGTGTTAGCCTGATTGCGATCCTGAAAGAGGCGCAAGCCGAGGATGTGAGGAGAATCGCTGGCTTCAGCGGCGTTGGTATGTGTTGAGGAGGGGGGCAATGTGACAAAGAAGGATCAAGTGTTACCTCGAGTCCCATTGTGCTATCCAGCCACTTGGTAGTGAGGGAACCTGTGTGTCATCGGGCCCAGCATCTACATCAACGCAGTCAGAGACCTCAGCTCCTTGGCAAATGTGTCCTGGGCAATATACCTGGAGACGACGGCTTCTGGATATCCGCCATCTTGGCCGGCGGCACGCGTTGGTGGGGTGCTCTTCAGTGGCGTCGAGACGTTCGCGCAAATTCCGTGTAGGGGGAGGGGATAGGTGCTCGACGGAGAGTGAAAATTGAAGGAGGCAGCTGTTTGGGCATGAATTAAAAGGCGAGCTTAAGGCGGTGCGGAGGTCAGGTCGAGAGCTGTGGCTTAGCGCTGAGCGTAAGGAGCGCTTGCTCGTACATCAGCCCCTCCACTCGTTCGTCGCAATTTGCCTAACTAAGCTACAATGCGGCGAGTGCTGTTCAATGGAGCAACACACGCGACTTTCCGCTGCTCCACGGCATACGACCAGTGGCGACACGGACACGGACACGAAGTTGAGGATGCACAATATCGAACTAGGCATTACTATCCGCAATTTCATAGTGTATCAACCTGGATGACAGTAAACGGAAACTTTGTTTCAACCCCCGGCGCCCAACGTCCGGCTTTGATGCTTTCGATTATTGACCAATTGAAAAGCATTTTTGTGCATGTGCAATAACAATTGCCACTCTAGTATTCGGCTTCAGCGCCCTCCTCTCCCTCCAGAGAGTCTGCTGCGACCTCCTCGTAGTCACGCTCCAGCGCAGCCAGGTCCTCACGAGCCTCGGAGAATTCACCCTCCTCCATGCCCTCGCCGACGTACCAATGGACGAACGCACGCTTCGAGTACATGAGGTCGAACTTGTGCGACAGAGCAGACCAAGCTTCAGAGATGGCAGTCGTGTTGGAGAGCATGCAACTGTATAGCGTTAGCTAAGGAATTCGAGAATGCAAAAATATTAGACTTACACAGCGCGGTTGACCTTGGCAAGGTCGCCATTTGGAACCATCTGAGGCGGCTGGAAGCAGATGCCGATCTTGAAGCCAGTCGGGCACCAGTCCACGAACTGGATCGTCCTCTTCGTCTTGAGCGTAGCGACGGCAGCGTGAACGTCCTTGGGGACAACGTCTCCACGATACAGCAAGCAGGTCGCCATGTACTTTCCGTTGCGCGGGTCGCACTTGACCATCTGGTTGTTGGGCTCGAAGCAAGACATGCTGATTTCCTGCACAGAGTTGGCCTCGTGGGATGCCTTGGCGGCAGAGACAACAGGTGCGTAGGCGACAAGCGGGAAGTGGATACGAGGGTATGGCACAAGATTGGTCTGGAACTCGTTGAGGTCGACGTTGAGAGAGCCATCGAAGCGGAGGGAAGCAGTGATGGAAGAGACAACTAGCGCTGGTCAGTCTACGTCACAACATCTGAAGTTACTGACTCACCCTGGGCAATGAGACGGTTCAAGTTCTCATAGTTAGGCCTCTCGATGCCCAAGTTCCTACGGCAGATGTCGTAGATGGCCTCGTTATCAACCATGAAGCTGCAGTCCGAGTGCTCGAGCGTCGTGTGGGTGGTGAGGATGGAGTTGTACGGCTCGACAACCGACGTAGCGACCTGTGGCGCAGGATACACGCAGAATTCGAGCTTGCACTTCTTGCCATAGTCCACAGACAGCCTCTCCATCAGCAGAGCACCGAAACCGGAGCCAGTGCCGCCTCCAAAAGAGTGGAAGACCAAGAAACCTTGGAGACCAGAGCAGTTGTCGGCGACCCTGCGGACCTTGTCGAGGACTTGGTCAATCAACTCCTTGCCAACAGTGTAGTGGCCACGAGCATAGTTGTTCGACGCGTCCTCCTTGCCAGTGATCATCTGTTCAGGGTGGAAGAGACTGCGGTAGGTGCCTGTGCGGACTTCGTCGACGACATTGGGCTCAAGATCGCAGTAGATGGTGCGGGGGACATATTTTCCCTGGCCTAGTAGTCTTTAAGTGATTGCTCGTGAAGACTATATCAAGTTCTACCATACCAGTCTCGGAGAAGAAAGTGTCGAAGCCGTGGTCGTCGTCCTCCTTCTTGCGCTCGTCGGTGAGGTAGCCATCGGGCTAGATTAATGTCAGAATCAAGCAGTAACTGGCAGGAGATTGATGCATACCTGAATTCCGTGTTCAAGGCAGTAGAGCTATCAAGACATCCTTGTCAACATGTGTTTCTTCATTTGCTTTCATGGACTGCAGGGGCCTCGTGCGTGGCCAAAGCCCCTGCGCAGAAGTTTCATGCAGGATATTGAGGGATAAAGCGCGTCTTGACTTACTTCCCAGCACGAGTTGGCAATTTGGCAGCCCGCCTGGCCGACTGTACGCGTCGAATGTCAGCTTCTTTGTCCGAGTCTCTTCTTTCTCGCGCATGTTGTCGTCTGGCGGTCAGGGGATGCGGGGGTGTTTACGTACCGTTCAAGCTAATGACTTCGCGCATTTTGTGAAGTTCGAGTGTCTCTGACTCTGGGACCGACTAGAATACTCCGGATGGTGGGTGAGGAGGGAGAAGGAAGATGGTGGGTTGTGGGTGGGATATGGGGAGAGATGTTTACTCAGGGTGCGATTGGAAGCGATGTGTATGCAGCGCACGGACGCTTTTCGATTTTTGATAGCTTCGTCCCAAGGCAGCCGCGTTTTGCTGCCCCTCCAACAAGCGCGAGCAGCCGTACTATTCCGCCCTCCACTGAAGCAATTGGCGCCGCCATGAGACACTCAGTTTATTGACCATTCCGACGCGCGCGTCTGCCACGGGAGACACACGCCGCGCTTCCGTGAAGATGCGCTGGACCTCATTCGTTGTCACGCTACTCCCCACCGCGTTCGCCAACGTCGAGAAGACAATATTCAAGGCTCCCCCGTCCATCACCATTCCTCAAACTCAACCCAACTTTGAGCATCTATGCTTGCATACCCTCACTCCATCACGGCCGACCTTGAATACAGACCTCGCCGCGCGCTTTCCGTCTGAGCAAGCGCCGCGGGGTATTGAATCGTGGCACCTGCTGGACGACCTGAGCGAAGGGCAGCGACACGAGCTGAGAATCTGCTGGGCTGCTATTGTGAGCTCTGACTTTGCATCTCCATGGGTCTGCGATTGCTCACTTTAACAGCAACCCACTGAATTCTGGCTTAACGTTTACACCCTGAACGAAGTCTTCGACGCACCTTCCCTCGTCACCTCCCTTGCCGCCTACTCTGAACAAAGAAAGGAACGTGCATCATGCGGAAGTAGGAGCACGTTGAACCCGGATACTGGGACCGGGAACAGACGATCACTACTGTTCCTTCGTGTCCAATCCGCTGCAGACTACTTCACCACAAACAACACTCTCATGCGCAACCCACCAGACGTTCATGTGGACATCAGTACGAATGCCAATATCTCGTGACGTATTTGTGTCACCTTAATAACATGTGAATGGCAGTTCTCGATCCATATGTACTCGGCATTTTTCCACGATCACTACTTCCAACAGCTGTGTACCTGCTCTCCCTCACAATCATCGGCTGGTACCTGTCAGGCTACCTATGGTCAATCATTTCCAAACCACCTCGAGCGAACACGAAAGCGCACAAAGCATAAACACAATCTTTACTGAGTAAACAGACAATCAGGTCTATGCGCCGTGGTGCATAAGCTCTCATGAATGTCGCAGACCCGCCTGCCGCGCTTGCAGCCTTCATCGCCTCTTTACGATTCCGGCGCTCTCTGAGTCACCTCCGTGCTCGCGGCGCACGATATCAAGCTCAAAGAGCAAAGATGGCGAATCCCAACATCTCGAGCCTCCTGCAGCTGCCAATGGAGCTCTACGATCTCATCGAGTCGTACATGCCCCCGGACACTTTTATCACCTTCGCCTTCGCCGCCTACACCCAGCTCTACGATCGCGGCGACATTCCGAGGCTTACACAAAGATATCTGCGATTAATACTCAGCCCACCACCCCAGACGAGCGGCCGCTTCTCGCGTCTGCCAGCGGAGCTTGTGCTCAACATCCTGCGCGGGATGAATCGACGCGACCAAGTGGCACTCGCTATTGCGGAGTACCACGACTTCAGGCGCCTGGGAATTGCACCTGCGATCTCGCCGACGATTAGGTACGAGTTATTCGTTGCATGCCTGAGGGGCAGACACGACCCTACTTGAGGCCAATATGGGTTTGCTAAAACTGGACATTATCTAGGTGGCAGCTCTTGTGGGCCGCCTTCTGGCAATGTGAAGATGAAAGGCCGATCCCAAGGGCAGGGATGCGATATACGCTCTGCTTGTTTCCGCCCCATAGGGTTCGGCGCAGGCGCTCTAAAACCTGGTAAGAGCGAACAGACCTCTGTGCTCTGACTTTGATTACGCGACTGCTAGCAGCTGGTGGCATTTCGGTCTATGGTTTTGATGTTGAAGCACAATGAATGCCATTGAGGATGGTGGCATGAGAAATCCTACTACGGAGGTCATCTGGGCGACGGTACGATCCGGACAGCAGTGCAGTGGGATGAACTGAGGCAACGAGTTAACGACCTCGATAAAAAAAAAACTCAAAACTTGGTTGATCATATGATAGCAGATAACATCTTGCTATTAGGTGACTCGTTATCTCTACAAGAGCTATCCCGCATTTAAGCAGCAAAATCTCATCCACATAGGCAACCCCGGAACCATTACCGATGAGTTTCTGGTTTGTTTTTGGAACTCCCATCGACCGTAAAGATAGCGAGGCCGTATCTGTCCGAGTCATTGAGAAACACTGGCCCGTATTCCGACGTGCTCTGTTTATGATCTCCAATAATGCTCCACCTTCCCATGGTATCGACGATGTCATCTGGTATATCCACGTCGCCGGGTTGTCTTCATCAAGCCCCGGGTGAAGGTTGCTCCCACCTTCATGCTACCATGAACATGCTCAGCGTGAGTAAACATGGAAGGCTGTCACTGCAAGGGAGATTCATGCATGAACTTGGGATTATCTTGGAGTGCCGTGCCCGTGGTTCTTTAATGTCGTACCTGCGCCTCAATACCGACAATTCGTAACGGATCCTACTAGTAACTAGTTGAAGACCTTGACATGCTTGGCTTTTTGTCCCATGGCAGTGCCACCTGCTTTATCCCTCCGCAGCGTACTCGTACCGAGCTTGATGATGCACAAGGGAACGTCTACGTTGATACTCTCTCTAACTAACCTGCGTAATCGTTGAACCAGCTCATCTATCGAGCTATCGAAGAGAATTAGTAGTTGCCGTTGTTGTTGGATCACCTCGTCGGATTTATAGAGCACCGACCCGATGGTAGTGCCTGTATCGTCAGCAGGCAAACAATCTTATAGAGTCTTCAAGAGACCAGTGACATCTCAGAAAATCTCGAGCAATCGACTAATCGACTTCGCTGCTGGCAGGTGTTTGCCGCCAAAGGCTATCGGCACGGTTTTGTCTTGCTTTCGTTGTCCGGACACTATTGCCAACCCAAACAATGCTGCAGAACAATGAAATTGTGGAGTTGGCGTCCAAGTTTGCCAGGCGGTGTGGAGATTCCGTTTATACTGTCCGAGACGCAGTGATACATGGAAATGCTGTGTCGCCTTAGCTGTGGTACAACGGCGACCGACATCAGCCGACCGCCTATCCGCAAAGAACGCAGGTCCGAAGACGATCTGAAAAGCTCGGGTATGTCGCACAGAAGATACTGTAATAACTGGGTACGTCATAACCCACAGAAAAGGTATCGTTCAGATCCATTTGAAGCCAATTGGATAGCCGTGGCAGCATTCGTCACAGCGCCCAGAGATGTTGTATTCCGGCTGGGTTATCAATTGAGGAAATACGCACTTTGTGCCTTGCAGGGACGATATTGGTGAAGATTTTGTGGTCGTGAACATAAGTATGATCTGAACTGTGTGCCCTGTTAGAATAGGCACTCAGTGTTCTCCTCATGCTCCTTGCTTCTCCATTTCTCGGTCACTCAGTCAAGCATCGGTGCTTCTATTCGAACTCGTCTGCTCCGAAGGGAAAGATAAGGACTCGCTGTCTAGTCCTTAAGCTCTGAAAGCTCTGTCATATCCGGGGAAGCCCTGGTCTCAACGGTGGTGTGTTCTGATAGTCAAACAACCCAATTGAGTATTTGCCTGTCTAGGTCTCAAGAGCTCCGAGTGGCAATATGAATACCTTCGCTATTGTGAGTGTTTATCAGCAGTCAAGTGAAGTAGAAGCTGATTCCTTCAGGTGGCATACTTCATGCTAGCGATCGCTATCGCCGACGCTCAATTCTGCCCTGCAAATGAGACCTGTGCGGACACGAGCGTGCCCTATGCCGTCCTCCAGATCAAAGCGACTCCAGAGTGCTCCGGGCCAAACGTCACGATACAGCAGTGCATGCCGGCCGAGTGTATCGCAACAGCTTCCTTCCTCTCATCATCAAGCGGAACATTTGGATTTCGTGGCACACTCGTAAATGGTGGATACAGCTACGTCCCAACAATCCAACTCTTTCCTGGAAGAGACTGTGTGGAAGACGCTAGCGATCTTGGAACGAAGAGTTGGACGTTGCAATTCAGCAGCGTTGATGGAGTGGGTCGGATGCAGACGGCATGCCATAGATTCGCTGTCAACGGCACGGTGCCCGCATCGGTGAAGCTTAATGTGAGGAGAGTTTAGGGTTATAACTGCATTAGAGATGGAGACAATGTAAAATGCTTAGCAAGCAGGGCAGAGACTGTGTAGAAATCATGAGACTGTTCATGCAAGATGCTGAGATGCGTGGAAAATAAACGGCTAGATACGAGATGAGAGAAGCTAAAAGATAAAAGGTACCACTACCTGCATCTTCATCGGCGATCTCTTAGGACATCGCAGTACATGTCTTTTCTTCGAAAATCGAGGTGGAAGTGAAAACGGATACCGATGGAACTGCGATAGGGAGCAGTTATGGCCGCTAATCAGCAGTAGTAGCCCCCCGCAAAGCTACGGCGAACTGCAGCCGCAATTCAGACTCTACCCCCGTACCCCAGTTTCACTCTCCATCTGAGCCTCGAGATCGTCCAGGCACAGCCCGGGCACGGCCACTTGTTGGATTCTCCTCGAGGATTCAGCCTACTATAGTAAGTACAAGCTTTCACCGCAAATCTTTCTGCCTTCTGTCGCATTGCGTGTCTATTGTTCGCTCGCTCGCTTAACAAGGAGGATTGCGACCGCGCGCCGCTCTGCTTCGCACGAAAGCGAGGCCGCACTTACGCGGCATCAAGGCAGCGGCCGCGACAGCGACGACGACAACTTTTAATCTACGACGACCATCCGTAATCCAAATTGGGTATGCCATGCGAGAGTAGTCATCAGCAGCATTCACATCCGAGGCAGCAGCAAAAAGCCAACGCCGTGGACATGCAGCCAGACCTTCCTCCTCATCCGGCTCGTCTGGGTCTCATCTCATCCGGCGACGTTAGTCCGCTGTGCTGAAAGATTAGTTGTTGCGCCGAGCGACGAAGCAACCGTTGTTTTGGCCTCAATTTGACCCCTCACGTCAGGCGCGCACATTCTGGCCACGTCTGAGGAGGGCCAGCCGTTATGTAGGGCTGACCAAGCTCCCAAGCCAACCACGCCGCCTGCAGGCCAGCGAAACGGCGACCACGTGAAACATGTTTGCGGCATTCGGGCACCGAAAAGAGCACGCGCGCCTCCGATTCGTCCAGCACACCGACGGTGAGATCGTAGCCCCCGGACGGTACGGATCTTAAGGGAGGCCGTCTTTGGCAAGGCCCCTGTCACCACCGTCTGGAAGGTGGGCGGAAGCGGAAGGGGTTAACGGCGCGGAGTGGCTCGCCGAGCAACGAAGGTCGAGAGGGGGCCATCTGGAGAAGGTCATTCCCTCGTCCGTAAGGCTGATGACTAGTGGACGGGTGCGAGGGCACGAAGACACCCGAGTCCCAGACAGCAGCGAAGCCTAAACGTTCCGCAAACGTCCCGAGGCCGGGTTCTACGGACGATGGGCGTTGCCATTGTGACCGACTGAGGCATCACTCGTCAAATTCACGCGGAAGGGCGGCATGCGCGACTTTTCAGATGCAGGAAGCGCTGCGCGTTCCTTTGTATGCTCTGCATCGTGACATTATCACCGATGCCTCATCGGAATAACTGGTGGAGGCTCTGACAGCTAAGGAGCAAGATGATCGACGACCGCTTTCCAAGTTGAGGGGCTTTTTCGGTTCAGAAACATGAGTGTGTGCCAAGTGTGCGGTGTTCGCTTGGTGATGGCCTCCAGCTTGTTTGATAATCTTGATTACGGCTGATCTGCTGAATGTGCTGATCTAATTCACGTTCGAAGGCCTTCTTTCGGGGGCCGGATCAGGGTCGGCTGCGAAATCACAGCGAGATTGACCACAGGGATTCATCCCTGCGACTGCAGCGGCTTTGGCGGATTCAAGGGCCGGGGTTAAGGTTTGACAAGTCACAGTGGAAGAGTCATGTTGTTGCTATGGTGAAAATTTGTTTCAATGGGCACATGAGCATGCAATGGCAAAAAGTGGAGGCGAAAAGTTTTGTTTGTGCGATTCAAGATCGCGATGTTTGATTTTCTTTAGTCTGCCTAGATACATGATTTGCAAGGTTCTCGACCATGTCTGCCAAAAAGCCGCAGTGGGAGAGCCCTGCTGAGTGCATCTCCATTCCAGCGAAATAATAGGAATTAGAGAATGCTATCCGTCCATACATCGTTGAGTGGAAATGAAATTGAATGATTGGTAGTCGCTCGCTGAAAACGCTCAAATGCTTCGCTATGCTCGCTGTGTGAAGACAGTAAGGATGTTGAGTCTTGCTTGTCTAACAAGCGGCTATGAGCGGAGCTTGATTGCGGTCGGGTATGAAATACCCGTTCTCGACGAAGTCTGCCTCTTCCGTGCCAGTCATCACAACTCCCTTCTGGTCGAAGAAGGCGGTTGTGGCAATTGCTTGTCGTTGTTGCTCTGAGAATTCAAGCGCGAGATGTGGGGGCGAGGTTGGTGGGGATTCGTCGTCAGAGTCGGAGTCGTCAACGAGCTCTGGTGGTTGTTGTGCTGACTGGCCGGAGACTGTCCGGACCAGTGCGTGCTCCTCATCGTCCTCAAGATCCTCAAACTCGTCATCGGAGTCCACCTCTTGCGTTGTGATGGAGACTGGTGGTGATCGGATGCGGCGGAGGGGTGCGGAGAAGGTGTAGTCCTCCTCATCATCATCGCTGTCCGATGTGTCGGAAGCAGCGTCGTCGAGCTCCTCGTCCTCCTCTGCGTCCTCTTGGATCGTATCTATCCACTGGATGTGCTTTGGCTCCTCTGCCTTCGCTGCCTTCTGAACGGTCTGGTTGAACCACGCCTCCTGCTCCCGCTCCGCCTCGTGAAGATCAAGCATCAGAGAGTCGAGGAGATTGGCGTGGCCGACGAGGAGTCGAAGGTTGTGGTCTGGCCTGCAGGCCTCCTTGCCAAGCTTCGTCCTTGCCGAAGCGGCGATGAAGTATGTCTGGGAGAGCGACATCTTCTGCTTCTTCTGTGGTGGTGAGGAGGTTCGGCTGTTGGTGGAGTAGGCTTGAGCCTCTTCCTCAAAGTTGGTCTGGATTCGTAGTCGGGAAGGCATTGCTGCTGGAATGCCTGGGCTTTTATGGGTTGTTGATGTTTCTGCCTGGGTGTTGTTTGCTGGGTCCTGTTCTGCCTGTAGGGCTGAGGGCCGGTGACAGTGTACTATTGCAGAGAGTGGTCCTTTGATGTGAGACGCGTTTGTGCAAGTGCCTTTGATAGTGGAATGTATCTGGCTTTGTACCTGTCACTTGGTAGAAGATGATGATGATGTGAATGATCAGAAAGGCCCATTCGGAGCAGCGGGTGGTAAGGGTTCTTTAATAATTCGAATTGCGCTGGAGTAAACTGAGCATGACACGCAGCTCGGACGGTGTAAACCCATGCAAAGCCGCTGCGGCCGAATATCCAGGGACTGGGCAGGGATGGCGTGCAGGGGGTGTGAGTGTGCTCACCGCTGCGTATGACACCAAGATGCGCTTACGCTACCAGACCATCATACATGATCCCTAATCGCCGAGTAGGGTCGCCTAGCTCGTTCCTCGTCCGGTCACTTGCACTCGGGCTTAGGATTGCGTTTTCCTCCCCATTGCTCCGTAAGCCCACGCTACCGAGTTCTTTCGTCCCTTCTTCCGTGGAGACAATGGGCACAAGAAGGGCTGATTAAACTCCGACCAGTAATTACTCTCTCGTCCGCTCCGTTTCCAAAGCACGGCGCAGAGTTAGAGAGCATCTTCCTTTGCCATTCCAGGCATCGCGCTTCGCCATTCATGACGTCCTACACTGTCGCAATCCTGAGGCGTACACTCGCTACTTTTTGCGGTTGCTTGTCGCGCTCGCGAAATGTCCCCAATGCGTGACTTAGTGTCGCTCAAGCCTCCAAATTGCCCACTGGGACTGTATCGCTGCATAGGAGCGTACGCTTTGCGAGCTCGTACGAGCGCGCTGCCCAGCGCTGATGCGTACTTCGTTTATTGCGCCTCAATTCGTGCACCGCTCACGCTGCCCTGCGTGCCAATGCCACGCACTCCGCTTCCCCCAATTGAAGTGCTGGGCAAGCCACAGCAAGCATGCCTTGTAGGGTTTCGTCGTGCAATTCCTCTGCATGCCTCAGAAGGTTGCCTTGTGTCCACAGGGCGCACTTTGGTTACAGTTGGCTTGTCTTGCGATTAGAAAGCGCCCGCCAATCCACGCGGCCTAGTCATGGATCGCATTTACACGTATCTCCGCCTTGGAGTCACTGCTTGCGATCTTTGGCTTCGGGTCCGCCGAATGAAAATGCATGAATTGCGCCCGGAAACTTTCTTTGTCTCGCTGTCCGCAAAGGGCATCCGAATCGTCGCGGTGATCGTCGTACGGGCGAACGAGCGAACGAGCACTTCCGCCCTACGGCCGGTCGCACCGCCAACTAACTGCACGGGGACGCTGGCCTCCCGCTTCCGCTCCACCAACACCCATAACCATAACCTTAACGTTATCCATGGATGCTCTTGAACAGCATCACGATACGAAACGCTACCTGCTGCCCAGGGAAAGAGCACAAATTCCTGGATGAAGATAATGCACTCGCATCATCAAGACAAAGCGACTCGCAGATGGAACTTCAACAGCACGGCTTTCATTGACGGAATTACTCACAGGCGCTGCATCAAGCACATGTCCTGGCATGTACAACATTCTGCGCTTCTCATAGGGCTGCTTTGATGACTGAGGACGAAGTTTCTCGGCCGGTGGTGGCATTTTGGTGCTTAGCAATGCTCTGTTGGTGCCAGGATAAGCAGCCTGATCGTGACGTTCCATTCGCTAACGGTGCGAAAGGGCGTTATCCCTAGCTTAAACGGGCAATTTCGAGTCCGTCCGTGGGCCATTGCTCTTGCTTAGGAGTCGCGAAAAGTTTGACCTCAAAGCAACAATACTCCACCCCCCAGCAAATTGAAGTGACGTCGTAGGTACCGCGAGACAGAAAGCTCAACCACACCGACGTCATTAGTAGAATGCCATTGGAATTGGAGTTGGGGTATATCATGGGCCGCAATTCACTTCGGCAAGCCACCACGGAAGAAGTGTCTCGCCGAAGCGGCCCGCCGATTTCAAGCCGCACAATCTCCTCCTGCCCTCCATGAACCGCAGCTGACAAAACTCTTGCAGCCTGCCAGACATTCCCTGTGAAAAGGGTCGCTATCGCATTCTTGGTGTAACACTGACTTTCACGATACCGCAATCACAAGAAGCGGCGTGCGGCAGCATATCGGTGGCATTATCTCAGCTCGCGCAAGCTAGTCATTATGAGCCATCGAGCTCCTATCCGATTGTAGCAATGTCGCGCGCACGCACTGCCTCTCCTTTTCAGCCTCAGGGAACGCCGACACAATTTCGCTTCTCGCCTCTCCTATCATTTCCCAATTTTCCCAAGGGAGTCACCTCCTCGTAGAAGAACCGGTCAGCACCAATTGGATTCTATTCACAGCGTTAATGCGGAACTATGTTAAGCCAAAATCATTCCTCTTCGCCTCCCTTCAATTAGCTCTGAGTCAATTCATGCTTGCAGAATTCCGCACTCTGTGATATTTCTGAAGTGACTAGCCTGCTTGGCTCCTTAGCCATTGATTCATTCCGCTTGCACTTCCCAATCTGGTGATGACACAGCCCCTAGAAGCTTGTTTGCCAGATTCCAAAGTTCTAGCGAGTGCCACAAGTCAGCCCTACATTATCCCTGCCATGAACGCCCGCCTTTGGCGAGAATGCAGCCCCCAAGCCCGCTTTGGGAAAGGCCACCCTTGCGTTCTGAATCCTCACCGCTAGGCTCGCATTGTCAGAGACGGGTTAGCTCCACTCGGGCCGAACGTGTAGAAGCTCGTTTGCAGCCTCTTGGACAACGGCTGCACTCTTCGGCTTCATCAACCTGGAGACTCCTCGCAACTGGTTTGCTCGACTATGTAGATCGATTCTTGCCTCATGGACTTCGCATATATCGCGATCCACGGACATTCGGAGAGCTGGTGGGTGCATTTCCGTGACGTCCCTCTGGACTGCCGACCTCAAAGTCCGATAGCCACCAGAACTCCAGTCCGATGCCCACCAGACCTCCGAGTGCCTTGAGCACTCTGAGTTGAGCCGCCACAATAAACATGCATGCAAAGCGCGCTTGACTTATTCTCACTGTAGGTACTTTACTTCCGTCGCTATTCCGAGAATTTGCATTTCCTCATTTCGTCCCGTGCCTACTCCCTATCCCTGCTATACTTGCTCGAACGAGCCCCCAGAAATCCGATACATATATCGTAAGCTGCCCAAAAAGTCAGACCAATAGCATGGATTTAAAAATGGACGGAGTTGAACGGATTTACCATGGTCTCCCCCGCAAAGATTATCAGATCTCCATCTACTGGATGCTGGAGTTTGTTCGGGGAGACAAGAGCTGGGTATATATTAGCGCTGACTGAGCCGACAGGCCTTTAAACTACTCGCTTCCACCCTTCAACACCAAGGCTCCGGATGACAGGCAAGAAGGGTCTCTCGCGTCCTGGTGCGAATCAGAACTCCATGTCGACTTTGGTGGAGAAGAAGTGGGGCCGGAATTCCTCAGCCTTACGCCAACCTTACGACCGTTGCGGACGAGATTCTTGTTCCTGAATCCGAAGCTTAGAATAGCAGTTTGTGGGCACGCAAGAACCTTGTGGAGCTCCCAGCCGCGGGCACAGGTTAACCCGTACTTAATAAGAGCCGAGGGAACCAGGGAGCTCGGACTGGGAATAAGGCACTATGTCTCCGAGCGAACACTTTGAGCACCTGCGCAAGGGCTGATGAGAGCTGCTGGGCCGTCACAACGGTGACTAGGGTACCGTGAGGCCTGGAATCTGCCAGACAGACTGCATTTTCCTATCACGGGTTACCCAAAAGGGTATAGAGCGGACATCATGCCACGAAGTGGGACTCCGAGGTAGAGGTGATCACCAGGCCACAGATAATCACATATACACGTATTCGGCCACCGGAGTTGCACCACTCTGTCCGACCGACTACTACGGGCATCACATGCTACTCGTGCAGCAAGCATGGTCAGAATATCACGTAGAAATCGCACCGCTCACCGTCGACAGTGCTTCCTGTACGTCGATCGCAACGAACTCCACAAACTTGGAAGAGAAGACTTTCTTGGGTGTACCAGAATTCGGTTCTCATATCTACTCCAAAAAGCAAAGATCTACACCCACGAGTCTTGGCCTGGTACAAGAGAGGGTGTATCTGACACTGATGTGGAATCAGAATTCATCCGCTCTCTGGTAATACCTCTCCTCTGGTTCGCGGGTACCCGCCAAAGACCGTGACCCACCCACCTGGGGCCATATAAGTCTACCACAGCCCGCCAACTGCGACCGCGACCATCAGTCGATGGACACTCGCCCCGTTGTCGATCTCTCACTCGCGCCCAACCGAAGAAGTATGTCTCTTTTGTGGGGTATGCAGTAAGACGTTGACTTCGAGACTTGATATTACTACCAGTAGGACAAGATCAGCGTACACTCGAGCAGAACAGAGCATCGAGGCCCGCAAAACCAGATCCAGCCAGCTCCAGTTCAGAATGTGATAGCAGACTAACCATTCACTGGCGAGAGATGTACAAGGAACAGTATATTTCTTATGCTTCATATCTGGCTCGGTTCGTCTTTTTCATCACATCGTCCATATCTGAATTGCCTTATCTTTTCGGCCCTCTCATTCGTGTCCTCGTAAGGATCTTCGGTCTGTTTCGCATTGCCGCTTTCCCCCACGTCTTCAGAACAGCCAAGCTTTCGCCATCTTCTCCATCTTCTCACTACTACCCTCACTGTTATCGCTTCCATTTCCAAACAAGCTGTTAATCCTCTCAACCCTGGAGCACCTCTCACTCATTGTCTCAAACACCATCTCTCTCTCAATCATTCCCGGCCCCAGTGTGATTGGCCACTCCGTAATCTCACTTCCCCTGTCCTTACTTCCACTGATATTTCTCTTCAAATAATTCCCGTACACCTCCGGCGGCGATTGTACCAGGCCAACGGTGATCGTCGTCTCGTTGCCTAGCTTGCTCCCACCCGCACTTTTGCCATCGTAGACCTCGCTAATGCCAGTGATGGGAGTGAGGGGGCTTTCACCGCGGCACCCAATCTCCAGGTCCGACGAGGCGCGCTTCCAATGGAAGGGGTTCTTCATGAACCCAAAGTCTGCGCTTCCGCCGCGCGAGCCACGCACGCTATGCCGGGCGTATGTGTGTCTGGCCCTTGAAAGCTGCGTCTTCGTGATCGTGATGGAGTTCCGAGCGGTGGTGAGGAACTTGCGGAAGAGCGGCCGCAGCGTTGCGAACGACCCGGCAGCGATGCCGAGACCGCACTCCAGTGTGGACCAGATTGACAGATTGGTCGTGTTTACTGCATATTGCGTAAGCTCTGCTTGCCTTCAGGAAATAGGAAACTGGAGACGCACTGAAGAAGTCGTTTGTGACTTGTCCGATATCTCCCAGGTACACGAAGCGCACGAGCGACGCGATGCTGCCTCTTATAAAAGCGTTAGCAACCGAGCGATCGGCGAGGGTGTAATCTCCAGATCACTTACAGTCCTCCCAGGCCTAGAATGATACCCAAGGATATCTTGGCCCGCTTATTCATTTTCGCGTCCCTCAGTATGAAGATGGGAAGGACTGTAAACGTCACGTCGCTAAGCGCTGTCACGCCCCCCAGCACAAACGACATCCCAAGCACTGATGGAGGGCTCACGCATTCGTTAAAAATCCTCTTCTCAACATAGAGCTCGGCGCTCTTTGGTACTCCGCATTGGAAGATGGCAAAAATCATCGTCGCAACACCCCAGACGGTGGAGATTGCCATGACACCATACACAATCCAGCGATGGTGCTTCCTGATAATGACACGGAGAAGGAAGATGCCGACGGAGATTTTAAGCATTGTCTGCGTTGCACAGTAGAACGCATCGACAATTATCCAGGCCTTGATGACGGCTAGGATCTCGGGGTACTTCATGAATTCGAGTTCCGTACGAGAGACGCTGATTTCCATGTCAGCACCTGAGAAGCCTGTGAAGAAGAGCTAGGCGAGCTCATTAGCTTGTGCCCCCTTGTAGCTGAAGGGAGATCGGAAGTATACCAGTGCAATTATCATGGTGATGTCGTCCCATCCAACCGCTCTGATCAGGTAAAGCCGCGTGTGTAAACGCAGCACAATCGCGCTCCATGCTATAGCCAATAATACGATTGACACGACAAGAGGCGTGTAATCCATCGCCGGCGGTGGGTGCGAATGCTGAAGTTCATACTGTCTGCTGACTATGGAATCCGCCGTTGATGCGATTTCGAGCTGTGTAGGCGCCATGACGGCTCTGGAGGCATTCCCCCAATAACCAAATCGTGTGGCCGTGGTGCCTTTTGTGGCCCTTTCAATGGCTGTCTACAAAAGTTGCAATGTTCGATGTTCCTGGATATGAAACGATATATGAATTTTGGAGCCACTCAGACGACGATGAGAATCAGATAGGGCCGAGATAATTTGCGATTGAAAGCAGTCATATAGAGAGATGACTGGTCAATTTAGTGTGATTGAGAGGTTCAAAATATAGACATTATCGACATTCCAGAGCTTTCCGCCGTCCAGATACTTTGCGCAGTGCCTCACAATTGCGCTCAGTGAAAGTGTAGAGCACCGCCTGTCCCTCATCGCGACAACTAGAAGTGGAGTAGATGGTGCTATACTTAAGAAAATGCAAAGGCGCGCGAGAATGGAACTGGCACACGACCGCACCTACCTGCAAGCACAATCCTCGGGAACGAATTGGTCAACCCAACATTCTCCGCTCTTAGTGTTGAAAATGTGTACCACGACCACGGCGGTACCTACCTGAAGAGCACACGGGGCAGGAGTGGTGCGCATCTCCATTTCCCCTTCTGTAGCTGGTGGCTGCGAGGCAATCTAGTCAGTCCGCGGTTCAGACGGGATACATCGGCGCAAATCTATTCTCTGGAGCGACACTGGTCGCGTAGGAAGCCTCCCAGTCTGGCACGTCATTGAGGAACACACCAGAGATAGACTCCAAAAGTACCCCATTCGAGACGGTGCCGAGGAATCCGGGGAAGGAACTGGAGATGGTTGAGATGGGCGCTCCTTTGTGTGGGGAAAGCGTCGTTCGAGATCGTGGTAGACAATCTGATTGGAAGCGGAGACAGGAACGTGGCTGTCACGGGCGAGTGGCAGATCCCACAGCGACGAGGAAGCGGAGGTGGAGGTGAATTATCGGCTTGTGCTCTTCTGCTGCTCGGCATGAAACCTATTTCATGTGGACATGTGAAAGTTGTTCGGCGGTGCGGAGACACGTGAATGAGGTTTGATGTAGTTGGGTACAGCACCATGCCCCGCTTTTTCATGTTAAGACCTGGAGACGTTACTGCTTACTTCATAGACACCAAGGCACTTCAATATTGAGTACATCACAGGGCTAATGTATGCAATTGACTAGTAGGCTCTATCTGGTGGCATGGTACTCTATGGCGGCAACACACAGCGCAGATTGAAGAGGACGGCCAGGACTTCCATCACCAAGTTCCCACAGCTAGGAATGAACTGGTTTTTGAGAAATCTTCAATTCGATTCATTTTTTGTATGGGAACAGTTCCAGTACTGGTCCCATTCATAAACGCATGTCTCCACCCATGATAGTGGAAAACAGAATCCAGTGTCAGCAATGCAACCCATGAGACCTTCCACCCAGGGTATAGCCAAATTCATGCCCAGTAAACTCCTGACCTTTGCAAAGTCGCTCAAGACGGCCATCGAATACAGCTACTTCTTCAATTTGTTGCTGTTCCCCATTGGCAACCAAATAAATCAAGTCTGCCAACCCTCAAAATACTCTCCCTCCTCCCTAGGATCCCATTCTTCATCGTCACTCGGCTCGCTGTCGAGGAAATCGCCCTCTCGGAACTGCTTCTCGGCAGGTCGCAGATTGTCAATCGTCACATCCACGACGTCGCACATTCCCTGAACATAGTTCTCCAAGATTGCTCTGGCAGCAGCAGCAAGTGACGATGTTGGCTTCTGCGCTGGCTCTGGTTCTGGGGAAGAAAGCTCTCCGTACGCACGATGACCACGACGAGGGCGGAGAGTACGCTGACCTTGGCTGTCAGAAGGAGGTGTAGGTAGTGAGCGCTTCCTCTTTTGCGATTTAGTGACCACGGCATTGGAGTCATCGGACTCTGGGTCAGATTTTGCGTCAACGTCAATGACGTTTTGTTGCGATATCTCTGCCGTAGTATGAGACCTGCCCTGCTCTGCACCGTCCTCCTTGCCAGCCGCCGTACGCAATCTGTCTAGGTATGCTTGTCCCTTGGCAACTGAAGTGAAATGCAGGTTGGGCGGGATTTGCGGTCGCAGAAAGATACGGTGCATCCTGTTAACCCACTCTTCACGGAACTGAATTCTTTGCTTCCAGCCGAGTCCAAGAATTGCTTTCAGTCTCAGAACACGTAGTTCTGGAAGCTCCTCCGCTGCATTTACAATAGACCGGAAGAACGTGACGGCAGCACTGTCAGTCCATTCCCGGAGATACAACATTTCGATTTCTCGCAAAGTTGATGGCCACGTCGCAATTTCTTCCTCACGCAAGAGGTCGATGTATGTAGGCTTTGAATCGACGTATGTTCGATGAGAGTTGTAGTTATTCAGGTCGACTTTCAAGACTTCCAGCTTGGGACATGCCGATTTGAGAGCGGTGAGGAAGGAAAGATCTAGAGCCTTGTTGTGCTCTAGGATCAACTCCTTAAGTTCAGAGCCGTGGGTCGCAAGGAAGGAGGCTAACATGGCGCCGTCGAATAGGCCACAGTCATTGATGTGGAGAACCTCGAGGGTTTGGGGAAGAAGTGGCAGAAGCACCTCGTTGAGTGACGCACAAGACTCAAACTCGATCTTTTTCAGTTCAGGGAGTGCGGAGATGACCTCGGCCAGCAGCTCTTCCTTGCTCTTCTCCTGCGGTCCTTCGGGATCCTTACGCTTCCTTTCTGTATCAGCAAATCCGGCAAGCTTCAGTTCTCTCAGACTTTGAAAAGATTTTGTCTCGTGTATCGACTTCACCCATGCTAGATCTTGTTCCTTGGTGCACATGCTCTGGTTCCACTGAAAGCTCTTGAGCAAGATTTTCGACGCACCCAGGGCGGTGAACAAGCTATCCGGATAATGCCACTTCACCATGCGACGATACTTCCGGCCCATAGGCGTGTCATACTTGTTCGACAGTCTGATGGTATTCACTTGCGGGACGAGTGGAATCAAACTTCCAATATCGAATCGACCTCGTCGGTGTGCTGAATATGCTAGTTGTTCAACATCGATTTCCAATCTCTGGATCTTGGCATTATGATTTATCTCTCGACCAAGGATACTTGCGCTTGGCCGACTGTCAAGAGGCGTCGCCAGCAAGTCCGAAAGTGAATGCACGGTGTCAATGTACGACGAGAAGTTGGGTGACCTATAGAGGACGGTAAGAGCAGAGTCAAGAAGCTCTTTACATAGCGTAAGAGCTCCAAAGAGCCACTTCTTTGTGTCGTAGCGTTCAAAGGATGTCGGGTCATTCAGTGGGTATGACGCATATTCGAAGATCTGAACCCAGACGTGGAACGGTAGCGTTTCCCAGAATGGTGGTCTGCGAACACTGGGGACGGTAACTTGAGCTTGTAGAGGCAGGGACTTTGGCTGGGGTGCGAGATTCGGCTTTTGCACTGGATACTGCAGCTTGCGCTGAGGCAGGGCCGCAGCGGTGGCCTTCGATCTCTGAGGAACGATTCGTCGACGTTTCGGAGCTGGCACCTCGCCCTCCGAGACTTCAGGTTCATCAAATCCCTCCTCATCTGTGCTATTTTCCTTGTATGATATATGCGCATTGCGTCTACCGGCTTTTCGCGATGGGCGTTGTGATTCCGATGACTCTGCTGGTGCCGGTGATCTTGCAAGACGGCCGGAGCGCTTCCGGATGACCGGCGACAATGCTTCATGGTCACTAGAATAATCTTCAGAGCTGCCCATGCTGTCCTCGTCAGAGCTGATTTCGGCGTAGGATTTGCGCTTCGCAGCGCGGCGAGTGTGCCGGGGAGGCATGTTTCGAATGGTATATAGAACTTCTGCGGACTGAAAAAGACGTCGCTCGAGAGCGGTTGAAATGGGTGTGAGTATGTCGGACACCTGCCTCCTCCCTCTCCACTCCAACTGAAAGAAGGTGACGGTTGCCTGTATGGGTGGTGAGTGTCGATGCGCACGTCTGGGGTGGTGGAGTGTATGACGAAGATCGATAAAGCGCAGCGATTGGCGATCAGGCTTGGCGGCGTTGCCCTGGCTAGGATGCAGCTGTGCTAACACCAAAATGGAAAGTCACGTGCGTGGCTTGTTTTGTGCACGCGCCAAGGAAATCCCAGCCTGCCATTTCGTTCGCTCCCTATTGACAAACTGTACATTAAGACCTCTCCAGACGCACTACACCACTTCTCAAATCTCTGACCCCTTTCGAACTTCATTTGTCTCTCTTTTCTGATCCTCTACATCACCAAATCAAACATCCTCACGTCAAACACCCCTGCTTTCTGTCGCGTTTTTTTTAACAAGAGCGTCGGACACTGACTTCTTCACTCAATCGCGCTCTGAGGAGCCCACCTGGGAGCGGGAGTCTTGGTTGTGGTGTGGGCATGAGATCCGTCGAACGTCCGCGCTGCCACTAAGAACCACCTGGCCACTCTTCACGCAAGAGCACCACAATTTCTGAATCAGACAATTAAAAGTGCACGAGATTAGGGTCAGACCTGTTCTTAGGCCGAGCATGTGTGGAGACACTCACTGCGAAAGTGTGATTTTAGGTGTCTCCGCATTCACCGGAGCGCGTCACATCTCGGACTCTAAATCTGACGAAGGAGCATGGTAAATGCAACAGAGAACCGTAAAGCAGTGGGTAACGTATTGCTCGCACTCGATATCGACAGATTCCGGCAGCCAACATTCTTGCGCCGAAACCTTGCTCAGGCGCTGGAATATCATGAAAGTGAGCGCCGAGGCGAATTCAGCAGAGTGCAGGAGGAGATGGCAGCAAATGCGCAGTCTGCTGACTGCTGGAAACCCCCCAGCAAGAAGGTGCTCCAAAAATTGTGGCAGAAAAAGCGGCCGGTCCTTCGCATTGACGTGAAGGCGCTGAGGCCAACCAAGAGAGGCGCTGCCGAAGATGTCGGTCAGGCGCGTAAGAGGAGCAAAGTCGAGATTGATTGCACGGTAGAAGTCCTCATCTGGCCACAAGATAGGACCAATGGCTCGTCATGTAGAGTCAACAAACCAGCTACACTCCAGGCGCGCCATTCGACTGAGTCGACAAGCCCAGAATTCGAAATTTACATGGATGAGCCAATAGAGATCGACTCATCCCAGCTTGGAACCCCAATAGGTTCTGACATGAACTGGAAACGCTCGTTGGGGACCAGATACGATCTACACGTCTGGATCAACTTCCAAAGCCCGAAAGACGTGTCGACTGTATTGCAACTTCTTGGCAAACAGCAAACAACCGGTAGTTTTTTGAAGAAAACAAGGCTGTTAGTGAAGTGGACACACCTCCCGGAATGCCCTTCCAATAATCAACTTCTGCCAGTTTCAATTTCAAAAGGAGAAGACAGAGAAAAACTGAGCTATGGCATGCAAGTTCACATGGCCTGGAAAGGACGTAAAGATTCTATTCTCAAAACACATAATCTGGCATTGCGCGCCAGAGAAGGAGGCCCTACTTCCCGCAGCCTCCCGATGAACACAAGAATTACAACAAACGGGCATGATGAGACGCATGAACAGATCGCAGTAAACGGTGAAGGTGGCAAGGCGCTCGCTGCAAAAGCCACACTTGGATTCTTTTTCCCTACCCATAAAGCATGCGTGGCACTTCATGGATTTGTTTGTCCCTTCTGCGTACGCAAGAAGTTTACCTCATGCGAGCTACTACATCTACATCTGAATACCTTGCACGAGCAGTACAACTTCAAATCCTTGAAGGGTGACAAGGAGGGTTATGCAGAGATGAAACTGGACTACGTCTTTGAGGCTGCACTGTCAAAAAGCTTCACAGAAGACAGGCCGTTATATACTTATAATCGCGCTGATTATGCCATCAAATGGATCGCACCGCAGCGACCGTTCGACATTCAAAAATGGCTAGCAGGAGAAGATGACTGGATCAAGGGAGCTTCAGTTGCGGATTTGCAGAACGCCCAATCTCGATCTACAAGGACGGCCATTCTTCCATCTAGCATGCAAGTGAAACCATCCGGCGAAGTCTTGGATCTACCGACAAGAGTCAAGAAGACCTGTATGGTACCACAAGTTCCACCAAGCGTCAAACTGTTTCGCTTGTCTTCAAAGCGACCTCTCGAGGAAGGCGAAGAACTCAGTGAGAGTGATGACGACATCGAATTTGGCTGGATCAATGCGAAACGAAACCTGGCACGGCAGAATACAGGCTTATCTGAGACTGCAAAGCAGTTTGCTCAGATGATGGACGACTACCTGGAAGACACGGAGAGTGTGTCTGGAGATGTTTATATGGGAGATACTTTGATACGTTTCGTTCGAACCAAGGGCTCGGCATTACAGATACAAGGGCTTCGAAAAGAGTTCGAGATCAAGTTGAGGGAGTTGGTTGCGCGACGAGTTGTTGGTGAAGAGATCTTGCGGCAGTGCATTAGTTTCCTCGACAATGAGTTGCACGGCCCCGCAAATCACAATGCAAATATCAATGGCGTCGAGCCTTCCACGCCCACCCGCTCCAGAAACTCGGGCCGACGCGAAGCGCTGGCTAATGGAGAAGAGGATGGGGGATTGAGCTCAGCGGAAAGAACTCCAAGGCGATCAAAGAGGACGCCAAAAGTATCCAGTCGAGCTGGCAGGTCACAGAGAGTGGACGATGATGTAGGAAAAGAACCAGGCATGGGTGATGGTACACAAAGTGGAAAGGGCCAGACGGAGCGTAACGCAACTGCGTCTCAAATGAGACCTGCAGTAGCGGCAGGAGAAGTGCCTCCAGTTAGTCTGGCGTGCGTGTGCGGCAAAGAGGTTCTCACCATGCGGGGAGCTTTGCAGTGCTCCAACCCTGTAAGTTTCTTTATCCCTTGCGATTCGTTCCCCGATGTCGAACTATTACTTACGCGGTACAGGGCTGTCTACAACCGGACTACCACATGGAGTGTGTGGGTGTATTCTCACATTCTACGACATGGATATGTCCCCGATGCGTAGTGGAGTCCACCTAGATGGGGGTTGAGTTGAGGAGGTAAATATTTCTAGCAGATGGGCCAGTTCAAGCGAGCAATCAAGAAATGTATACTATTAGGCATTGAAAAATCAAGTATTATTAGACCATTCAAAAAACCAATACACTTGCTCTTCCTACTTCCGTTCTTCAGGAGCTGATACAGTCACCTGTTGGCGCGCTTGAAATTGGATCTTGTTGTCTGGCCTTGCTCTTTTCCCTTTTGCCAAACAAAGGTCTTAGATAACGCTCTACAATCACTTTCCGGATGACTTTACGCCAGAGCGCCGATTCGATATTTCTCCTCCAGCACTCTAAACAGAAACCCGAACTCAGTGAAACGGGCATCATCCAGAAAGCGCAATATGTGTAATGAATCTTCAAACCTCAGAGACCGTTTCGTCTCGGGCCCATTCTTAGTCTTATGTCTATCTCATAGAGTTGGCGCAAATCCTCAATCGAAAAACACAAAGTCAAGGGAACCTCTACAATCATACACGGCATCGCTGAAACAAAGGTTGTCGACGACGGTCAAGTTCGAGCCGCCACAGGCAAAGGGAACAAAGGTTGTACTTATGCACAGACGGACGGTTGGGAATTCGACTTCAAGACTGAGGGTAGGGGGAAGCGTGGCATATGATGTGGATGGCAAGGAGAATGCCTCAGTTGTATGCTTGACTAAGACTACGGAATAAAGCCTGAGAAGGCCCAACGATCGCAGGCGCAATGGATGGCGGGGTCACTCGGAGATTCTACTGCGAGAGTAAAGAATACCTGAAGTTCAAGAGACGATCACTTATGTTATCTTTACTGTAGAGACAAGGCAGAGTTTACCTCTTGTGAGAGTCGCACCAGGTACAAAAGTGAATGCGAGAAATCAAAGGGAAACGCTGCATGCAGGCCTCTCTCCCATATCCCAACGAAGGGTGATGCCGTAGCAAAACAATCAAAAATGCCAGAGCCAGCATCATGTGAAAACAACCGCACTATCCCGCAAACGACAGGACAGGAAAAGTTGCATCCCGTCGTGAATAAAGAGAAATCGCCACTTTTCATAAGCATAAGGAAACCATTATACATGGCGACAGTGCATGCCGATGTTCCGTTATGTCGTTCATCCCTTTTCTTCTATCGTTCTTGTTTTACAAGGGTATCTTCGTGTTCGTAACGTGGGCTGTTGCTGATTGCCACGCTCTGTTTTCATGCAGCGCTGGTGATGAGCTCCTTCGGGCCGCCATTGGCCTTGTGAAGCAATTCATATGGAGGACGCTTGACGATGCCACCGGTAACTGGCAGCTGTGTGCCCGTACCGGTAAGGTATGAATCGACATCGCGAGCGGCTTGTCGTCCTTCGTTGATACCCCTGTGAAAGCGGTTAGCGCATTGTGGGCGGCAGCGGCCTTGGCATTAGAAACTTACCAAACAATGAGTGACTGTCCACGACGGCAATCTCCAGCAGCGAAAACTCCAGGAACGTTGGTGCTGTATTGTCCAGGAGGAGTCTTGATATTCTTGCGGGGATCCTTTTCGATCGCATCTCCCAGCACACGGTCCTCTGGTCCCAAGAAACCCATGGAAAGAAGGACCAGGTCGGCCGGGAAGAACTGCTCGGAACCTTCAAGCTGCTTCATATCCCAACCACCAGTCGCGCTCTTGGTCCACTCCACGCGGATGGTGTTGATGCCCTTGACATTTCCATTACCATCATCGACGAAGTCCTTCGACATTACACAATATTCGCGCGGATCCTTGCCCATATGGGTCTTAACCTCCGTATGACCGTAGTCAACACGGTAGATACGAGGCCACTGTGGCCATGGGTTGTCGCGAGCACGCTCTGGAGGCGGCTGGGGAAGAAGCTCGAAGTTGGTCACTGATTTGGCTCCATGGCGAACAGAGGTACCGATGCAATCGTTACCAGTATCACCGCCTCCGATAACGACGACATGCTTGTCCTTCGCGCTGATGTACTCACCATCAGAGAGGCCAGAATCAAGCAGAGATTTAGTGTTCTTGTGCAAGAATTGCATGGCAAAATGGATACCCTCAAGGTTGCGGTTTGGAATTGGCAAGTCGCGCGCAACAGTGGCTCCAGTAGCGATGACGACGGCGTCATTTTCGGAACGCAGGCTATCCAGTGTGACATCTCCTTCGCCGATGAAGCAGCGCGGGACGAATTTGATGCCCTCAGCAGCCATAAAGTCGACACGGCGCTGAACGACATTCTTGTCGAGTTTCATGTTCGGAATGCCGTACATCAAGAGACCTCCGAAGCGGTCAGATCGCTCGTACACCGTGACAATATGGCCTGCCTTGTTCAGCTGGTCTGCTGCTGAAAGGCCAGCAGGACCAGATCCGATGATGGCGACGGTCTTGCCACTACGATACTTTGGAGGTGAAGGAACCATCCAGCCCATCTCGAAACCTCGGTCGATAATCGCACACTCCACAGACTTGATACCCACTGGATCTTCATTGATACCAAGGACACAGGCGCCTTCGCAAGGTGCAGGGCAGACGCGTCCAGTGAACTCTGGGAAGTTGTTTGTCATGAGAAGGCGGTTGAGCGCATCGCGCCATTGGTTCTGGAAGACCAGCTCATTCCATTTGGGAATGATGTTGCTGATGGGACAGCCTGTGTCTGACTGGCAGAAAGGCACACCACAATCCATGCATCGGGCAGTCTGGAATTTCAGCTCGTCTTCGGTGAGACGCGAATTCAGTTCCTGCCAGTCTCGGGTCCTCGTCTGCGGGTTGCGGTACTTTTCAGCACGACGAGCGTACTTCATGAAGCCTTTGGTCTTGTCCAATACGAGCGCAGAGCGCTTCTTCTCCGCCTTGGCATCACCAACGCTCTCCTCAATGTCAAGGAGGTCATTCTTCTTCTGCTCCTTGGCGCCAGCCTCCTGTTCCTTCTTGCGGAAGTCTTCGTGCATCTCACGCACAGCATTACCAGGGAGAATCGGAAGAGGGTAGCTTTGTTTCTTAGCCTCTTCCGCCTTAGCAGCCTCTTCCAAAAGGACGCGCTTGTAGTCGGTTGGAAGGACTTTGACGAAGCGAGGTAGAGCCCTGTTGAAGTCTAACAGGATACGCGCGGCGAGCTCGGATCCGGTGTAATGATGGTGGTCCTCAATCAGGCCACGCACAAAGGCGATTTCGGTGGGATCTTCGATAGGGGACAACTCCACCATCTCCTGATTGACTTTGCCCTCGAAATCATGGTGCATATCCAAGACGTAGGCGATACCACCGGACATGCCAGCTGCAAAGTTGCGGCCAGTGGATCCAAGAATAAGGACGCGGCCACCTGTCATGTACTCGCAGCCATGGTCACCAATTCCCTCAACAACTGCCGTCACACCAGAGTTACGGACAGCAAAACGTTCAGCAGCAACGCCTCGGAAGAAGCAAGTTCCGCTAGTGGCACCGTAAAGGCAGACGTTTCCAACGAGGATGTTCTCCTCGGCTTTGAAGACTGCAGCTCGCGGAGGGTAGATAATGAGACGTCCACCTGAGAGTCCTTTGCCGACATAGTCATTGGCGTCACCTTCGAGTTCCAGCGTCACTCCTGGCGCAACGTAAGCGCCAAAAGACTGGCCGGCAGAGCCGCGAATGTTCGCATGGATGGTATCTTGAGGCAAACCAGCTTCGCCGTAGCGTTTGCTAATGTGATAAGACAGTGTGGCTCCAAGGGCACGATCGGTGTTGACGATGTCGCACTCAATCCTAGTTGGCAATCCCTTTTCAAGAGCTAGCTCAGACTCCGAGATCAGCTTGTTGTCCAGACGGACATGCAGTTTATGGTCCTGCTTGCGAACATTATACGTAGCGACACCAGGGCGAAGAGTGTGTGCGGGAGTGAGTATAAGAGATAGATCGATGTTCTCGGTCTTCGCGGTTCGCAGGTCGTCACGCACTCGGAGCACTTCCGATCGACCGACCATCTCATTGACAGTTCGGAAGCCAAGCTTGGCCATGATAGCTCGGAGCTCGTTTGCGATGTAATAGAAGAAGTTGATGACGTGTTCCGGGGTCCCTTTGAACTTCTTGCGCAGCTCTGGATCCTGCGTCGCTATCCCAACC
The DNA here is from genome assembly GCA_010015805.1 of Rhizodiscina lignyota. Classification (NCBI taxonomy): domain Eukaryota; kingdom Fungi; phylum Ascomycota; class Dothideomycetes; order Aulographales; family Rhizodiscinaceae; genus Rhizodiscina; species Rhizodiscina lignyota. The sequence goes on from ML978128.1 coordinate 1,227,917, forward strand.
GGGCAAGTATTTCTGGCAATTTGTTAGCATTTGAACGATGTTATAGATTATTCCGCGCTCACAAATGGCACTTTCGCATCATAATGCAGCCCATGGCGATAAGAGGAGTCGTGGCGAAGCCCCATTCCTCTGCACCAAGGAGACAAGCGATAGCTACGTCACGGCCAGTGCGTATTTGACCGTCTGTCTGGACGATGACACGACCACGAAGATCGTTCAATACGAGTGTCTGATGTGTCTCTGCAAGACCCAGCTCCCACGGAAGACCCGCGTACTTGATACCAGTCCACCGGGATGCTCCAGTGCCACCGTCGTGGCCGGAGATGAGGATGTGGTCGGCCTTGGCCTTTGCGACACCAGAGGCGACGATGCCAACGCCGGTTTCCGAGACCAGCTTGACTGAGACGCGAGCGCGGGGGTTCGAGCACTTGAGATCGTAAATCAACTGCTTCAGGTCCTCAATGGAGTAGATGTCATGGTGAGGAGGTGGAGAGATAAGACCGACACCAGGAGTCGAGTGACGAGTCTTCGCGATTGGACCTGAAACCTTGTGGCCCGGAAGTTCACCGCCTTCGCCGGGCTTGGCTCCTTGTGCCATCTTAATCTGGAGTTCATCTGCGTCGGCAAGATAGTTCGCAGTAACGCCAAATCTGCCAGACGCAACCTGCTTGATCGCAGACCGCATCGTGTCGCCGTTGTCTAGTCGTAAGCTGCGCTCTGGATCTTCTCCACCCTCGCCCGTGTTGGATTTTCCTCCGAGTCGATTCATGGCCACAGCAATCGTCGAGTGGGACTCCATTGAGATGGATCCATATGACATGGCGCCAGTAACGAAGCGCCGAACAATCTCGGTCCAAGGCTCAACTTGATCGATCGGGACCGGAGTGCGTTCATCGAAGGCGAAGTCGAGCATCCCACGCAAGGTACAGTTCTTGATTTGCTCGTACTCAGCCATGGAATACGCCTCGTATGACTTGTCATTTCTGGTCCTGACAGCATCTTGGACATTTGCGATGCTGACAGGGTCATTTACGTGCGCCTCGCCACCATCTCGCCAGTGGTATTCGCCAGTTTCGGCCAGACCGGGGATCTCGACAATGCTGCGGCTTGGGAAGCCCTTGTCGTGAAGAGCAAAAGCATCTTGCGCAATCAGTTCGAACGTCATACCTTTAATGCGGGTTGCAGTTCCAGTGAAGCACCTATCGACGACCTCGTCATCGATACCAAGCGCCTCAAAAATTTGGGCACCCTTATAGCTTTGCAGCGTTGAAATACCCATCTTGCTCATAACCTTCAGGATACCACCGTCGCAAGAGTGTACGTAATTCTCGATGAGCTGCTCGTCGGTAAGTTGCTTTCGAATAAGGCCTTCACGGTTCATCTTCAAGATGCACTCCATTGCAAGGTACGGGCAAACCGCGTCCGCGCCGTAACCCAAAAGGACGCACAGATGTTGCACCTCGCGAGCTTCAGCAGTTTCGATGACGAGGGCGGTCTTCGCTCGCCATCTGTTGCGGACAAGGTGGTGGTGAACCATTCCAGTGGCCAGACAGGCAGAGACCGGGATCCGCTCTGCGGACGTCGCGCGATCGGAAAGAACAAGGATATTGTCTCCAGCTTCAATTGACTCGCTCGCCGCGTCGCAAATGGCATCGAGGGCTTTCATGTATCCCTCAACACCTTCGCTCTTTGGGAAAGTGATGTCAACAACCTTGACTGTCCACGTGGGGTAAATCTTGGTGATGTTCATCAAGGCATTGAATTCTTCCATTGATAGAATCGGCGAAGGCATGAGCAGTCGGTGGCACTGAGTCTCGTCCATTTCGAGGAGGTTACCTTGTGGACCGACGTAAGACTCTAGAGACATAACAACAGCCTCTCGGATCGGATCAATTGGAGGATTGGTAACCTGCGCAAAGAGCTGACGGAAATACTCATAGAGCAGGCGAGGTTGCTGAGCAAGGCACGCCAGTGGCGCATCGTTGCCCATGGAACCAAGGGCTTCCTTGGAATCTGCTGCCATTGGACCGAGCAGCAATGTGACTTGTTCCAGGGAGTAACCGAAGGCCCTCAGTCGTGGATCTTCTTGGAGTCTTGTCTCGGTGACCTTCTTGCTGCAGTCAACACCCTCTTCCCGCAACTGCGAGTAGATTCCGGGCATGGTCAAAAGATGCTTCTCAATCCAGGCTCGGAAATCCTGTCGAGAGGAGACTGTTTGCTTGAGCTCGGTGTCGTCTACGATGCGTCCTGCGACAGTGTCTACCAGAAGCATCCTTCCTGGCTGCAGACGGCCCTTCTGGACAACGCGCTCAGGATCGATATGAATTGTACCCACTTCAGATGCGCACACTATCCGGTCGTCGTCCGTTACGTAGTATCTGCAAGGACGAAGGCCGTTCCGATCGAGGTTTGCGCCGCAGTATCGTCCATCAGAGAATGTGAACAAAGCGGGTCCATCCCAAGGTTCCATCATACATCCTGCCCACTCATAGAAAGCCTGCTTGGCAGGGTCCATGGCCCGGTTACCCTGCCATGCTTCAGGCACCATAAGCATGACGGCTTCTGGCAGCGACAGGACACCGTTAATGACGAGGAGCTCAAGCACATTGTCGAAAGCAGCTGAATCGGAGCCACCGTCTTCGATGATAGGATACAGTAACTCCAGGTCTTCACCAAAAAGGTTGGACTTCAAGACGCCCTCACGTGCTCTCATCCAGTTCTTGTTCCCACGCAGTGTATTTATCTCACCATTGTGAGCTGCCCATCTGAGAGGCTGTGCCCTGTCCCAGCTGGGGAATGTGTTTGTGGAGAATCGAGAGTGGACGAGAGCAAAGTGGCCCTCGTAATCGACGTTGACGAGATCATGGTAATACTCGTACACCTGTGACGGTGAGAGTTGCCCCTTGTATACGATGTTCTTGTTGCTCAGAGAGCACAAATAAAACCAGTTGTGAAGACCGATAACGTGAGTGGATCGCTTTCGAAGTACATAAAGCTGTCTCTCGAAGGTAGACTCATCAAACACCTCTCCAAAGTGAGGAGCTGGCTCGTTGGCTTCTCCGTACGCGGATCTCAAGACCACAAAGGGTTGGAGGATAATGGGCTCGCGTGACAACGCGGCAGGCCCAAGGAGCGTCGAGTCTCGAGGGACTTCTCGCCAACCTAGGACTCTGAGGTCTAGGGAGGTTGCGACATCCTCGAATGTAGCGATCGTTTCCTTCAATATCTCCGTGTCCGGTTTGAAGAAGAGATTCCCTGCAGCATACTGGCCTTGCGGGGGTAGCTTAATGCCCTGCTCCTTCTCGAAATTTTTCACGAAGAATTTGTGAGGGATCGAGGTCATGACACCAGCTCCATCGCCATCTCGAGCGTCAGAGCCAACCGCTCCACGATGGGTCATATTACAAAGAAGGCTGCGCGCTGTTGGAAGGCGAGTCAGTTCTAGCCTTATATACGGAAGCAGAAGGGGCAACCATACCATCTGTCACGATCTTATGGCTCGCCTTGCCCTTGATATGGCTGTGAAACTAGTCAACGGAACGGTTCTTCACTTCACATGTGTTTTCGATGACTTACGCGGCGAAACCGACACCACAAGCATCCTTCTCCAAGGCTGGGTCATAGAGACCCTGCTTCAGCGGAAGCGTACCGGCCCATGACCGGTTCTCCGGCGTCTCCTGGTAGTCGTATACCGAGTACGCCTGACCCTCCTCCGGTTCAATCGCTGCAGGTGGCCTTGTATCCTCTGCGAAAGAGACTTTGCCCATTCTTTCGGCGCGAAGGGCCGATTCGTCTGGATGATATAGTGGATATAAACACGAGAGGTGCGAGATTGGATCGCTGTCGTCGAAAATGCACGCTCGAAGCTGGGCTGCTGCCTGTGCCTGGGGCGAGAGACGAATGTCAGTTGGCAGTTCAATGCACGGTGTGTAAAGGATGTGAAGATGTTCCGTGGAGGGTCGGGTGTGATGAAAAAGTGACAGCAATGGCTGGTGGCGTGAAATTTTTGATGCGGAGCTTCCCCAGCGCCTTGACGGCGATCACTCTTGTGTGACTACGGAACTAACGCAATGAGTGTTCACTGTAGTCGATCGCGCCGCGATGATGTTCTGACGACCATGGGCCTCGCCGCAATGCCTTTCAGTAGAGGGAGATAAGGGAAGGGAAGGGTTGGCGGCGGGGTAGGATAACAGTCGAATTGTCAAGCTCGAATTAATCAGGCAAAGGGTATTGGGCAACTCACGTTCGGTTCCTGGAGACACGGCGTGCGCACGACAATTCACGGGCGCAGTCAACAGCAGACAGGCAGCAATGACTGTGTGCGGTATGTGGTGAGAGACGGAGGGGAGCGGCGGATGAGAGGGCACTTTGTACGGCGCGCAGAAAATCTTCCCACCCCTCCGCTTGAGGTCTAGCCTTACTCACTTTTCCCCCCTCTGGTAAACGGAAGCCAGCTGCTGGCTTGTGAAAGCACTGTCGGATCGCATGAGAGCTGCCTGTCAGTCTCTCTGCGCCCTGTGCTTTCGACGTTGCGTTTCAAGGGCTATTCTAATGTCGTCATACCAGTATTTTGTTGTTTCTTCCCTCTGCACCTCTCCAACTTCTCTAACCGCTCCCTCCGACTGCTGTGGGAGTCTGCACTCCAGCTCGAACTCAGGATGATTCTTCCAGACCTAGACATGCCATCCATCTCATTGTCAGCCACACAATGCCCTCGCTTGGTCGAAATATGACCCTTGTGCAGCTCGCTCGCTGGAAATTTTGTCACTTCCGTGGGGTACAGATGAGCTGCCAGCAAGCAGGGCCACCGATGGAGCCAAGCTGGGGCACGGGGCGTTCATTGGCCAATTGTGGATGCTATTCATGTGTGTAAACGGCTGGAACTGCGCGTATAGCTCATCCTTGCCCCAGCTTGCAGCGAGCTTCGACCTCCATCTGCCGCCGCCCGCCGTGTGCGGCGTCTGCTGATTCTCGAGCACGTCATTGGCTGGACTCGAATCGTTACTCGATTTTTAGCTGTCATAACGCATCTTATCTTGTTCAGAGGTACCTGTGCTTGAAAGTCTACATGGTAGCTTCGAACGCCTTTGATGGCATAAAAACATCGCTAATTCACCAGTCGGCTGGCTGTCCTGCAAGTACGAAAGTGGACACATCTCTTTTCTCGACTGTCATCTGACCTCTCATGCCTCCATCGCCGTAGTTCGCCAACCGCAAAGCCCGAACGATACCTACCTCCAGCCTGGGAGTCATGCCTGTAGGGACTTGCGGCTCTGTGTGCCGCAATGTACGACAACCTCCAAGCTAGTGGACCCTGATGCGGACGGGACAGCTGTATTCCAGCAAAATTTCTCTGCCGTCTAGCCTTTGCGCTCTGCCGATGTCGCTCTCCGCCACGCAACGTTACTCCTGTTCTTCCCGAGTGCACCATGTGACCATCAAAGTTGCACTTTGACCGGATGTCAGAGTAGAGGAAGCGGTGTGTGTCAGGCAATTCCTGGAGGCGATGCGTTGAGATGACTGCAAGAGCCGTTGGGAAAGGAGAAGTAATTGGCGTTGCGCTCCGTCGAAATTGCAAGGCGAATCTTACACAAGCTTACCAAGAAACTTCCCGCATATGCACACCAGAGAAAACAATAGTGTCCTTCATGAGTAGAGATCATTATTAAAGGATCCGAATTGCCTCTTCTAAACAGCGTTCACAATTGCACACTGGATCCTAGTCGTTCCCAAGGGATGCACCGGCGCTTTCCCATGGAGGCTACTCGGCCAACAGTAGCTAACGGTAGCCACGAACAAACCTATTGCGGTCTAGGAAAAAGCGGAAAAGAGCGATAGCACAACTCGATACAAGTCAGACGTTGGATATGAATACCTTCAGGTTATTAAAATGATATACTCGAATGGGTCTGGAGTTGAGCGGAGTACATGCCGACTCGGCGAGCTGCACAATGGACTGTAAAGGCCGAGGGGGGCTACCGGAGAGCTATTGCTTTTTACCCAGCAGGTGGAGCGCCGTATGTGAAAGGGACGATGAGCCATCTACTCCGCATCTAAAGCCGCCCTCATCTGCCATAAGATCTAGCAGATTGGCGGGCCCTCAGCAAGTAGGAGCTTATTGCTTGTTAAGGTCAAGCCGTGTCTCATGTATTTCAGATTCTTTTCTTAGTTTCGAGCGAACTTCTATCCTAGTTTCTCTATTAAAATCCTCTCGTCCATCCTCAGCGCTTTGGAATTTGGAAAGCAAACTCAGGCATTGGTTTGGATATTTCTGAAGCCATATCCTTTCGATTACTGGCTTCTGATAACCCGAACTTACCCGCGCAACAGAGCTCACGACGATCGGCCGGGTGACTGGAACGCAAGCTCTCAAAGCAAGCAAAAGCAAGAGGCGCTGGGCCGACTGAACTGGAGTCAGGCTTTTCCGTAGTTGCAAAGACCTGTTATGCCTGAGTCGGCAATATATTGCGCTTTCGGTACTCCGTAGCGGAGTCAGCAATTCGAGTCGCGCTAGTACACAGGCAGATTTGTTCACTGTCAAAGGCGAGATATTCGCGATAAATCGACGATAATCTTACTTCGCAATCTGACGAGACAAAACGAGGGACGCCACGGCAATTTGCACGGTATTGCGAGAGATCCAGGAGCTTCACTACGTAGTGGTACTTTTGTGTATGCCATTCGGCCTATCAATTCTGCGTAACATGCTCGCCCAACGCAATGCTAGGAGAAGCAGTGAATCATAAGCCGATATCTATCTCTATCCAAAAGATGGAGATGCACCATAACCCTTTTGTTTGCCGTGTGCGAGTAGTAGCACTTAGAATGACTCCCCAAAGTCCAAAAAGCCCTTCCAAAACGCCTCTTCCAATGGTCCTGATGTGTCCAAAGAACCTGGAACTTGATCTGGCTCTATATTCACGCGAACAATCAGTGGTGTATATCCTAAGTAGACATGAACCAAGATTAGCGTCTACTCACTTCAGTGCCAGCTCAAGTCATTGACTCGTCGTTGTCCTCTTCCTCGAAATCCTCATCATCATCTTCGTCATAGTCTTCGTCTTCATCCATAGTCTCAGCAGCCTTGGCATAGTCGATGGTCTTGCCACGCGTGCGCGAGCCGACGATGTTGTCCTCCTCGATTTCCTCGAGGTCATCCTCGTCTTCTTCTTCGTCTGCAAGCAAAGTCAACCATTGAAGTGATTGCGTGTCGGGGAATAGTATACATACGCATGCCACTCTATGAACCCGTTAGTGTTATTGATCAGATTAACTTTAGGACACACAGAAGTAACTGACTGGTTCCTCCTGCTCATCCTCTTCCTCGTCTTCGTCGTCATCTTCGTCCATCGCAGTGTCGGGCACCTGCTCGACCGCCTTGCCTTTACCCTTACTCTCCACTGGTGCTGGCACTCCTAGGGGCGTTTCCTCCTTGGGGACGGTGGTGCCGTTTGTTGCAGTGTCCATTTTTGCGTGAGAGTAGCAGGGCAGTCGATTGAAGAGGGCGTTTGTGGAGGGTCAATGGAGTTGCACTGTGGTCGCAGATGCTGGAGATGTTGTTGTTGTTTGCTGTGAGCAATTTAGAAAGTAAGGTAAAAGTAGGCAAGGGTGCAGCGGTGAAGTGGAGAAGTGGTGTTAGGTCACGACACGGCTAAAAAGAAGAGCGACTGCGACTCGCGACGGCAAGTTCCGTCGCAAGTTCAATTAACACGCGCGACGCGTTCTCGACGCGTCTCCTTCCGCAGGAGTAGCTGGCTGCAATCTCGACAATCTTCGCAATCCCAAAATCATGGCTCAACAAAGATTACGGAAAAGGCCAGCTCGTGAGGATCTTATGAAATGCTCTAGAGAGGTTCAATTTGACTAATTCACGTTCAGACACGGAGGGGCATACATCGCTCTGCTACAGTCCCGATGGAAGCAAGCTCGTCACGGCTGGGCAGAACAGCACCATTCGCATATTCCAGACAGGCAGTGATGCCGAGCCTGCGAATATTGACAATTGCCAGGTGGATAACTATGCTGTTGTCGCTACTGTACGATTTACTATTACCTTGATTTGTTCGTTTACTGACTGAAATATAAGGACAAATACGCGATCACTGGTTCTGAGGATGGCTCGGTTTCAATGTATTCGCTCGATGAAAAGAGCCTCGAAGGCATCTTGCTACGTTGTACCTTGCCAGTACGCGATCTAGCCCTTTCACCAAATGGCGAGTGGATCGCAGTTGCTAGCGAGTGAGTATACCCTTCTCGGTTTCCGCTCATTGCTAACCAGATGCAGCGATAATACCGTGAAAATGGTTCAGATCGAAGACATGACGCAGGTTGTGCGCCTTGATGATCAGACGAAACCGGCCAAGCATGTGTCCTTTAGTCCATCTGGAGACATGCTTTCAATCTCGTACACTGATGGGGTAATCCTTTGCTATTCTTTGGGTTCAGTTGGTCCTGTACTGCACAAGAAGCTTCCTGGATTAGTCAAGGCTCTCGAAACGACGGATGAGCCTACTACGAGGGCGTATTGGCATCCTGACGGAAGAGCGTTTGCCGTTGCTACTGCTACTCGCGGTATGGAAACCCAAAGGGCCTATTGAAGCGATCCCTACTAATGAAGAAGATATAGATATTCAGGTTTTCTCACGTGGCGACTGGGAACGGCAGCGTTCATTCAAGAATGGTCATGCAGCTGATATCACCGCAATGGCATGGTCACCAAACGGAGCACTGCTAGCTTCAGTAGGACTGGATAGAAAACTAGTCCTGTGGAACAGCAAGACTCAAAAGATACTGAAGACGTACGATGGTATACACGATACTATCCTCGGCCTCGCCTGGCATCCATCGGAGAACATCTTGTCGTACACCAGTAGCAACGGCGAGCTCTACATCCACACCGACTTCGTCCCCGACGAACATCTTGCCTCCTTGAAACTGGCTGTGCAGCCATCTCCTTTCATACACGATCCACTCTCCGAAACATCCGGCAATTCTCGTCGCGAGCCCGCCAATGGCCTCAAGGACCCCATGGATGTGGAAATGGATGACGACATTGACCCTCTCGATGCAATTCTTGGCCCAGAGGAATTATCCGAGCACGGTGACGGCTTCATTGTTGACGATGATGGTGCAGGCTATGCAGAAGAAGCGATTAATGGATTCGGAAAACGAACCAACGGCCATCTGGCAGATTTTGACACGCGTCTTTTGAAACGCAGACCCCAGATAAACTCCTGGCAGCCGAAGATTCACCAAGCATTCCAGTCTGGCAGTACTCCCTGGCGTGGAAACCGTAAATACCTCTGCCTGAACTTGATAGGATTCGTGTGGACTGTGGATAATTCCGAAGGCGGTCGCGAAGATGAGGACTACCACACGGTGACTGTCGAGTTCTACGACAGGGAGTTCCAGCGCGACTTCCACTTCAGGGAGGACAAATACTACGACAAAGCATGCCTGACCGAACATGGAACTATCTTCTCGTGCCCACCAGATGCGGCGAGGAACATGCCGGCCACAATTTACTACAGACCCCATGAGATGTGGACCATGCGAACCGAGTGGTACGTCGAGCTTCCTAAGGGCGAATCCGTTACTGCAATGTCCCTGAGCGATTCGTATATCGTTGTGACAACATCGACGAACTACACTAGAGTGTACAGCCTCTTCGGTGTCCCAGTACGAATCTATCGTCAGAAGAGTTCTCCTAGTGTGACCTGTGCATCCTGGAGAGATTACATCATGACTGTTGGCAACGGTCCAGTGGCCGCAAACGGCAGACCGCAGCTACTGTACACGATCCAGAATGTGAAACGAGATGATGTCTGTCAGAATGAGGACATCGTGGCCCTTCAAGATGGTGAAGAACTTAAGAGTGTATTCTTCTCTGACAATGGCGTATGCATGGCTCTTTTGGACCTTCTCTTCGTACCAGTGCTAATGTTATTAGGATCCCTGCATTTATGATACAAGCGGCACCCTTCTTGTCCTCCTCCACTGGCGAACACCCGGTCAGGCACAGTGGGTGCCGTTGCTCGATACGAGGCAACTCACACGTCTCGCAGATGGCAAGAAAGACGAAATATACTGGCCTGTTGCTGTTGCAGACAACAAGTTTCACTGCATCATTCTCAAGGGGACAGAATACCCGTACTTCCCACGGCCGCTGCTCACGGACTTCGACTTCCAGATCCCAGTTACTGCAAGCCCAGTGGAGCCAAGCAAGAGCCTCAAGGAGAAGTCGGTCGAAGAGCTGGAAGAAACATTTGTTCGAGAGTCAATCAAGTCCGCTTTATTGGAGGATCTCGTCGGTTCAACCAAGGCGACGTCGTCTCAGAGACAGATGTTGATTAGGCAAGAGACGGCGGTTGATGCTGTTCTGATGTACCTGCTCAACGTGGAATGTCAAATGGGCGAGGAGCGTGGCATGAAGTGCCTCGAAATCGTGAGCTTGCTGAGGGATCGCAGTGGGACGATGCTTGATAAGGCACAAGCAATAGCGGAACGCAAGAACATGGATGTTCTCGCTGAAAAGATCCGTAAGCTTGCAGAAAGTAGGATGATTGGATTAGTGGATGATGACGATTAGTTCATGTCTGGAGTAACCCGTTTTTGGATACATCATGATGCACAGGAAGAGAGGTTGAACTTTTAGGCATGATGAATTTGCACAAATTAATATCAGGCCTCATAGACGCAAATGCCATACTCATATGTTGAGCATATGAATTCATCAAGCATACAGGTCGTAATTGAGATAGTGCTCAATCGTAAAATGAAAAGCCTCAAAACGCCGTATGCCATGCAATGCTATATTGTTGCTGTCAAAGCTTCGAGGAAGTGATTATGCGTGGACGAGCTGTCTGGCCGGTGGCTCTCTTTCGATCTCATACTCAATCTCGCGTTTCGGTCCCTTGGACGTCTTCTTGTTCGGTTTCTGCGGCTTGCTAGCAGGGCGTTTCCTCTTCAGATCGCCCAATAATTTCTTCAGCTTCTCCTTATCGTCCACTTCGTCATCGCCCTCCTCGCTATCACCCTCGTCACTTTCATCTTCCTCTCCGCTCTCTTCATCGGCGCTTTCGCCTCCGAGCCAATCTTCAAGATCGCCCAGTTCCTCATCCGATTCGTCATCCACATCACTGACGTATTCCACCTCACCAGCACCGTCTTCTAATTCATTCTCTTGCTCGTATTCCAGCTCTTCTTCGATTCCTTCGTCCAAGTCTTCGTCCCGCACTCCCTCGCCCTGTCTCTCAAGTCCTCTCATCACCTTCTTCCATATGCCCTCTTCCACATTCAACGGCCTATCTCCGTAGGCACCGCTCCTCAATCTCTCGACGAGTTCACGTTCAATGGCTCTCTCCACCTTCGCAGCGGCCAATGCTTTGCGCTCCCTCGTCTCCTCTCGTCTGCGCACCTTTGGCGCCAACTTTGGCACCAACTTCTCTCCCAGTCTCTCCTCCTCTCTGGCTAGCCTCTTCATGCGAATTGCCACTTGGGTTAACCTTGTGAGCCTCTGCTTGCACTTGTGCACCAGAAACTTCGGCCAGTAAATCAATCTCTCGTCTATCAATTCAAGAGCCTTCGCATAATTGGCGGGCAGCCGTATGCGCTCCCACCATTTGCTCGGGAGATGCGCTCGTTCGATCGTCTTCATGTAAAGGTACAAGGCACCAGTGGCCGGATCGGAGCGGATTGTTGCATAGCGGGAGTTCGCAAGCGGGCATGATTGGCGGTTGCAGAGCCCGGTGACATTGTATTCGTTGCGACAGAAGGTTTTTTCCTTCGTAGTTCTGAAGAGACAAGGTTAGAGAATCGATTTTGGGGACGGTGCGGTCAGTGAGCGTACTTGAGTTTGAATGAGCAAAATTGCTGATTAATCACTTGCCAGACGATCTCGTCGGATGCCATGGTGGCTCTCGTCTGTCGCTAGAAGGAATGGTGGGTGTGGTTTGACAAGGCCGTCCGTGAAAAAGATGGAGTTTGCGAAATAAAAAAGTCTGGCTTGGCGCGAAATCTTGGCAGAGCCACCGTGGAGGAGCCCTGCTTATGGTGTCCGGCCTAGCATGATGTGAGTGTTCAAACTGTCATCCAGGAACGAGATTCCAGTGTCTAGTCTTACAAGTTGGAAGATATTTTTCTTCTACCTGAACTATACTAGAATTAAGGGTGCAACCACAACAGAAGCCACTTTGATAGCTCTTGCCCAAGTTCGAACTGCATTGTCGACATTATAAGCTAGCGCATCAACGGCGGCCCCGCGTATTTGTTGCTGGGGTGCAGCTAGACAAATCTTCACTCCAACAACAACGCGTTATGAGAACCGTTGTTGCTCGACATTCAGCCTTTTCTTCAAGCAAGCTTCGAAATGGCCTCTCACACTCCTATGGAGTCTTCTCAATCCCCTACGGAATCTTCTCGCGCTTCTATGGAGCCTTCTCCAAGCCCTCCACTCGTGGTATCGCTCAACCGGCACTTCGCGCTCGGTTTTGCTCGAGTGAACGACTCCGCCTGGTGAAGTCGCATATTCGAGATGTCCAAAGGAAAGATCTTACCACACTTCGCAGTTTATCGACACCGGATCACAAGAATGAGACCATCTACGCGTTGGCCACTGCCCCAGGCACTTCGGCTATTGCAGTAGTGCGCGTATCTGGTCCTGCATGCAAGAATGTGGGTTGAGAACGCATCAAGGGTACCACTTATAGACTATCAACTAACGTATTGCACAGATATACTATCTGCTCTCCCTGCGACACACCCTTCCAAGCCCTCGGCTAGCTGTCCTCCGCACGCTCTACGATCCAGCAGATGATGGCATCCTCGACCCGGGTGCATTAGTTCTCTACTTCCCAGCGCCCCACTCATTCACCGGAGAAGATGTGCTCGAGCTGCACATTCATGGCGGTCCAGCAACGATCACAGCGGTGTTAGCAGCCGTACCACAGTGCGCTGCACACTTTGAATGTCCCGAATGCAAAGAAGTCGGGGCCGGTCATGCAATCCGCTACGCTGAACCCGGGGAATTCACCCGTCTTGCTTTCCTCAACAAGCGTCTCTCCCTACCGCAGATCGAAGCTCTGTCAGCGACTCTCTCTGCGCAAACAGAACAACAGCGGCGCGTGGCAGCGCGAGGCTCGCGCTCGGCACTGTCAGATACGTACGAGGCATGGCGCATGAAACTTCTTCTGGCGCGCGGCGAGCTCGAAGCGATCATTGACTTTCATGAATCAGAAGACTTTGACGAAACGCCCGAACAGTTGGCGAAGAACGTTGCGCAAATGGCGCGTGGGTTGTTGGAGGAGATCAAGCTACACAGAGCGAATGCTGTCAGGGGTGAGCTGCTGCGCAGCGGCATTAGCGTCGCGTTTCTAGGAGCGCCGAACGCGGGGAAGAGCAGTCTGCTCAACAGGGTTGTGGGCAGAGAAGCCGCAATCGTGAGCCGCGAGGCTGGCACCACGAGGGATATTGTGGACGTAAACGTGGATTTGGCTGGATGGTACGTTAAATTTGGGGACATGGCGGGACTGCGCGGCAGCAACAGTTCAGGCCACGCGACCTCTGAGAAGGATGAAGTGGGCGAGGTCGAACAGGAAGGCATCAGGCGCGCGAAGGAGCGGGCGCTGCAATCGGACGTTGTCGTCGTGATCCTCGCCGTCGAACTGGACCCCGAGAACGGCCAGCCTGTCTTACGCATCGATCCCGAAGTCGTCGCAACGGCGCACGAATGCGCGACGCAGGGCCGCGCAGTCCTCGTTGCCATTAACAAGACCGATAAGCTCGATTCGGCCGAAGACGATAATTTTGGCCCCAAAATTATCGCAGCGTGGCGGAAGGAGGTTCAGGCTTCCCTGGGCGTCGAAGAGGGCAGGATCTTCGCTATATCCTGCAGGTCCGAGGCAGAGCCGCAAACTAGCCCCCAAAACCAGCCCGGCGGTACAACCACACCAGACCCCGGCCACATCCAAGCCTTCCTGCACGGCCTGACGTCGACGTTTTCGTCGCTCACTCAGCCCCTGGTCCCCAATCGGGACCCTGCCAATGAAACATATCTCTCCGATATGTCGATTTGGCAGGACTCCTTGGGGGCCTCGGAGCGCCAGCGAGTGCTGCTGGAGGAGTGTATGGGCCATCTGGAGGTATTTCTGGCCCATACACTCCAACAGCAGAGCTTCGACGTCGTCGTGGCTGCGGAGAGTCTCCGGGCCGCGGCAGACTGCCTGGCCCGGGTCACCGGGCGTGGGGAAGGCGGAGATGTGGAGGAGGTTCTCGGTGTGGTGTTTGAGAAGTAAGCCGGCCCGAAGTATTACGGAAACATGAAACTGACACTAGAAGCACAGGTTCTGCGTAGGGAAGTGAGGGGACGGGACTGGCGGTGCGGCGGGGGGCTCTCTTTGCTCTCCGAGCACTAAGTACATACAAATGGAAAGCTCTAACTCCACTCTTCAATTGCCAGTAGAGATCCCAGATTGAATCAACGTGTTGCTCGAGTAACAAGCTGTGACCGTGCCGTCATGGAATACACAAAGCCTGTTGCCGGCTACAACACCATAAGGAAGGCAACAGAAGAATGCTCTGCCGAAGTTGGAACAATACCGACGAACAGGTATAACTCTGTAAAACTCTTCGGCGGCAGCCTCAACACATAGGATCTGGCAGATATTGAGTAATATCTCGTGCGTCACTAACACGTTTGCAGCATAGATTTGAAGGATTGTGCATCAAGACCTGAACTCCGCTCTATTTTTCCGATCTATTGCCCGAGTACCATAGCAGGTACCATACCAACATTCCTCGTGAGACAAGAAAGAAGAATTGGAAAGGGGGGTAGACAGAAAGAAAGACATTTGAAGAAGGATTACAATAAGTATAAAAAAGGCCCAAGCCCAGCCGGCAGAAAGAAGGAAACACCAGACGACCCGCTATGCCGAAAGAAAAGACGAAAATGAGGAAGACGAATCGAAGACGCTGAACGCAGCAACAGAAGAAGCAAACTGCAGAATCCACCGCCAACGCTCCAGGCGCCGATGCATCACGAGTCCTTCACCTCCCTCCTCCTCCTCCTCCCAGCAACCCGAGGGCGCCCGGTCCAGCCAGTGCGGAGTGTGCCATGATGAAATATGTACGCCGTAAATCCCGCCAGCCATATGTACAAATCCCACCCGTGCGCCGACTTAGTTGTAGCCGCCGCGTCCAGACATCGGTGTCGCTGAAATCAGAAATGAAATTGGTGAAGTGAAGATGAAAAGGTAGATGTGTCGGAGAGGCGCAGCGTCTAGTTGTATCCGCCGCGACCCATGGTGATGATGATGAAGACGTGGAAGATTATTTTTGAAATTGTGCGATTTGAAATGTTTGTTGGAGATGAGGCACAGCCGAAACCGAGGAACGTGCGTGTGTCTGTGTGGTGTTGTTGTATGTGGTGATGATCAGATGATGTGAGAGTAGATGAGATGTGTTGATGTATCCGTGCAAGCGACGACGCGTATTAGTTATATCCGCCGCGACCCATTTTGAAGAAAGGTTGAATATAGAAAATTCGGAATTGAGAGTGTCGAGGTGATTTGTGACAAAAGAAATACGAAAAGTTGGTGCCTGAAGGAGGTCGAGGACGAAGGAAACCGGTGTATGAAGTGACTCTTTGAGAGGGTTTGCGAGGTGCAGGAAGGTGTGGATGGAGAGATGTGATTTGACTGTAGGAGAAGGGGATTGCTGTTGACTGAAATCGAAAATCGTTTGACGTTACTTGTATTGGGTCGGGGGCTGAGTGTCGAGGACGTGACTCTTTCTCCGTTAACGAACGAGACGCTGCGTACGCTCTGCAGGAATTAAGGCGCTGTCGAAGAGTGGAAAATTAGAAAAGAGGATTGAGAGTGCCAGAAAGGACTGCCTGCGAAGGAAAGCTGTAACGAGCGGCTTGCTAGGAAAAGAAGAGAAGAGAAAACGGAGAGAACGAAGGAAACGGTTGCTGCCTGTGAGGCCGGTCGAGTGCTTTGCTGTCTGGAATTTGATGATGCTAGAACCCTGGAGAGCCGTGCGAGAGGCTCTACTTATATCAACAGCCCTGTGATCGCCGTGGTCAGGGCAGCAGATGCACCATTGCTGATGCCTCTCAGAACTCAAAAATAAGACAGGTGTAGTACTTCCCGGACGGGAAAGCCGCGCCACTACTGCATCGGACGTCGCAGCGCTCGAAATGGATCAGGGCCACGAGCTGCGCGTGGGGCAGCGAGCACTGAGTCGAAGACAGGCCGCATAGCCACGGGCCTTGTGCCGTCGGCCAGTGTGGGAGAGCCAAGAGGGTGTGCGATGAGTGATGATGGAGATGACAAAGGGCTGCAGGAGTAACGGTCGAGGCCTCCACTTCAGGTCTAAATGCGTGCCATGCCCGCTCCGGCGACGGTATTGGCCAGCTCAAGGTCAGCGCGGAAAGCAAGCGAACGAAAGCCGCTGAACAGCTCTCTCCACCGCCAGCATTCGTTTACCGCTCGTGCGCCACAGATCACACCTCGACGTTGGCTTGCTGCCCGCCATTCTGCGGCGCATGCGTGCCACGCCTTTTACCGCTCGAATGTGGCTTGAAAATTGACCGCCCGCTGGCATCTGTAACAGGTTGATAATGATGCGGAGAGAGTCGAGTCGTCTGGATCGGGACAGTCGTCCGATGTATCTGGTCGCTAGCCCTACGGCCTGCATTGGCGCTGAGATGGGCAGCGATCGTCATCTGGTTAGTAAGGCGTGCAGCACTGCGCACCGAAGAGGCAATCTGTGTGATTTCGAAGCAGCCTTCTGGAATTCCCGCGACTTCGCTTTCGCCATCCGTCCACTATATTCAACCCGTTACTCCAACATCGCCTGCCCCAAACGGCCGTTCTGCGAAGTCCGGCTGCAACCGTCGATCCGTTGGTAGGGCTGTTCCACCCTATGTTCCTGAAATAGCCCCCACTCCACTGCCTCGTCATCAGCACTGTGAAGCTCCTCTGTCACGATGTAGCGAGCGCAAGGCATCGTGATTCGTATTATCGCCTGCTGGGGTTCTCCGCCTGCCGAGCACTGATGCCTATACATGACCCGGGCCGAAGATTGGTCTGTTGTCTGGCGTGGGGGATGGCAAGGCATTCTACGAAACGTCGTGCTGTTGCGCAACTAGGAGCAAGCTTCCGGCGCCTTGTCACATTATCGACATCATCGCCCAGTTACGCGATCTGCCTCGAGAATGTTGTGTAAGCTCCGGAATCAGTTGCATTCTCACAGAACCAGGAGCGCGGTGTTCTTCGCATGCTGTGTCGGTCACGGAGCCGTGGTCGAAATGCGGGAGGTCGTACTCGCCAAAAGTTGAAAGGCAGTTCCTGCATCCATACGGTTTTCCTAGTGCGCGCGACATCGCCAAGATTGGCATTCTCAACGAAGCAGATGTCGAAATTCATTGTGGGCGGGCCGTGCTTATCCAGCTCGACCCAGTGCAGCGGCTTGGGGACGTTAGCGGCATGTAAATTTAGTTGGTGGCGCCGTAAGGCAGGCCAATAGGCTCTCGTGTGGAGTTTTGCACACCTCCACTGCCGACTGACCGATTCAAACGTGAACGCCAGGGCTGTGCCGTCCCGCATAACCACACGGAGAATGTGCGGTAGTGGCTGGAGAGAAGGTGGATGGTCGAGATACCGCTCTGCCCTAAGAAGCGGCTGAACCCCTTCTGCACGTTATAGGCCGCTCCTGTGGCTTCTGTCGCGCGAAAGCTTGTGTCCAACGAACGTGTTCAGCTCCGAAGCATAGGGAGACTTTGGGTATTCTGACACACCAATGAGTACACGCCTTGTACGCCTGTATCGGAGAATTGCCGGGCTTGGATATGGCGCAGTTTCGACGTTGCAGCCAAGTCACTGAAGTTGCAGAGGGATTCTGGTAGGACAGGCATGTGAAGGAATCCCTGAGATAAGGCACCGGTACTCATCGATCTCCCTGAGCCTTGCTTGTGCGATCGATCTCGAAGAGGCCATGCTGTTCATCTGGAATGCGCGAAATCCATCACGATCCTTCTCCCACGCCGCTGCATCATATCGGCTTGCCTAACCATTCGTGTGTTCGGAGACGACGTTTGACTCGTTGGACGGAGGCCCTTTCGGTGACTCCGAATCGCAAAGTAAGGGCCGTACATCCTCCCCGCATCTCGAGCCCATGATTCATGAAGTCAAAGTTAAGCTCGTAAATACGTGTAGTATAGATGAGGGGTTTACTCAAGGGTTCCATGCACGGTGTCTCCTGAGACGGGGTTGGAAAAGGAAGCACCAACTCCTCCATCATACTCTTATCTCATTATTCATCAATTTCTCAAGCAATGGTATTGTCATAGTAATTCAGACATGATAGCAATTCTGCAACTTCTCCACGTGTAGCTCGTATGTTCTCTCAACGGTGGCCCCACGCCATCGTACTGCGTCCATCGCGCTCTATCAGAGGGAGTATGAGCTGATGTAGTACTGCAAGCCGTCAGCATCGAGATAGTAGCCGCGGAACAGTTGTTCAGCTCACTGTGAGGACAGAAGGGTCATCGCTATCTTCGTTGTTGCTCAGGAAGACGTAAAGTATTAGGGCGTGATCGTCACAGAAACCTGCGCGGCATGTTAGCACAAGGGAACACCGTTACGGCAGCAGCGAGATTACAAGCAATGACTCTTCCACTGAGCCTTCCCACTGACATGACTTTGCCCCAATCTCGCCCGTCGATTCTAACAGTTGCCCACCCCTCTTCGCTCTTCCCGTCTGCACTTCCTAGCTCTCTCATTCTTGTGCTGGCATGATGACGGATGCCCTCCTCGCCTCCTTCCACTTGAGCTGGATCGAGATCTGGATTCTGAAGGCCCGTCCAGAGCGTTGAGATATTCATTGCATCTGTTCTGATACTCAGTCTCAGACAGCCGTGCATGTTCGCCGAAAGCTCCAAACGAGGAGTAGAGTTTGAGTTCCCAGACGTGCCCGACTTCGAAGCGAGTGCTAATTTCGTGAATCGGTCCGAGATGCTCTTCAACTGGATCAGAGGTGGCAGTTGGATATGCACATCTGGCTCACGACACCTCGGCTCGTGAATGCCGTCCACGTTACTTTGGCTGAGGACACGGACGGGGATATCTTGGGTCACAATCGTCTCCCGCTCACGAGAGCTGCTGTTGAAGTCGACACTCGATGCTCGATCATCCATCGCATCTGGATCTTGTCGAGCGGAAGATGCGCCGAAGGCATCAACCCCAGTTCGATAGGAAACTGTGTTGATTGTGAGGCACAGTACAGGCAGGCTATCTTTCTTGGTGAGCCTGATGTTGGCCGATGTAGCATTCAGGGCGGATTTGAGAGCGCGCTGGAGCTGTACAACGGGTACTTCGAGGTTGATGACATCGTTGTTGGCCGACTGAATCGTATATTGCTCGAAGATAGTGTCCTTCGACGGTCAGCTTTGCATGCGCGATGGAACTATCAAAGCGAAGATTCAACTTACTTTCGCCAGCACGCTATATCACGACCACACGGTCAGTAGTGGGAAACTATATAGATATAGACATCACTTACGCCCAAACCTGAGTTCCTTGTTCAGGTATTATCGTGAAGCGGATTTCATTTTCGTCTAGCCGAACCCACGCCACTGCTCCCAAGGACGCTATGGAGGCAGTAAATTCTAGTCCAAGCGCATTAGCGATCTGATCTAGCTCTAAAATTTTCAAATCTTTACTACACTTACTGTTAAACGTGTTGATGTTCTGTATGGAGGCCTTGAACCGCATCGCGACGCGTTGGACGCGCGATCATACGCGACAGTCGTGGTATCGGAACGTTGAGTAGTTTGCCTTATACATCCCCGGTCATAAAATATTTCTATTTTGAAGCTTAGGGAGACAAGACGGAGAAGAGCGGAAGGTGTTGCGTGATGTATTGTCGAGAGAATGTTAAGCTGTGGCGGGTGAGGTTATGTATGGGACGACTTTGGAGGGACCGCGCTATGCACTACGGTCAAAGTTTACCGACCACGCTTCATAGCAAAAGTATTGCAAGCCAGAGTTTTATTACGCTAGCAGTCTCAAGTTCATTAATTGCTATACGACAGCTTGCGAACAATTCACTGTTCTTCGAAATCTGAGTCATTAAGGTGAGAGCCATCATATGGTCGAATTATAGAAATACTGAGTGTTCAACACCAGTTCAAAGAGAAATCAACACTCTTCAAATAGCACGGGATTATCAGGGCAGCTGTGTTTATGTTCCTTGTAGAGTGTACGAGAGTTAGTCAGGCCAGATGAATTGCATTAAGTCTGAATTAATGCTATGTGTTCCTCCGATCCGATCCAACATTTGTTCCACCATCAATTATCCATTGCTTGTTTCCTCCTCGTCGCCGCCTGCCTCTACCGGCCATCCTCCCGTCCACCGTCCCCAGCCCCAGGCACATCCACGCTCGAGTCATCAGAGAGCACCGTCCACGGATCACCCTCCCTGCTGTCCACCAAGGTCAACTCATCACCCATGGCAGCATCCCACTGCACCGGTGGAGTAGCTGGGGGAACCACACGCGGCGCAGGCATGCCATTCTCCTGTCGAGCGAGTGCGATCGCTTCGAGTTGGCGGTGGAATGGCTCGTCGCCACGGATATCGCCAAGTCCATCTGGTAACACTGGAGCCGGCAGAGGGTGTGTTCGTGGCCGGTTTGGCGTGTTCTGGAGTATAGGTCCAGGTGTTGGGCCAGGTGTTTGCCTTGGTGTTGTGCGTGGTGTGATGTCGCTGCGCGGAACGAACACTGGTGCATCAGCTCGTAGGCGAGAGTCTCGCGCCCCTTGCGGCGGATTTTGGTGGCGGTGGCCGAGCTGCGGGTCTGGCTGTTGCTGCTGTACAGAGTGCCGGGCCGGGGCTATTGAGAGTATAATATCATATATTCATGAGAGGATTGTTGTTATTTTGACCGACCGTTCGATGTTTGTTCCTGGTGTGCACCAGAATCTCTCTGGCCGTGACCAGCGCGGCTTGGAGCAGAGTTGTCCATTGTTAATGAGATGTAGGAAGAAGAAGGAAGCAAGAGCTTGGAAATATTGACTACTAATATACTAAATGGTCGTGTTAGCAATTGGAGTAGCATGAGTCAGAACAAACAATAATAAGTGGAGAATAAGTGTTGATATAGCCGTGAATGTGCGTGCTTTGACCCAAACGCGAGCTGAGAGTATCGTACCATACATGAAATCATTACTCTAACACCGCGGTAAACCAGTCTAGGCGTTAACCGCGTTTTCTGTTACTGTTGATTGATCGTGGATTCTGCTTGTCCTCCTGGCAAATAATGCAAGAGGATGGACTATGTTGAGCCCTCACAGTTTCCATATCTTCCAGCCTCTGGAGACAACATTGAAGTTGGCAAAATAGCCACCAAGCGGCCCCTGAACTTCCCGTCCACCAATCCAGGCCTTCTTACCCGCCCAAAGATCAATAAAGCCATCTGGGCCTGAAATTAGAATGAGTTTTGTGCCAGACTGTTGGCCGAAGTCCTCTTCTTCCTCTGCAACCCGTCTCATTTGTCTCGCAACGTCCTTCGGCTTGACGAACTTGTGGTCCTCGTCCGCAAAATACTCAGTCGTTAACCCTCCAGGTCGATCGTCCGTGCCTTGCGGTGTGCGTCTGAATTGCTTCTTCAATGCCTCAAGCTCCTTGACAACAACGCTCTTCTCCACTTCCGCAGATTTTACTGTGCCCCGCGCAGGAGTGTGTGACGGCTTCTCGTTCTGGCCGAACCCAAACGCATTCCAGCGACTGATCTTTGACCAGGGATCCCAGTCTGAGAGCTTCCGTCTAGTGTCCGACTTCAACGGCGGCCCTGTTGGCACATCGTTCTCCCCGCCTTGAATTTCGTCCTTCCTGCGCGTATTCCAGAGTATATGTATCCTTGTGCCAGGCCGACGAGCCAATATGTGTGCTACTTGCATCGCCGGCGCAATGCCTGTTCCACCAGCAATGAATATGACCTCGCGAACGTCAGGTGGAAGCTCGAACTCTGGGAAGGGCCCGCGAAGAGCAACAGTTGAGGATAGAGGGAGGGAATGGAGATAATTGGAGACTTCGCCATTCTTTTCGGCGCGAATCAAAAATCGAAGGTCTCCGGGCTGTTGATTCTGCGATTCTGGTGCATGATTCTGTGCGCCGTTGGAGGAGGTAACGTTCGAGTCGCCTTCCTGTTCAACTGGAGCAGGAGGTAATGGTGTATACGACCGTGCTATCTGTAACTGAGGTTGCTTTGCTTGTACACTCCATACTCCTCGTTGCCAAATCTCTTGTAAGCTTTGGTCACTCTCTTTCTGTCTTTGTATAGCTCCGCCATGGTCAACGTCTGGACACCGTAGAGTAAAGATGCTACTCGTAGAGGATACTGGTTGCTTCGATACGATCGTGTAAGGAGTGAAAGTTTGAGGGTTGAGGGCGTCTCCGTCTTCTAGGTCGCCTTTGGTTTGGAAATGTCGATATGTTGCACCTCCGATGACGCCGCCAGCGAGACAAATTATCAAGCCACGCGTTGGCCGAATGGACGCGAAGCGAGCTCGTGTCATTCGAGGTCAAGAGAATTGTGGAATGGTCCCGCTGCCTAATTGACCTCAGAGATGTGACAAGAGGAGCTCAACAGGAACAAGTTGTGATCTGTGTAATTTGATGTGGTAGGGTAGGTCGAAGGCCATGCAAAACTTGGCTTCCGTGGGGCCGCCCCTGGACCCGGGAGGATCACCCAAGCTCGGTGTCTATCCTACCTAGGTTTAGCTACAAAGCTCCCAGAACCTGGGTGCTCCCCTCCCTGGGAGGTTGAGGAAAGAGGACGCTGATAGATATCGGGGCTAAAACTCTATTTCGACTTCACAAGTTAGTACAGGGATGTCATTTCAAATGTCCTGACCGTTAAGATCTACAGAGTAATTCGTCCTCTAAACTATACGCTACAGCAAAAGTAACTTGCCCTCCTGAGCAATGCCGCCTCGATAGAGCTCCTTAATCACTTTCCCTTGCAGTATTGTCGAAGCGACAATGCCTTCAACATGTTCTGGTCTTACTCTTCCATACCAAATGCCTGAACCAGCCAGTGGGTTCTCAGGAAAGGAAGGTGGCACGTAGATTATGACGTTGCCAGCAAACTTGTGGCCGCCAATGTGACTGATCAAACCAACCCGAGCAGTCGGCTTCTCAGAAGCTCCTCCGAAACCAAGACTTCCCACAGCTCCCTGGAGCACCTCGAAGCCTTGCATGGTGAGCTTCTCTTCGAACTCAGATCTGAATAATGGTCCCATGGTGCCACAACGAGAATCGCGACCACCGTGACCGCAGATCAAGACCAGGACTTCTTGCACGGGCCGTGATCCTTTGAACTGATCCTGCAGCGCTGTATCACGAAGCAGATTCTGCTTCTGTTGCTCCGGGAGAACCGAATGCATCTGGTGTAACTGAGTCGGCAAGACGAACGCTTTCACCATTTGTTCGAGACCTTCTGGTTTCAACGGTATATCAGGGAGGTAGCGAAAGGAGGGTAGAAGGAATACAGAGCCCTTGTTGGACGATAGTTGATGGGGAGACTCGAACGAAGAATTCGTGATCATTACATTGTGGTATGGCTACGTAACATGTCAGATCATATGCTCCAAATACACAATAAATGCGGCTGCCAGCGATTTTGGGGTAACAAGAGAGCGTAAACCCACGAACGTCACTGAATTTGCCTCCCCGACCAAGGAGGTCTTTCAATCCTCGCGCCATAACAGATACCTCATCTTCCTCAATTTTGCTTGTCCAGTCATCTTTGCCGGTACTTATCAAGACCTGTTCAGCATATGGTGCCATTAGTCCATTTATGGAATGCTCAACATCGATGTCAAGGCCCGAAGGCATTGGTCGACACGCGCATGTTGGCGAAGGACAGGTTTCAATGATTGGGAAAGGCGGTGGTATATGCGCGCGAATGCGAGAGGCGGAGCGCGTCCATGTGAGAGGCCGAAGGCGTGGCAGCTGAGATTGTGGGATAGTTCTAGGAACTCGCCATAGCCACGACATTCCCGATAGATCAGGCAACAAGAAGGTTAGGCGTTAAGGAGGTGAACAGCCGGCAAAACAAAAGTCTGGTGTCAGGATCACCTCCGATCACTTCCGCCGATCGCGTGAAGCTGTTTGCTCCTCTGCTAAGCAGCGTGCGGGCGCATTCGTCAGGTCCTGTGCGTCGTGTCAAATTCACTTTTACTTGCGCCTATGCAGCTGTGAAGGAGTGAACGTGAATTTCGGGTCGCATTTTGCCTCCATGTAGGTTGAAGCTTTCCTGCTGTGGCGCGTGATCCGAGGCACCAGCCACAGTTGTCGTAATTGGGCATCCCGTGCCTTCCAGGTTCCACGTTGCCCCGCGGTTCAATTACTGAGGTCTTGGCGACGATACCTATATTACCCTCCAGACACACCGCGCTCCATCCTGAGACTTGTTCCGATTTGACCTTCCTTTCCCCTTGACCCTTCCCTTTGTCAGCCTCAACAACACCACCCTCTGTCTGCTCAAGTCGGATTCGCGCGAGCTCGACATGGCGGATTTCGCCCCGCCTACGGTATGTAGCTCACTCAGGCGTCCCTCCACGTAAGCGTCTGCTGCGCAAAGCTAATGCCTCATAGGGCCCACCTCCTCCAAAGGTGCCCGACGGCTGGAAAGCTCAATGGAATGGTATGTCTCTATTTTCCCGCTGTTCGTTCATTGCGTTCGAGGATCCGGTGCCTTTCGACTGTTCAAAGGCTAACTCCGCGCAGACCAGTACAAAGAATGGTTCTACGTGAACATTTACACCAAGAGGTCGCAATGGGAGAGGCCCGATGAGCCAGTCTATCCACCCCCCTCTGGCGATCCTGACGCTCCTCCTTCTTACGATCCTCACGCTGCGCAACACCTTGGCCCGGAGAAGACTGGCCTGAGCTCGAACAATCCCTACGGTCCCGGCGGTCCGGGAAGCTCAAGCCATCAGGATATCACCGAGGATGAGAGGCTTGCACGTCAGTTGCAAGAGGAGGAGAATGCGCGCGGAGGAGGATCGGATCGTGGTGCATCGGATAGCTACTACAGCCACGGCGGCTCGTACGGTGGAAGCCCACAGCCGCAGCATTACAACGACCAGCTGCCCCCGCGTCCGGACGATACTGCACGCGGCAGCAAAGGAAAGGGTTTCCTAGGCAAGCTGCTCGGTGGCAAGAGCCCGAAGCCGCAATATGGTCAGCAGTATCCACCCCCGCAGCAGCAGTCCTACTATCAGGGAGGCCCGCCCCAAGGACAGTACGGTGGACCACCTCCGGGACAATATGGAGGCCCTCAGTACGGCGGCTACCCTCAACAAGGCTATTATCAGCAACCGCAGTATTCTCCTCCCCCACAGCAGTATGGTGGAAGACAAAGTGGTGGTGGTGGATTGGGTGTTGGTACGGCTGCAGCACTTGGTGTTGGAGGCGGCCTTTTGGGTGGTGTTCTCCTGGGTGAGGCGATTGATGGCGGCGATGGCGGTGGTGATGGTGGTGGTGATGATGGCGGCGGAGATGGTGGCGGTGGCGACTTCGGAGGAGGCGACTTCTAAGTCGGCCAAATTGGGTCACAATTCTTCTGTGCTACATCATGAAGAGCAAAGACAGCTTCAGACACTGAACCGGAGTTTGGCATTCACTATCATATCCTGTTTCCAGAAGTAAGATACATCCAGAATACTTTATTTGCAAATGTGCAAGTCTTTCGGTCTACCACTTTACGCGGAGTTTGCCCGTTGACCTCAATTCGGCTCAGATACTGATATCGAACCACCTCATATGCCAATGCCTAAGTTAGATCTGCCTTAGAATAAACTCACTCTGGCTCCTGTTTCAGTCGTTGTTGCAGAGTAATTCGAATTCGAGATATCTCTATTCGATTTGGGCAGGAGTGCTGGTAAACCAGACAGCTGGATTGCTATTGGAATATCAGAGGCCTCTACAGACGTAGAAGTTAAGGAGCAGCATGAATTAAGAGCCTCCCTCTTCTACTTGGATGAGATTGGTGACCACTCTACAACTGGGTTCCCATTGGACTATGGAACGCTTCAGCAAGCATTAAGGGCAAAGCATCAAGGTCCAGTATCCAGACTTATTACATTGCTAGTGCACCAAGTTGTACAGCATATATCGTTTCATTTCTAGTGCGTGCCCAAGCCATCTTCACCTATGCACTTATAGAGAATTAAGAATCCAGAACTTCTTCGGCGACCGCTTCGGCCTCGCGGTTGCGTTCTTGAAAGTGCTTCTCCTGCGCGTTTCGCACCATCTCCCCGACCCCGTTCATGATCCACCTGGATTCATCATTGAGCATGATGCCCACATTGCAGTCTTCATGGCCATCCAGCGTCTCAATGATGTGGCGGGCCTCGATGAAAGCATCCAGGATCCCGCTCAGCGAGCAATCGAAGTGGATACTGGCCTCTCCGTCCTTGAAACGCGCATAGATTCCAGCCGATTTAAGCTGCTTGCAGAATACCATGAAGCCCTCCCCCTGCCTGGTCCTGCAGACCTTCGACATCATACTGCGAGAACGCAGGTCATCTTCCGCCATGGCCTTGGCAATCTCACAGCCACCACCGTCGACCAAGAGAAAGCGCGCCTTTATGAGAACATCTGCTAGCTTCTCGACGATTTCCGACTGGACGTTCGCGATTGTGTCTGGGACTGTGTTAATCATAAAGCCATTGCGCTAATGGTGTGAGACAGTTTTTACGTACCAAAGATGTCTGTGGGCATGCGATTCCAATCGAACTCGTAATTGACTCGACTACCTTCCACTAACAAGCGTGCCCTGAGGCATTCCGAGATCGCGGCAGGATTGTCGGAGACTATCTTCTCGGTTACCTCCTCCCTGACGAGGGGCTCGAAGTCGAAAGGCATATTTAATAGCCACGATACGAGAAGCACTGCAGCTTTGCGCGGGTCCGGTTGGTGGGCGTTGACATAAAGCGCATCGTATATCTTGATCCAGTGGCCCTTGAAATGCCTCACAAGATGAACCATGTTGTACTTGTCGCAGAGCACGGCCACGTTGACGAGAGTGTTGAACGGGAGATGGAACGACACGTCGTCGAACTTGAGGTGCGCAATGTTGAGCAATACAACCAGCGCGTTGACATCGTCGTCGGGCATAGCTATGTCTGGGAAGAAGGAGAATTGTGTGTCGTCGGACTTGTCGTTGTCCTTCATCATCTTCGCCCATTTGCTACTTGCGAGCGACATTGCCTTTTTAGACACCAGCATGCGGACGTGTGAGCCATCCTCTTGGAAGCCGACAAGCAGAAACAGGTTTCCAGCGGGGTCAAATGTGATGTCCTCTATGGTTGCCATGTCGATGTTTTGAATGCTGATATCCGTGTAGAGAAGGAAACTTGACAAATGGCGCCGATGTTCAATGGAAGACAGATGGGAGCGTTGTTGCAGGTTGGAAGCATGTTTGAAAGAGAGAACGTTGTTGTGTTGTTAAATACTGCAGTCCAGCGCGGTGTTGCTCCCAGTTAGATGAAACGAGTTTTATCCCACCTTCATGTGTTGGAAACGATATAAGCTAGCTCAAGGTTGACACCGCTCTGACATCGAAAGCGATATAGACTTCTTTTCACTCAGCCTTGCTCCCTGCATTTTGAATTTTGTTGTGTGATGTGCCACACATTGAGTGGGGTATCTCAAAGTCAGACGGACAGCAGCCCAACGGTTTGCCCGCACCATACGGGAAGCCTCGTGCGAATTAAGCCCACTGGAATCTACCGATTTGTAACTACTCCAGCTGCCAGTTGTGGCCAGTCCTCTTATATCGCTCTTCGATTCAGGCGAGATCCCGACAGCTGCCCTTGATGTCAACCTTCATTAGTGAAGCAAGTTCAGAGATTCGCAGTACCGTGACATGTCTTAACCGAATGATGTCCAGTTCAGGAAGACGATCATACTCAGCTACCTGTTCCAATTGGTGTGTAGTGCATCACTCCGGATTCTCCTTCGCTGTTGCTTGAATAATTAAATAGAAAGGGGCCTATGAAGTTCGAGGAGACGAGCAATGCAATGGGCATTAATGACTTAGCTGGGAGGAAGAAAGACAAGACAAGATCCTGCCAATGAAACTCTTCGAGATTTGATCAGACAGATGTATTCATCCAAAGAAGATAGTCAAATACTACCACCCACCACTTGACAGATGTCGGGTCTCTCATCAGTTCGAAGTCGAGGTCACCTAATCGGTGCGGCATCTCCGGAGAGGCCTCGGCCGCTTCGATCCTGAAAAGGACTCGAGCTTCCATAAAGAGAGCTAGTGCTCGATTGGAATGAGCTTACAACTCCTATCGGTCTTCTCATGGACGACAAATGTCTCATGAGAAGACAGCAAGGACGCGACGAGGTCTTAGCCGGGACACCGCATAGGGTTAGGGTTATCGGAGTCTTTATCGATTAGACACCTTCGAAGCTATTCTCTTTTATCAACGTCATTAGACATGCTGCTCTCTGAAACTTTGAAATAAATGCCCTCAACTTTATCCCGGCTTTCTACCATCGGCAAACAAATCTTGAATTCAAACATGACTGTACATACCGAGCCTAAAAATATTGTGATCATTGGTGGAGGGATAATTGGGTGCACAAGCGCCTACATGATCTCACACCATCTATCCTTCGATCCCAGCAAAACCAGCATAACTCTTCTTGAAGCGACGAAAATTGCTGGTGGTGCTTCAGGGAAAGCAGGCGGTCTTCTAGCACTATGGGCATATCCTTCATCTATCGTGCCCTTGAGCTACCGACTCCACAAGGAATTGGCGGACAAGCATGGCGGAGCCGAGCGATGGGGTTACAGAGCAGTGTACTGTGGACAATTAGAAACAAAAGGGCGCTCTGTCACCGGGCCAACCGTTAACGGCAAAGAAGACAGACCGACCGACGAAGCAGATGGCGGCGCCTTGAATGAAAATGGAGCAGAGAGCGTATCATTGCAGAAACGATCAAAGGAAGCTCTCGCAATGTTACGTGCGGGAGGAGTACCGAAGGGCCTGGACTGGGTAGTACCTAACGCTGATATGGCCTACGATGATATGGGGAATCCGACCAATACAGCGCAGGTGCATCCATATCTGTTTACGACCTCAATGGCTGAGCTGGCGCAAGAGAAAGGAGTCAAGATTGTCTATGGGGCAGCCACAAGCATAGACCATTCGTCAAATGCAGTCACGGGCGTGACTTATGAAGACAAAGAGACTGGCGAATCAAAAACTCTAGAAGCCGATACAGTTGTCCTATCAGCAGGACCTTGGACACAGCAAGTCTATCCACCAGCGCCAATTGCAGCACTTCGTGCCCACAGCGTTACAATCCGGCCGTCACGTCCAGTATCGGCTTATGCACTGTTCACACATATCATCATGCCAGGAGACAAAAAGACCGGTAGAAAGGCCAAGGGAGTGACTCCAGAAATCTACGCACGACCCAACAATGAGGTGTATGCGTGTGGGGAAGGCGACCATCTCGTGCCTCTGCCAGCAACGACGGATCTTGTTTCTGTGGATCAGCAACGGTGTCAGGACATTGTCGACCAAGTCTCTAGTATCAGCGATGAGCTGCGCGATGGAGAAGTCACTGCGAGACAGGCCTGCTATCTGCCGAATGTGAGCGCCGGCGGAGGACCACTGATCGGAGAGACAGGTATCAAAGGCTTCATCATGGCAGCTGGACATACATGCTGGGGCATACAGAATGGACCTGGCACTGGTAAGCTCGTGAGCGAATTTGTGTGGGAGGGTAAGGCGAAGAGTGCAAAGATTGGCTCATTAGATCCGAGGAGTTATATGTGAGAGAATGCAAGTCTGCGTTGCCACATTCCGTCGCTGCAGCTTATTCTACTATTTCCTCAAGCACCCACCCTCGCCCGACTAACCGTTTTTGTTTCACTTTCCAGCTCCTCAGTGGCCATGGTGTGCTCCCCTTATCTCCAATTAAGCTGACGACACACTCGCATATCCGCCTGTCTTGTCCGATCATCTCAATTTTCCCTACTGGCTTTCCCCATTCCAGCAAGGGTGTCTCTCGCGCAAGTACAGCCAACTGTGCCCCTGAAACAGGCGTCAAGGGATGCATGCGCACTTTGCCCGTGCTGTTCTTTTGGAGATGAGAATAGACTACGTATTGCGGAAGCTTTGCCGCGGACCGATGGGCGAGCAAAGAGTTTGGATGCAAGTACACGAATTTTTGAGAAGGATCCGTTCCAGTCCCGCCCATATATGAGGATTGGGAGGAGAATAAGGTGATGTAAGGTACATCTGTGGCACGGCTTGGTTTCCTTGACATTTCTGGAGGGACTGGTGCCAGATCCGCTCGGATTGCCACCTGGTCAATGAAACCCGCGGCCGTTGTCGTTCGTAGAAGATGTACTTCCGCATCTGATGGGGTAGGGACCTTCATACTGAAGGGTCCAACAGACCCGGGATGGTTTCGGCGGCTAATGGTTGTCAATTGCTCTCGTAGTTGCGTTGCCTCTTTCATCGCCTTGCCGCGGAGGAAGTTTGAAGAGCAAAAATCTTCTATATCTCTTTCGCTCTGGCGACCTGCAGCCTCCCAAGAGTAGGCACATAGAGCCGTGAAGAATTTGATAGCGTCTGAAGCAGCATCGAGGTTTGAAAACTGCGCTTGGACTCTATTGTAAGCCTTTCGTCGCGCTTCTCTTGCCGCCTTTTCCTCGTCAGACTCGTCGTCAGACACATTTTGTTCTCGGATGTGGCCTGTCTGATTCTGAGGAATAAACATCTCTGGGGCAGAGAGAGCCGATACCAATGCAATGGTTAGAGACATGCATCCTTTGTCTTGACCAATGAGCAGCATACGCGAGAAGCGAGGGCTCAAAGGGAAACTTGACAGTCTCTTGCCCATAGGTGTAACATTGCCTTCCAGTGAGATTGCACCGAGGCACTGCAGCAGTCTTTCAGCCTTCTCGAGGTTCTTCCGATCCGGAGCTGTCGGAAATGGAAAGTTGATAATATTGGGCAGTCCCATGCCTTTCAGCTGCAAGACAACTTCTTCCATAGGCGTCCTTAGGATCTCGGGCTCAGTGTGTTTCGCAAAATGTGCCTCATATAGTGCACTAGAGTACAACCTGTAGCAGTGGCCGGGTCCCGTACGTCCAGCTCTACCAGCTCGCTGTGAGGCGCTCGCTTTGCTAATCCAATCAATCTCGAAGCTCTGGACACCGCTCCGCAGGTCATACTTCTTCTCTTTTGCGCGTCCGCAATCAAAGACGTATCGAATACCCGCAATGGTAAGACTGGTCTCTGCAATGTTGGTAGCGAGGACAATGAGACGAGAGCCATCCGGTGGAGGCTCAAATATTCGTAACTGATCTTTCGTGGGGAGCTGAGAGTAAAGCGGAAGCACGTGGACTTTTAGATCGGATGATGCTTGAATATCCTCAGCTGTCTGACCAACATCGAATTCTTCCTCGTCTTCGTTGTCGTCTTCATTCTCCTCGTCGAGGCCGTGAATATCTAAGTCGTCCTCAGATTCATCGTCTTCTAAACCTCTGTTCCTCCCGATGACCATATCTTCAGCCTCTAGAGGAGCTGATCAATGTTAGCAGTGTTTCGCGTAGTTATAGTAAATAATCTTACCATCAACCGCAGAAACTGTAGCATTCACAGCCTTGACAGCGCCAGTATTAGCGGTGGTCAGAGATTGCTTCAGTCTCTTCTCAAGAGCTACAATCTCATTCTGGCCAGTCAAGAAAACAAGCATTCCGCCAGGAGGTAGTTTTTTGTGTCCACGGCTGACTTTCTTGAACGCCTCCTCCACATAGTCCGACTGCGTTTTACGTGAAAAATGTATTGTGACAGGATACTGTCTGCCTTCCGCCTGAACAAGTGGTGGGGGCCCTTGTGGGAAGAGTCTCTGATTCTCGATGAAGTCTTTGATACGAAGCGTGGCTGACATGATGATCAACTTCAATGGTTTTCGAGACACATCTCTTTGCGCATTCTCAGCTCGAACGTTGAGTACGACTCGGCTGAGCATGCCTATGAGAATGTCGGTATTGACACTTCGCTCGTGAGCTTCGTCGATAATGACCGCAGAGTACTTCTCCAATGAGATGTCTTGAGAAATCTCTCGCAATAAAATGCCATCAGTCATGAATTTGATTGCAGTCTCTTGACTGACATTTGAGTGATCGAAGCGAATCTGCGTAGAGTTAGGGACTGGAAATGGAACTACCGACTATGTAACGTACCTGATATGACACTTTTCGCTTGAATGAGCCCAGTTCGTTACCCACTCTCTCAGCCATACTGACAGCAGCAACTCTCCGAGGCTGAGTCACACCTATCATGCCAGGCGTTGGACCAGACTTGTCGCCATAGCCAGCTTCAAAGAGAAATTGGGGGACTTGGGTCGTCTTGCCACTACCTGTCGCGCCCCAGATAACGACAACATCGTTATTGTGGATGGCTTCCATTATCTTCTGCTCTTCAGCGACAACGGGCAGCGCTAGTCGAGCCTCTTGGATCTTGGAACTGCGCTCGACGTACACGCTGTATGCTTTTCGAGAGCTTCCCTTCTCTGAAACTTCCAGCTCCGGTGGTAATGGATCGGATTCAGCAGGACGCGGCTCGAAATTAATGTTCTGTGGTAATTTAGGCACATCCATTACGGTGTCAGCGGATGGTGTAAAACCCAAGGCAGCATTTCGTTGTTGCGTCGCCCAAGCCTTGAATCCAGAGATGCCTTCAGAAGAGCTCTCATCGTCTTCGTCGGTATGTTCTTCTTCATCGCTTGAAGAAGAAGAATCACCTTCACTTGCTTCTTCGTCCGAATCATCTGATTGCATCTCATTTCCAGACTCCTCGCTGCCTTTATCGTCGTCGGAGAAACCTTCCCACTCGGACTCAGAGCCATCGAGAGGTTTTAGGTGCTCATTCAGAATGATTATCTGAGGCTTAGGCTGCATCACTCGCTGCCGCTTCTTAATAACTGGCCTTCTATCCTCTCCTAATTCCAAGGGCCGTTTCAGGCCGCCACCGAAAGAGGCTGCTTCTGGCCTGGAAATGGTCGGTCCAGTGGACTCCTGCTCGTCACCCATAGAAATGGCGGCATCGTCTGCTGTGCTGGTATTGGGCTCATCGTCGCTTAGTGGCCCGTTGAACGCGTCGCCGTTTGTATCGCCACGAGCACTTAACAAGATGGCATCATTGTCGGCAGAGTTAATGCCAGCTTCGCGTTCATGATAAGCTCTTGACAATGCGTCCCTCTTGGAATCCGTCACGGCGCCTAGTTTGCGAGAGCTGTGCAACAAGCTCGTATCGACTTTGGTTTGTGCGAGCTTCTTGATTAATTCGAGGTTTTCCTCTTTTCGTAATTTCGTCTCCTGTAAGTCGTGAGAATACGCACACTCAAAACACCTTCATATAATCCTACAATGTACTTGTCAAGCCGCTTCTTCTTTTTGCTTGATATTTTCGGTTGTTGCGCCTGTAATTCTTTTCTTAATTGCTGCCGTCGCTCTTCCTTCTCTTTCTTCGAAGTTGGTAACAGCTCCACGGTATTTGAATCGCCATTTTGGACAGCAGAGTTTCCTGTTGCCTTTTGACGTGCTAGTACCCTATGCTTCCTCTGCCGCGGCACAAATTTCGGCATATTCGTGTCATTGGAAAAAGTTCGTGATGGCGGCAGAACTGGGGAATTAAATTCGTTCTCGGAGCGAGCCGAGAGCGGCGAGAGCTTGTTCGCGCATCTCATTGGCCAGTCCTTAAGGTCTCTTTTGGAGACCGCATGTAGATGTCCACATTCTCAAGAGTCTATACAAGCGCAACTCTACTACACTATTGCTGATATGGCTTCCAGAGCCACCTTCGAGGTTCAGCTGGAGCCTTTTCCTGCTCGCTCAAGAACTGCGGCTGGAAAAGTGAACGGACTCGACACCGAAATTATGTCAATGTCTTTCGCCGACAAGATCCTCATTACAATTTCACAAGGAGGTCGATTGGCCCACTGGGTAGACTATTCTTGCTATCTATTCTTGATCAGGCGCTTATATTTTACAGATACATGTTCCTCTTGATACAACATCTCCGGACCCTACCACCTCTGCCAGCGCGAATTTCAGCGATGACCCAGACGCTATGTCCTCAGACCTCCTACCTCGAGTTGATTTGACTGCTACGACCGTACTCGGAGGAACAGTACCAGAGCGTAACACAGTAGGACAATTAGTCGCAACGCAGACAGCTAGCGCGATTACCACGAAGAACCCGGACGAGAAGCGGCTTCTCGTTATGGGCCTGGGTCTTGAGAAGGCTGAGCTTGACAGAGCTGCCTTTATGGATTTGCTGGAGCTTGTTCTGGGGATTGTTTGACCCCCTCTACATGCACCCAAGCATCCTACAATCACATTCACCATGATAAACTCGACACAGGGAGGACTGGCGAAAGCGATAGGCCGGGATGCGCAAGGAGACGGCTTGGTTCAGCCCCAAGATCATACCTCGCTCTTACATAGCGGTCCACTCGTCTTGTAACTGTGCTGGTTACGGGTGTGACATGGCGTCTGACCTTCATGGGACAAGTGCGAGTAGGGGAAGGCGATTGCAACTCTTGTGAGTCTGTTGCCTGATGAGCTGGCCAAGACAAAAGGGAAACTTGTGAGCTATGACATGGTGCAGAGGACAGAGTGTAACTACTAAGCTATAGTGTAGGACAAGAAGTATTCGTTGACTGAGGGCACATTGAGGGAATGTCTCAGCTTAAACTTTCCCTCAAATGAATAATGTAGTGTTCCTTCTTCATGTTTGATGTCAGATGTGGGACTCGAACTCCCAATATTGCACTTTGGACTAAAGGCAGATCGGAATGATACATTTCTGGCAGAAGCATGAGGACACAGCGCATTCCGGCCATAATCACAGCACTTGGGGCGCATCACTCTAAGACCATAAACTTCGTATTTCGATCGATCGGGAGTAAAAGGTAAGACGAAAGGGGCCAATTGCATATGAAAAAGGAGCATGTCTAGGCTACAATCTTTTCAGATAATCTGCCATTGGGTTTCACAGAAGATCCCCCCAACTTTTATCGCCCGCCTACTACGCTTAACAACCTGAAGCACCCATCATTCCAAATGATCCGTTGCCTGACACTCGCAATTGTAATTCGAAGGGGAAACTTGACCGTAATATCTGTGTGAATCCCGGCGACGCCGCAGGGATAGCTACACGAGGCTGCGTCGGTGGGCTTGCGCTGGCTCGATTCTGTTTGACTACTTGATCCAGACCTGCTCACTGTTAGGAATTCGTTTGAGCATCAAGGGACGTTAAACATACCTTTAGAAACACTTGCGGTGGACAATGGATGGACCGCTCTCATCGTACTCCTGCTTGGAGATCCACATCTGCTGGAAGGTCGAGAGGGAAGCCAGGATAGAACCACCAATCCACACGGAGTACTTGCGCTCTGGGGGAGCAATGATCTTGACCTTCATGGAAGACGGGGCGAGGGCGGTGATTTCCTTCTGCATACGGTCGGAGATACCAGGGTACATAGTAGTACCACCAGACTGTCATCACACGTCAGCTTTCGCGAACTTGAACTGATATCCAAAAAGATTTTATTACCATGACAATGTTGCCGTAGAGATCCTTCCTGACATCAACATCGCACTTCATAATAGAGTTGAAGGTGACGACGTGGATGCCACCGCTCTCAAGACCAAGCACGCTAGGCTGGAAGAGAGCCTCAGGAGCACGGAAGCGCTCGTTTCCGATGGTGATGACCTGACCGTCAGGAAGCTCATAGGACTTCTCCAAGCTGGAGCTCTGGCTGGCAGTCTGGATTTCCTGGTCGAAGTCGAGGGCAACGTAGCAGAGCTTCTCCTTGATGTCACGGACGATTTCACGCTCAGCAGTGGTGGAGAAGGTGTAGCCGCGCTCGGCCAGGATCTTCATGAGGTAGTCAGTCAAGTCACGACCAGCCATGTCGATACGGCTGATGGCGTGGGGAAGAGCGAAACCCTCGTAGATAGGGACAACGTGAGTGACACCATCACCAGAGTCGAGCACGATACCGGTGGTACGACCAGAGGCGTACAGGGAGAGAACGGCCTGGATGGAGACGTAGAAGGCAGGCGCGTTGAAGGTCTCGAAGACGATCTGCGTCATCTTCTCACGGTTGGACTTGGGGTTGATAGGAGCCTCAGTGAGCAGGACAGGATGCTCCTCGGGGGCAACACGGAGCTCGTTGTAGAAGGTATGGTGCCAAATCTTCTCCATATCATCCCAGTTGGTGACGACACCGTGCTCGATCGGGTATCTCAGTGTGAGGATACCACGCTTGGACTGTGCCTCATCACCGACATAGGAGTCCTTCTGACCCATACCAATCATGATACTACCTTATCGTCAGTGACGGAACTTGGTATAATATGTGTGGTGGAGGTAGGTAGCTTTACCCATGGTGACGAGGACGACCAACAATAGAGGCTGCTCAACAGTTAGCAGCTGAGCAATACAAAACCTCACGGCTTGAAGCAAGGGGATTCAAATGTTCGAGGGATACTTACGGAAGACTGCTCGCGGCGCATCGTCTCCGGCGAAACCGGCCTTGCACATACCGGAGCTGTGATTGTGTTAGTTCAAGCTCAAAGGTGCGCATGATCCAGTACAGCTCCATGTTGCTGTGAATGTGCCCGCTCTTGCAATCGAAGAAGCTGTTGCAAGGCGCCTTTCACGGCAAGGGCCTCCTGTGGATCGGAGCTTGGGGTTCTCACCCATTGTCAATGACGAGGGCAGCAACCTCTTCAGCTGTAGCACATTGAGTCAGCTATGTTGAGCCTTCACTTTGAGCGCATTGCTTGAGCAAGACGCGAGAGGTTGTGCAGTCCAGCTCACCATCCATTATTGCGACTTTACGGAATGTGGGGCGGTGAAAAGATGGTGGTGTCGGTGACTAGAGGAAAGCGAGTCGCAATGTCAATGTTTTGAAGAAGGGAGAGCTCGAGAGCCGCAGTGTGCAAAGCTGGTGCTTTGGAGAATGGTGTTTGCGACTTGGTGGTTGTGGTGTGAAAGTTCTTGCTAGGTGGTCGATGTGGTGCTTTGTGGGAACTCGGGTCTCTTGGCACAGTTAATCAGCGCTCGTTCCTACCCAATTTAGCGGGGAGGCTGGAGAGCGCGCCCACCTGCGTATCCGTACTTACTGATGAACGCTTACGCCGCTGATAGCAACCACTCTAAGCTCAATTGAAGTTGGTTCTTGCACTGAGGGTTCAGCTCCGGCCCAAATGATATCTAATCTAATACTATATGTAACTTGGGAGCCTGGCGTTCCGTAAGCCAGAGCAAGAGCAGAGCCTTCCGCGTCATCACCCGCCACAGCACGCCTCTATTCCCGCGAAACAGTTTCTTTCAGCCTTCTTGGCAATCGCCTCGCTGACGTATACTCAAAAAATGCTGCCTAACAAGATCCGTGGTGTCTGCTCTCAGTAGCCTCTACGGACTCGATTGATGACCCTTTTCCGCCGGTCCTAAGGCCGTTTATCAGGGCCTCGGATCCGCCTCGTGGGGAGAGCTGACTGCAGATACGAAACGGAGGAAGCTCCAACGGAGGAGGGGTCATTGCGGAAGAGGAGCGGGGCGGGGAGGAGCGGAATGACGCGCCTCGAAGTCTCTGGAGGTTACTCGAAACAAAACGAATACTCGCGAAACCTCCGCGACACGTCCCTGCGGTCGTGTCAGTTGCATGCTCAAGTCAAAAACAACACGGACTGCTTTTTCTTCAGACTAAGTAAACTATTTTTCTTAGGCGCTTTTTATACCAACTTCTGATTTCCACGATTCTCACTCCAATCTCAATTCAAGATGGATGACCAAGGACACCTCAACAATCTCCTTAAGTGGGGTATCGAAAATTCAGCTGCGTCTCGCGATGATTCTTCTGCGCGTGTAAACACCGATCCACCACGAACCGCTGGTTCTGGCCTATCCCCCGAAGCTTTGGCAGCGTTGCTAGGAGGGCCGTCGGACGCCGACCGCATGCGAGACGCCATGGTAGCAATACTCAGCCCAGAAGTAGATCTGGAGAACAAGCTCACTGCTTGGGACAACTTCGAACAGCTCATCGAGAACATTGATAATGCAAACAATATGGAGCAGTTGGGCATGTGGACGCCGCTGGTCAAGGAATTAGATAATACTGAAGCAGAATGCCGGAGGATGGCATGCTGGTGCATTGGGACCGCAGTACAGAACAATATCAAGGCACAGGAAAGAGTAAGTTTGTGGCCCTATTCTCAAGTCGATATGGACGCTAACGGAGACCCCAGTTGCAGGCCCACGACGCCATCCCTAAGCTAGTCGAGCTCTCTATCGAAGACGAAACGCAGGCCGTACGGAAGAAAGCCATCCTCGCACTGTCATCTGGCATAAGAAACTGCCAGCCGAACCTTGACGCTGCTGTTAAAGCATTGCCCGAGAACGAGAAACCTAAGAGTTCCATCGACGCAGCCGATATGGGCGCAATAGACACAATAATACAAAAGCTGCGGGACGACTCGCAGCAAAGGGGGTAAAGATGCTGCGACAATTGCATCAAGACAAGACAAAAATAGCATTTGCAGGCGTTTGGCTCAAAAAGAGAGGCTTTCTACGGCAATGCATGGGTTTGCCGTCCTATCTTTTTCTCTATTCAGGTTTACAATATTTCCGCCAATCGTGCTCGTCTTTGAACCCGAGCACTTCTCTGATTTTTCTATTGCTCAGTGGTGCCTCCCATTCTCCCATCTTCCTTGTGATCGGCACATTCGGACAAGCCTCCTTCAAGAACTGCTCAGTTGGTACTTTCGTAGTGATTGTGTCATTCGTCGCATTGAATACTTGGTATCCAAGCCCGCTCTTTTGTATGCACAGATCGCAAATCTGCCCGAGGTCCCTCGCGTCGATATAGCTCCAAGCATTGCGCTTCCTTGTCATGGGCTCGTTCACAAACTTGTGAAACTTGGTTTCGTACTCGTCTGGCTCGATGACGTTGCCAATGCGCAGGGCGTAGATGTCGACATCGAATCGCCTGGCAAATGTGCGAGCTATCCTTTCACCACACAGCTTCGACAGAGCGTAGCTGTCCATTGGATCGTTATCATAATCCTCTTCAAGTGGGAAGGCATGATAATCTGTGTCTCCCTGCGCAAAACAGACACCATATGTCGTCTCGCTGCTTGCGATGATGATCTTCTTTACTCCGAGCTTGCAAGCTGCCTCGATAACATTGTACGTGGATGCAGTATTAGCCTGGAAGCATTCGTTGTCTGGCACCAGCATGTTACGCGCATAAGCAGCGAAATGGATAACAACGTCAGGAGCTGAAGGAATCTCCTTGTCTGCGTAATGGTCGTAGTTGAAATGCGTCGTCAGGGCATTGAAGACCTGGCCTTGATTTGTGATGTCGGTCTTGAGCGTATAGACATCAGGGTTGTCCAGGGGAATAAGGTCAAGGTTCAGAACTGTGTGTCCGCGCTTAAGCAACTCTGGAATTACATGCTTTCCAGCTTTTCCTGAGCCACCAGTGAAGACGATACGTTTGCCCATGGTAGCGATTCTGGTAGCGGCCATGCAAGGAGGTCAAGAAATGAGTTCGGAAAAGGGACAAGAGGAATTGGCCTCAGCAAGGACGGGGAGCTCCATTTTATGTGCATCTTGGCGGATAAATGTAAGATGCAAAAATGCAAGTGTCATGTCTGCCCTCTTCTCGGTGAAGCTTCCGTAGTGGAGCTTTGAGAGCTGGGTCACCGTTGGAGCTCGGCAGCCAATCATAGGCGACGACGTCATCCGTGGCGTTATCGATACCACACCTTGCCGCAGGCTCGGGTCGAGAAAACGCTTTCTTTGCTTCTGTAACGACAAACAGCGTTCCGCTCACCACAAGGGCACTTCTAACCCCTCCTCTACTACATGATCGAAATGTGATCTTTTCATATCCATGCCTTGGATACACTTCTTATGACCAGTGAGCTCCATGCGTGGAGTCAAAAGAACAGCGTTCCTCCGCGCAGGCGTGCTTAAGCCGAAGAAACCTCTGTTA
The DNA here is from genome assembly GCA_010015805.1 of Rhizodiscina lignyota. Taxonomy (NCBI): domain Eukaryota; kingdom Fungi; phylum Ascomycota; class Dothideomycetes; order Aulographales; family Rhizodiscinaceae; genus Rhizodiscina; species Rhizodiscina lignyota. Next base: position 1,268,033 of record ML978128.1, read on the forward strand.
TTTTTCAATTCCATCCCACCAATTGCTCGGGGCCTCGCAAATGTTCGAGACATAGAAGGCACTTTCTCACATGTTTGGTTCAATACTACTCCACGATGTCCTCTGCCGCTCCCCTCACAAGGTCAATTCCAGGATCATGAGCCACCCGACGAACGTACTCTGAAGCTCGGGAAGAGTAAGGCAACCCGCCCATTGTTTGCAAGGACATGCTAATGTATGTAGCTGTACGCATCTTACATGAACGACTACCAGATCTTCTCGCTTCTCCTCTCCCACAAGAGATACTCTCTCCACAGATTACTCTTCACCTCTTCCCTTCGACACATCCACATCTTCCTACGGTTACGGGTAAGATTGCGTATACTGCGGCACTTTGGACTGCGCCTGTAGCATGGGGACGCTTCCCAGTCGTCGGCAATGTTAAACTTATAATCCTCTCAGAGCGCATGGTGCGCAATGGCGGCTCACAGTCGCCTTACGGCTATCGGAGTGAGCGACTGATCGTACGTTGGAAAACACGCGGCAAGACAAAAGGCAAAGGCGTCGGTGCACTATATCGCGGCATATCCGGGTCTGAGAGCAAAAATGGCAGTGTCGACAAGATCACAGAGTTCATAGGAGACGATCCTCGAGTACCTGACGACAAGGAGTTTTGCGGCTTGTTCCTGTTCGAATTCGACGAAGAGGGCAGGATTGTTAGCCACACTATCGAACATGCGGAAGAAGGCGGCAATTGGGAGAAGATGCCTATGGTAATCAATGTAACCGATTGGCTTCTGGGACGAGCTTGGGGAAAGAATAAAGAAGACGAGGTTCCGCCCGGCGTGGTTTTGAACTACCTCGAAACGAGTGGTTCGAGGCGTTCACAGAAGCACACGAGAGACAGACTCGTTTCGAGGTAGTTCACAGAAGCACACGAGAGACAGCAGATGAGTCTCGAATGAACGCTGGAATGATAATTGATATGGTACTCCCGTTTGAAAGCTGGGCGTTATGTTGGATTGGTTCATCCTGTTGACAGCGAGGAAGGATGCAAGTCGTGTTCCCGTTTGAACAGCCTGTACATATACCTTTTAACTATCAATATCCACCCCACTCCCTTGCTGTCAAATATGGCTCTGTTACAGTAATACTGCCGCACGTCATAACGTGATCGTACTATGGTCTGGAACGGAAAGTGAGGCGGGATGCAATTCTCTCATCAGCTCCAATGGACACCCATGACCGGAAACGGTGGGTTTTTCTCACGGAGCGCGAAGAATCGATTGGCCTTGCATACCCGTCACCTGCGGAGAAGGAGGCTTGCCTCTGCAGCTCGTTGTCGTGTTCGCCGTTGCGTCGACGAATGGGCGCACGGTTGCTGCAGCTTCGTGGATGAGATGCACGGCCCTCTCCCGGACCGTTCCAAAGCAGAGAGCTTCATCACCTGGGCATGACAGAGCACGACAGCCTTTGCTCGTCTCTTCCAGCCTCCGCGGCTTCCCTTTGACGCAGTTCTTAAACCGAACAACACCAGGCAGAGCTCCAAGAGCAGACAGTATAGCTATCTACCCCGCGCTCCTCCCTTGAGAGCAGACCGATCGAGCTGCGCAAAAGCTGCCGGCTGCCTGCCGTCTCCACCAGCCTCTTACATGTGCACAAGACTGCAGCTGTAGAACAGCATGGCAGATACCGGTGGTGTCTCATTCGGTGAGTATCGTGCCTCGACGAGTGTCCTTGCATGTTAGACTGACACCTCCTTACCCAGAACACCTCGACATCCTAAATCTCACAGCGGAGGAGAAGCGCGCTTATAAGCAGCTCTTCACGCAGGCAGACAACGACAGCTCAGGTATAATAACCGGCGAAGTAGCCGTAAAGTTTTTAGAAAGGACCCTGGTGCCTGGTGCGATATTGGGAGAGGTATAAGGAACTCCGCAAGCCTAGCCGCCGAGGAGATTTTCACTGACAACAACCTGGAAAACAGATATGGCAGATTGCAGATCAAGAGAATCGGGGCTTTCTCACACCAGCGGGCTTTGCTGTGTGCTTGAGACTAATAGGACATTACCAAGCTGGCAAGGACCCTGATTCGAAGCTTGCTTTTCAGCGTATGGCGCCCAGACAACCGCACCACTGTCGAACCTGAAGCTGATGGTTAATTTGGACAATAGCTGGACCCCTTCCAAAATTCGATGGCATATCTGTCGCTGCTGGCGCTCCCCCACCATCCGGACCGCCTCCAGGAATTCAACCTCAATTGAGCGGGTCAGCTGGAGGTCCGATCAGGGTGCCTCCACTGACGCCCGAGAAGGCCGCCGATTATGCGGGACTGTTCGAACGGTCCGGGGCACATAATGGCATAATGTCTGGTAGGTGCATGGACCCAATGGCCCTTTTCTGGTGAAGCTAATACTGTGAAGGCGATGCTGCCAAGCAGATATTCGAGAAGGCAAGGCTTCCGAACGACGTGCTCGGTCGTATCTGGAACCTCTCAGATACGGAACAAAGAGGGGCTCTGAGTGTCACCGAATTCATCATTGCTATGCATTTACTAGCATCGTTCAAGAGCCGTGCGATGGCCGGCGTGCCTGCTACCCTTCCGGCTGGTTTGTACGAGGCTGCCGCTCGACGAGGCCCTGTTGCTCGTGGTCCTGGTGGCCCTCCGCCTGGCGGCCCTGGCCCCGGTCCGATCCCCCGCCAATTTAGTGGAGCGCAGCCTGGGAGAACTTCAAGCCCGCTTGCCCGTACCCCTTATGGAGTTTCTTCGCCTACAACAGCAGCTCCAAGACAAGATTGGGACTGGGATGTCACTCCGCAAGAGAAGCAACAATATGATGGACTGTTCGATAAGGTTGATATTGCACGCAATGGTTTCATCACTGGAGAACAGGCTGTTGTTTTCTTCAGTGAATCCGGTCTTTCTGAAGACTATCTTGCTACGATCTGGGATCTTTCCGACATTCTTTCAGAAGGCAAACTTAACCGGGACGAGTTCGCCGTGGCCATGTATCTCATCAGGCTTCAACGAGGCAAACCAACGTCAGTGCTACCAACCAGCTTGCCTGAACGTCTGATACCTCCAAGTATGCGAAATCAGAGACCAGTATCACAGACCACGGCACCTGCTTTCGACAATGCTGCGCATGCGACAGGGATCTCCAAATCCGCTTCTGAAGATCTCTTCGGACTGGATGCCCTGACGTCCTCGCCAACCTCGGCCCAGATCCCTCAGATCCCTCAGATCCCGCAGTCCACTGGCGGCTCTGCTGCTCCTGTAAGAGCAAGTGCTGATCCATTTGGCAGCCAGCCGAGCTCGCCCAAGTCACCGACTAGCTCGCAGTTCTTCGCTGGCCCCAGCGCTGGAGGCTTCAAACCGTTTAAGCCGACTTCAGCCTTCGGCCAAGGTTTGCAGACTCAGAATACTGGAGCATCTGCGGGCTCTGCTGGGAGTGCTCCACGTCAGCCGCAGACGCCAAATTTCGATGATCTCCTTGGTGACAACGATCCGGAGATTAGCAAGAAGCTCACGAAGGAAACGACCGAACTTGCCAATATGTCCAACCAGATCGGCACTCTGCGAACTCAGATGGAGGAAGTCCAGTCGAAGAAAGTTACCACGGAAAATGACTTGAACAGAACTAGTACCCAAAAGCGTGATCTCGAGCTCAGACTGTCTCAGTTCAGATCCCAATACGAGAATGAAATCCGAAATGTGAAGGCTCTTGAAGAGCGCTTGAACGCCTCACGTGCCGATACGGAGAAGCTGAGGAGGGATTATGCAATGGTTGAAGGATCATTCCAGGATCTGCAAAATCAACACAGACAAGTTGCGGACGCCCTCTCCACCGATCAACGGGAGAATGCTAGCCTTAAGCAGAAGATTAGCGAGATGAACACCGAGATCAACCAGCTGAAGCCGCAACTTGAGAAGATGAGATCTGACGCGCGACAGCAGAAAGGCTTGGTCGCGATTAATAAGAAGCAGCTCTCAACTAGCGAAGGCGAGCGTGACAAGATCAAGAATGAAATGAGTGATCTCTCCAAGGCGGCCGAGGAGAGAGCAAGAGCGTCTCCAGCACCGGATACCTCATCAGTTATCAGCCCTGCAATCTCAACAGCAAGTCAGAGCACGAATCCATTCTTCCGGCGCACACCACAACAGTCATTCAGCGATTCGAGATCTCCTGGACCACCTTCTCGTGCAGGTACTGGGACGCAGGAGAACTATGATAATTTCTTCGGCCCATCTTCCTTCACATCACAAGGTGCAGCACCACCGCAGACAACTTTCCGTTCCGAATCGAATGTGCCAGCCTTCTCCACCCAAGCCGGATCTTCCGTGATCTCCTCAGAACCTGGTGTCCCAACTCCTTCAACATCCCCGCCGCTTTCATCGTACCACGAGTCGCCTCAGCCTCCTGCACCACCAGAATCAACGCAGATGACTAGCAAGCAGTTGCCACTTCGTGAACCTGTCGCGCTCACAGAGTCGCTAGGCTCTTCTGTGCGAGTTGGCACTCCTGGAAGCAGACAAGGTGGCCCAGGGACAGATACGCCTACCAACCTGGCTGCATCGCCTGCCCCAGCATCTATCAGCAGCAGAGGTCTCGAAAGAAATGACTCAAACAGGACGGAAACTTTCAATGCCTTCGATCGCGCTTCTAATGCCTCGCCTGCTTCTGGTTCTGCCGCTATTCCTGGGGCGTTCCCCGATCCATCCCCGGCACAGCGAAGCACAACTGTGGACAGCAAATCGGATTTCGATGCTGCATTTGCCAACTACCCCAGCACGAAGCAACCACAGGAGAGACAACACACTGGATCATCGCTCAATGGCTCAGTAGCATCAGGGCCTCCATTGAGATTCCACCAAGAATTTCCTCCAATTGAGGATGTTGGTCAGGATGATGATAGCGATACAAGCGAAGATCAAGGGTTTGCCGACAATTTCGGATCGCCGGGGCGTAAGAAGGAGGCTGACGCTCCTCCCGCAGAACCCACAGAACCCTCCGAGTCTAAGTCAAATGATGACACGGACGATCTGTACACGCCGCGGCCAACAATGCAACACCTCGGCTCAAGTGCCTTGTCTGATCTTCCAGGTCCAAATGCGCAGAAGTCGCCGCCTTCGTACGGCGAGACACTTGCCCTGGAACACAGCCATGGATCGGGGTCGAATTCGTTCCCTCCAGAATTTGGAGGTCTGCTCCCGAGTCGCGAGGACCCTACAGTCAACACGAGTCCTCCTCCACCGCAAGAGGCGAGGGCGCAGTCACCGGAGGATCGCTTCGGGGGTCCAGTCGGTGGTGGAGGTGGTCAAGGTCATGCCCTGTTCGGTGGGGGCCCTTCTTCATCGGCCAAGGCATCTAGCCCTCCCCCAGCTCAGGAGAGCTCGGGCAGCACAGCTAGCGACGCATACCAGTCCGCAGTGTCCTATCCCAGTACACAGAACAAAAGCCCCTCAGGATCACAGCCACCGCAAATCTCCAAGACAGCCTTTGGTGACGACTTTGATACTGGATTCGATGATCTAGCAGAGGCAAAAGAGGATGAACAAGATGATGGTGACGAATTTATGCCTGCCAGTCAGCATCATGATGCTTTCGATGAGTTCAATCCTGTCTTCGACAGCCCAGCCGCAAGCAAGACCAACACGATGGCCAGCCTAGCTACTCCCACTGGGAAAGCTACTACGAGTCAACCTATGGACAATTCATTCGGTGACTTCGAACAAGATATTGAAAATGCTTTTGGCAGCAGCTCAACTTCTGCAGCCAAGTCCGGAGGTCAGGACACGGGTGCTGGCTCTACCAACTGGGACGATATCTTTGGCAGTGTGGACAAGCACCCCGCCGAATCCAAGCCAGATGTATCTGCCGCTAACACTGGCTTCTCCTTCCCCGAGCCTCCTTCCAAGTCCAAGTCCAACTCCCAAGACGATGCTGCCACTTTAACACCTCTAGCAGCAGCGTCAGAGGCAGACAAGGGTCAGATGCCGCAACTTGGTCGTGCATTGAGCGCTGGAACTGAACACGACGATCCAATCCTTAAGCAGCTGACCGCCAAGGGATATCCACGCACGGAAGCCCTGAACACTCTTGAGAAGTACGACTATGATTACAACAAGGTATGTCGCGAGTCCTTACCTGCCTTAACCATTGTAAAGAGTCTGTGCTGATCATGTTCGCTACAGGCCCTCGATGAACTTTCCCAAGGAGATGTCACCCAATTGACGAACATGGGCTTCTCAAAATCCGATGCTGTTAAGGCGCTCCAGGCATACGACTACGACCTCAACAAGGTAAGGCACTCCATTTACCCCCACAGAAGTCCCCCAGTACTAATACTCAATAGGCTGCAAACTACTTGACTTCAAAGTAATTAATACCTTTTCTTATTTCTGAGTAGCTTGCTGACTATTTGACTCCGAAGTAATATTTCCGCAATTCGCTGAGTGGCATCATTGAATTTCGATACACAAAATTGAGCTGGTGGTAATACGTGCAGAGGTACGGGAAGGATACATAACAAACGTTCGGTAATCGGATCTGAGAGCGTTTGAGCGGATACCTCACATAGCGAGCATGTGGGTCGGTCATTTGAAGCGGCTGGCACCTGTGGTTTTCTTTCCATTCGATCCTTCGCCTGTATAGCTTGGACTTTGAATAATGTAACACCAATGCTTTTCCAAACTGTGATCAATTTACTTTCAATGGTTGTAATTATATTCGCTTGTTCTAACTTTAGTGGAGCTATTGCGGTCAGACTTTTCGTCTCACCAGATCGTTTTCCCAGCTGTTGAATCCGATCTCAGTACGGGCGCTTAACCCTTGCAATATTCGTAATGTCGAGATACAACCTCACAGAGGTCGTTCAGATCTGGCTTGAGAAACTAGTTATAGAACTTAGATCTTCACACGAGTGTGTACAGGTGCCTCGGTGATGGCTCGAGAGTTTTCGAGCCTCCATTAACCTAGCAACTTGCACAATTGTATCCTCATAGTTATAAACGTCGAGATTTCAGCTACGGATATCGGCAGAGCACTAGCTGGCTCGACAGTATAACATGATCCGGTAATACCGAGCAACCCGTTCATGCCAAGCTTTTCCGAAGTTTAAAGGGCTTGGGACGCGGCTTATCTTGATAGACTCTCCTTTCTGCTCCACCCGTCCATCGTCAATTCGACTCGAGCTTTCAAGGTCTTTCTTGAGTCTGGTCTCGCAAATTGTCAATATTTCGTTGAATTCAAAGTGGCTGCGTCTACGCGTGCCCTTTCTGCTACACTACATCCAAATGATTCAATAACACGTGCTAAAAGGTCTTCTGTGAGACGAATCTCTGTGAAGAGGCGGCAGAAGTCGGCAGAGGCACCTGACTGACGTTTGGAGAAATTGGCGTCAGGCCATAGTCCTATCTTATCCATCAGTCATTCGAAATTTTCTCACCGGTCAAACTTGGTGGCGATCCATAGTACATTACGACATGCCTACTCTAAGTGTCGTCAACTTTAACATCGTCTGCGCCACACTTGGAGGATTCATTGCTCTCTTTGGACTCGTATCATTTCTGTGCAAGGAGAAATTCTATCTCTCGGAAGCCTGTGTGTACATCAAAGTCGTTTTCGCGGAGAGTGCTGATTTTTGAAACAGTGATATCAACCATTGCTGGAGTCATTTTCTCGCCATCGGCAGCGAACCTTATCAGGCCGCTCGAATATGCTCTCGGAAATCAAGAAACACTTGGTACCATCACGCTTTACTTCACCCGACTGGTACTCGGAGTGCAACTTGTCATTGCAGGAATCCAGTTACCGAGCAAGTATCTGAAGAAGGAATGGAAGGCCTTGGCCTTGCTTCTCGGTCCTGGAATGGCCTTTATGTGGATCGCGACGAGTCTTCTTGTCTGGGCTTTCGTCCCGAACCTTAAGTTCGTGTATGCCCTTGCCATTGGTGCATGCGTTACACCTACCGATCCGGTGCTCTCAAATTCAATTGTCAAGGGCAAATTTGCCGACAAGAACATCCCCAAAGACTTGCAGCGAATCGTGATTGCGGAGTCTGGGGCAAATGATGGTCTCGGCTACCCGTTCCTCTTTCTCCCATTGTACCTCATCAAGTTCACCCTGGAGCATGGCGCAGGCTCTCATGGCAATGGAGGTACAGCCGTTGCAATGTGGTTCTACGAAACTTGGGTGTATCAGATTATTTTAGGGGTGGTATACGGTGCCACAGTTGGATGGGTCGCAAAAGAGCTCCTGCATTGGGCCGAGGATAGGAAATATGTGGACCGAGAAAGCTTTTTGGTGTTCGCCATAGCGCTTGCTGTGAGTGGTCCTCGATGGAGTCAAGCATCTTCCATCAAGCTAACTTAGTTCCACTAGCTCTTTATCACTGGAACAGTCGGGATGATTGGGAGCGACGATGTACTTGCCTGCTTCATTGCTGGCAATACATTTACTTGGGAGTAAGTTGTGCTGCGACGAAATCGCAACAGCGCTAATCAAAGCAGTGACTGGTTCCGAATTGAGACACAGGACGACTCCCTGCAACCAACCGTTGACATGCTGTTGAACGTCTCGGTTTTTATCTGGTTCGGTGCAGTCTGTCCATGGAATATGTTTGCCCACAATAACGTCATCCCGGTCTACAGACTAATCTTCCTGGGCATTCTTGTGCTGCTTCTTCGGCGACCCCCGATAGTGTTCGCCATGCACACTAAAATCCGCCAAATTGAACAATGGCAACAAGCACTATTTGTCGGCTTCTTCGGACCGATTGGTGTGAGCGCGATCTTCTATCTTTACCTTACGCTCGATTTTCTGCGGACTCAGATAGTCGTTGATGGAAAAGAACGAGACGACGCTGAGAGACTGGGCGAGATTATGTATATCGTCATCTGGTTCATTGTGATTTGCAGTATTGTAAGTGTACTTCTTTGAAGGGTTTGACCACTAGCTGACATTGGAAGATTGTGCATGGACTCAGTGTTCCTCTTGGAAAGTTTGGATGGTATCTCCCCAGAACCATTTCAGCGGCACTGAGCGATACGAGGGACAACGATCCTGCTCCATTCCATATTCGTGAAAGCGAACGCACATCACAGGAGGGTACTTCCGGAGTAGAATCTCTGGTAGACAATCACCAGATTCAAGCACCGCGACCACTCTATCGCATCGGTCGTTCTGTGGTTCGTGGACGCAACTCAAGAGGCACATCAGCGGCAGCGACGCCACATACCGTATCCCCACGCGCAGGTACTCCTACCAAAGACATTGAAAGCGGCTCTCCGGGAGAGTTTAACTCGGCGACTTCGTTACCTCCTGCATCTGGTGTGCTTGAGTCGAGGACTATCCGCTTTCGCGATGAGAGGCCTCATGGAACGGCGAATTTTGAACGCGAGACAGAGGCTGGACAGGAGAGAGATATTGAAATTTCGAACACGTGAAAGATGGAAAGGGGGAAGAAAGGAACATATAATTGTTGAGATTTGTGGTGTCTTTTTCCCATTTTAAAAGACATTCATATTCTGCTGGCGTTGCGGAACAATCTCCACTTTAATGATATGATATTAATAACGGCTCCGGAGGATGCGCTAGGGGGCCGAGCCTTTAAGGATCCTTAGTAGTTTCTTGGGCCCTGCATTCGTAAGAAAAACACATGCCTTAATCAGCTACGTGCGCCTATCACAAGCGCGGCCAAGAACGTGCGGCAAGCCACAAAAGGCCCTTTTTAACATTTCGAAGGCGCTTTTAGGCTGACAAGACTGCCCCAAGAAATACATTGTCGTGTTTGACTTTGCCATTTTGCGCGTGGACAATTTGATTTTGCCGAACATATCAGGTTGACTCGTCCCTTCTTTCTAAAAACATGTTCCGCTGAAGCATCGTCGTCAGGAGATGGAGGATCCACTAAGAGAAACCCCAGCTTCAGGGACTGTTACCCCCGCTCACCATTACCCTCATATCGGCCATCATTCGGGGAGGCGCCTGAGACAGTTCTTCACGCCGGATGGACGCAGAGTTCACGTCGCTACATCACCAGATGAGTTTGAACATCATAAGAGGAGACTGTCGTCCATCGTGGAAGAGAAAGACCAGTTCGACATTGTGCTTCACGGCAGTCAGGAACACGTGGAAGCTCTCCGAGAAACACATGCACACCATGAGCGTTCGCGAGAACAACTTCGCGCGAAACACGGCGACTTGATTGACGAGTTTGAGCGCATCCATAGAGACCTAGATGCGCTTTCTAACGAGCTGCATAACATCTCGGATCACGCAGTTCAGCTTGATGCTAACTTTAGCAAATATGGATACTCTGCCCATCTCCGTAAGCGACGGCTGGTCTCTGTGACGTTATAGACTCTAACGGGAATTATCTAGGTACTCGGGATAGCCCGAATGCCTCGTCTGCGAACTCGCTAATGGAGCCGGCTGATGATTCGTCAAGCCAGCGCGACTGGGACGCTGAAAGGCGCCAGGGCCAGACCATGCAGTTCTTCAGGAAGCCAATCCTTCGGCAGTATTTCCACAAGGGCCTTCTTTGGAGAGCACAAGAAACGTACGAAGTCGCTAGCTACGAGCTCTTCGTAGATCTCTTCTACGTCGGTATCATTGCGATCTCTGGAGACGGAGCTGCCGAAGAAGCCACCGGACAAGCTTTGCTCAGATTTGCAGTTACTTTTGTTATGAGTTGGAAGTTCTGGAGCGACATCTCGACCGCCATTGCGTGGTTCGATGCGGACGATATTCTGCGGAGGCTCTCGGTGCTCTTCATCCTGACGTGCCTACTCGGCTTGACAATTAACATGGCGGCATCTTGGGACACGACATGGACTCCACTTGTCGCTTTCTATATTGCGGGACGATGGTTTGGTTCATTGTATTACCTCTGGATGGCATACTTGGTCCCGATGGCCCGGTCCTCGATGATCGGAATTGCGATGTGTAACTTTCTCCCTGGCTTCCTCTGGGTAGGCTCCATCTATGTTGACGAGCCCAACCGGGAGGCTCTAATATGGCTTGGCCTGACAGTCGACATGTTTGGGATAATGACGCTAATGATGATATTTCGCGGTTGGTCCTTCATGCCACTGTGGTTCCGTGACTGGTCCAAAAAACACGTCGAGTTCTACCCTGGAGCGAACATTGAACACAAGATTGAGAGGACGGGCGCGTTTGTCACTCTCGTTTTTGGCTACTCGGTCGTTGCGCTGCTCTACCAAAGCAGCGCAAAGGTTGGAATCAACGCCTTCTTCGGAAAGGCAGTTCTTGGACTTGTACAAGCTTTCGCTTTCAACTGGCTATACTTCGAGGTTGACTCGTTCAATTTGCACACCCATGCTATTAGACGTCACGTCTTTTCCGGTAAGCCATGGTTCAAAGCGGACTTCTCGAGTACCACTAACATGATCAAAAGCGATGATATGGGGAAGCTCCCATCTACCTTTCACAATGGCTTTCGTGCTTGCTGGTGCGGCTCTCTCAAAGCTTGTGCTGGCACACGATAATCCAAATGCGGACCCGCATGACCTCTTTGGGTCATATGAGGAACGCTCTTTGCCGGAAATCAGTAACGGCCTTCGCTGGTATTACTGTGCCGGTCTTGCGATTGCCTTAGCGTGCATGAGTAAGCCTCATTTCACTTCAGTGTGTAAGAGTGATGATGCTTTAAACTAACTCTGTTCGTCTCGTAGGCTTCATATCTTTAGCCCACATCTATAAGGAGATTCCGAATCAGCGGCTATCAAAACCATGGCGAACTGTGGTTCGGCTCGCCATTGCTGTTGTCATTCTCCTTCTACCGCTAACTCACCGCCTCAATTCCTTGGAACTTATTGCGATTACGACGTCTCTTGTTGTATTCGCTCTTGTGGTAGAGCTCGTGGGCGCAAGCTGTGTCCATGATCCATTCTGGATGGAGACAAAGAGGCATTGTACTTATGCTGCTCGATGTCATATCAGCAAAAAAGAGCTGGCGGCAAGGACCAAGGGCGGCAAGCTCATAGATGTCGAAGAGCTGGCAAGGGACGGAAAGGGAGAGAAAGGCGGATATCAGGAAATCTTATAGTCAATGTGAATCCTATAAATGGATATAGACTGGCTTTGCACGATAGCAAACTTACCTCGTACGTACCGCGTGTGCTGCATTATCTTACTATTAATGCGTCCAGCTCTGGTAATGATACCTGCCATGTGCACCTTTCATGTCTACGTATCGGGTGCTTAGAAAAGATCTATTTGATGCTGAGGTGAATTCGCACTATCCAATATTTCCTTTTAGACGGATCACATGAAACGCGGTTGCGTATCGTTACTTGCGGTTCTGCTTTTCCGTCGCCTCCTCTTCTCACAAGTGGTGTCACCACCGATCAAATTCGGCGAACTGCCGCCGGAGGTGTACCCTTGCTCCGCTTCCCGTATCCTTAGCACTGCATATACTGACAAGACATGGGTTGCCCGTTGTTAGACTGCGGGGAAGGCGTAGTGCTTCATGGGTGTCTTGAATTTCCGTGGGATGAAGGATAGCGACGTCGTGATGTAGATCACTGGGTATAGTGTATAAGAACAACGTTTCACCAATTCGGCGGTGAATTTGAGACACTCTGTTACAATCCATCTCGTACGAAACTTGATAATTATTCATCACCATGACAGTATCCCTAGGTACTGTCGGCGAAGCAGGGTTTGCACATGTTACCGTTCGGAACTGTATGCTGACCTTCGTTGGAATTATTGTATACAAGATCCTTAGTCAAATAATCTACTATCGCTTCTTCCATCCACTCGCCAAATTCCCGGGTCCTTTCTGGGCGAGTGTGACGCGGCTGTGGATTGCATACCACAACATAAAGGAGGATGAGGTCTATCTCGAGCTTGAAATGCATAAGAAGCTTGGTAAGAGTTTCCCATGAAAGGTATGCCTTACGAATCCCGGCATTCTTGACCGTTCCAAAGGACCTGTCCTCCGCATTACTCCAACCCTCTTGCTAGTTAGCGATGCGACGCAACTACCCAACATCTACAATCGCCAAGCGAACAAGACTCCGCATTACGTGACAGGCTCGTTCGGAGAGACTGAGAGCCTCTTCAATATGCGCGAACATCGAATTCATGCCCACTTCCGGAAAATCGCTGCAGGACCGTATGCGTTCTCAAATATCAAGAAGATGGAGCCTCTGGTAGATGAGAACATGAGAAAGTGGATAGAAAAGATGGATACAATATTTGCACAGAGTGGAAAGGAATTCGAATTTGCGGACTGGGCGGTGTAAGCTCCTCTCAGAATGGAACCAGATTTCGCGTCTTAACGGCTCGCAGATATATGGCATACGATATAGTCTCAGAAATCGGCTTTGGAGCTCCTTTTGGATTCATTGATTCCGGATCTGATGTCGGGGGCCTGATCCAAGGATTCCATGATGGTTTGCTCCCATTTGGGCTCATGGCACGTTTATGGCCTGCGACAGAATTCATCAAGAAAACTCCTTTTGGCAAGGCATTCGTAGCTTCCCCAGACCAGGACACTGGCATCGGTGCATTGATGCGATATCGAGACAAACTCATTGCACAACGACAGAAGGATTTGGAAGCTGGACTTTTGGGCAGAGTTGATCTGTTGCAGACGTGAGTGTACCAGCCTCGCTGTTATAATAGAGGATATCGATATATCTGACACGGAATTCAAGCTTCCTCGACGCTCGAGATGACAAGGGAGAGCCGCTGGATATGGATTACATCAGAGCGGAAATCCTCCTGATCCTGCTTGCTGGCGCTGACACTACCGGCACCGCGTTCCAGGGGATGATGTTCCACGTCTTGACATCCGAAGGTGTATATGAGAAGCTGATGAAGGAGATCGATGACGCAACTCGCAGTGGCCATCTTAGTGCCATGCCTCAATATGATGAGGTCTTGAAGTGCTGCCCATACTACGTCGCCTGCGTGAAGGAAACTATGCGACTGAATCCCAGCGCTCCAAATATATTCCCCAGATTGGTCAGTAAAGGTGGGATACAGCTCGAAGGGAAGTTCGTGCCGGAAGGCACAGAAATAACCTGCAATCCGTTCTTGGTTCACCGTGATGAGAATATATACGGTCCTGATGCTGGAGATTTCAGACCAGAGCGCTGGCTCGAAGATGAGGAGAAGGCAAAACTGTACGAGAAGTACAATTTCACGTTCGGATATGGAGCAAGAGTCTGTCTGGGAAAAGACATCGCACTAATGGAATTGTACAAAGGCCCTCTACAGGTGAGTTGAAACCCTCCAATACGATATAGGTTCACTGACGATGGCTGAGTTCTTTCGGACATTCCGGCCCCAATTCGTGGATCTTGAAAGGCCGGGTCGATATGTAATCAGAGGTGGTGTGTCATTCTGGAAGGACATGTACATGAAGATTGAGAGACGAGCGTCTGTAGTTTAAAGGTTTCGAAGTTACAATTGCGTCGCCTTGACGTAGCAATCTTGATCTTGGAAGTTATTGAGAGATCCAGTCGTGCCTGTTGTACCCGTGGCGGCTTGTGGCACCTGTGTCGCAAAAGCGGCAAATATGTTACTCTCTCAACCAGTTGATGGTGTAGTAGACGCATCCGACTCTGTTCTTTCGGGCTTGTCCGACTCTATCTCCGTATGGACTTCCTCTTGATCTCCTGAATCACCCTCGAGACGCACTTTCTTCTCTTCATCTAGCTTTCGGTATTTTCGCCTCGACTTCTTTGCCTTGCTAGCCTTCTTCTTGGCCGCCGCTTGTCTCTTGAGGGCTGTCCTGCTCTGATCGCCTTTCTCTATCTCTTCTAGCCTCTCACCAAGGATTCTGCGCGCGATTTTGCGGTTTTGACTGCGAGAGCGTGTCTCCTGGCATTTTACGACAAGACCGGACGGAAGATGCTTCAACTGGACTGCGGAGTTCGTTTTGTTCTGCCTGGCTGTTAGGATAGCCTTAAGTATGAGTGAACTTTTGGTTGCTTACGATTTTCTGACCTCCCGGGCCAGTCCCCTTTAGAAAATTCTCTTCGATATCCTCATCCTGCACTTGGATTCGAGGTGGAAGAGGCTTTGCGGCAGGTCGATGTGTCTGTGTAAGCCATCTCGAAGAGAAGAATATTTGATTTGTTCGTCTCCAATTCTGTAATGGAAGTGCTATCCTGCGTAGCATATCAAATAATGCAATACCATTCTGAGGAGAGGCGACTCAAATGAGGATTGTGAGTTTTGCGGATGGATTGACCGCGTTGCGGAGCTTGATATCCGAAAACTCCCTACTGCTAAGTCTCTCTAGTAGTGCTACCCTGGCGGGTTATCCGGAAAGTTCAGGAGAACGCTTTACGCGTCCGCTACACGCATCTTCTTTCGAAATCCCGAACCACTCTCTACAGCCTGCTCTGCAACTCACAATGGCGGAAATACTCAGCAATGCGTACTTTGGCATATACGTTGGAGCAATCGCTATCCTTGTTGGGGCCCTTCTACTGTACCCTTCGACCATCATGCGTTGGGTGGACCGCAAACGATATCAGTACGAAGTCAGTTTTGCATTGTATATGCTAACATCGACGGAGAAGTTCATATTCAGTAAGCTTTCCTTCTTCCATCGAATCGCAGAGACAGGCCACACACTGAGACCTCTGCTCAACCTTGGGGACGTCAGCTAATTGCACCGTCTTCGTAGACTCCTTCATCTTCCTGTTCGCTGCAATGATCATCATTGCTACATCTCTATACCTTCCGGAACACCTCTCTATCGTTGTCAGGCGCGCATTCTACTATCTCGCTGGTGACGATGGAAGTGTTAGCCAGCCTCCTCTCGAGAGCGCAATCGCGAATGGCAGATAGTGGAAGCACAATCATTCCGTTACGACCTGGATATGGAGTTGCGGCCGCATAGGGTTCAATGGATGGCGATCATAACAATGGCGGGTTCAGTCTCCACTGAATGTCATGCTACTTCAAGGTCATAGCGGGCAGTTGAGCGTCCAGTTCGATGGCCATAACTCCACATGACTGAAAGAGTATGTGGGGAGAATATCTCCCGTCTAGTTCGTCCGAGGTGCTGCATCAACTCAAATGTGACATGTCACATTCTTCACAATGCAGCATGGGGCAAGGGGAAGGCGGAATCTCTATTTCCGATTCGTGGACTGGGTCCGGATAGTCATCAGCTCCTGCACTTGGGCTTAGCTGCAATTACGAAACGCAACGTTGCCCTATGTCGTTCGAAAGTTCTCGAGCTGATCGCTTATCAACACATGCTGTGAGAGGGTTGGGTTGTGTTCGATGCTGCCTTCCAATTGATTGCCGCGTCATTTGTATTTATTATAGGTCATGAAAGGCCCCAGCCGTGTGCATAGTGACATCAACATGTATCCTCCCAGAAATGCTGCAAAGAAACCTGCTGTCGCTCTGCGACTTTGTTCGAGAAATTCACGCCGCTAAAACCGTCAGAGCTCCCTATGACACACGATGCCTTCGAAATCTCAGGATTCTCCAAGACCTTGCAGAGAGCTATTGCCTAGACGGCATAGATCAGTCTCACATGCCTTCATGCTCGAATATAGCAGCCGCCAGCCTCTGCAGTTGCTCCTTCCCGTAGTCTGTCGCAGAGATCACCACGCCAAAGCCGCCGCCCTTGATCTTCGTCTTGGACGTAGATTCCGAGATAATAATAAGAATGGCTGGCACATCTTTAGCGATGATTTTAGGCGTAAAGTTCTTCAGGTACTTCGCCTGGGTTTTCAAAGACTCCTTCGAGGAGCTCGTTCTGGGATCCGGCTCAGCCAAAACAAGGATGACAGCGGATGCGTGAGGCAGGAATGCATCGTGATAGTCCGTGAATCCTTGGCTGGGCAAATATGGAATGTGTTTGACGCCTTTGTGGTATTGGCTCAAAGCGATACCGAAGGATTCGAATGGGTCCACATCTTCAGGCGAACCCTGAAGGGTTGGAATCGCTGGTGTGAAGAGCATGATGTTCTCTCCCTCTCCAAGGCTGGTGAAGTCGTGCAGAGTGTTCTGGTCGATGCGAATATATGAAACCTTAGTGTCGTCCCTCATGTTTGAATGCTGGAGTAGATATGCCAAATTGGTAATGTCTGAGGTCGAATTCGAGGCAGTGGGCGGAAGGCGATGTTTTGATCTTCCCATGACTTGACAATATATAGTGATCGTAACGAAAAAGTACCAGTCTCTGCGAATTTCTGGTGTTGGTGATTGGCTAATTGCTCCAGCTCCAAGTCTTGCGCTCCTTTGTGTACGATGTTTGAGGCAGGTTGTATCACAGGGCTTAGTCGGCACGTTAAATGAGGCCTGCACATCGGACGACAAATTTGATCGCGTGATCAATAGTGTCAAGGTGCTATAGAATGTGCTGGAGAAAGATTCGTGCGGGATTATATGTAGCCTTGAGGAAAAGAAAGCGAACTGAAATGGACTGCGACCACCAATACAACCTCAAACGGGACTACCAAATGAAAGGGACAATTAAAGAATGCGCGTTGAATATATGTAGATGACAATATCGAAAATCAGCCGTCGCATACAGGGAACATCGACAATGGTTTGGACGATCAATCATTGGTTGTGGGTAGATGGTTTATTCCAGCTGACAGCGAGTGGTTGTGTCACAGTGAAATTCTCAAAGTTGTGTATGACAACACTCCGGGCACCAGCCGCCTCTCAAGCGGCCAAAAGCATGGTAAGGGAAACAACCAGTAAGAAATACGACGACTGTGCCAATGAGCGGAAGTCCCGAGACCAGCCTTGAGGTCGCTGAGCCTGCCAAAGCGTGCAACGCACGAGTGTGTGAGTTACACAGTGAAGACAGAATCAGAAACAGTTGCATGAGATACGGAAATCGACGCAATGGTGATGCTGGAAGGATTCCTGACACCATCACTTTGTTCAAGTACTGGCACTGGCACTGCAGAGCTAAGGAGATGATGGCCAGAGTGTGGGGGTCTGAATTCAATGCCAGCCCGCCATGTTGACGCAAATGGCTCTATGCCTCTGGCTAAAACGTAGCTCAAAAGAAAGAGTCGCTGCGCAGCAGTCCTTGACCTCAAATGCAATGCAGGGATGGCGGTCCGCCCAACCGCTCCATTGCAGGTTGCAGATCGTGGAAACGGCCGGTTCGCAGATCCACTAGGTAGAGATGTTGAGGCGTCGGTATCGAAGTCTTGGGTGCCCGTGCAGTACGTAGTTGCTTTACGGGGTAAAGTCCTCCATTTCAAATGTGTATTCCTAACAATAGCATGGGGAAGATCATGCGTAACATCTCATACGAGGAATTGGAAAGTGGTATATCGGCTTGAGGCGATTCATCGACATGTGAGGTGGTTGCTTCGGCAGCGGGTTGTGAGCGGACGCATCACGCGCATTCGTGCCAGAATCTTCATTGTATTAGATCCGTGTAACCTGGAGTTCGATAAAGACGTCGTAAATGGCGGGCTCGCTCAACGAATGAGGCAAAGGCCTGCAAAGTGACTGCTGCACGCCTTCAAGTCGCCACAGACGCGGTCGGTAATTGGGTCGCCACGCCCGCCCAGTGAATCTGCACCTTTCAAAGAAAGCGAATGGTCACGCTGTCTTGTTGTAGGAAGCGTGCAGCTGTGTGCCCGAGCAAAGACCAAGGTGGAGAGGGAAATAGGAAAGCGAAAAGAAGAAACGAGGAAGGACAATGTGGGAGTGAAGAAACCAGCCAATCGGATCAAGCCGAGCTAAGTTCAATGCACGTGAACGCGCGTCTGCTTCTACGCGTCGAGTTAAGCACGACACCTTTTTCATTGATGTCTTGCAGCGGCAAACGGTTACAAGCATATGAAGCGGCCTCTCTCGACCTCGCCACACGGGCATTGAAATTTCCTAATGGAAGATAGTGAGGACAACGTAGCCCGGCGCGGGAGCGTGGAAGCAAGCATCGGAGCATTAGCTGCAGGTACGAGTGAAAATGACGTGTTGATATGGAGCTTCTGATCATATTTGCAGCTTCAAAATTGTCTCCTAGACTCAGAACAGTCAATATCTCCGATCTGACGAATGAAATATGCTCCGAAAGCTACGAAAATGGCTTCGACGTATCTAACTTGGAAGCAATTGTCAACTTGGTCACTGTGAAG
Source organism: Rhizodiscina lignyota (assembly GCA_010015805.1). Classification (NCBI taxonomy): domain Eukaryota; kingdom Fungi; phylum Ascomycota; class Dothideomycetes; order Aulographales; family Rhizodiscinaceae; genus Rhizodiscina; species Rhizodiscina lignyota. Next base: position 1,287,129 of record ML978128.1, read on the forward strand.
TCGGAACTAGACCAGACTAGCGTTGCGACACTTATCAAGCACCTGTTTCCAGCGGGAAGCGTCCCAAATTCTGTCGTCTTAACGATCGTCGGCTGTCTCGGACAAGGACAGCTGAAGCCGACTCCTTCGGCTCAAGCCCTTCTTGTGAGATGGCTATCCAATGTGTACTCTTGCATGGTCGAGCCGTCGATGTTGTCCAAGGTGTACGGCGTCTTATTTGGCCTCTTGGATATGATAAGCTTGAGGTAGGTATAATGTTTCTTGTTCCTGCTTCACCCATTTGTAACGTCCGTAGGGCTGCCTTGTGTCACCTGCTCGCGCTGATTACTCGCCGTAAGCATGTGCGACCGTTCAGGATACAACAGCTGTATGTTTCCACTGCCATCATGTCACAAGCCTATAGCTGCTTACCTAGTTTTGACCGGCAAGGCTCGAGCTCACTCACGTGGCCGGGAATGAGCCGTCCTTACTCGAGCTTCTACGAGTTTACAAAGGCTATTATCCCGATATTATTCTTGGAAATATCGGCACAGGTCGATCTGGTGTCTCCTTGGTATGCAATTCTACTTTCTCTTACGTCTTTCTTTACTGCGGAGAATCATTTCTAACAAGCTCACAGAAAGCCGATGCGGAATGGAGAACCAGACTTGTCGTCATTCAGAATGCAAATCTCGGACAAGTACAGCAACATAGCTACAGCAATGGATTCAAGATCAAGAGACACATGCATGTAAAAAACGTTCCGTCTGTCGTGCCACGAGTCCATACTCTGCGCGCTTTTGAGGTAAGGGACATAACAGCGGCATTTGCAGATGTTGGGGACTAACTCGTCTTTGCATCTGTAGTCTTCCGTGACGCTTGAAGAGGTCGATAGCATGGAAGACCTAATTGACGGCCTTGAGAAGATTGAACCTCCAAGTCAACTTGCGTCCGTTGTCGGAGATTCGCTTTTGCACAAGTACTTGCTTCTCAAACCCAAGGAAGCAACAACAAATCGGTTAGAGCTATGGTTAGCACGATGTTTCGATGAGATTCTCGAGGAAGCCTCGTATGAAGAGAATAAATCCGGCGCTTTCGAAAAAGAACTTTTGGAGGCTCTGCTAGTCTACGCTAAGATCAACAAGGTACGTTGTTGCGAAAGTTGTGGAACACGCAAACTCACATGAAAAAGACGCTCCTTCCTGTAATCGAAGATTTCCTGCGTAACCTTCTAAGGGAACGGGGAGGCACATCTCACATTCCTATTCTTCTCAGTCTACTCACCTTTCTGCGACCGCAGGACTTTGGAGGTAAGTGCTATCGATCGTTGCTGGAGTATGTCAGCTCACCCTGTAGTCTTGCACCATGAATTCCTGCAGTATGTAGAGACTCCCGCAATGCTCAGGGACCCTGGCGCACTGGAAAGGCTTGTGGACTTCTACACGGTCCTGCTACGGCGCTGGACAGTCATACGATCTCACGATCCAACTTCCTCGATTGTCGATGAACGCATAATTCGAGAACTAAGCCGCCATGTCTCCACGCTGCATGTCTCCGCACTCGCTTCCTCTGCGGCGGAGTCTTCCGTCCTTCGATATTACGAGCAACTCCCATCCCTTTTCAGATCTTGGGACTCTTCATCCGGCCAAGCTCCCTTGCTGATCCTTCCGCCGCCACAGACTGTCTATCTGTTAGGCTTTAGTTTTGCGCTCGATAACCTCTCTCGGATCTGCGCGATACTGGCCACATACAAAGTTGCCTTCGAGGAAGGCATCAAGGCCTCGGTACGGTTCCCATCCGAGACCACTGCCCGGTTCAATGGCTATCTGATGGACTTCTGCAATCTACTTTGGCGGTCTCGCGCGTTCACAACCGCGGATACAAACTCAGCAGGGTGCCTTTGTCCTGAAGCTCTTGTAGCTTCCCTGAGGACATATGTCGCTGCCGTGGATCCAGAATACAGCATATCCGCCATGTTTGGACTGCCGCACAATGCTCTCATCTGCGCTCTGTCCCTGAAAGTTCTTCAGGAGAGTGAAGATGAAGCCGCAGCAAGTGGGATGCCGGAGTTGGCCCGTCATGTTGGTCCAGCCAGCCAGAGAACTCTGGCAGCTTTAACGAAAGAAGGAGGCTTGACTATCTCGTGGAAAGAATACCGGGTTCAGGTGTTGCAATGGCTTGGTAGGAATGGCATTGGGGGCATCATGGAGCTCATGTTTGTCACAATGAAAGACCTTATGAAATGAACGTAGAACCCCGCAAGATGGCATTCTAAAACCTTTGAACGATGTATGATAATGCACAACAAAACCAAGTAACTTCTTACGTGTTGAATAATTCCCCTCTATGAGAGTACAGAGGACGCGGGATACTCTGTGCAGTCCCGGGCTTGGCACTTCAACTGAGAGAAACGTCATGTCGGCCTCGTGCTTTAACCATCACCTGTACCGTATTTTCTCTTGACTTGAAACTGACATCCGGAATGATCAAAGTATACCCAACAGTGCCATATTCAAGATTGGGCAGCGATTTCTCTTGATATAGTCGAACGGAGTTTGGCCACGAGGCCCTGTCATAGTATCATTACTCTCGCACAACCACCATGTCGGAACGCGCATTCAAAGAAATCCCAGTGGCCTTTACATCGGCTCAGCCATCTTCAGAGAGGGTAAGAGGTCGAGCATTTTCTTTTCTCACTCATACGGAGCTCGCTCTCCGTGTCGAGCTTCGCAGTTTCATAGTCTCGACCCCATCCAAGACAACCTCAATCAATCTATTCTGCTGCGGTCATGTCTAACATGTGAATAGTTTAACTCGTAAGTCGAAAATGAGCTGCATCATTACTGGTGTATGTTCTGATAAATGTAAAGAGGCTTCTTGGAAGACAACCCCAGCTTTCGAATATCCAAATGGCGAGCCAACTTGGTCAGCCCCCACCCAATCGTCTCCTCTCAGTGCCTTCAACTCTTATACTCATTTACCATAGAGTGCCCTATCGCAGGTTTACAACCTCTACTTCATATGCTGTGGCTCCAACATCCAGGTCTATGAGCCTTCATTCCCAAAACAGAAGCTCTCCGACACGCCCGTCCTGATACTTCAGCCGGAGCCTTCAGCTCCTAACCTGAGCGGCTATATCGACCGCCACAACTCACATAGCATCACGCGCCTGCTCGTCGATTTCTTAGGCAGTGAAGAGATTGTGCTCGTCACCTGTGATGATGGCGATGTCATCGGTTATCGCACTGCGGCTATTAAGCGTGCGATTGAGCGCCGCTCGCAGCCAGACTGCGAGAAGTCGAATGTTGGCGATGAGGTGAAACCGTTCTGGCAGAAGAACATGGGGATCAGTGCATGGGGCCTATCTGTTCACAGGGAGGCAAGAATGATCGCAGTGAGTGCGAATACTCGACAAGTCACGGTCTTCGCCTTTGCGCTTGTAGAAGATGTCATGTCAGTCTCCTCCATCTGCGATTGAATCATCAGTTCCATGCCATAAAGTGACACCTAACATGCTTCAGGTTCCTTGGCGAGGCTCCGGATTGGCCCCACAAGAGACAGTATGACCACACGATACGGCTGCCTCAGGTCCAAGATAACATACCGAGTGTGGCATTTTGCAACACAGGGGACGATACATTGGGGCAGTTCCTTCTTGCAACAGACATCGAAGGCAACCTGCATCTGTTCGACGTGCACAACCAGCTGCTGGTCAGGACCGTCAAATGCGCATTTTGCGCGTTGGTGAATCACAGATGCCTCTGTGATGGAAACTCGGTGTATCGGTCCTTTCCCCACGCACGTGAGTATCTCTCTGCCAAAGAAGATCCCTATCTCTCGGTGCGTGGGTAAATGAATCAATTCACTAACGCAACCTCCCAGTGTGGGGCGCTATATGGCTCGATCGTCGCTCGTTCAGCAAGCAACCTGACATCCGAACTGCAACCGGTTCACGCAACCTGTCCGACGAGGAGCTGAACAAGCACTGGATCCTCGACATCAGCAGAACGGCCGGCGAGGTGAGGGACGCCTCTCTCGAGTACATCCCCGGTCAAAGGCCAACCACCCCCAGGAGGGAGAACAACGACATCTCCGACCGAAGCAGCAACACTTCCACACCACAGTCACTACCACAAGATAACAACCACATCCCCGCAATCGCCGACCTCGCCCTCTCCGCCACCTTCCAGAACCCCTGGGGCGACGACGCCCTAGGGGTACCCGTGTCCGACGACGACGAAGACGAAGACGACGACGAAGAAGAAGAAGACGATTCAGACTCCGACCCTCCCCTCCGCCAACGCCTCCACTACCTCCCCTACATGGAGCCTTCAATGGCCCCAATCTTCGCGCAGTCCCCCTCCTGCCCCATCATGCAGCTCTCGCTCCGCGAAATCACCCTCTTCCAACCCCACACCATGACCCCAGACTCCGACGGCGATGCCACGCCCGCAGCGCAGGCCCACCCGCCAGAGGTGTACCTGCGCCGGCCGCTGTACCAGCACGTGCCGTCCATGCCGGCGCGGCCCTTCTTCAACTCGGACAGCATGTCGCACTTCGCGCGCCTCTCGCTGACCGCCTACATCCCGGACATCGGCGTCGTGCTGGCGGGCAGCCCGGAGGGGCGCGTCGCCGTGCTGTCGCTGACGCAGACGCAGGTCGAGGTGGAGGCCCGCCTGACGCCCTTTTTTAGCATGCGCCTGGACTGGATCCTGCCGCTGCGCAGCCAGGAGAGGAGCGGGCAGCGGCCGGAGCAGTTGCTGCTGGGCCTGGCGGTGGGGCCGGTGCAGGGCATGTTGGGGCGCGGGGGGAAGGTGAGGAGGTGGAGGGTTCTGCTGACGTATGAGGGGCATAATGTGCTGGCTTATGAGATTGCGAGGCCGCGGGCGAGGGATGGGAAGGAGAGGGCGAGTGTGTTGGTTGTTTGACGGAGGTTGCTGGGGATGTTCGCGGAGCTTTTCGGTTGGACGGTCTGGAGGGTCTTTGAGATTCAACTTTCGATGCTTCGTTCTCTGAATGGACGTGTTAATAGCCCTTGGCACGAATATGAATGACGAACGAGAACACCATGAACCAATTCAAACTTGGTAACGATCGAACAATCTCATTTGACTCGACTCTTTTGACAATCCTACTGTATGTTCACGATAGCCAACCTTTCAAACCCATACCCCCCATATTGATCACAAGCCCCCTCCCCTCCTTCACATCCATTTCGTTCCTCATATGGACCCCTACCCTCGAGCCTCCCGAGTCGTACCCTACGTAGAGTGTCGAAGAGACATCAAAATCTCTCCGATGCAGAAATTAAGCCCGATAAACAAGTTCCACAACACTGAAAATTAACGCCGGGAGAATGGAGGGGATGGTTTTTCCTTCCGGACTTTTTGTTTCGCGCGGGAAGAAAAAATAAGAAATTAAGTTTCGGTTTTCTGTCGAGGGAAGGGTAAAAACGGACAAAGACAAACAGGCCAGGAGGCATAAAACAGGGGGAATAGAGCCTCTGCACAAAAAAAAGAAGAAAAGGCAAGTGCAAATGGAAGCCAACGCCGTGGACATGGATATAATCACAATTCGCAGCGTGAGAAACAAAACATCGAGAAAAGCTTCATTCAAATCCATCAATGGGGAAGACCACCCGTCATACCCTTCAGCCGTGAGTTCGCCGTTCGCCGTTCATGCTCTGTACATATGTCTGCCTCGATCGTTCGTTCATGCTGCTCTTGCCACTTTGCTCGTCCTTGCCCCGTCAGACCGACCTCCCCGTGCAATCATCGAAGCGCTATGCTCCAGCGCTGACGGAAGCGTTGACATACTTGGTGCTAGTTGCGTGTAGCAGCGTCCTTCAACTTCTGACGTCATCCCCAGCTCATGCCATTAAATCTCAAACCGAATCATTGGTTGGCCCTTTTCAAGAGTGGAAGAGATCCCAAGCCCGACCACAAAGCGAGATGAATTCCTCCTTTTTTCTCTGCCTCGTCTCCGGGCTGTCCCTCTCCCACCGGCCTTCCGCCCATCTGGCTTCCCGGTCCTCGCGTCTCTCGGCCATCAGAGCCTCACCAGTCCGTCGGCGACCGAGTGCAGGCGGCGACATGTCCCTTTCGAATTCATCGCGGTCGCGTCGCCGACTCATTCTATCCGCGCTCGAACCGGGGGCAGAGCCAGAGGGGACTGGGAGACCGTCCCGCTTTTGGTGTGGCATGGGCGAGGGTGGCGTGGGCGGTTGGTGGCCACCGTAGTGAACGATGCGGGGGAGGAGCTCTTCACGGCCGCCAGCGAGATTGTTCAGCGCCTCTTCGGCAGACTTGTATTCGCGAGGTCGACCAGCAGATGCTGGCGGAGGTTGAGAAAACTGGCCCTGTGATACGGGAGTGAAGGCTTGATGTTGCTGTTGCTGAGGTGGAGGAAGACCTGGTGACGGTAGAGGTGGTTGGACGTTGCTGTGGCTCGAATGGCCAGGACTGTTGTTATGTGGGAAGGCGGCAGCGCGGCTCGATTGCGGGCCGTTCTGGAAGCTGTCGCCGGGGAAGACGTCAGAGATTGGAGGGAGCCGATTGTTCGTCTGTGTGGCGGGGACATGGTGGATGTGCGAGGTGTTGGAGAGGCCGGATGGTTGGTTCGCAACCTGTCGTGTAAGTGGATGGATACTGCGATTTAGACCAGTGAAGGTCTGGTTCAGAGGGGCGGATTGGATGACTCGCTCATTTGCAAATTGTTCATGAGAAGGAGCGTTGATGGACAAGCCAGGCGGTGGGCCTTTGCGCCGCGATGTGCCGGGCGGCTTTGTGGGTCGAAAAAGGCCACTTGGACCGTCGCCGGTTTGATCTGGTGGAGTGGACTTGTTGCCGGTAGAGGTGCCTTTCTGGCGCGCTTCGATGATTAGCCGTTGCTGCTCTCGCACATTCATGCTCCTCTGTAATTGTTCCCTCATGCCCGGGTCCTGCGTGTGGAATCCAGGCGACAGGCATGCCAGGCCAACATCTTGAATTGCCAAGCCAGCACTCTCTTTCGACGTGCGAGGACCAGCGGAGGGTTGGCCGTTCGTGCTGTTGGCGCCCTTGGATAAATCCAAGCGACGAGGGCGATGTCTCGAATTTGCCATCTCTGGCGAAGATGGTTCCTTCTTCACGATAACTTTCGGCGGTGGTGCAGCTCTGCTCCTAGTTAAGAGGCGTCAGTCCAACCATTCACATGTCAGCATTATTAAGACAGGTTGCACGCACGAGATGGGCGAACTCTTCCCGTCTGACGGAGTTCTCTGCGGTGGACTCTCGTGGTTCGAAGAGGGACTGTGGCCATTTGAAGGCCGGTTACTTCGAGTCGCTGGTGTGCCTGCGGGCGTGGAGTTCGATGGAGCGATTGCCGGGTATGATCTCGAGCCAGCGGACTGTTCGATGGACGGCGGCGCCAGGGCCGAAGACGACGGCGGAGGGGCGATGGCAGTGGTCATTGTGTGTGGAGAGGATGGAGATGTTGGGAGAATGGTGTTTGTGCGGCGAGGTGCGTGGAGAGAGTCGAGGTGGCTCCTCGCAACCGTGAGCGGCGAGTGCAGCAGAGGCTTCGAGGATGAAACCGAGGGGTCCAGTGGCCGCTGCGGGCGCGGATAAGTGTTGCGTGTGGAGAGGCAAAACGAGCGGCCGGTTCTAGCAGAGCAAACTGCCAGTTCCTGTTGGTGAGGAATAAAGGTGCGTGAGTGGAGGAAGAGGGGACGGCGTGAGCTGCGAGAGGGAGAGCAGCGCTTGACGGGGACGATTGAGTATTAGGTGGTTGTAGTCAGTATTACCTGCGTGCAGGGTTGGGTATTATTGGCGTGCTGCAGATTTGGCGGGACAGGCAGGGAGGGAAGGGGGGAGGGTCGAAGGCTCCTGGTACATAGAGCAGAGAGAGCGAGGGGCTAGAGAGCCGTCTGGCTTGTGCTCCGCTCAGCAGCGATTCCCGCCATCCATCTGGCTGGCGCATTCTAGCCACTCCGGCCTGGCGTGTATCAGGTCATGGATCCCCAACCGCTAGGAGCAAACAAGAAACACCCGACGCTCCTGGTAATGAACATCACTTGCCCGACCTGCGCGCAATTACGCTCGACACTTACGAGAATGCGGCGAGCTGTTGGACAGCGTGCGACGCCGCGACGGCCAGGCAGGCCGGCCGCTGCATCGGGCAAGAGGCAGCACAGCAGCGAGTACAGCTGCTTGCAACTCCCTTAGCCCTTGTTTCAGCACGAACGCCATCAACGGCCCGCCGCAGCCAATCACGCCCGCCCGCTGCTTGGCCGGCGCGTGAGCCTCTGCGACGCGCTGCTGCTGCGCGACCGGCGCGGGTGGCTGCCCCTTCCGCCCACGGCGCTACTCGACAGCGCAGGCTCTGTAACGCAGTTGCAGCCATCACGGCGCGACTGTCTCATCGCGCACCTCGTCGCCGAGCGTGCAACGCACCCACTGTTGCCGGCGGAGAGGAGTGCGAGGGGCGAGTCAAACAAGTCAGCGGAGCACGCCTCAAACATCCAGCGCATCTGCCTGCCCGGCCACTCACCACCGTCCAATCTCGCCGCCGATCAGAACGTTTCCGCCGCAGACGCAAGTTTCTTCTGCAGCGGGGAGATTGGCTCAATACATTACGGACCGTCATCTGCAACACGCCAGATGCCCGCTGGGATGCAGCTCCGCAGCCGGAAGCGGACGAGCATGCTCGCCCAAGAGAGACAGCTGCTGCACCTCTCCTCGTGACAAGCCCGTCGCGCCTGCCCATTCGCTCGACAGCCGCCACCCTCAATTGCACGTCCAGGGGCGCGCCCGTCACTTGCTGCGCTGCTGTGCCATCGCGTCGCTGGAAGCGTTCGCAGCTGTCTGCCCGTCTGCTCCAGCGCTTGACCCGCCAACCGAACGCACGCTATGCAGCTCCTCTTGCGTGCTTTTCTCTCCTCAACCGCGACGCTGACCATGCACGCCATCCTTGCTAGCGAGCCCATTCTTTTCGCCTTACGAACCTTGGCAGTCATCCAATACGCCTGCACGCTGAACAGCTCGCCCGCACTGGAATTTCCACCTATCGCCGTCGCCGGATCTTCATTCCTTCGATCAGCACCCGCGATCTTCCCGCCCATTGCGTTCTTGCGTCTAATTTTAATCCATCTATATCGTATGCGAGAGCCGTATAAATCAAACGACAATTGCAAACGTCCCGCAAGGATTCATTTCCTCGATTTTCGGCTGTCGTCTCGACTTTCCAGGCATGTCCATTATTAAGCTTCTCATGACTCCATCGCGCAGTAGGCTCGACACCCCCGCCAATCATACAATGTAAGTGATTTGTACCTCGAGCATTGCTCGGGTCATCATACTTTTTCGATATAAACTTCAAACTACGACCAATCATATCGGCTCAACCATGTCTCGTATTCTCTCACGGTCAGTCACCAGGAAGAAGAAGACTTGCTACGCTCTTTACGCGAAGAGTGCCTCTCGTCCAGAGGCGACGCATCATTGCCAGACACACCGCCATCTACGTCAAACGCATTGGAACGTCCACGCCACTTCGAAACATAAACAACCTCTAGCGAGCCCTCGCCTTCACGGCGTCGCCGCATGTCTTGCACCATGCAACCACATGCGGCTGGGTATTCTGATCTTAACCAATGACGCGTATTTCCATCTGCTGTAGCGAAGACACGTGAAAGTCAAGAGCAATGGAAGCATGACCTCGAATCATTAGCAAACGCCAGACATCGCCACCTGCACATGCGACACCGCACCAAATTCGTCAACAACCAAAACCCGGAAAAACCCAGAGCGCACTGTTTCGAAAGTGCCGCACGATGCTCTGTGCGACCTGCGCCACATTCCTGTCTCGGGTATCCGTTCTGGCCAAAAAGGTCCAAAGCTTCCGGAAGATCAATCAGACACCGCCTCAGCGACCTCTCGCTAAGCTCTCAACCTCTCTTTGTACACTTCCCCTCTATCGGAGTGCTCAGACTGAGGTATGCTACGCCTTCCCCGGCCTCTAAGCCCCTCTTGTCGCACCAGCTGCTTCATACTCGGCGAACAGAAGTGTAAGCGACATAGCGCAGAGCGTCTTCATTTCTCAATATCCGCATTCAAAACCTGTAGTTGTTACCTGGAGTGCAGCGTGTTACTGCCTTTGCGATTTGGCCGAAACTACATCGAGCCACCCCCACGAGGATGATAGTGAACACGCTAACTGAAGCGGCGAACAGACTGTCTTGATGACTATCGCGTCCTAGTTCCCTTATGTCTCATACCCATATAAGTCCATCGTCATTATTTCTATTTCTATTTAAACGTCGAGGTCTTCTGCGTCTCAATCCGTCTCATACCAAATAAGGTTAGTGTAGCGGTTTATGCTTAAATCTTTATTGAGCCTCAACTGTAGTTGCTATCTTTATATAGTAAGCCAGCAGTCAGAGGGAGGGTCTGTAGCCCCAGTCATCTATTACACGAAGCAGATTCGATAGTTCGAAAATATTGTATATACATTTCCGAGTCCGCTCGCAGAGTGGACTTTCGCTATGCTACGCTATAAGCCAAACTACCATCACAATGTAATGCGTAAGAACATCCTGGATCTTATACGCACGCAATTATAGCTTTGTTCAGATCAATCTGAACCCCTCACATCAGGCCCCTTAAAAACTCTCAATCCTCTCCTCCACCGCCACGTGGGGATTTCCCTTCCGTAACCGGCCACTTCGGCCCCCAGCTCCCGTCCCGACTCCCCAAACCGCTGTTGCCGAACGGGTCGTCGCTGTCTGTCTCATTCTCGGACCGCGCTTGCGGGCTCGGGCTCGGCCCGTTCAGCTCCACGTCGCGCGCCACCTCCTCGATACGTCGCGCGATGCTGTCCCTTCTGCTCGTGCTGGGGACGGTGATGCCCAGCCCAATAGCTGGACTGCTTGGTCGCGTTGACAATCCGGGGCTTGGAGAGGTCTGCCGTGTGGGTGTGCCCGTGGACTGGCGAAAGGGACTCCGCGTGGGCAGAGGCGGCGGCGTAAGCGCGTACTCTGGAGTCCTAGGCGAGGGGGTGGGCGTCTTTTCGCGCTCGAGCCGCTGCGCCGTTTGCGCGATCATCCGCTGGCGCTCTCTGTCGCGACGCAGCTGCGCGCGCTGGGCGAGAGTGAGATTCGCCAGCGGTGCTGCTGTGCTGGGCTCGGCCTCAGTCGCCGATGCTGGTGATGGCGTTTCTATCTGTCCTTCTATCCCTCTCGCTGTGCTGGGGAGGCTCTTTCGCCTTACAGACGGATACCGCGCGAGAACTCGGCGCGCTTGTGGACCTAGGGGAGCACGTGGAGCGTCTGGGGCCGACCCTATGCCGGCAATTACAGGTACTGAATGGAATATGCTGCTACGGCTTCCGCTGGACGCTGATTCTGATTCTAGTACTGGTTCGAGTTCTGGTTGCTGTTGAACTTGTGCTTGGGGTACTGCTAGATCGGAGAATGGATTCGTGGGTACAGCCGCATCAGAGAATGGATTCTGGCTCGAGATCTGTCCAGCCGGGCCTGCGACTGCAGACCTGTACCTCTGGTTTGTTGTATACGTGAGCGTGGGCTCGCCAATCTGCATGTCCAAGTTCTTGCTTCGGAACGAGCGTCTCAGTGAATTGCCAACTTGGCGGAACAGTGGGGCAGCTAAAATTCCGTATACGACATTTCCAGCCTCAGCCTTTTCCACATCGCTTGCCGGAGTGAACTTCTCCTTGGCTCTGTAGAACGCCTTTGCGACGCGTTTCCGGAAGAAGAGCAAAAGTGCGGCGAGGACAAGGAAAGCTTTAAGATATGTAAGACGACCTGATCAATGGTTAAGAAACTGTAGAGTTTCTCACCTAGGACGCCCAATACGATCAAGGCGATCTCCGCTCCTTGGCTAAGGCCACCTGAACTATCCGATGTTCCTGATTGGGATAACGCAGATTGCGAGGGACTATTGGTCGAAGAGCTTGGCCGTGTCGAAATTGTGCTCAGAAATGTTGGCTCTGTCGTGTGGGCGTTAGAAAAAGTTCTAGTGGGAGCACCGTCGGACGACTGGAGTAGCGTAGTGCTGGTGGATGTTGGGGCGATGAGTGGAGCTTCCAACGACGAGTGAGACCCTGGTAGTTGAAATTGGATGGAGAGCTATCTCACCTGAAGTACTGGTTGTAGATATTGGTATCTATACTATGTTAGTAGATAAGTTTAAGGTGATGATAGTATCACTTGCCGTTAGAGGTGTTTCTGGATTTGATGTGGAGGAAGAGGGATCAGAGCTCCCTAATGAAGCAGAAGAGCTGAGCGTTGAAGAAGCAAGAGAAGTTGTTGTAGATGCCGCTGGCTGATAAGTGCTCGATAAAGCTGGAGAGGTCGAGGCTGATTGCGATTGCTTTGGCAAAGACGAAGGTTGTGTTGGAAGAGGTGGTGGTAGTAGAGATGCAGAAGATGGTGCAGGCATCATTGTAGGAGTTTGCGCCGAAGCAGTTGTAGAGCAGATCGACGGTAGTACTATAGGTGGACCCGGGCCTCCGTCAGGTGAACGTGCAAGTACGTTTGGGCCCAGGAGTGCTGCAAGTGTTCCGCATTCACAATTCGGTGCGGGTAGCGTGGGTACAAGCAGAGGAGAGCCTAGTTGAGCAGCGCGTTGCGCGAGAGAGTCGTCATCTCCGTCGTCGTCATCATCGCTATCATCGCTATCGTCCCCGTCTCCGTCACCATCAAGCGTTGGTAAGGGTGCCTGTCCAGTTGAACATTGGCCCCCCGCTGGTGCGGCCGCAGGACTCTGCGAGTCGTTGCCATCATCAGGCTCTGGAGCTCGGTTTTCCACGTCTCGTCGCAGTCGCTTTGCAGCTCGATTCTCAGAATCTTCTCGTCGTTCGAGTAATTGGGTCCACCGCGAACCGCGTGTCTTCAGCCTTGATCTTCTTTCTCCGACCAAGCCGGAGCTCGGTAGCTGCCTTGCAATACTCATGCTCATGAGTCCACGAGTCTTGAAAAAAGAACAAAGAGAGTTAAGAAGGAAAGACAGACAAGTTACAGCGGAAGTGATTCTGAAAAATGCTGCAGCATGTAGTGAGTACTACATTGAGAGGTAGAAGCCATGATCAAGAACGTGAGAAAGGAAGAAAAACACATCTGGAGCTTGACGTGCGGAGTTGAACGGATTAGACCTGCAACAGCAGGCAGCCCTTCCCTCCCCACGCCCCAAGCGAAGCTTGTTTCGTGGTTGACTGCGCCTCATTACCTTGGATATAAGATCAGAATCGAAGTGTACAGGCGTGGAACATACTTGCGGACTCGATTCCGCTAGTTGGAAAGCCCTTGGCGTGTATCAAACAGTGTCTCCAGAGTTGAACGAGCCAACCACCATTTTGCCAGGCGTCTCAGGCCGCGCGGGCCAACCGATGCCGAGCGCTTTCACCCATATTATTGTAGAACGATCGTTCGGATGTTCGCCGGTATTCGCTTCCAGCTGCAATAATAATATACATATTGCAGCCTATTCACAGAAGAGGAAGGAGTCCAAGTCTCACCCCTGTGAAGTTCGATCGCTCGGATCTCAAAGAGCCATTCGTCAAATAGTTTTGCCGGCCGGGAGCCAATCGTTGGAACCTCTATGAAGCTTTGATCTTGCTGGAACTGCCAGAAGCCCGGTTCGAGGTTCAACAATCTAATTAATTCCATACTGACTGTACAAGCCCGGCAGTTGGTTCCGAACATGCTCAAACTCTTCACCCTCCTCTCCGTGCTCCCGGTCTCCCTGGCCGCGTTGATCACCGTCTCGATTCCGAACACACCTCTCGTCAATCCGTCCTCCCTCCCGGCTTCGACACATGCGACGCTCGACGAACATGGTGTAAAGCTTGACGCCCCAATCACACGCGCAAACACTTTCGTCTTCCACAATGTCAGTTCCGGAAGCTACTTGCTTTCCGTGTTCTGCAAGGACTACGCCTTTGAGAACCTGCGGATAGACGTCACAGGCGAAGAAGAGAGGATTGAAGCATGGCAGACGTTCCGTGGGAATGAATGGGACAACAAAGGGGAAAGCAGAGCCGGCGTGGTGCCAGGACAGGTTGAGGTTCGACCTGTTGTTGCGAAGGACTACTATCAACAAAGAAGCGGCTGTAAGTTGAGACTCAAATATGCATTTCCTATCGACCCGCTAACCAGTTTCAACTCGTGCAGTCTCCGTCCTCTCCTTCCTCAAGAGTCCTATGATCTTGATGGCGCTATTTTCCCTCGTCATGATCGTCGGAATGCCAAAACTCCTTGAGAACATGGATCCAGAGGCACGCGCCGAGTTTGATGAGATGCAGAAGACCACCGGCCTTGGAGCTGCCAGCAATCCCGCTAGCGCAATGCAAAACTTTGACCTTGCAGGTTGGATGGCTGGAGCGACTTCTGGTAGTGGAAGTAACACTCCCGCACAACAGCCAGAAGAAAGAGGTGGAAAAGGTGGGCAGCGGAGACGAGGGTGAAAGCCATTGGGGCAATAGACATATCTACTCTGTAAACATTGCAATCCACGTTCATCCAGATGTCCCTCTTCGCGCAGCCGGCATGGCCCTTCGCTCCCGTACAGCAATCTTCTTGCGTCGTCTATCAATTGCCCTATCGCGCTGTTTCCCCTTCATGCCCTCGAACTTGTCGATGAGTGCCAGCTTCTTCTGCTCCGACTTCTTGAGGAAGAATGCCTTCTTGCCTTCCGCCACCTTCTCCTTCTCCTCACGCTTGTGCTTCTTCGCCACATCCTCCAGCCTCTGCTTCTCCCGCCGCGCCTGCTCTTGGCTTTCCATCCGCGTCAACTCTTTCTTAAGCCTATCCTTCTCCTCTGCAGAGAGCTTCTCGCCCTTTGACTTCCGCTTCTGGTCCTTCTTCTTGCCCTTGCCCGCCTCCCCTAGCCTTCCCTTCAGGTCAGCAATTTCGGACTGTCGGTAGTCGTTCAAGAATTCGTAGTTCTTCGCAACTTTGTCTTGTGTGGGCTTTGGTCCTGTTATAGGCATGAACCGTGGATCCCGTGGGCGAGAGGAAGCTGGTCTATCCGAAGACACGACACTGCGCTTGCGTGAGACTGCCTTATTTGAAGGCATTGCCATGGGTGCATGCTTGGACCGTTTCGCGAACTGAGACGTTGGAGCGGCGTCTGGCTCTGAATCGGACTCAGAATCCTCGGAGCTTGTCTCTGAATCTTGCCCAAGACGTGATTGACCGACATTTTTAGAGAATCCTTCCTCTTTCTTGTCCAAGGTCTTGGGGACTCTTTGAGCTGGGACTTCATCATGGCCACGCTTTGTCCCACGCAGCTCCCTCAACCGCTCTCGCAGGGCCTCCAGCTTTGCTTCTGTGTCCCCTGAAGTGAGATCGCCTCGTTTGCGCTTCCTACTCGCCTCCTCGTCCCTCTCGATTTTGGTTTGTGCCTTTGCCAATGCGCCAAAAGGCACTTTCCTCAATTGTGCTTGGATGTCGTCGCCTTTACTGCCATCCACCCCCGAGTTGTCCGACTCATCAGAGGAATTGTCTTCTCCTCCTGTATCCTCTTGGCCTTCTGCTTCCTCCAACTCTTCATCTGACTCCTCAATGGCATCGGCATCACCAGTGTCGAGGATGGAGGGCGATGAGCCTTCTAGCTCATCAGAGTACGGGTCTGAGGCCGAGTCATCATCTCGTGCGCGCAGATAGCGTGAAAGTGTTTTTAGAAGCGGCATATTCGGTAAGAATTATCTCTGGCTCGTTGTGTTCACTGTTGTGGAATGGTAGGTTAAATATTCATTGCCAAGATTTCGAAGTTCCCCACTCGCCAGGTTCTACAGCGGAGATTTCCGCTCCGCCCCAGGAAAGGGTGATGCGACGCTAGGTCGGATAGCACACGGAAGGCGAGTTTATTCTCTTGTTCAAGTATGATACAAGTCTATTCTCCTATTGACGTGTTTTTCGCCTACCTAGCACTCATCTAAACGACGCTTTTGCCCTCCAGTATGCATTGGAAATGCCGAAAAGTGGTATCAAGTTACATCCCCGGCTTGTCCTCAAACCCCTAAAGAACAAGAAAAGACCGCCGAATCAACCCTGTAGAACCAGTTGCAGCGCGGATTTCGCCTCATCACTCAGCCTCTCTTGGACGTAGTTCGTGATCTTGCCGCTGTGACGGCTATCCGCCTCCCGAAGATACTGGCCCACCCAAACCTTCACATCCGGGATCTGAGGGAAAGGATCTTTCACGACCGGCTTGATGGACTGCAGCTGCGTGAAAGTTACGCCGAAGCCCACGTCATCCGTGTCGTCGTTAACCAGGATGTCGTCGTGTTGCGCGGTTGTGAGCTGGGGCGGGTTGATGAGGAGCTTGAGCAGGGCCTGACAAGTGAGCGCCCATCCCTTCTTGTAGCGCTCGATGAAGGCTTCGCTATCCGCGAGAATCTTGGTGAATGACACGACGGCGATTTTGCGATCCGAAGGTCGGGTTAGCTTCTGTGTGTCCGGAAGGATGATGCTCGTGTAGATCGGGCGAAAGACGCTACGTAATTATGTCAGCTTGACGCTTCATTCACCTTCAGGGAACTTACTCGTTCTGAATCTGATCCGTAGTTTTGATGAAGAAGTCGCAACCTAGGCCCTGTTCATCCCTCGCAGACACGAAATGGAAAAAGCGCGCGAAGCGTAGACTGAAGTTCTCAGTCTTCATCTTTGGATCAGACAGCCTCGTCAACATGATTTGCAGGATCGAAACGAAGTACGGCTGCAGTGCTGAAACTGGGACAGCTTGAATCAGAGCCTCGAGTAGATCGAATCCTTGATTCTCGCTGATTTTGCTTGACGCAAGCTTTTGGAACACACCCAAGATCGGCTCGATTTGACCGTTCTTGACGACAACTTCGGCTCCTCGAGGCATGATTGAGGAGAGGAGACGGACCAATGCTGGCCGATTGCCTTTTGACTCCCACAATACTGGATGGAGAATGGGCTGGATGAGTCTCTCGTAGAACTCAGGCAATGAGCCAGATGGGTTTGCCTCAAGGAGGGCGGCGAATAGCTGGAATACGTATGGAGTGAACTCGGCAACGTCGGCCTCTAGAATATTAGAGAATGGCTCATAGAGAGACTTCTCCAACAACTCGGCTCGAGAAGGTCCGGCATATCGTATCAAAGCGCCGATTGCCTCGAAATGGAAGTAATAGAATTTGGGGTTGCTGGGGTTGTGGCGGATGACCATGGTAATGCTGATGAAACTCTTCAATACCATGTCCGTAATGGGAAGTACACCGTCTTTGATGACAAGGAGGACTCTCATGACACACTTCATGAGATACTCATTCTCCTGAATCTTTTCGGGTGCTTTGTCCCTCGTCATGAGCGAGAATAAGTGTTGCAGGAGGTCCTTAGAGAGCCCCGTTACAGTTTCTGTTGGTATCACAGGTGTTCGGTCATCGCCATGCATGGTAAGCACTCGCTCGACGGCAATGGAGGCGTATGTGTAGATGACATAGTTGGAGGATCCCAGGTGCTTTACCAGGAGTGGGAATGCTGCGGACCAGAGCTGTGGAGTAAGTTGGCTCCGAAACACGTATGTGAACTTGATCGCATCAACAATCAAAATGGGGTTGAGTGAGTCGTTGGTGAGGTCGCTGGCAATATTTTGCTGGAAGAAGTCGAGGATATTTACATGCCTGTAGGAGAATGCGTCAGCGCCATGCCTAGAATAGCTCATCTTCTTCGGAAGAACTTACGTGTTAACGTCTCTCACCCCATGCGCAGTAGTTGTCGAACCTTTCGCTGCGATAGACGAGAAGAGATAAACCGCTGTGTCTTTGGATTTCCAGTTCTGAGCCGGGTTCGATGCGTAGTCTTGGAGATAGTGATCGATATACTTGGTGACCACGGAGCTCACAAGTTGTTCGAACTGCTCCATGAGCTGACGCAAGAAATCCGTAGCTGCACGCCGCCTAGTATCACTATCTGAGCCTTCCAGGTCTCTCCTGATGAACTCGATAGGCTCGTCTTCGAAGAGTTCCACGTCAGACTCACGCAATGACAGGTTCGGTAGGATGACTTTCTCGACTACCTGCCCGAGAGTTTGGTCATTGTTGAACGCTTCCGCATGTTGCCTGATGTGTGTAACAGACGTGAGGAACTGAAGCGCTTTGCTGACAAGGATGTCATATTTCGTTTCTGGCCCAACCTTTGTCAAGAACTCCCAAGAGCTGTTGACAAACTGGCCCAGATGCGCTCCAAAGGCGTCTTCATACTTCTGCACGTAAAGCACGAGAACTTCAAAGATTCCTGCCTTCACATACTCAAGGATACCAGACTCTGCCTCATCGTCCGTGTGAAGTAACGGATTATCGTACACGAGATACTTGTGGAGAAGGGTCGTGATGGCCGCGAGGTTGTCTTCAAACGCTGGGGGGAGATCTTGACAGGAGAGGTCGTAGAAGAGCTTCATCATCAGGTTCATGGTCTGGAAATATTGTGACAATGCCTCCTTGTTGTTTTGCGACTGGCCAATCATGGCGTCTGTTCGTTCGAGGAGGGTGAGGAATGGGGTGCTGAATTTTGATAGCACATGATTGATCTCGGTGAAGAGTTCGTCGGAGCGGAAAAGAGGGCGCCATCGCTTGAAAATTGAATGCGCGACTTGGAGCACGCCGTTGTTGACGACTGCATTATCAGGCGTGAGGCGTGACACAAGATCGTCGACAAGCGAATCCCATCGATCCCAAAAGTCACTGTCTGCAATCTCGCTGATCGCCTCTCCTAGCTGAGACTGTATCGAGGGTGGCACGGAGATCATAAGCCCGATGAGCTCCTTCTTTATTGCCGTCACCTCATCTTCCGGAAGCTTGTGGACACCATTCTCATCCTGTGGGCGGTCAGCCGCTACTCAGTTCACACACAGAATCATACTGACTGTCCAGTTCCTCCTGATGAAGTTCTTGAAGAACAGCGCGCTTGCGAGTCGGGTGTTGGGAGGGAAGCTGTCGGAGGCAACGATGTGCAGGAGGGCGACTGAAAACTGGGGCTGCTTTTCGGACTCTTGTAGAGCCTTCTCCGCTGTGAAGTACGTAAAGTCAGCACTGCAACTTTAGAGCACGTAAGTGCCCACAGGTTTTGAGTTATCAAGGTCGCTGTGAGCCGAACACAGTGTGCTGCTCACACTAGACCACCGAATGTAAACACACCTTGCTTGTTCTGTGCGGGATCGAGACTGGCCTGGAGAAGCTGGGCAATAGCTTGCAGATCTGCTGCAGCCATGTTTGCGCAGGCTCGGAGGGCAGAGAGGGTGGATGGAGGAAGGGAAGTTGGGTGCTTGCAGTGGGTAGGATTTGTAGCGGGAGCTCAGCAACACAAAAACATCGCAGTGTTCGCGGGAGTGACGCTAGGTGCGCGGCACGAGCCACTTCTTGGCGGAAACGCCCAGCAGGGTCAGGGCCACGCGCGCCTGCTGGAAACGAGCCGGGGCGCTTTACCCCAGAAAAACTGAGGGTGATCTGCCTCCATCCCATCCACCCTACTGACCTCTGCACCGAAAACCCTCCACCACCTGACCACATGCCCTCGTGGCTGACGTCCGCCATCAGCAACGCTCTCTGCCACACCATGAGCTTGCTGCTGCTCTCCACGCCGTCTTTCTAGCACACGCCGCCTCTCCCCCCTTCCTTTTGGCGCCCGCACCCGCTGGATGGTTTAAACGTCGCCCACCTCCGAACTCCGCACCTGCTGTCGCCAGAACCTCCACACTCTTTCCACCTCCCTTTCTTCCATCACACATGTCTGCTACCTTCCATTTGCGGGTACGTCAAACCATGTCGCTTCCTTCTTGACCATGAAGTTCCAAAAGCGCTTAGTCTCGGTTTTGAGCGGCCTTAATTTCACTCGTGAAAAGCCTCAGAAAGCTAACTTGTCTCGTCGCGTTAGGAGCCCTCTACAACCCGTCCGTCTCCATAGCTGCGGGCCACATGTCTCCATCTTCTGGCAATGGCACGCCGAAGACGCCTGAACGCAAAACCTCCGGATCGATCCTGACCGCATGGCGGAACCTCACAGGCTCGAGGTCCAAGATCTCCGAGCTGTCGTCCTCTCCTGCAACCACCATGACCCCTACGCAAGCGATGTTCTTGTCTCAAGATCTATCGAGCAACGTCGGCCTGCCGCAGAACTTCACCCGTCTGGACAGTTTCGCTGCCATCGAAGCGGGAGCGTATACAAAGCTTGAGAGTCAAGATACTGACCTGGATCATGTAACTGGAGGCCCGAAAGAGCTTGGTGATCTGTTATGGAAGCTTCGCCCGGAACGTGCGATATCAGAACGTGTTACAGCGGCACGGAAGATTGGCGACATCATCAGCCAGTATCCAGTCTCGAATATTCTCGCGGTTTGGCATGCTGCAAAGGATCTCTTGGACGAGACGGAAAATGATGCTTCGTGCGCTGGATTCTCGCTTCTCCTTCGCTGTGTACGCCCAGACAATCTTTCGCCTGTGGAACGCAAGGTCTTCTTTGAGTCCATAAACGATATCCGCAGTACCAATCACTTGTATAGTCGCTTTGAGGTACTTGTCGCCCTCACTAAAAATGGTCGCAACGTTGAAGCACTGGAATCAGAGCTCCCTCCTTTCCTCACCTTCTTGCTGCAAGCAAGCTTTGATGCTGTCTTGAGAGCCAGGCGAAAAGAAAAGAAACTGAAGACCGATGCTAGCGCTCAGGAAGAGAAGCTCTTTGCTGATGTTCTTCGCTATCTCGCAGACGTTGCGAAGTACAACTCTAAAATCGTCAGCGACAATGAGTTTGAGTCGCTCTTTGCGAAGATCATCCACGTCTGCAAGAAAACGAACAGTCCGTCTGATGTTAGCGGTTCCCTCGAGCTCATCAATGCTCTTATTACATACACGCACGTCCCTGTCACCGGCATCCCGCCCTGCGTTCAACTCTTGTCCGACATCTATCGACAGATTGAATCGCTGAGGAAGCCAGTGTGGGCGACATTGAAGGACCTTTTTGGGTCCCACCTCGCTCAGGCAACTGTCGCTGCTCTACTGGATACTATGCGGGGACCTGAACATGGACGAACAACATATCCATCTGCTAGGGGTGCGTTCCAGATCCTGGCCAAAGTAATACGCAGAGGCCATAAGAAGGGAATTCCTTCTGTGTCCCTTAACCTCTTTGTGCAAGCGTGCAAAAGTTCTCTGGTCGTGAACTTCCCTGACTACTTTGAAGAGATCATACTCTTCTATTCGGATGCATTATTGGCAGAGGATATGTCCCAGCAACTTCTGGATGATGTCGATTGGACCGAGCTCCTCGATCTTATCTTGCGATGTGGGAGTGTCTCGAAGATCTTTGCGGACACAGCAGAGGCTCCAAGTACAGAGCAGCCTTATCTTCTCACCCTCAATCGGAGTAACAGCCACCAGGAATGGGAGAGAGATGGTCTTGCGGATGCTCTCATCATCTTCACTCAGAGACTCACTTTGCTCTTCGATCGAATGGACTTCGTGCCCAGAGCTTCCGCCATTGACTTCTTCCTTCACCTCGAACCATTGATTAGCACTTCCACAGTCCAAACGATTGTAAACTATTACGAAAACGAGCGACTCCTGTGGCTCTCCAATCCAGATTGGCTTGAAGCATGCCGCTTCTTCGTCGAAAGACTGTTCAAGGACCCAACTAGGCCATCTGAAATGCGAGTGCGCATGGTTAGGATGCTGCGACAAGTCTATGATACCGCAATGTGCGTCGTAGGAGACGTTAAAGTAGGAAAGCTGTCTCTGCTCATCCTAGAGTGCATACCAGACGAAGATGACCCTATGGTCCTCGATGAGTTGGGCGGTTTCGCAGTGGAAATCGTTCAATCGGGGTCAAAAGATCTCTTCGGATCAAAGGACCTCTTTCCACGGGTACTGGAGTTCATCAGATCTGCCATTCTCAAGCATGAGAATACCACTCTTCCCGTCATACCCACAGTTGTAGATCGTCTCTCTACTTCGTCGGCATCATCGCCAGTGTTAGGCTCCCCTAGCAATGTCCTCACCAGAGCAGTAGTACGCATGTTTCTACAGAACGTGGGTCTGCGCGCGTGGGAGACAGAGCAGTTCTATGATATTCTTCTTGAAGTCGCTGGAAGACAAAGCTCCCCATCCGACGCACGAATCAGCGCGCTCAAACTTCTGTTTAGACTTCGGAGTGACGCGAACTTTGCGGTATTTGTAAACAGCGTTTCAGAAAGTGAAGACATTGCAGGCTTGTTATCACGCACGACAGAAACTGCTACGTCGAAACTCGCCACTACAGACACGCCTCAATCGAGTCACACTCGCTCCGACCGCGACTCCCCTCTGCCGGAGCAGAGGACTGTTTCAGGCGGCAGCTCGCAACCGTCCCTTGTTCGGCATAAAAGCACCAGAGTACTTGCGCCGGTATCACCATTGTGGATGTATCCTGGTCCACGAGGACTTCCGGAAGAGCCTTGCAGCCAGCCCAGCAGTGTTCTTTTCTCCACCTTTATCTTGAATGAAGATACTGATCTCGATGACAATGTTGTGCTCGACGTTGGGAGGTGGCTTGAGCTCGTAATATCGATTCTGAAGCAAGACGTCGACTGGGAAGTCTACAGCTACACCCTCGTCCACCTTGGGGCTCAATTGGCGAACGGGACTATCTTCGCGGCAACGAAGCCTCAAATTCAAGCATTGAGAAGCCTCTTGTGCGAGCAAGTCAAGAATTCATCCTTCCAGGAACCCCCGTCTTACACATCACTGCGAAAGTCGGATGTTGCCGTTTGCATATACTACATCCTCACAATACTTATCAGCTATCATGATAATTTCTCGAAAGCTGAAGAGGATGAACTTGTACGAGCGTTCCTACATGGGATTGGAACTTGGGAGTCCACTTCCAACTGGTGCATTCACGCTCTCACTGTCTCTTGCCACGAACTCGCGCCTTCGGTTGGGAAATCTTTGGACAGCATCTTGCACAAGATGTCTCAGATCATCACGCAGAGCCGAGTCCAGATGCACGTCTTGGAGTTCTTGGCGGCGCTGTCACGCTTGCCCGAGCTGTACAAAAACTTCAGAGAGGACGATTACAAGCTAGTCTTCGGGATTTGTTTCAGGTTCTTGCAGTCATCTAGAGATGATAGGGACAAGAAGAAGACGACAAGCCCACCTCCAAACAGGACCGCATCGGGCACATTAAGGCATAGTGCAGGATCGCGCGATTTAAATGCCCTCTCAGAGAGCACTGCGAGAGGCTGGCAAACATTTACCACAAGCAGTGATCTCCCTCAATACGTGTACGCCCTTGCGCACCACGTCATCTCGTTCTGGTTCTTCTGCCTCAAGCTGGATGATCGTCCCAAGTATGTCCCTTGGATTACGAGGAATCTTACATATACCGAGAGCACTGGCTCCAGCGAAAAGGAAATGATCGAAGAGCAAGGCTTGGTGACAATCGACATGATGCAGCGGACTGCGTACACAGATCGTGATGAGACGACGCGTGACGGCAATTTTGCAAAGCCAAGTGATGGCCAGGTGTTAAAGAAGTCGTGGATTGTTGGAACGAGTATATTGACGATTGAGACTGCGGGGCGTACTGGTATCTCTCAAGTCACCTTTCGCCGACCGGTAAGTGTGAAACCATCATCTTGTGCATACAATACTAACTTACCCAAGTCTTCAACTAGATACTCGGTCCTTCGACCTCAGCTTTCGCTACCGCCTCGTCATCAAATACCTTTGACCACTGGCCTCAACGCGGAATACTTCTACACGCCGTCGTACATTGGCGTCCTTCCTGACGACATCTTCCAGGAATTTTACTCACCTTACTCAATCTCTCGGCTTCCAAATACGCCCTCAGAACCCCCAATACTTCTTCCAGATGATGAGGCCACCAAACGCGCAATCAGTACTTTTGATCGCAACACCACAGTCGATAGCCACAAAGTTGGAGTGATCTATATCGCTGATGGTCAACAAGCCGAACCGGAGATTTTCGCTAATGTCACGGGCACAGCGGACTATACATCATTCATCACCTCCCTAGGCAAACTGACGCGCCTTAAGGGTGCGACTTTCAATACCCAAGGTCTTGATCGCGAGTTCGATACGGATGGCGAATTCACAATTGCCTGGAGAGATCGTGTGACAGAACTAGTGTTTCATGTCACGACAATGATGCCGTCGGATCTAGAACAAGACCCTGCTGGTACAGCAAAGAAGAGGCACACTGGAAACGACTATGTCAACATCATCTGGAACAATTCCGGTTCACCTTTCAAGTTCGATACTTTCCCATCGGCCTTCAACTTTGTCTACATTGTTGTCACGCCTACTTCTCACTCGTCTTTTATCGAAACACGTACGAAGCTCCCGGAAGATGACGCTGCAAGTGTAGATGTGAAATCAATCACCAGCTCCACCGCACCGACTACATCGGATGAAGGCGCGGCAAGTCTTGCTGGTCAACGCACCGGCACAAAGTCACTGCAGAATCGCTTCTATCAGGTGCAGGTGCTTTCCGCACCCGGATTCCCGAACATCTCTCCCGCATCCAGTCCGAAGATCATCAGTGGCAAAGCTCTTCCGGATTTCATCCGTTGCGTGGCACTCAATGCGTCTGTCTTTTGTCTCGTTTGGGCGAATCGTGAAGGTGGCGAGCATATTTCATCATGGCGTAATCGGTTGCGCGAGATCAGGAGACTCAAGGAAAAGCATGCGAACCGACAGCAAACGCAATCGCAGTTAGAGTCGGGATCACGTCCACCATCTACTCCACTTTCTACTGGCGGCGAACGAAACAGTGTCATCGGAGCTGTTAGCGGATTGATTGGCATTGGCGGAGACAGGCGCCCAACACCTTCCATGCGCGACAGCGGAACAGCGTTCAAGCGCTCAAGTAACATAACCTTCATGAGCGAGGACAACGCGAGCAGAAGCAGCTTGACGAGCCACGACGAGCGGCAAGGGAGCCAATAACTGCATTCGGAGTACGAGAAGATCGATGTGCAACAACAAAAGTGCTTTCAACGGAGTTTCAGGAGTTTCAAGGGGGAAAAATTATAGAACGAAGGATGCTAGCGATGCACTCCTAGGAATGGCATGGCGTAGGATGGGAAGTCTTTGACCAATGTATACCCCCTTCTTTCTGGCACTTGGCGTTTCCTTGGTGCCAGCAATGGAAGGTGGGTTTGAGCGTGTATCTACCATTCAAGCGCCCGAACTTTTGCATTTTGGATGGTATCGCACTGAACCAGGGACTGACATAACAAAAAGTGACTTTCTTGTATACTTAGCTTGCTCTTTTCACTGGATAACTTCTCCAAACGAAGGATTGAATGCTTCATCAATGTGGCCGTCAAACTTTCCACGTCTCCGGTGAGGTCAAGCTGAAGGCATTCGGGGCAAGGACGAAAAAAAATTTCTTTCTCGTCACCTCTATTGGCATCATTTTCTAAGATTCATAAGTTAAAAGCGTTACCTTACGGCACCTACTTCGGATAACCCGAGCATCTCTACCAAAGTTTCGAGAAACTCCCGCAGCGCCCTTCTCCCAAACGCCCGCCAATGCCAAAACCTCATGCCAGTAATATATACAGAGTCGTTTCGTCACATTGCCGTAATCACCTGATTCTTCAGGGACCTGGTGTCCTGTGGGGTCCAAGTCTGCTCTTGCTTTGTGCCCGGCGGCAACCACACTCCCGCCGTATTTATCCTGGGTCTGCCGGGCCCGTTCGCATCCTGCTTCTTGTCTTCGCCAATGTGGCCATTGGCGCTCCCATTGGCGCTCCCACTGACACTCCCATTGCCACCGACGAACTGTGCCGCGATACCGCCCCCAGGCGGCGTGAAGTTCTGCGGAGACTCGGCCACGTTCTCCGCCACTAAGGGGAGGATGGTGTCGCGGTCTTTCAACTGTGCGGCGCGGGCCTTGCGGTCGGCCTTCGCGGCGTCGCTGACGCGGTCGTACAAGTAGAGACCGAGGAATGTGAGGGTGATGCCGACGGCTTGGATCGAGGTCATTCTGTTGCCGAACCAGATGATTGCGAAGACGATGACGAAGACGCGCTTGATGAGGCTCGCGACGGAGTATGTGACGGGTGATATCATGGAGAGGAGGATGAAGGCCACCATGCTTTGGCCGAAGTGGAAGGTGCCATTGAAAATGTACTCGAGTATTAGGCGTGCGTGGTCGACGCTGCCGGGTTTGTTCGTAAGGTCCAATGATCCGTCGTGGAGGAAGTCGTTCAGTAGCCCAAAACCTTCTGAGAACAGCCAAATAGGTGCAGTGAATAGGAACGCAAGACCAGAAGAGTAGCAAAGCAAATTGAGCTTGTCCGGCTTCTTCGTTCTGTGCAGTCCTTCTTGCTCTGCGAGTGCTGCTTCATTGAAGATCTTTTTGGACACGATGTTCTGCGTGACGAAAAGCAACGCACTTGCGAGGGCCGTCATTATTCCAATGAAGTTTCCTGAAAGATCCGCCGAGCAAGCCATTGCCACACCAAACGAGAGTGGTATCAGAGAGAGGTATGTCGGCCATGAGTATCGGATGTTGAAGACGAAGCGGTATGCGAGAACTGTGAAGAGGGGGGATAGTCCCTTGATTGTGTGTACGAGGGATACGGGTATTCGAGACGTTGCATCGGAGCTGAGGATGTGGCCTCCGATTTGGAAGAAGGTTAATGGGAGAGTTGTGAGAATGATGTCTTTCGTTGGAGGGCGTACGCCGTTCTTCAATGCTGGCATGGCGGTTCGTAACCAGGGGTATACTCTGGCCATCCATCCCAAGAACAGGCACCAGGAGCAGACAAAGGCGAATTGGATGAGGGTGAGCGTGACGGGTTTCGGGAATGCAGTTAGAATCGTTTTCGAGGAGGTGTTGGACATGATCGATGTCATGTACCAGAAAGCGCAGAGACCCTGAGGTTACTGGTGTTATAAGAAGTGACCCATATCGGAGCTTAATGATGCTGAGAACTCACTATTAGCTTAGGAGAGACCGGCGCTTTCAACGCCTCCGCAAGCTCCTGTGCATTGGCACTCATACTGCCATGCCGTCCACGTATTGTTCGAATAGCCTCACTCAAGCTCTTTTGTCGGCCGTGCCGTGTGCCCCCAGTATGTACGGTGGCCCCAGTATGTACGGTGCCATTGCCCCATACAGGTTCCCGCCGGGGAGTCCATCGCTCTCCCGTGCCCGAGCCAGGGTATCCGTCAGCGTATAAGCCGTTCGGCGAGGTGGAGGAGGTCCGGCCGGCGCGTTCATCGAAGGGCGGGAATTGCTCAGAGTGCAGCGGAGGGAACTTGTATGTTCCTGTCTGCGCGGGCGAGGCGTCCGCCATCTCTTATTTTCGTTGGTGCCTTCCTCCGTCTTCTGCCTCCCCTAGACGGCTGTGATTGAGTGTCTCGTGGCTGCTTGGTCCATGCGGGTCGCGTCCTTGGGTCTTTAGCTTATTGCGTGGCCTTTCGCGTCCAAGGTGTACGCTGACGTAGGGGGGATATCGAACGGGGAAGGATGCGCCGTGCCAGAGACTGTGCAACGAGTGTGAGAGACACTGAGTCTGGATTTGATATACAATCACAACTATTCCCACAATGTACTCGTGACAGCTGAGGCAGCTGAAATGGCGTTGCGCTTCTTTTGTAGGACGAGTGTCACTTCGGAGGTTGCTCAGAAAAAGCGCGCTAACCAAGTTGTGCCCCCACGGCTCCGATAGGATTCACAGGGCACTTGCTGCATGCGGCATCATTCTTTCGTTTCATCAACTAGGCATACAGAATTTGAATCTATTAGTTTTCAAAGGCTGCTCAATGGACATTATAACATGCGTGGTTTGCGATCATGCATCTCTGGCAGTACCTGAGC
This sequence comes from Rhizodiscina lignyota, assembly GCA_010015805.1. Lineage (NCBI taxonomy): Eukaryota > Fungi > Ascomycota > Dothideomycetes > Aulographales > Rhizodiscinaceae > Rhizodiscina > Rhizodiscina lignyota. The sequence continues at coordinate 1,314,952 of ML978128.1, forward strand.
AACTGCTTGCCCCTTCTCCAGCGTGCCGTGTCGTCCGGTTCGGAACTCGTACTGCAACCGTTCACAGGATATAATTCTCCCCCTATTGCATTTTCACGCTCATGGCAAGTCTTGGGGCCGTTCTCTATTGGCACACGAGGCACGATAACATCTCTCGACTTTCGTCGTCTGTACTTACGTTAATGGCTTTCTAGAAGCCCCGTGGGGTGCAGATCCGCTGGAGTATGAAGGGGGATTCAGGGCGCTCCATTACAATCCAGACGCCTGGTTTCGAGGATCTCTAGTCCCTGGAGCCGACGTGCCGTGGACTGTTTTCAATGCCAAGAGCATAAGTCACACCGGCCATGGCTCGGAAGTCACGCTTCAGATCCAGTTTGGTGAAGTGGACTGGCAGTTCCTGCAAAAGGTGTACGGCTGGTCCGCTCTGCAATACCAGGCGTGGGCCAGGGGCCATATCGATGTTGCTGGAGATACAGCAGAAGACGTTGTACTCTACACAGAAAGCATCCTAGAGTTCTGGCTTGATGGCGTACCGCATTTTGGAGGAGACTTTTACGGCTATCGACGGGCGCCACTTGTCCTCCATTTGGATCCGGGACGTCACCAGCTGGATGTTCGCCTCGTCCGCGATGTTAGAGCTATGGGCGGAGCTGCTCTGCCTAGTATTGAAGTCCACCTGGAAGTTCGTCGTGCTGCTGAACCGTTGGAGTTCAGCGATTCCGGGCTTCTCATCTCAGACGTCGTTGAAGGCCGCTTAGCCGGCTCTCTCGGTTCTGCGACGCTCCGCAACAATGGAAAGGCCACATTGGAGATTGTTTCTATACGAGAGCTAAATGTTAGTACTAGGTTTATGTGCTTGAAGAGTGAGTGCTTATGGATTTCAGGACGCTGCGAAGTTTACTCTCCGCAAGGCTGCGAGGCTTGTCTCTGGCCAGACCAGACCTGTTGCCTTCGAGGTTGAACTGCAGAAGTCGAAGGTGTCTTCCTTGGACATCGTAATCGAGTATCGAGCAGTTGGTGAAGTAGGTTTCCTCTTCTCGCTCCATACCTCTGCGAAAGTTCGCCATCGCTCAATATACGAACCTCACATGACCACTTTTCTGCATCCCGGGGGCATTGTATCTTACGCAATGCTCCGGCCACCTGCATGGAACGCATCGTGTCCGCAACATATCAGCGATGCCCCAATTCTCTTGCAACTCCATGGCGCTGGAGTAGAAGCCAGTGGTGACATGCTCACCCATTCGTTGGACGCTGTGCCACCATTGTGCGCATGGACGCTGTTTCCCACAGGTACTACTACTTGGAGCGGTGATGATTGGCATACTTGGGGCTTTGCCGACGTTGAAGCAGCCATCGAACATATCCCCGCTTGGATGAAGGCGACCGGCTGGAAAGGTGTCGGTGTCGACCCAAGCCGCTGGCTCGTTGCCGGGCATTCGAACGGCGGCCAAGGGACATGGTATGCACTTACGCATCGTCCAGATAAGATCATTGGGGCCGCGCCAGTATCGGGTTACTCTTCGATCCAGAATTACGTCCCGTATCAGCTATGGCAAACAGCCGATCCTAGCAAGACGGCTGTGCTGCAAGCTAGTCTGAATAGCTTCCGGCACGAGATGCTAGTGGATAACGCAAAGGGGATCCCTATTTTGCAACAGCACGGCGTTTATGATGATAATGTGCCCACGTACCATTCCAGGCTCATGCATGCGTTGCTTTATAGAGCTGGCATTAACACCACGTACTCCGAAGTTTTCAAGGGACACTGGTTTGATGAGGTGATGGAAACGTATGCACTTCAAGAGTTTTATCGGACTCACCTCCACCGAATTCAGAGTGGCCCTCATGTCCTGGCGAATTTCACAGTTGTCGTTGCTAACCCGGCCGACATGGGACCAAAGGAAGGCTTGAGAGTTCTCCATCTTGTGGACCCTGGGCAATATGGTAGGATTGAGACCTCAACGGAACCTTTGAGGGAGAGCTGCCATTTCAAGACGTCAAATATCATGGCTTTTGAAACCAATATGCGGTACGCAGCATGTCAGGTCATCAAGATAGATGGGAAAACAATTCCATCTGGTTGGGCGCCTCGATTCTCCAGAGACTACACTGGCGAGTGGAAGGTACGTACATGGCTTCGCCTGTCACTTCGCCTGTACTGAGATGCTATAGGGATATCAGCATGCAGATGTAGCTCTGCCTCATGTTCGCAGGAAAGGGCCACAGCTTGGAAACATTGATGCCATTCTGAGGACAGTCGGCAAATTTGCTATCTGTCACAGCGGCTCCAATGCATCTAATGTTGCGCTTCAGGTCTCACGAAATCTTGTACAGTACTACGCAGCAGATGCGGAAATCCTTGAAGAAAACGAACTCGCAGAGGCATTTGGAGGGAGTGAAGGAAATCGTATCTCAATCTTCACAGGAGTGAATGTTCCAGAGCCGGAGGAGGAAAACTATCCTCTGCAAGTGAATGAAAGAGGAGACGTATGGATTAGAGACGACAGTGGGAACAGGAGGTCATACGGGCAAGAAGAAGCAGGGGCTGCGATTTTTGTTCGCCCACTTCACTCCGAGAGATTGGAGCTTGTAATTTGGGGAGCCAACGCAGACAGCACAGCTATGGCAGCGAGATTGATGCCAACGCTCACAGGAGTTGGGCAGCCAGACTTCGTGATATTGAGCAAGAGCTGTAGGTGGAAAGGGGTTGATGGAGTGGTTGCTATGGGCTTCTTCGATGCCCAATGGAACGTAACGCGTAGCTCTTTCTTTTCGTAATTAAGAGAGGGAAGCGTGTGTTTAGCGCGAGAACGTGCGCACACGTCGTGACTTCATTTCAAGTTGTTGTTGTGTTGCGGTTAACCCGCCACCTCTATTCCACCTTGCTCTTCGCTCCACTTCACACTTCTTCCACACAACAACCTCTTCTACCCGCCACCAACTCTCCTCAACTCTCTCCTCTTCTGCTTCTTCTCGCCTTTTTCGACGCCCCTTCCATCCTGCTGGAATGGTGACGTCTTGAAAAGCATCTGCGATCAAAATCACGCAGTTTTGAAGGAGCACTCTTCACTCGACGCTCATTCAGGCAGCCGCGCCTCACCGCAGATTAGACTCTTGAGTCTGCACTCCACACGCACCTTCCCCAGTCTCTCTCCCGCAGCGAGATCCTCAGATCCTCCTCCCTCTTCTCCGATCACCTGGCCACCTCTTGTTTTCCTCTCCTCTCATCTGGGCTTTGTCCATTTGAGTTCCGATCTAAACACCCTCTTGTACCAATTACGCGCTCTCAACTGCGTCAGCACGTCCGCAAACCTCAATTTCGAAGGGGCATAACTCCTCTTCGATCACATCTTCCGGCAACCTAGCCGCATTCGCACGCTCCAAGTCTGTATCGAAAAGTTATCGCACAAAACTTCAACCACAGTCCAAAAGAGTCGGAACACCACCATGTCTTCCGCATTCTCCAACCACAGTTCTAAGGCGAGCGCTAGCGGTGGCTCTCAGCAGCAGCCGACTACTGCAAGTGTGAGTCGTATGTTCCTTACTCTGGACATTAATACTTTACAGAGCATGAAGCGTGGAAGCTCCGATCTGGGCGATGGCCCTGCTCGTCCTCCGTTGTCGACATTGACGACATCCAAACACTTGAATCAAGGACCATCTACCATTGGTCACAGTATGTCATACAAGGTTTGTGCGCTCCACGTCTTCACTTGAAAGTAAGAATGGCTTATGTTAAACGCAGCAGAAACAGAAAGTTCCCTGTGCCCCACAGCCTTCAGATAACACTATGATCGATGGTCTTCTTGCCAGGCTCGCCGAGCAGCAGGCGTTGATGCAGAAGCAAAAGCAAGCCCTCGCAGGCCCCGAGCCTGAGGCCTTCCGTACTCGCAAGGAAGTGGATGTGTACTCTAGCAGTTCCGGTCCAGCGCCAGCCAGCGACAAGTTCGACATCACCACAAGTGGCCCAGCCTCTGACGTCAACGACGGCTCGTCCGGCCGTGTGCCAGACGCCGCTGAGTTCCTGAAGCTCCAGCAGCAACTTGCTCTGGCCCAGGAGCAGATTGCCAATATGGGACAAGAGTTGAGCCAGCAACGCCACATCGCTAGTACCTTGGAGCATGCCATGGGACCTCCATCTGAGATGGACTTCCCGATCCGTGGTGGTGATATCCGTTACGCCGTCCCTGAGATCGCACCACAGACCATCAGCAATCTTCAAGGTGTTGGCAACACAAACTCGCGTCCTGGAACTGCTCGTCAAGATTCATGGCTCCGCCACGAAGATACTCGCTCTGATGGAAGTGACCCACTCTCCACTGGAGGTAACGCGCGCGGCGCGAATATCTGGGCTAATGCGTCCCGTAATACGCATACCCCGGATACTATGACAAGCATTGACCATCAGCTCGGTCTCTCAAGCAATACAACTTGGAATGGAAGCACTACTCACCAGTTCCACAACAATCCTCCCGTGCCCTCTGTGGGTCCCGCTCAGCCATTCGCTTTGAATGCATTCAACACTGCAGCTTCTCGATATGGCGCTGGCCCCCGCGTTGACACAAGCCGTGGCTTCAATGGCTTCAATGGCTTCAACGGTTTCAACGGCTTCAACGGCTTCAACAATGATACCACTCAGTTCCAGGCATCTGAGTTTGGCATGCGTCGCAACAACCCGCCAAGCCGTCCCAGTTCCGCCTTTGACCCTCGCATGAACGCCATGAATGCGTACGCGGCTAGTCTCCCATCCGCCGACATTCGTGGAGTTAGTCCTCCAATAACGCCAATGCCGTTCCAGCCAATGACGGGTAACATGTTCCCGCCGCCAGCACCATACCAGCCACGACCGGTTGGCACACGTCTGTCTCCAACTGCCGCAGAGTTCCATGGCGAGCCTGTGGCCAACCCCTGGAACTCTCAGGTGAGATTTGGTTTTATTGGGTTTGGTAAGCCTTGTGACAAAGCTGATTCGTTCCAGCCATCGAGTGAGCCGACAGTTTCTACTTACATTCCACCAGTTGAGCCTCTGAACTATCGTCGCTTGCTAGACCGCAATGCTAGCTGCAACTGGGCCTACATCGTCGAGAAGATCACCCACAACAATGACCAGCAGGCATCTATTTTCCTTCAGCAGAAGCTCAAGAGCACAACTCCAGACCAGAAGTTCGAGATTGTCGAGGCCATCATCGCAAAGGCATTCCCTCTCATGGTCAACCGTTTCGGCAACTTCTTGGTTCAGCGCTGCTTCGAACATGGTACGCCTGAGCAAGTCATCTCAATCGCCAATGCGATTCGCGGCAATACTCTTCAGCTCAGTATGGATGCGTTCGGCTGCCACGTCATTCAGAAGGCCTTCGATGCGGTTCCAGAGGAGTACAAAGCGATCATGGTCCATGAGCTGCTCCGCCGCATCCCAGAGACTGTTGTGCACCGTTATGCTTGCCACGTCTGGCAGAAGCTCTTTGAGCTTCGCTGGAGTGATTCGCCTCCCCAGATCATGAAGTACGTCAACGAGTCCTTGAGGGGCATGTGGCATGAAGTTGCTATGGGTGAGACTGGAAGCTTGGTGGTCCAGAACATCTTCGAGAACTGCCTTGAGGAAGACAAGGTAAGCTTCATCGGGATCCGTGCTTTTGTTCCAGCGAAAACTAATTTGCATCAACAGCGTCCCTGCATCGGCGAAGTCCTCGCGAGCATCGATGCCATCTCCCATGGCCAGTTCGGTAACTGGTGCATCCAGCACATTTGCGAGCATGGCGCTCCCGCTGATCGCAGCCGTGCCATCGACCACATCCTTCGCTGTGCCACAGAATACAGTATGGACCAATACGCCTCCAAGGTCATCGAGAAGTGCCTCAAGATTGGAGGCAATGACTTCATGGACCGCTACCTGGATCGTGTCTGCGAGGGTCGCCCAGACCGTCCTCGCATGCCGCTTATCGACATTGCCGGCGATCAGTTTGGCAACTACCTCATTCAGTGGATTCTCACCAATGCCAATCCTCACCATCGCGAAGCCGTGGCCACTCATGTCCGCAAGCATATGGTCTCCCTTCGTGGCTCCAAGTACGGCTCTCGCGTCGCGATGCTCTGCTGCAACCCTATGTCGGCGACTCGTCCCGGTCCTCCATCCGGTATGCAACTCACCCGCTACAATAGCAATGGCGGCAACAGCGGTAATGGCATGGGCAACATGGGAGGACGCCCGCCATACGGAGGAGCTTATCGCTAATTGTATTATCGGCGATTAGCACGATGACTACAGTTTCGCATTACACGATCACACGGACATCGACGACTTATGCAGTATTTGTTACCCCTTTCACAGGGTTATCAAGCAAATTTCTGTCTCCAATATCGGCTTCAAAATTGCGCTTGCACATCGAACATTTGCATCCCCAAAACCAAAACCACCAAAAAAAGACCTTGGCTCGCCTCACTTTGGCCACTGTCGCATCAGTTGGTCAAGTTTGGCTGGCCGTAGTTGCTCTGCTTGCCTCATCTTCTGTTCTGCTTTTTCTTCAACAACAAGGACCCATCGAAGGCATATACCCTGTCATCAAAGTGGCATTTTGAGGGACTTTGTCGCCTTCTACGGATGGTTCTAGCGTGTTGCTCACGCCTTTTGGATTCCTCACATTCGGCAGCTGGCTCCAACTCACTCGGATCAATCGCTGTCGCAAGTTGGACCGGAGGAAATGTGTCCATATGTGCCAGGTGCAAGCTTGGGTTATCGAGGAAATCCTTTCTTTTGTTTTACCCCCCATACGATCACTATTGAATTTTACAATCCTCCATTGACTCCATTGCCTATTCCCCATTTCCTTTGTTTTTCCTTTTCTCCACACTCTTTTCTTCGACTCCTACACAGCAGATGACTAGGCAGAGTCAAAAAGTGCTTTTTAGCCACGGCAGTAATGCAGACGAGGAGTGTGGCTTGGATTCTGTGAAGGCGACTTTTTTGCAGTAGCATATATGCTTGTCGACGAGCGGCAAGTGGACATACAGTTACGAAGAATGTAGCACTCGTTGGCATAAAATGACTCTGCTCTGATCCAATTATCCTACGTGATGTTCCAACTCCCGCAGCTATGCTGAGCGCGAGCAACAAATTGTATTTGATCGCATTTGCGATTGCCTTATACATTGGGATGTCCACCATACGTCCTCGCCGGAACTCAATACCTCGATCTCTCCTACTTCGATATTGTACACTCAGAAGTCTTGTTCCTCTTGGAAGAACATTGTGAAGCTGATGATCGTGCCGTAGATCAACAAGCCGCCAAAAATCGACATGACCATAGCCTGGAAGACGATGATGCCGCAATGCGCCAGGAGCGCGGGTAATGCTGAAGCAATCAACAGTTAGCCTCTCCCAATGGATATATAGTGCGACAGCCGTGACATCGTGTGCCCCCTTCCCTCTGCTGTAGAGACTCACCAATGCCCATAACCACGAGAAAGCCGGTGAAGAATCGCCCAAAGTCCACAATGCCGTTCCCAGAGCTCTCCATGAAGTCGTCATGGCTGGCGGCGCGGCTGCAGATCCAGTTCGGCAGAGGGGCAATGACATATGTTGCGGCAACGAGGAGCGGGAAGTAGTTCTGCCACAGGGCGGAGGAGAGGATGATCAGGAGGAAGCCTATGGCGAGGACCTGCACGTTTGAAATCGGGGTTAGTGGCTGGGTGGAGATATGCGTGCCTGAGTGGTGATTGGAAGGGGGCAGTACGTACGAAGGAGAGGGCGATGATGGTCTTCAGGCCTGCCGTCATGGCGGCGGTGGAGTCTGGCTTGTGTATTTGTGTATGCAGACTCGTTTGGTGGAGTTGGTAGAAGAGCAGTTGCTCAAGTGACGTCTCGTGCCTCCGGAAGCGCTGGCACCTGAGGCTGAGGCGCAATTGGATCCCTGTCCGCAGCTCTCTTTCGCGCTTTGCCGTAAGAGGGAATCGAGCTCGCCGCGTCTTCAACTACAGCCTGACTTTTACAGACGACACTTAACCCCACGACACGCTTTTGAGCCCTTAAAAGCGTATTCAACCTCAGAAGCTACTTCTCATGCGTCACAATGTTCCGCAATAATTACGACAACGACTCTGTCACTTTGTAAGGCGTCCTCTTCCCCCTTCTTTTCTAATGATTTGAGCTAATGTGCTTCTTATAGCTCTCCTCAAGGCCGCATCTTCCAGGTTGAATACGCACAAGAAGCAGTCAAGCAAGGATCAGTAGTAGTCGGCATCGTCAGCAAGAAGTATGCTGTCCTCGCTGCGTTAAAAGTACGTCGACAGCTCACATCAAACACCGCCAAATAGAACTCAATACAACTTCTGGCAGCTCAAGCTAACATGTCCGCACAGCGAAACGCGGAAGACCTCTCCTCCTACCAAAAGAAGATCATCCCCATCGACACACACTATGGCATCGCGCTCGCCGGCCTCGCCAGCGACGCCCGCGTCCTCAGCAACTTCATGAAGCAGCAGTCCCTCGCCTCGCGCCTCACCTACGACCGCGCCATCCCGCTCGCCGAGATCACCGCGCGCATCGGCGACCGCGCGCAGACCAACACGCAGCACTACGGCAAGCGGCCTTACGGCGTCGGCCTGCTGATCGCGGGCGTCGACGCAAACGGCCCGCATCTGTTCGAGTTCCAGCCGAGCGGCGTCACGCAGGAGATGCTGGCGTGCGCAATCGGCGCGAGGAGCCAGATGGCACGGACATACCTCGAGCGGAACCTGGATGAGTTTGAGGGTGCGACGAGGGAGGAGCTGATCAAGCATGCACTGCGGGGGCTGAAGGAGAGTCTGGCGCAGGACAAGGAGCTTACGGTGGACAATACGAGTGTTGGTGTGGGCGGGATGGACGAGCCGTTCAAGCTCTACGAGGGACAGGAGATAACGAATTGGCTGGAGACGACGTTTGAGAATCGGGAGGGCGGTGCAGAGGGTGGTGAGAGCATGGAGGTTGACTCGTGATGGAGATGATGGCAGCATGGTGTATGGCACACACGCATCGGAAGGGTCACATAGAGATATCCAGGGCGTTTAGCGTTTAGCTTGAATGCTGATTTAATCTCATGCCTTTGCGGCGCAGGTATTTAACTGAACTGACAGTATCTGCCCCAAAAGACTCCAGGAGACTCGCTGCTATCACAAATATACAAGTACAAAATGCTCCGTGCTCCATTCAACGCCCTGTGCTGTTCTTTACAACTCAGATGTGGTCTTGCCACGCAATGCAAGGTATCTACGTTCTTGGACGTTCAAAGCGCCAAGTTATAGGTATATTCGTCTTCCATATTCTGTGCCACCCAGAGAACAGCAGAACTGCGCTGTGTCAGCATCAAGTCATTTCCGACTGGAATATTTGCACATACCTAAGCATTATCATAGCATTTGCAACGACGTTCGCGACGCCGAACCACAGCGTTGGGAAGGGATAGTCCGGAACAATGTATTTCAGAACCATGACAGTCTGATTCATTGTCAGTCAGCTGTTCGTCATGCAACCTTCCATATCTTCCGCAGATTGGGGCGACCTACCACACTGCCCGCAAGTCCTCCAGCCATGAGCGCGAACCCCAGGAACAGCACCAACCTCGCCTTCCAAGCAACGCCATTGCCACTATAGCTGAAGCTGTCCCCGTTCAGACGGTTCTTATCGATCGAATTGATCACCAGCATGCCCAGCGCCGAGCAGATGCCGGGTATCCAGTCGACGAAGTTGATGTGGATGGGCGGGTCGGAGCCATTCTTGGGGGACTTGCTGAACGCCGCGGCGTCGATGAAGGCGAAGAAGCCGAGGGAGAACTAGAGGTTGTAACACAGTGTTAGCGAGAAAGGATGTGGAATGAGAGCACACGAGCTGGGGCCAGCATACGAGAGCGCCGGCAGTGTAGACGCCTGCGGTGCGGGTGTTGGCGCTGTTTAGCCACGCAGGCTTGGGGAAGCGGAAGAGCCTGTGGCCGGACATTCTGAGAGTTGGAGACTGCGAAAAGAGCACACAGGAGGTGTGAGGTCTGAATTCGACTTTGACGATGAGATGCCGAGAGCTCACACGACGCGAGGCTGGCAGCTGCGTCAAAGGCTTGGCGGGCGGCATCACTGGTTGCGATTGCGCTATTCCATTTTAGGAAGAGATATAGATCACCAAGTCACTTCTCCAAGAGAGTCTTAACGTCTAAGCTCCTCCGACTTGCCTCCATGTTCAAATGATTGGCGGCAGATGCGGATATCCACCGCTCACTTATGCTTCTGGCCTTCTAGAGGTTCTGTCTCCCATCACGGTCCAATCTCGAAATTAGATGCATTGTATCAAGTGTGGTTTTGCCTGCTCTCTCCTTCATCTCGGTGCTTTCCTTCGCAACCAGTGGGTAGTTTTACTGTAGGTCATCAATATCATACTACTCTAGTTGTGCCGCGAGCCATGTTAATGAGCTTGGAAGAGGGTAGTACTTTTGCTGACCCTCTTCCATGTGAATGTTGCTCTCCTTGGACGAAATATCGTTTAAAAAGTGCCATTGTGACATCATTTTCTTGTATCTGTTCAGTCCATTCTGCATTTTTGGATGCCATCTCTGTCACTGCTTTCTCACAAATACAGATGGAAGCGAATCCTTTCCGTTATCGTTATCGTGAAAGAGATCACATTTAGTGTTATTTGCAGAGGCAATACAAGCAAGAGAGAGAGAGTATAGATTTCTGATGAGAGAAGCAATTGTACAGCAGATTGTCTCGTCAGATCATGATTTTTTGGAACTCCAGTGCGGTTGCCGACCGCATCGTCAACCCACGACTTCAACCATGGCCTCAATGTTGTCCGCCGCAGATGCACAGCTCCACATGGATAGCTTTCTGTGAAAAATCCGCCACCTCTACGTACCAGGAGCTCTCTTGCAGGTCGAAATACCGTAGAGCTCGATGTCCTCGCCACTGCCTGTCGTACCAGGGATTTGCCAATATAGGCAGCACCAAGCACTGGTCAAGCCCACGGCACAGGTGCCTTCATTGCAGACACCCCTGGGGCAGCTGGGAGAGCCTGAGTCTGGTTAGCCACGCCATCACGTATCCAATGGGAGCCACAACTTACAGTAGTCTCGAACATCCCAACCGGGCTTCGGAGTCGTCGCGGGAGCCGGGTTATCCTCGTTGATGCAGCACCAGAGCGTGTAGGCAAGCGGGCACTTGATGTGCTGCTGGGCAATGCCAGGCGGAGTGAATTCGGGAGGATTGTTGTTAGGATCCAACTGTCTGGCATAGACGGACGTCGGAGCAAGAATCGGAGATGGACCCGGAGTAATGCTTTGGTTGACGAGCGGGTCGACTACAATGACACCAGGTGCAGCGCCCTCGGGAAGAGCGAGGCCCAGAGGAGCAAGAGAAGCGAGGAGAAGAAGAAGAAGCTTCATGTTTAAGACCTGTTGCTTGTGTGTCTTTGATTGCAGAAGATGACTTGCAGGAATGGTCGATGATGTTGTTGTTGTTAGAGGCACAGGATTTGGATTCCGAAGCAGAATGCAGAATCCGAAAATTCCTCGAAGTTGAGCTTCTTTTATACATTGAAGGACACTTCTAACGCGCCTGGGAACGGAGGTATGCCAATGGTAACCTTGATGCTTTGGAAGGGAAGAAGGTTTGGCATTAAAGCTTCTTGCGTGAGAATGAGCAATTTTATTGACCTATGCAGCAGCGCCATCGAATCTCAAATTCGCCTGTACGCTGAATCAACATCTATAGCCGATGCTGTGACAGATCCGATCTTAGGAGTTGTATCAAAGCCTATTTCTGGCGTTAAGCTTCGTCCCGCTTAGACTTGTTGTGAGCAAGATACCATGTGATGCAAAAACAAGTCACTCTCCCGGTTCGTACTGTTCTCATTGAGCTTGAACCAGATGTTCTCCACATGCGAACGCCATACTACATCGATCATTCAAAGTGCTGTTGCGTCATTGTCACTACTTCAACAGTGCAGTAGCCAGACGCTCATAGTTGGGCCAAATCGACACCATGTCCCGCATCACCGGGTATGACTTGTAGAAGCTGGAGACTAATGCGCTTGCAGAGAGCCCTGGATCGCTGGCAAATAGATCTTTCGTTGTCCAAGATAGTCATTGTATTTGTCTTGCTGCACGGTGAACGCACGACATAATGTCTGTTCAGTCTGAATCTGGGGAGATGGGAATCATAATGCCCTTCGTAGATGGCACGTCACTGATTCTCACTCTGCCTTAGGGTTAGCGACGAGTAGGACGTAGTAAGGCATCGAGAATAATCAAATCCAAGATGCTGACAGAATGTAATAGATTGCTCGTTGCCGACGCGGTCATAGGATTATCTGATCTCTGAAATATGAACATATCACCACGAAGCCATACCCCTTCCGTCCTCAAACGCCCAGTACTCTATACAGTTGTCAAAAAGTTTTGTCGTAGCCGTATTACCCGACCAGCGGTTGCGAGGATAACCGGAGAACTTGATCACCACCGGGGGCACCTGCCGACTCCAGGCTCGACATTAGCACACACTCCCAATGAATGCCATCTCGAGACACACCCGTTCCTTGAAGTCGCCGTCTTCACCATCCTTGACAAAGCGGATCTCGTTCTTATTCGACGAGCCCGTGCCCGTCGTGCGCACGATCCGGTGCTCCTGCAGCTTCTGCAGCTTCTCCTTGCCCAAGGTGGATTCGTTGAAGAGGATGCGCAGCTCGCGCACGCCGGTGACGTAGGAGAGCAGGGCCTCGATGCACACTAGCCACGAAAAGGTGAGGTCTTGCACCTTCATGAATAGCAGGAAGCCGGGAGTACCTATATCGTTCTCGACCGGAGACCACGTGTTCAGCGCGATCTCGCCGAATCTGATCCGCTCCAGCACGGGCTGCGGCACCGAGTTCATGCTCTTGAAGCTGTCCACCCCGCGACAGTCCCAGGCGTCCAGCATGGTTGCGCGCGTCTCGCGGAAGACGGTATCGAGCACTTCCTCTCGGACTTGTCGGTTTACCCTCAGGAGGGCAGGGAACGGCAGGGATTCGAAGAGGACGTGGGTGAAGACATGTGGCTCGACAAGGACAATTGTCGTGTGCGTTGATGTTGCGAATGAGTAGATGTTGTCCCGGATCTCCCGAGGTAGGCTGAGAAGCTTTGAAGAGAATTGCTTCCACTCGGATTCAGCCATTACCGGCTCCTCTGGAACGCTGTTCCACGTGGTTGTGACAGGATCCTGCTTCAAGTCCAGACGAAAGTGTGGAGCAAGACTGTCCTCACAGCAAGTGATGGTAGAGGTAGTGGACATCTTTCGAACAAAATTTGTAACAGTGACCAGAAACAGAAAAAAGTAGAAACAAGAAAGGTAGACGGCTACGAGAAAGTTCCGAAAGATATAAGCATATAGGGGAATGGAGCGATTTTCGAACATACTACCTTGCGAGCGCTCGGAAGCTCCCAAGCTTACAAGGTTCCTAAAAAATGCCGTCTTTGGCCCCCCTCGCGAATCTAAGCACTATCGGCTTTGAGGAAAGGAAAACCATGGTTATGAGCAGTTTGGACGTAAGATTGGTTGCAGTGCAACAATCTCAGGCGAGTGTCGGCCGAATGTAAGACAGGTGAAGGACGGTGAGAGGCGGCGACGGCGGCCGTTCGGCCTGACTCAGCCACTGTAATACCCGATTGATTCGTTCGCCTCAGCCCTACGACCTTACTTCCTGAACCGGAGTCGCAGTGGCATCCTAATCAGGATCTACCAAGCCCTGCGGCATCATAGCTCCGCAGAACGACAATGGATGGCAGCAGGAATCGAGGAGGCCAAGCTCGCAATCCCACTCACGATGAGCGGAGACGGGGTAATCACTCGCACTCGTTCCTGTAATGGGATTCCTCGCAGATTGTTTGCTCACTCCCATCAGTACCAATGCCGCGCCGAACGACGAGAGGGCCTCTCGATGGCGATATAGACGAGTAAGCTCCATCGAACAAGCCTCGAAGAGCTACAGAGCTGATCATACAGCCCTCTAGCTGAACCACCATCCCCACTCCCAGAACGAACCTCCACATCCTCCCCCGCAACACGCTACCACCCCCGAACGGCGTCTCCAGCACCATCAACCTCCTCCTCGATCAAATCCCCAACGACCAAGCCACCCTCCCACCTCCAGCACCAACAATCCCTCTCCGCAGACCTGCACGACCTCCCCGCAAAAGAGTACTCCTACCTCCTCTCCCCGACAAACTTCCACCCGCTGCCCACCTCGACCGTCCCGCCGCCCTTCCTCTCCTCCGCGCACCAGCCGCCCTCAAACACCCCCATCCACAACCTCCTCGCACACGGCCACTTCCGGCAAGCCGCCGTGTCGGCCGCGCTCGCGCTCTCTACCGCCACAAACGCGGAGGATGAGGAGCGCGTGTTCGCGCTGTGGTACGTGCGGCTGGCGTGCCTGACGCTGTGCGGGCAGCACGGGCTCGCGGCGCAGGAGAGCAAGTGCCTGGGCGACCTGAGCAGCAGCTTCTACCGGCACCCCGTCAGCGGGGCGCACGTGGTGTCGTGGGAGCTGCGCGTGCTGGCGGTGCGCCTGCAGGCGCTGGGCTTTGGCGAGTGGAGGAGGGGCGTGATGGGGTACTATGAGCTGGCGAAGGAGGCGCGGCAGGGTGTTGTGGAGGCACGGCGGAAGAGGGGGGAGGGCGGGGACGAGAGGGACTCGGTGGAGGAGGAGGGAGACGAGCAGGATGTCAGGATGTGGGAGGCGAGATTGAGGGAGTTGGGAGTTAGGATTGCGGATACGATGGTCGAGATGGGTGACTTTGAGCTCGCTGGAGAGCATCTGAGGTCCTTGCGGACAACTCGCTCTCCAGCAAGCCAGCATGAGGATGACGAGAGGCTGAAGCTGATGGAGGCGCTCGTCTGGCTGCGTGTAGGCGACCTCAGCAGTGCGCGGCGCTGTCTCTCCTCGATTCCAACACCGGATGCAGAGTCGGAATCAAAGGCCACCGGCGTTTTGCAGGCTCTGCTCAAGACCGCAGAAGGCGATTTCACCGCCGCTACCGACGCGTGGAACGCTCTGCACGAGTCGTATGAGGACGACGCGCTTATCACGCAGAATTTTGCGGTGTGTCTGATTTATACGGGGCAGATGCAGGAGGCAAGAAGAGTACTGGCGGAGCTACATGACAACGAAGACGAAAAGCCGTTCCAGGCGCTGACGTTCAATCTGGCGACGCTATACGAATTATGCACGGAGCGGAACCGTGAGAAGAAGTTGTCCATGGCTGCAAAAGACGCAGACAGGGCGCCGAGAGAGGACGGATGGGAAGGCGTAAATGTCGATTACAAGCTCTGAAGATATACCCAAACGGACATTTGCGATTTAGGCTCAACAAACGAGATTGAGCTCTTGCTCTGGTATTATTACTCTATATGGTCAGTGACAGCGATATCTAATTCGCCGCACGAATGCTGGAAGTGAGTCTGAGCCAAAAAGTTGAAAAATCAAAAGCAGCAGCTCAGCTGCTGGCGGTATCATCCCAACCACTCCAAATTACCATGCTATGCTTGCGTTATCATCTCGGCGGACACGGGACGGAATAGTTAGTTCCGCAGCCTCGAGCCCTTGTGTATCCGTCTTTTCGGAAGCTGGAGCCATGGAGCAGCATAAAGTGAGATGCTGCCGCTGAAGAAAGCGTTACTCCAAACTGATGCTGTATTATCACCCTCGTCTTGCTCTTGCTATCGCTCTCACTCAAGATACGTCAGAAGCTACTGCTTGATGGCGTACTTGCGTCGGAACATGTCGTCGATTTCGGTCAGGTAGTAAGTACCTGGGAAGAGCGTGTCCGGGTTGCCAGCCGGAGTGTAGCTCTTCTTGAGATGGGCGCGCTCACGGAGATTGCACATCTGTTCGCATGATCAGCACATCTATCCAGAAGCCAGTACCTTTTCTAAGAATCATATGACTTACCTCATCAAACACGGCTGGCTCGACGGTCCTTCTCGCCGCCAGCCTGGCCTTGACATCCATCTTCTCGGCAATCTCCTTTGTGCTGCCCCTGATCCTCAGCGAGAAGAAGCTGCTCGCCAAGCCACTGCCGTAGCTGAAGATGGCGACTCTCTTGCCCTGCAGCTCCTCGCTGGGGACGTTCATCAATAAGCTGCAGAAGCTCGAGTACACGCTCGCGCAGTACATGTTGCCGCACATGGTGGGCACTTCGACGGATGGCTGGACGCGCTGAGCGAATCGCTTCTTCGCGAGCGCCATAAAGGTCTTCTCGACGGACTTGTCGGATATTGATGCTTCGTAGGTGATGTCCTTGATCTCGGCGGGGACTTCAGCGAAGAGTGGGTTGCTTGGATCGACGAGGTAGTCGTTGTACAGGAGGCGTGCGTAGGACTTGGAGACGAGCTTGCAGGTTGGGGCATGGAAGCAGATGTGGTCGAAACGGTCGAGTGGGACATCCTTCTCGACATGTCCATTGGCCGCACTGCCATTGGCCAACTTGGCGAGTTTTGCTTCGCGCTCGTTGTACCTCTTGTAGCAATTGTCGACGGCTTCGGTGTAGCACTTGATGGAGTAGTGGCCATCGACGTATGGGTACTCGCTGGTGAGATCTGGCTTATAGAAGTCGTATGCGTGCTTGATATACGTCCCTCTCATGCCAGGTTCGAAGACAATTGGTGCGTCGGGGCCAATGAGGAAGGCAACGCAACCAGCACCACCAGTGGGGCGAGCATTGCCCTTCTTGTAGAGCGCGATATCGCCAGCAATGACAATGGCGTCACGACCGTCCCAAGCGGACGACTCAATCCAGTTGATGGAGTTGAAAATGGCGTTGGTGCCACCGTAGCATGCGTTCACCGTATCGACACCCTCCACATCGTAGTTGCCCGACTCTTCGAACAGCTGCATGAGCACAGACTTGACCGACTTTGACTTGTCGAGCATTGTCTCTGTGCCAACCTCGAGTCTGCCAATGCCCTTGGGGTCGATGGAGTATTTCTTGAAGAGCGAGGAGAGTGCCGTGAGAGCGAGCGAGTAGATGTCTGAAGAACTCGTTAGACTTCTGTAGGTGTCAGGATAGAGGCAGCAATTCAATTACCTTCTCTGTCATCGCAGAAGCTCATCTTGGTCTGGCCGAGACCAATCGTGTACTTGCCCTGACTGACGCCATCGAATTTCTCAAGCTCGGCTTGGTCGACACACTGCAGCTCGCGTCAGTGTTTCGACTTCTTCGCGCCGAGAACTTTTACACAGAATTGACGTACCTGGCTAGGGAAGTAAAGCTCTAAGGCCTTGATGCCGATATTGGATGGACGAGATGCCATGATTGTGAAGCGCTCCAGAGATTTGATATGGTTTCAGGCTGTCAATTGCTTTCACGAGTGCTTCGAGAGAGCTTTTATGGAGCGAAAGGGGGGGAACGGATGGCAGAGGTGATAGGCAGCAATTTCGAGGCACACGAGGGCCGTGTGGGTTCACGGTTGTTTTTGACGACGAGGCGCAGTAGCTACGTAGATGCGCGCCAAAGTCGTACGATACGCCGTCGAATGCGAAGATCGCGGAGAGAATGTAGCGGGTGGTAGTGGCAATTGAAGCAGCGAATTGAGGGTGCGACTGGCGAAGGCGATCAAGGACAACGGTTGTGCGTGATTCCGGGGAAGGGAGAAGAGAGGATGTGTGGCTCGTGGCACGATCAGAGTCTGCTTCCCGTTCGACAATTTGCGCACGACGAAATTCGCGTCGTCTGGCGAGCAGGGAATACTTCGTAAGGGAAGCTCCACGCCACACCGCCTATGCTTGGTCCCTGACGCTAGTCCGCTTCCAGCGCGCAGGCAAAGGAGGCGCGTCTTGGCGCATGTCGCCTTCACCGTTGGCTGTTATCGATAACTGCGACTACAGTCCATCTCGTCGATATCATGCTGCTGCGAGTGTGGCGTAGGACGGGCCGGAGTGCAGGCTTAAACGGACGCTTGTTTCGTCGTCTCGTCGCAAGCCTCTGAAACATCTCACATGAGCGCTCCATCCTGCCATACGGCAACCACACCAGCCGAAAGCACCTTTGATTGCGACTCGGCTTGTCGACCTTTTCTTCCCATCTCCACAGTCCTTCCTTTCCATTGTTGACAGACGTTCGTTGGCGAGAGTCCGGGGCACAGGACGTAACGGTCATCTTGAAGTCGATGTTGTTTATATTGCAGGTGGGACCGATCTGGCCACGTGAATTCCATGAAACTGCTGCTCTCGCGACCATAATATGCGCACATACTCCACGATACAAGATGAGACTGTTTGTCATGCAGCCTTCAATCATGACGGGACCTTGTCGCCACACTTCTCTCCTGCCAACAATTACATATACATGGTACCCAGCTGTAAGATGGATTAAGCGCCCGTCCTGCCTATCCCCGAGATATTATCGACTCTCGGCGGGGTCTTGGCCTGGAAAGGTGAAGCTGTCGTAAGGGCGGACCTGAGGCTCCCAGTGCATACCCAATCCGTCCAGATACAACCCTTTTGCTTGGCTGAAGCGCAAAGGGGAGTGGCTGACGAAGCGGACGTCATCAGTTGAGGTCCACCGTTCGCCTTTCATTCCGACGTGACGGCGATAGACGGTCCACGGGAAAATAGGGAAAATAGGTTGTCTGCATATGTGACGTCTTCCACGCGCGAACGGGCGTGGAAGCTTAGATAGACTGCAGAAGGCACTCGGAAGCGCTCTGAACGCTTCGCGATGCTGGACGAGTGCACGCCTGACAGAATATTGCGCTGTATTATTGGCCGGTCGGCGGCATTTGCTGCAAGACTTTGAAACAGCTAAGGCCAGGCTTGAGACGGTGCGTACAACGGACTAAGGAAGGCCTCCCCCGTCACCAGCCCCAAGGGCCTCCATCACGCTCGCTTCTCTGTCAACAATCACTCAACCACCACTTCGAACCGCCTTTCCCCCTTCTATCCGCCTCAATTCGACTCCAGATTAAGCGCTACTTCGATCAAACGCTGGCACGACTTGACCGAGCACCGCTTTGCAGCCGTACTGGTGTATGTGCAGCGAGGGCCGTCCTCCGTGACAGCAGCCCTTCCTGGGGGCCGCGATGGATCGACAACGATCAGAGAACGACCTCGACAGGACTGTCACTGCCCGATCAGATAACCCAAACGTCTTTGACGACGAATATGCCGTTGATACCCCGACAAGCGCAGACTTCGAGGTTGGGAATGGCTTCAGCACCGCCGCAGAGCGAGGGGCCGATTCACAACCACGCCGAACGTCGAGAAACCCCTCTGTCAGGGCAAGCAGTTCGATAGATGCAAAGGTCGCGCCCATGCCGTCACGGAGCAGTATACAGAAACCTCGAGACGCTTTAGGCGCACCTTCCCCCTCCACCGACCGTTCATCGACCCCAGTTTCAACCCCTCCCGCGAATGCAGTTGCGACGCCGTTGGCAGACCTTCCCCGACGGTCAAGTAGTAGAGCCTCTTCAGCATATGCGACAACAGAGAGGGCATCAAGTCCGCAACAAGCATCAGGCCCGAGTTTCCCATATAGCCTCTACCAACAGAGCAGCACAGGCGTTGGACGGAGTCCAAGCCTAGCAACAACATCTACCGCACGACCCTCGACACTCTCTTCAACAGCACAGCGACCAACGCATCCATACGCTCTCTATTCTCAGAATGGCTTGGACGAAGGCGCGGAAACCCCCACAGTACAGCAATCAATACCACTGGGCTTCCCTGGTCGAGCCGATGCCTTTCATCGACAAATTGGCCCCGATGGTGAAGAGCAGGATATTGTAGGGCCGGATGGACACACCGAACAACTTCCACCCTACTCGAGATACCCAGAGGAAGGAGCCGCAAAAGTGGCAGTGACCGCGACAGCCCCGTCGCAGGAGACATTATCACGAGACACGACACAAACACCGCTGCAGACCAATCCGTCATCATCTGCTTCAAGAACTTTGATAGTAGAAGACGGTAATAATGAGTCGGGAGAAGTATCAGAAAAGACTTGGCATGAGAAGACCTGGAAGGAGAGGCGGAGGACGAAAGTATGCGGTGGCCGATTACCATGTTGGATCGTGACGTTTATGGTCGTCACTGCAATAATAATAGTAGGCCTTGTCGCAGGCCTGGCAGGGGGCTTAGTGGCCGCAGAAAAGAAATCCAAGTATGTACACAGTATGACAGCGTTAGTTCGGCTGGCTAACACGTCTCGCAACAGTGCTCAAGTTGTAACAACAACACTATTTGATGCTTCACCCATCGCAGCACCAACAGGAATTCCAGGCCCTCCGGCTGGCACCTGGGCTCTTCCTCTAGGCATTCCTGAGGAGCAGCAGAACGGCTGCATCACTGATACATCGCAGCAGAAAGCGTGGACGTGTTCGCAATACGGCCCTCCTCTCCTTTTCAACATAAGTGCCGCTGCTGGCGGCCAACGTGTCGTCGGCACCGCCCAGTTAGGCGACATCAACCCAAGCAACTCTGGTTTCAACTACGGCACTCAGCCTCCCGT
Source organism: Rhizodiscina lignyota (assembly GCA_010015805.1). Lineage (NCBI taxonomy): Eukaryota > Fungi > Ascomycota > Dothideomycetes > Aulographales > Rhizodiscinaceae > Rhizodiscina > Rhizodiscina lignyota. The sequence goes on from ML978128.1 coordinate 1,335,450, forward strand.
CATGCAAGTCAGCGCTCTTGAGTGGGTCGTTGATCTCGACGATCCTCATCAGGGGCCGGCATTGCACTTCCAGGCAATGTACGATAAAGTCGTCATTGTATCTGAAAATGACTTCGACCCCGACGACAGTCCTTCGCGACTGCTTCGTCGAGGCGGTGGAAACAATGGTCTATCATTTGGGCCAGGCGATGAATTTCACAACAAGAAGGGAAAGGTCAACAACGGCGATCAGCCTTGGCTCTGCTACTGGAATCAAACATTCATCGAAGGCTTCATTTACATGGAGCAAAATAGCTCCGACGCGGCGTCGCAGTCGTCGGCGTTCGCGTCGTACACGTCGAAGGCTTCTGCTCACTCTGCAGCAGTTGCCTCGTCAGCTTCCACAACCCCATCCAGTACTTCACCAAGTATGAATGCATTTATCCCGCCATCTGGCTGGTCCCACTTCACACCACCAGCTAGTATGCCGTCGTCGGATTGGGCGTCTTGGTACTCCTCGCTCTCTGAAGCATCAGCCTCATCCTCGTCTTCAGCCGCGGCCGCGGAAGCAAATGCAGACGCAGGTGCCGATGCCTCCGCCGACGCTTCCGCTTCCGCCGGAGGGTACAGGAAGCGCAGCGAGGACCACGACTCTCAATCAGCCATCACCATCCCAACCACAACAACCCCTGCTCCCTCCGTTTATACGATCGCGATGTCCGGAAGCGGCACCATCTCGTCTACCTCCTTCACCGTGCCCACCTTCATCCCATTATTCCCGCACATCGTCAAGATCGAAGAGCGCCGCATGGGCATGTCAGACAACAAGGCTGTCTGCACGCAGATGCAGCTCGAGCCCGGAAACCAGCTCGTCCCTGTCCTCGGCCCGGATAATGGACAGATCACCATCACGCTGAGCGAGTCGGATCCGAGCGATAGCGACTTCGAGCAGGATAAGGATGAGGAGGGGCAGAGTAAGAGGAGGGCGATGACGAGGAGGCGGTATCGAAGGATGTGGGATCGTCAGGTTGTCGGGTATGACGTGCAGCTCAGGAGGAGGGATAACGAGCCAGTGGATAGCTGCCATTGTCAGTGGAAGAACACATGATGTGAGTCGGTTGGGGTGTCGGCGTTTTCTGATTTTCCTTTTTCATGCATCTTACGGGTGTCACGGTGCTCTTTGTCTTTTCTCGCTCGGATATTTGGAGCCTTTTCTCGTATGTTTTGATATCATGCTACTTTGGGAAGGGCAATGCGGGAGCGAACGAATACATGACGGATCCACGGCGTATTTTGCGTGGCAGCATCGCGAGGATTCACGGAACAGTCCTTACTTTGTCTGCGATACGATGGGGGAAATGCTGGGCGCGGCATCGAGTATATATAGCGTATGGCGGTCTTGATCGGTGTTTGGTTGGGCCCCCGTTGTAGTATAGGCTACCGCAATGAGGATTGAGAATTCATCACTGTGATTATACTGGCAACTCTGCTGAGAGTGAGACGTGGAAGCCTGCAGTCAACGAACAGTTGATGAACGCCATTTCGAATGCCCAATGTCGAGAATCTAAACTGTATTCAATGTGCTATTCTGTACTAGTTCAACTTGAAGGAAAGGCTCTTCGATGCTGGTGGCCTTAGGCTCTGAGGTAGTATTAGATCTGAACCTATACTACCATGCCGGTAGGCTTTAACGTCAACCGAGCATCGATTCCGCTTTATACAGCACCCGCTCATGCGTTATTAACCTATTCATCTGGGAGCGGTTCGGTATTCATTAAGAGCTGTCTGTCTGATCGTGTCTATCCATATGAAGAAGCCCCTAACAAATCTTGCTGTGAGCATCACTGACTGTAGACAGACGATGGACTTATAGCATTACCGCAGAACATAGAAAAGACCACACATATAAACCGCCGGTATCCACGCGAAAACGGTAAGCTAGATCCCAAGTCGCACGGGCCATGTGGAGACACCCGACCCAATTTCCCGTGATATTCGCCACCATTACAACGTCGGTAAAACCGTTCTTCTACCCCTTCGTCTGTATGGCCAGACGCTCTATTAGACCTACCTGTATCCGACGAAGTCACAACGCAGCACAGGCACTCAAGCATCAATAGGATTAGTCACGGGATCTCGTTATGTAAGCAGTCAACGACTTGTGATCTCTCACTTCATTCAGCTATCACCGTTTTTGTGCCGGTGTTCTCTACCGGCCAAGTTCAGGTGCGGCCTGCCGCAAGCATCTCGCGGAGATGCGACTCCGCTCACTCCCTCATCACCTCCATCATGCCCTCTCCGCCGTCCGCAGCACCCCCCTACACCTCCAGCATCCTCTTCCACACCTTCTCCAGCACCACCACGCACTCCGCCCCCTCCCTGGTCACCTCGCCCTTCGCCACCTTCTCGGCCTCCTCCTCCATGTGGCGCACCGCCACCGGAACGCTCTCGTAGATACTGTCGCATGCTGGGCAGTAGTACTCCACCACAGGCTCGCGGGCCTGTGTGGCAGCGTCGTCGTCGTCCTCTGTGCGCACGGCCGCGTCGCCGGCGACGGTCTCCCAGGGAAACCAGGAGCTGACCAGCTCACGTGCCTCGGCGGCAGTGGGGCCCGATGGGCAGTCTCCGGCTAAGAGGTGGGTGAGTGCCGCTGAGAGGCAGGTGTGTCGAGCCGGGCAGTAGGAGCACTTCGTGCCCGTCGTCTGCTCGCCGGTGCTCCTCCCAGGTCTCGCAGTGCGCGTGGCAGCGCCGACATCCCTTGACACCCAGGAGGTGCAAGTCTCGCTCGGTCTTCAGGTGGAAGCCGAGGTCGCAGCCGTTGCAGGCCCAGCCTTCTCCACTGCTCTTCAGGTGACGCTGTAGCTCCCTTTTGCTTCTTGCGTCGTAGCCACAGTCACGTGGGCACACGTTGTGCTTGCCCGAAGCGGCGATGTGGAAGCGCATCTCCACGTCGGAAGGGAGGAAGATGTCGCAGCGGTAGCACATGGCGCCGGTGTCAGGAGGAGAAGAGATGGGCGCCGCGGAAGGCTGAGGACTCGCCAGCTGCTCTTGCTTCTCTCGGTCAGCCATGAGCTCTTCACTTGATGCTCCGATCTCTTCGTGCGAGGCCTCGACCGATCCGTGTGAAGCTTCGATCTCCTCGTGCGGGTCATCGATGTTGTCGCTTCCCTCTTCTTCTTCTTCTTCTTCTTCTTCTTCTTCTTCTTCTTCTTCTTCTTCTTCTTCTTCTTCTTCTTCTTCTTCTTCTTCTTCTTCTTCTTCTTCTTCGTCGTCACAGTCGCTTGCCTCTTCCTCGCCGCCGGACTGGCGTGGAGAGAGGCGACCGAAGTCTGGTGATTGGTGACTTCCGTCGTTATCGTTCGCATGTGGCCTCGAGCTATAGCGCCATGGCAGGCGCGGCGTTGTGGGTGATGCTTGTGAACCTCGAGCTCGAGGGAGGTAATACCGCGTTCCTCTCAAAGGCGTGCGTAGCCACTTACTTCTGGTCAACTCCTCATCCGTGGGGCGGTTTGGGGAAGGATCTCGGTGGCCACCGCCACGGCTTCGCCAACCTCCGCGACCACGCGTAAACATGGCGGCAGGAACTGAAGGAATGCTGGAAAGCTTGTCAAGAAGAGAAGATGTTTGCTAGAGCTTGAGAAGGCTCGCGTTGGAATGGGTGGATGTTGTTGTGGTGAGAGAAAGAAGAGTGTGGGCGAGCGCGAAGGTGTTGAAGTAAAGGAAGGGGAGCAGCGATAGCGGAGGTAAACAAACACCAGCAAAAAGGGAAGGCACCGGAGATTAAGAGAGGGCCTCAGTCTTCTGCCTACCTTCAAGGCCTACCTCACCGGCGTAGAGCGCATCTAACCGCCTCGAAGCGCCGCAATTACGGCACCACTTTCTGCCTGGAAGTCCTCTTCCCGTGCTCTTTTGAATCAAACGATAGCCAATGTTTAGATATACCTACACAGGATACGGGTATTCGTTCACTCTTCATCGAGACCAAACTTTTCATTTTTCTATTGAGCGCGACACTCAATGTCGACCAGGCTAGCTACAAATACAGTGCATGTTATTCCTTTTTTGCCTACTCATGAAAGCTTCACTCCCTTCACCCAATCAGATGGGTATACGAGAGTCGAGAGCGAGGAGGCCGTCCCTCATACCACCAAACACCGAGTCCCTCGAACGCAACTGTCATACGCCGTTCGTCGCGATCGCAATGATCCTATGCAAGTTCCATGTAAGCAAAGTTGAAAGCAAGAGACAAGCCTTTATCCACTTGTTGCCTCAGTGGTACCAGCGCCACCTCGTCCGCGCATGCCACCCCTTCCTCGTCCATAGCCCCTACCACCTCCTCTACCATAGCCTCTACCGCGTCCACGGCCGCGGTAACCGCCTCGGTATCCATCGACACTGCCTTGTCCGAATGTCTCGAGATTCTTCTTCCGCTCCTCGGTCCTGAACTCGCGGCCCCCAAGCTTTGCTCCAGTGTTGACCGCATCTTCCCTATCCCTCAGCTCGCTGCTGAGATTGTCGAAGAAGCTGGTGCTCTTGTTGTAGACCGGCGCAGAAGCCGGTGGAATTGTCACGTCATCCGCTTTGTTCTCGCCTGAACCGTTCGTATCTGCATGCTCCTGGAAATGGCCATTCAATGCACTTGCGCCTTCACTAGGAGAGGCCAGAGGGGAGCCAGAAGCGATTGCCTCCTTCACCAAGTCCTGCTTGTTGAATTTCTTGTTTGCCGACTCGAAGTCGTAGTCCTCCTCTGGTACCTCGACCTTCGGTCGCTGACCGTGACCGAATTCTCTGCCACTTCCTCTTCCTCCACGACCTCCACGACCTCCGCGCTGGCCTGTGGCATAACCTCCTGTACCCTGTGCATTTCCACGACGGATGCGATCGTCTGTTCGCATCTCTTGAACCTTTCTGGTGAGATTTTCCACGCTATCGTTAACTGGAGCCGGAACCCCATGCTTTGGTTGGCCTGGCATGGGTGGGAGCTTGGCCATCGCCGCAGCAACTGCGGCGGTAGCTGCGTGAGTCGCGTTCTCATATTGTTGTGCGCTAGCCAGTGGAGTAGGGGCCGCAGCTTTTGGCGCTGCAGCTTGTGCACCAACATTTCCAGCGCCTGGCAAGGGCACTGCAGGCACGATTCGTCCAGCTTTGGGGCCAGTGGGAGCCAATTTGGGAGGTGTTCCAGCACCAGATGGTGCAAGAGCGGCGGCAACAGGAGGTTTGCTCTCCATCGGGGGAGGCGGACCTTTGGCGGCTGGTCCTGCAGGTATCGGAGTAACGGTCTTGCTTGCCGGTCTCGCATCGTTCGCAGTCGAAGGCTTTGGCTGATCTGCAGAGAGCTCTTGCTTCTCGGTTGGAACTGCTGCCTTCGGTGCACTAGGCGTCTGCTGATTGGGAGGGCCTATAGGACCTTGCGGAGGAGAGAACGGTCCAGGTGGCTGGTTGGGGAAACCTTGGCCTGGCGGTGGATACCAGCCCGGAGGTGCGCCATATGGACCTGGATAAGGAGGGAACGCATTTGGGGCTCCAGGACCGCCAGGACCGCCAGGGAAGCCGCCAGGTGGGCCTCCTGGCGGACCGAAGCGCTGTCCCTGGAATGGTGGTGGGTATTGACCATACGGAGGAAAGGGTGGTTGCTGGGGGATATTCGGTGGCTGCTGCGGGCGTTGTTGGTTTCCAGTATTCTGCGATTGAGGACGAGCAGACTGTTGTTATGAGGCTCATTAGCAATGAACTTCTGATACGTTTTCAAGAGCTATTGCAGTTGTGTAAAGAGTCAGAAGGAAGGCAACGGAAATGTCCACAGCGTTTTGCGCTTTCGGTTATACTGAAAAGTTTCATCCGTATTGCTATCATCACCCGAACGACAAATATGCAAAATATGGTATTCGACTCACGCCGAGGATTGCAGGATCATTTGGGACTTGTGGAGGTGGAGGAGGTTTGGTCTCCTTCGCTGGCTCCTCAATCCTCAGATCCTTCACATCGCTGCCACGAAAGACTATGTATTCGTAAATGGAGTCGGAAGGTGCGATCTCCTCCGCGGGATTGGCTTTGCGTCCTTCCGTGCCGAACGAGGTCACATTTTCGAGTGCGACTGTGGAGTTTTCCGAGCTGATTTCGTGGAGGGTGCCAACGTAGCTGCCGTGTATTAGTCCAATGCACATGAACAATAATTTTCGAGTGACGTACCGGATGTCGCTTTTGGAGATGAGAGATATGCGCGCCCTATTGGTTCTGTTTAGTGAAACGTGGATCGAATAGCTGGAGCTCTGGGGTCACATACCCGATGTATTCAGACATCGCGCACAGTGGTGAGGAGGTTCAGAGTAATGGAAATGAGTAAAGCGGCCCAAAAGAGCCAATGAAGGCTGGAGCGCAGAGCGGATTCGAGATTTCGAGGGATGTTGTGGAGTCGAGGTGGAAAGAAGACGAAGTGTGGGACGGTGTGAGGCCAAGCTCGACCAGCCACAATTGCACTTTTTGGTCACGTGCACCCTCACTGCCTTACCTAGTTGACTTGCAGCTTCCTCGCCGGCTTCAGTTACTTCAAACAAGAGACTCATCATCATAGTAATTTCCGAATTCTAATTGCTCATTATGGCTAGTGCACCAGAACTCGCCAGTGGCGTAGATGCTCAACAAGCCCTGTTCGAGCGTCTGGAAAGCTACGATTGGGATAACGACGCTGAATTCAACCAAGGGTTGAATGCCATCTTAGCATCGAATCCACCGCCAGAACAGGCAGCAGAGATCATTTTGAGGGCACGGTGCTTTTACTTTGCGAGGTGGGACATGGACATGTTCCCTCCGTGACACCCAACTTACTGAGCAACACCAGGAAAATCAATGCCTCGATCGACTTTGATGCGTACAAGGCATGGCACGCGACTTCCCAGCAATCTCAGCGGGCTTCTACTGTTACGAATGGCAGCAGTTTTGCCACAAGCGCCGAAAATCCGTCTGAGCATGGAGCGTCTTCAGCTCCGGTTCAGAGTGTAGCGCAAACTCCGCAAGGAGATGCACCTTACCCGACGTCCTTTGCACAGATTGTTGAGCTTATCACCTCAGGCCAGCCTATTCCGGGCATCAAGGATATCCCGAATACTGTCTTGGAAGGCCAGCAGTCCGAGAGCAACAAGCCGAAAAGACGGAAGCCTTGGGAGAAAGACGAGTCTGCTGTCCTCCAAGAGACTCCGCTATCTACTTCGTAATGATTGAAGGGATCGTTGGAGGAACCTGTGGAATTACGCCTGGCGTTGCCTTCACGGTCATATCATTTGTCCTTGACGGCCTTGTGTGGTGTGGCTGAATGACTATCCCTGCACAGGAATGAGATGACTTAGAGAAGGAACTGGCCGCTGGCGCTGCATGACTGAATGTCAAGAGACCTTTCACTCGAGCACAAAATTCATCCTTGCTTTCAATCAAGAGATGATGGTAAAAGGTGTTCCGGCAAGGTGAACGCCTTCGCAGTTGGACGCCTTTCTATGCAACCTGGCAATGTTGGTGAGGAGAAGTAGAATTAGCCAAGGATGTAATCAAGGACGTCTTTGAAGAATTGAATAAAGCCCTGCCGCAAAGTAAATGCAGCAGCAGGAACGATTTCAAGCTTGAGAGGAGCTTTCTCGAACAAAGCGAAAGCTATGTCCGACGGTCTTAGAGAGTCTTCCGACTCAGCCTCCACAGCCCAACATTCAAGTATTTCCTTACATGATAGTATCTTACATTACTGGGCCAGGTGAGGTGGAGAGAGAAGAAGGACGGAAACACTACCCGGCAACACTCGGAAATAGAGCATTTGTAACAAGTGCGAATAGTATTACAGCAATTGATTCTTGCCGTCATTCGCAGAAGTTGCTATTGATCACAGAACACTCTGTCTGTTATGCTTAGCGAAATCCATAAAGCGAAGATACTTCTCAGATGAAGCATCCCCATTCGATATCCCACTTGGGTATATGCCGCCAGAATGCCATTGCGCCAGAACAATGCAGTGAACGCTTCCATCAACCAACCAGCACAAGCCAGTCAAACATATGATATGCCAAAATCATCACACAGGTCCCATCACATGTCAGTTCACGCCGTTAGTGCAAAGATCTCTTAGCGGGGAGGGTAAACTGCCAACGCCCTTTTCTGCCTCACTTCTCACTCTCGCGGCCTCCTCGCCTTTGCCACACCGCGCGAGAGTGTCGGCCAACATGCCATTCGCGGCGCACGTCCACAGCTGGCTCTTGCCTCTCTTCGCAAGGTGTAACCCTGTCCTCGCGCTTTTCTCCGCTTGGTCTCCGGCAAGGTCTTTAAAGAAGAAGGCGGTCATGAAATTCAGAGAGATGTAAAGTAGCTGGCTGTTATTAATTGCCTTGGCGTCCTTGAGAGCAAGTTGGAGATGCTGTTTCATCTTCAATATTGTACTTTCGTCGGTGCGAGGAGATATTGCGCGCATGAGGTAGAACGCAGAATGTATTGATTTATTTGCATGCTGAATGCAAAACGGTTCGAGTCGAGCGAGAAGATCTGGGAAGAGCGTGTGTCGATTATGCATCGGGGAACGGATAACGAGGAGAGTATTGAGAGCGGCAAGTATACACAAGTCTGTCTGAGCATCGTTCATCCGGTTCTTATTTGTCGGAAGCGCGAAAATCGGCGACAGGAAGATTTCCACGGCGGTAGTTGTATCGCCAATTGCCTGCGAGATGGTAGCTTCTACGTAACGTAGCCACCTGCTGATATCATCTGTAAGCTTGAAAGCCGGGTCTTTGACTTCTGTCTCAAGTCTATCAAGATGGGATCGTGCGGATGTCCAGTCTGCTCGTTGGCAAGCTATTAATGCCAACTGTAAGCGCATGAACCAAGATGACATGGCATGCCATTCATATCTTTGTGAAGCTGTCGTGACTGTAGAATGGTCGGTGCTTGGTGACTTAAGAAGTTCTGCAGTCAATTTAGTGTCTCACCGTGAACGAGTCATTGTTCTCAAGACGCACCTTTAGCCATCCTCAATCCCTCAAGTAGGTAATTGTTAGCTTTGTCGTCTGTGATGGATTTGGATTGGATAGCTGTGATTCCACTGAGGTAGTAACCCAGCATATACAGGTCCCGCTGAGGCAGCCAATGGAACGAGAGCGAAACCTGTCCTTTGCTTTCGAAATTGAGTATGTCGCCTGTATTCCCAATCAAATTGGGGTCCACAATATGATTGAGACAAACTGTGAAGGAGCCATCCGAGTTCCATGCTAATTTGGGGTTTGCCTCGTCCATAAGGTGTTGCATAGCATTCATCTTCATATTAGCCTGCTCAGGGTTCTGAGAGTGCTTCAGACTACATGCCAAGTCAACAATATCCAGGATAGCCCAGACTTGAGACAGCTCAGTCGACGGTAACTGCAGCTGATAACTCCGAGCTGATGCGATTGCCCGCTGCGCTTGTTCAATGCTCTCTGGACCACCACTCTTGAGATGAATCATGGCTTCGAATGCAGCAGACGTGATGAATATTTCAACGTCACCAAAGGACTCTGCGGTTGCGGAGATGCTGCGGAGATGCTGCAATGCAACCAGGCTTTCCTGATGAGACTCCATTTGGGACGAGAGAGTTACGCGGAGAAACCGTAACGCATATGTCCAAGCAGTATGTTGGAATCTATATTTGTCAGTGCTGTCCAGATATGAATAACTTGAAATCCTCACGTCTCGACATCCGGGATAAGCTTATCGAGGCTCTTCAAAGCTGCCTTTGGCTTTGTGCGGAATAAGACTCGGGCCTGAAGATGTTGCATGCTGTATTTGAGGTCCAAAAGGCGATTCTAAATCCATTAGCTGGGCCAAATCGATGGTCGTCGGGGACTTGCCCTTTCGCAAAGCATTATCTGCGTCACGTGAGCGCGCGTTCGAGCGTGATTATACGTGTCTCATGTACTTACGCCTTTATTCAGCACCTCTTCCGCATCTAGATTATTATTCGTCTCTTCAAAGAGCAGTGTCGCGTATCGGAGTCTTAAGGAAGCTTCTGCACGCGGCTCTAACCTATACTTCTACTCTGCACGTTAGCGAACGCGAAAGAAGAGCGATGTACTAAGCATACCCTCAAAACCGCGTCCATACAGCGCATACCCATCGCTATGAGCTTATAGTATTCCTGGAGCCTTGTGTCCTGCTTCATCAACGCGACCATTGGTCCCATACCTCTCGCCGTGGAGATGTACTCATCCGCGAGTGACAAGAGAAGCTGCTGAAGGTCGACAGGAGGGGACGCAGGCTTCGGGGGTTGCGGCGGCAGTTGAGGTATCACCTCAGGTTTTCTTGAAGTCGGTGTAGAAAGCATTTGGTCATGTTGATGTGCCCGGGGTTGCGGACGTGGCTGCTTCGGTTGACGAGGTTGCTGTTGCATATGTTCGCGATAATCTGAGAGGTCTTGAAATTGGCTAAGATAATCGGGTGGGCGTTGTGGTATAATGACCATTGAGGCTGCGTTGTACTGATGAGCCGCTTGAGGCGGCGGTGGTGGAGGTATTGAATGAGGTTGCTGTTGCGCATGCGGCAGGTACGGCGGAGGGTAGTTGATGGGCCGATTAGGCTGCCCCGAGGAGGCATACGCTCCATTAGGATGGGACCCGTAAGGGTTAAACATCTGCCAGTCCATGATGGTGGGCCAAAAGCCCGTTCAGGGCCCGTCAAACCGAATTCCAGGGTTCGTCAAGCCTGCGTTCGTCAAATGAACAAGCCGTGAGGTTGCGTAGATAGCCGCATTCGGTGGGTGAAGAAAGCGTCTATTGGCCAATATAAGCGCAAACGGCTCAACACGCTGTGACGCGGCCGTGTCACTGCGCTTAGGCGAGCCGAGGCACCCTGCTCGTTATCGATAGCACCTTCCAAGTGCATTTTCGAACATTGCGGCGGTAGAAATTGACCCACTTTCCAATTTCTGCACTTCACCTTGACAGATCAAGGTATCTTACTTTCACTCAGTTCTTCCAGGCTGCAATGTGGTTCTCGTGGCTTTTTGGCTACGCGAAGGTGGCCTTCTACGGCGCCAAAAACACAATCATTCTCACGGCTAAGGATGGATCTGAAAAGTCACTCGTAGACATCTGCAAATCAGCCACTCCAACATGTCGCCTGCACCCTCTCCTATTTAATGGACACCTGCAGACTATGTACACGGCCATTGGTAAACAAAGTATACCGATCATTTACAAACGCAAAGTCTTCGAATCGGACGATCCAGAGGTCGCAGGCTCATTTGTAGTTGACTTTGTGGTACATGAGCCGAGTGAAGTGGACAAGACTCTACCTCCACGCACGACTTACTATTCTGAGGACGAACTAGCGAATATCGGATCACTCGACATCAAGCCAATGCTCATCACACTCCATGGACTCAGTGGAGGATCACATGAAGACTACTTACGACATGTCTTCGCTCCCTTGTGCACTGAGGAAGGTGGGTGGGAAGCATGCGTTGTGACTTCTCGCGGCTGTGCCATGTCCAAAATCACTACAGAAGTGCTTTACAATGCGCGAGCTACTTGGGACTTTCGACAGGTAGTCAACTGGTGCCGAAAGACATTTCCAAATAGGCCGCTCTTCGGCATTGGTTATTCACTGGGAGCCAACATTTTGACCAATGTAAGTAAAGCTTGTCTATATTTCTGCTTAGGCCTTACGAATGGTAGTATCTCGGTGAAGAGGGCAATAAGTGTCCACTAAAAGCGGCTGTCGTTGTAGCCAACCCGTGGAACCTCGAAATCGGCAATGTGGGCCTCAACAGCACCTGGTTGGGTCGAGAGGTCTACTCCAAGACCCTGGGAACAGCGATGAAAAGGCTCTTCATGGGACATGTCGATCAAATTTCAAAGAACCCGAGAATCAACGTTGAGAATGTCATGAACGTGAAATATCTTTTCGAATTCGATAGAGAGCTGCAAGGGCCGACTTGGGGCTATCCCACCGAAAATGCGTACTACCGAGACGCCTCCTCTTCCGACTCACTACTCGCCATTCGGATTCCAGTCTTCGCGGTAAGTGCCGAAGATGATCCTATTGCAACAAAGCTTGCCCTTCCATACGAGGAGATCAAGAAGAACCCATTCGCATGCCTTTGCGTGACCTCCACTGGCGGACATCTTGCCTGGTTTGAGCTAGGCGGTGGAAGGTGGTTTGTCAAGCCAGTGAGTAACGTCCATGTGGGAGCGCTGCCAAATGCTCAATAATTTCTAGATTGTGGGTTTCTTGCAAACCATGGCGAGAGACATCGATCATGTAAAGTCCAGCAAGAAGCTCGATGATATGATCCAGGCAATGATACAGCCCAGTCATGCTGATGCAGGCTTCCGGCCGATGCGTCGCAAACTCCGGTATCATCATGACCCTGATGATTGAAAAACGGGGAGGAGATCTTTGCCTGAGGTGCTCAACCGAAAGACACTCGTTTCTTGTTCTTTTTCGGTGCGGAAGTTTGAGCGTTTGCATCTGTCGCATTCAAGGCGTCGCCGTCGCTCTTGCGCTTTCTATGTTTACGGAGCGAGTTTTTGGTTTCTTCCTGCAAGCATATATTAGAACATGGCTGGAGTTTCTTCGCGCGGATTCCGCGCGATTTGCTTTTACAACTGCTGCAAGCCGGCAGGGTAGGGTGTGCTAAGGGAAGTACATGAATCATGGAGGTACTTTCTTGTCCTACTAGCTCTAAGAGGTCAAACAAGACAAAATGTGCCTTGCTCTCCGCTCCCAGAATCGAACTAGGGACCTTTCGGTGGCAGATATGAGCAATTACAGCCGAACGTGATAAACCAACTACACCAAGCGGAGTAACCAAGCTGAGCATGGGCTTGTGGGGGTTTGGAAGTAAAAATTTCTTCCCAGCGACTGTCACGGAATGGTGAATTGCAACTCACCAGCTTTGATTTCTTGTCCACTTGCCTCATCTCCGCCTCCTTCCTCCTAGCCTCCCTTATTTCCTCCATTTGTCTCGCCTTCATCATCTTGCTCTCAATCTGGCCCTCCTTGTCCGCATTGACCATTGCCAAAATCGTCATCATGCTCTGTTGATCGTCGACGAAGACCTTGCCCTTCTTCTTCCCCTTCGGCTTCTGTACGCCCGCCGGTGTGATCATATTCAGCTTTGGAATTCCAAGCTCTTTCTCAGTGTATGTTCGCCGTTTCTTCTTCGTAGAAGGAGCATCGGCGCGCTTGGTCTTGATTTGGTCTTTTGGCTTCGGTACGCTGCGCTTCTTCGCGCTGGAGGACGATTTGCTCGATGGTTTGCTCGATGGTTTGCTCGACGGTCTGCTCGAGGGTTTGGAAGCAGAAGAACTAGATTTGAATTTAGAGCCTGAGCCTTTGGATGGCGGCTTTGGCGCCATAATTTCAAAAGGCTGTTGCCCTTAAATCAAATTATCGTGTTGTTGATGATGATGTGTGCGCAGATGTGCACTGGGCTTGTGACTTTTTGCCCGCAAAATGCGACAAAGTGGGTCCTTGAACGGCGAAGGCTTCCTTAGGCTTAGCGCACAACCGGCTCACTTTCGTAAATCAATTACGCTACCTATATATTTTATTTTTATTTTCCAGAACCCCCACAAGCCCAGGCTTAGCTTGGTTACTCCGCTTGGTGTAGTTGGTTTATCACGTTCGGCTGTAATTGCTCATATCTGCCACCGAAAGGTCCCTAGTTCGATTCTGGGAGCGGAGATTTTTTTTTTCTCTTTTGTGCGCGCAATTAGTTCACCTTTTGGCTTTTTGTTCTTCCATTCGACTTCATTTTTGAGATTTTCGGTGGCAAGAGATCATTATGTAAGCAGGTCGTGCTTTCCAGTCTGGCAATCACGTCTCGAGGGAGGTCTCCCCTTTTCCCACACCACATCTACCAGTCGCACTCACCTGCCACTTGCTGCAGGTGAGTGTCCTGCCTTAATGGAAGCAAAAGTCGTCACGCAATGTACGTCACCATGGTCAGCCGCGACAAAATTCCCTCTGAAGTCAAATGGATCTCTGCACATCTACTGCCCGATCAACGACGCGACCATCAAGGATGGGTACCCGATGAGACGTATAGAGCCAATCCTCAATGAGCTCAGTCAGCCTCATTTATAGTATATGTTCCAAGCTGATGCAGTAAACGGGTACTGGGCTGTTCCGATTGCGCCTGAACATGCATACAAAACTGCCTTCTCCACAATCTTCGGACAGATATGTTATCTCCGAATGGGGTAAGGTCTTATTGGGGCTCCAGCAACATACTCAAAACTCAGACATCGCGATGGGATATATCCCGATACCCAACTCCGAACTCCCACTCTCAGAGGTGATGAAGGAGCATGTCTCCTTTGAGTATTTCGTCGATGATGATCTGGGCGGGGCGGACACCTTCACTAATTTGATTCGCTTCTTGCACGAATTCTACTTCACCTGCAGCAAGCTGCAGGTGAGTGGGAAGTACATAACAGAGAGCGGGTCGAGGGTGAGAAGAAGGCTGATTCAGAGCTACAAGATAGTGCACCACCGTAATGTATATGATCTTTAATTAATTGAGGTTATGCTCGAGAAAGCTGTGGATGTTTAATAAGTATTGTCAGATGTATGTCAAACCATCCCTTCAGAGACGCTCTTGCTTGCGTTGAAGAGTAATACTTATTTATACTCTCCTTGTCCGACTTATCCAGCTCAACCAGTTTGTTGCCCTCAAGTGCGAATCTCTTCGCTTTTTCTGTTATGTAATTTCTTAATTCTTCGCGTTCAAGACTGCAGAGAAAAGCAGACACATGGCGACTCTGCTACCAAAGAATCTTCAAGGTAGAAGGAGATATGACTGGACTGGTCTTGCGCCCAGGAAGGAGCATTGAAGCCACGCCAAAGGCAGAATTTACAGGCCGGATATATCTTCCTCCACCTCAAGCATATGCGCAGGCACTTCCTTCTGGATCCTCGACCTCTTCAACCTCATCCTCCACCACCTCTACTTCCGCGGCCCCAACCTCCTCAACCTCCTCAACATAACCTCCCCAGCTCGACCTCCTCAACCCCCCAACCTCAACCTCCACTATCACTCCCTCCTCTTCCCACAAGCGAAAAGTCGATGTCAACGATACGATATCGACGGAGCCAACGTGAAAAGGCAGCGAAGTGAGTGGCTACTACGAATGTACCGTGAATGTCTGCTCCCTAGTCATAAGGAGGACGCCGAAAATGGCTATATCCGACCGGAATTTGAGGCGGACAGACAGTACATCGAGTATTGACTGGTTACGGGTACGCACACCCAACGGCTCTCAGCAGCGGAGGGATGGCCTAAAAGGTACTGTGGTTCGGAATTACTGTCCGTGACACAACAAGCCAACATGCCTCTCGGAGCCATCAAAACTTCCCTGCTTCTCTTTCTTCTTCCCTTGGACGGCGTGCGGGATTAAGCCACACGGCCTTCTTGCAAGTTGCACCTGGGTGCGGACGGTCTGGCAAACCTCCGTACTCCAGCATGGGTCCCGCTTTTTCGAAGCGCTGGAGATAAAGGATACGGTAATTTCGCGAAAAGCCCAGTCAAGAAATAGATATTTGAGGTGTGGAATGTCACTTTCGAGGCATGATTTGGAGGCGGTGTTAGGCCACAAAACAAAAGGAACGCTTGCCTATTATAGTAAGGTTACTTAGGGCACTTGGGGGATATCCTGCTGGCAGACACGCTCGAGGGTATTTCATAACTGCATCCAGAGGGAAAAACTAGTGGAATCCTTTGAAGCTGCGAAGACCCATAGTTCTTGCAAATTAACTATAGCTGTTTCACGCAAACCCTTCGAACTTTCTCGCGATTTCCAAAAGCTCTGCATCCATCCTACTGCCGCTCACAAAAGTCACTCCAAACGGGAGTGTCCCGTCATCCTTCTCATTTCCGGACAGCTCCTTTACCGGATATGTGCCAGCCGGCGTTGCAACAGCACACAAGTCCAAAACATTCGCAAAGTGCGTAAACTCGCCCAAGAAGCTGTTCTTCTTGATCGGGTCGGCATTGACTTGCTCAATTGTCCAATGCGTAGGTGCTGTGGGAACCATTACCACATCTACGCCGCTCGCCGCGTACGCAAAGACCTTCTCCACCTGACGTGTGTAAAGGGCTTTGGCCTGCAAGTCGCGATAAGCCTGGATAGCTGTGCTGTTTCGCGCAACAACCGCATCGAACAGCTGCACAGTGACGGGATGTAGATGTTGCCGATTCTGTTCAAGCCAGCCGTCGGGAAGTCCTGCGAGACGCTCAGAAACGAAAGTTCCGTCGTAAAGCAGCTTCCCAGCCTTGTCAAAAGGCGCCCAATCGATCGATACGAGCGTGCCACCGATGCTCTGAAGACGCTGAACAGCTTCGTCGAACATTCGTCGGTACACTGGGGTACATATCTCAAGGGCTTCAGGCGGCGGAATCCCAAACTTGAAGGCCTTAGCTTGAGGGCCTATTGCGTTGATATGTCGTTCAAAACCAATCGATGGCTTTGCGTAGCGGTCATTCTCGTCGTAGCCTTCCGTCAGTTGCCACACTAGCCTGGCATCGTCAATGTTCTTAGCAATGATGGCCATGCAATCTAGTGAGAGGCAAGCTGGCGTGACACCAACAGCAGATATGAGGCCTCTCGTGGGCTTGTATCCAACTACACCGTTGAAGAGTGCAGGTACGCGACCTGAGCCTGCGGTATCAGTTCCGACAGAGAAAGAGCAAAGGCCCACTCCAACACTGACGCTGCTGCCAGAGGAGGAGCCGCCAGAAATGTATTCCTTGTGGAAAGCAGAGTGAGGTTGACCGTACGGGCTCCTGCAGCCTGTGAGACCCGTTGCGAATTGGTCGAGGTTGGCCTTGCCGATGAGGAGCCCACCTTCGGCTATAAGCTTCTCATACATCGGTGCAGAAACGGTCGGGGTGAATGCCAAAGGCGGGCAGGCTGTGGTTGTCGGCAAACCGGCGACGTCTACGCTGTCCTTGACACTGAAGGGAATGCCGTAAAGCGGTGGGAGCGCAGATTTGTCTGGATACTTGGCGGCGAGTGCTTTTGCTTTCTCCACGACCACGTCTTTGCTCTCGAGATGGATCCATACGCCTTCGTGCTCCTGTCCGTAAGCTTCGATGATTTTGTATAGACCCTCAGCGACGGTGACAGGCGAAAGACCAGCTTTATATGCTTTCGATAAACCAGCAATAGACAGATCACCGTCCCATTCAGGAGTAGTCTCGGGCGTTGATGAGGCTACCGTGCTGAGTGCATCCAGAAGAGGTTGTAATGATGCAACAAAGCTGAAAAGACCTTGTGACCAGTACAATACGTCGAGAGTTTGATATTTGAATTCGACATTATAGCCAGCAGTCGCTTCGGAGATTCCGCCTAACACAGTCAGTGATTGGGTTATTTCAACTCCATTGCGTTCTAACATCCCACGTACAGCATTCAAATCCCCGATCGTTCGCTTCCCGAATCGACGTTGCAAAGCAGCATTCTGTAGTGACACCAGCTACAATTATATGAGTGATGCCACGTGCTTTCAATTTATGCATAATTGTCGTATTCCAAAATGACCCCTTTCCGGGCTTGTCAATGACAACCTCGCCAGGTAGTGGCTTTAATTCATCGACCAGATCATGGCCGTACTCTCCTCTCGTGAGCAGTCTTCCTAGCGGTCCTTTGTCTCCAATTACGAGCTTGTGCTGCTTATTTCCTGGAGAAGCAGCCTGCCTTACCAGTTTCGAGGATGGGCAGTCCGACATGTCTGGTTTTTGCCCTTCTCTGGTGTGGAAAATCGCCAGTCCTGCACTTCTGCAGGCATCAAGTAGCTTTCTCGTCGGGGCAATCGACTCTTGGACCGGCTCCAGATTCCCTCCCTGTATTTGCCCAAAGCCACCTGGGAGGAGAAAGTCCCTTTGCATGTCAATCACCAATAGAGCCGTGTGCTTGAGGGGAAAGGTGTATGCATATGGCTTGGCATCGATGGTGAGAGTGTCTATCTTTCCCTTACCCATTTTTACACCGTGATCAGTCTTCTGATCAGTTGTTGCTGGCCAAACTAAATCCTTCTTGCCGGTTGTTGAGCTAAAATGCAATAAATATCTTTTGCTGTCGGGAGAAAAGATAAGTTGTCTGTTGGAGAGAATTGAATTCAAAAGAATGGGTTCCTAAATGAAATGCAAACTGGGTGAAGAACGAGAACGGTTTCAAATCTATTATATGTAAATGCTCGTTTTGATGACCAGAAGAAAGATTACACCCTACAGATACCTCAAGAATTACGTTCCGACGCCGTCTTTCGGCTGTGATGCAGTCGATTGCCGTCGGCGCGCTCGCCGTTATCAAACGGAACAGTTTTGTGGAGCAATGGCGCTAGACTCAACTGGGGACAAGTATGTTTGGAAGGCACCTCCTAGTGGCTTGAAGGAGCTGCCCCCCAAAAGTCAAGTCGTAGCATATAAGGTATATTGGAAAGGCCTGCTTGAAACAGCTAGTGACCCCTACGACTAGTGAAATGAAATTTTTTGAGGAAATTTCGACAGAACATGAGCCCGCCGCCATATAGGCAAAGCGAGCACGCGTCTGTCAAATGGACTTGTCCTCAGCTCTATCTAAAATCAATATGTGGATCTCGGGATATCCACAATCGTGAAGTGAGTGTTTAGGACGACTTATTGTGGACCCGCAATATTGAGTGTTAAGATAACACAAACAGGGATATTTTCATCTCGGGCTTGCAACACCCTTACACCAGAACGTTCCTCAGGAGAGCTTGTTGGAGCTCCACCTGGCCTGGTTTCAAATTGCTATTGCCCATCGAAATGAACAGCTTTCGAAAGTTTGCCAAAGGCCAATTATAATTGAGCGTACTCATCTGCGGGCTCAAGCAAGCGATCAATGAGAGAATATTTTCATTATTACAATATATACTGAGTGTGTTTCGATACAACCTGATTGTTTCCAGGATTCCCTTTCTATTCGAAAGCAGGCACGTTCGTTTGTTCGTTTCTATGTGCGTGCAACGCTGGAACGCTATCAACAGCTAGAAAGCGCCCATGCCTGGCGTCGGGTTGTTTACGGCCGGGCATTGCGAGTCCACCGTTGAGGACTTCACGAATTTGGGTGTTGTGGAATCCGCGAGCGCGATCTCGTTCAGCGATGCAGCTGCCGTATTATCAGTTGCTGCTCAACAGTCTTGCTGTAACATGGTATTATGGACGGTGTACTTACTCTTTGGATTATACACTGGCCAACCGAAGCTCGTCAGTCCGCTAGTTGGGTTCTTTGCAAAGGCGGCAAAGGCATTCATAAAGTATTTTCCGACCGTGGCCTCAGCCGCAGTATCCGCCTGGCCAGTGAGGTTCAACGTTGTTCCAAAAACCAACGTCAAGTCGCTACCATGGTAAGTGCCACTGTTATTGAAGATGTTCAAGTTAGGCCAGACGCCGTTGTAGAACCAACGCCAAACCGGGACCTTGGCTGCCGACCGGCTATTGGCTTCTGCCATCGTCGGGCAGGTAAAGGCAGCACGGTCGAAAGCGGCCCACTGCGCATCGGTAAGGCTCACACCAGCCGCGAAGGCGTTGACTCGATAAGTACCATCTTCGTTGGCATTGTTGCCGAGCAGGTAAGGGATCTTTGCATAAGCATGAGCTGCTGACAAGGCCGAATAGTCGCTGAAGACGGTCACGTTGTCAACGGTGGGATGGAAAACTGGCTGAGCAAGTACTGGCGATGGTAGTGGGGGAGCTTTAAGGACAGCCGCTAAGATAGCGGAGAAAGTTTGCTGGCGAACGCAGGCGACAACAGTAGCCGGGTCATCGTTAGGGCCACCACATCCAAGGGTTCCGGATACATTGTAGAATGAAGAGAGGGAATACGCCGGTGTGTTGGGGTTGAAGCTCAAGGCAGTACCAGAGTCGGAGATGAGACCAGCAATGATCGGATCGCTCTTGTAAGCATACGAATAGTAGTCGACAGATGCAGCACCGGCACTCTGGCCCCAGAGAATGATGCTGAACCGAGTCAGTGGGAGCGTTCCTGCAGCAGCACGACAGCGAAGAAATTTTACCGAGATGTATCTCCGCCAAAGCCAGCAATGTTACTTTTAACCCATTCAACCGCCGCGCGCTGGTCTAGAAGACCGACATTCTGCGTGAGGCCCGGGCCACCAGGAAAGCCGAAGATGCCCAGGCGATAGCTGCGTGGCAATCAGCAGGGTACGAAACGTGTCACTCTAAGTTTTATGAACTTACTTGATGGTGACAATGACTAGGTCTTCTGCACCTGCAAGGTACTGCCCTTGGTAGAAGGGGTTGTGGGGGCCGGGTATGGCGAATCGGCCTCCATGGAGGAATATCAACACCGGCTTCTTCGTAGACGAGCTGCAACTCTTGGTCCAGATGTTGAGGGCTAAGCAATCTTCGCTCTGCGGATTACCCGTGTGGCCGGTAAAGATGGAGACGATGTGAGCGCCATTGCCCGTGAAGTTGGGAAAGGTACTCGGGGGCGCAAGGTTGGCGGGGCAGTCTCTGCAGGAGCACCAAGCATCAGATTAGCCGCGCGCGGACGATCTCCCCCCTTATTTCCACTTATCCATGGGCTACTCACGCTGACTAGTCAGGGCAGTGCGTTAGCATCAATCTCAGCGGTTTGACGAGGGAATCGGAAGCCGTGCGGCAGGGGAAAAAGGAAAATCGGGGAGGAGACCCTTACCCAAGATGAAGCATCTACGCTCGTCTTCGATGAGTTCTCGAGAGACTCAGGCGCGGCAAACCGAAGCTCTCCAACTGGCGGCTGCGCGTATCGTATTCCCAGAAACTCCCACACACCGGACACATTTGGGGCAGCGTGGCCCTTGATCTTTCCGCTGCTCGTCTGCACCACAGGCGCACCTCCTGCAGATGTGCAGCGAGCTCCCTGCCCCAGGCTGGCGAATGCAACGAGAGCGACGTTAACGAACCGCATCTTTTTTTCAAATGGACAAGAGGTCGACGAGACGAACGCTCCAGGCGGCGGTCCTGCATACATATACCGACATTGAGGGCGGCGAACTCGGCCACTGACTATCGTTCACGTCGGTTCGCTTAGCTCCCGTGCCTGGGCCCGGAGCCGCCTTGTCGCCATTTTGCCTCCATAACCATGGCATCCTCAATATAGATACGACGGATTTGGAAGAGCATTGAGAGATTCATGAACGCTCATGGGTGTGCGTGGGCGGTGCGGAACGCCTCGACAAGCTCGACCGTCAGTCGACGCCGACTGTCTGCTTCCGACCTGCTCGTATTGATCTAGCACGCGCCGGGCCGGAAGCGCATTGAAAATTGAAACAGGCTTGCTGGCAAACCGGGCAGAGCAGCCGGAAGGGGAATCAAGCCTACTGAACGACTCAATGCCTTGCTGCAGGAACAACCTGACTCTGTACCACACCATGTCGTCTCTTAGCAAGGTCAACGAATCATTGTCTGACTCGCGCAACCGGGACGGGAGTGATTTTACGCAATTCGTCCGCCCGGCCGTAGAATCAAAGTGCTTACGGCCTCCATTCTCACCGTTGATGAGATATCTCTAATAGCTCCAGTTCGGGACACTGGGGAAAGATGCAGCGGGAGGATTCAGAGATTGAAGACAACCACACTTTTCGCTGGCGGCGGGATAGTAGTGTTCTCTCGGTATCTTCAAAACCTTAATTCATGCCCTAAAAGCTCGCCACGCTGCGCCCTCCCACGCCGTCGTCTTTTAGATCGTCATTACTCGCGTCAAGCGAGCGCTCGACCCCGTCCGCACCAATCCCTTGTATGTCCCAAACGCTTTGTGGTTTCTCCTACATTCTCTCCCTTCAATCGGGCCTTTTAGCGATACGGAAGCGACAGGCTTCGTCAAGACCCTGGCTTTCCGTCGCTTCCAGGTCCAACCACCGGTTCTGTAGTATGGAGTACAAAGTCAGTCCACTCCTCCTCCTTTGCTTCGGGATGCCGCCTTGAACATACGTCCGTCCATCTACCGGATGTTTCCCACCCAAATCTCACAATGGCGCCTTCAGTTGGTCTCGGGACGGAAGGCCCGGTGCAGCGCGGATGGGACCTCTGGATTGTCAGCGTCGTCATGGTCATTGTGGCTGGCATTTTCGTAATCGCCAGGTTTTTGGAAAGAGCACGGCGGCAAGGCCTTGGAGTCGACGATTACGTGATTCTTGCTGCTTTGGTACGAATAGTCTTAACTCCCGAACTGGATCATTGAAAGAGTGTGCTAATTATGAAAAGATATCATCCGTCTTGCTCTCTGTCACTGAGATCGAAGGTTGTACCCGCATCCGCACATTTCGGATTCAATGCTGACCTGGTTCCGCAGCTGTGGTTCATGGTTATGGAAGACACTCTGCTACATTACCGCACGCGCAAGTTATTATTGGGTTAAAATGGTCAGTCAATTGCAAGATCATGCTCCTCGAGAGGGTGGTGCTCACAGTGTAGCATAGGTTCTTTGCTGCGCAAGTTGTGTACAAACTCGTCATCACGCTCGACAAGGTTGCCATCCTGTGCATGTACTACCGCATCTTCCAAGTCAACCAGGGTTTCCGGATTGCAGCGCATTGCGTGAATGCGTTTATCATTCTCTCCGGTATAGCATATATCCTCGCTACCATCTTCCAATGCACCCCTGTCTCAGGAACATGGAATAAAACCATCAACCCGAAGTGTATCAATAGCGAAGCTTTCTGGATCTCCTACGCGACGATCAATATCTTCACCGATCTCGTACTCCTCATCCTGCCAGTGCGACAGGTTATGCGCTTGAAGCTCTCGCGACTGGAAAAGCTTGGACTGTGCCTGGTATTCTGCACTGGATGCTTGTGAGTAGCCCTCGTTCTCTTTTATCCGCAGGTCTTCTTCTTGCTCGATCCGAAGCCACGGAGCCACATCGAGACCGACATGCCCTACCCAAATCTCCGATGCTTGATTCATCTATTCGAGTACCCAATCGGAGCATTCAGCTCAGTTTCATATTGTACCACGTTCAGGGCTCTATCCCTTCAGTCTATCTTCGACATTGTTTTGCAGTACCACCCATCCGGGACCAATAAGCCATTCAAAACGCTGATCATGACTCGCACTCAGTGCAACAGTAACTTCCATCGTCCGCACCACCACCTTGGCATCGTCTGCCCACGACAAAGATCCAACATGGGGCCCACTGCCAGCAACGGTGTGGTCCGTTATCGAGGCCAATGCAGGTATCATTGCAGCATGTCTGCCCACACTGCGGCATCCTTTTGCTTTGGTGTTTGGTCCACTTGTCCCTCAAAGGTTCCGCCCGTCGGCACAAGGCTCCGGTGGTCAATACAATCGCAGCGGCGGTAATGGCAGTAACCATAGATCAGGCAGAAGCGGAAGAAACAGTGGACTTCAACAGCTGTCTGACAACACTGCCGTTGAGGGCAGCAGAGGAAGCTTTCCCACAAAGTCCGGAGACAAGACCTTCGAGCCCTACGCATATGGCTATGAACTCGATGGCCACAGTAGCATGGAGGAGCAGAATGCGCCATCTGACAGCGATAGCGGCCCCATTGTGCTGCAGCACCCCGAAGATCACAAGATGGTCGACATCAGGCCAGGACAGGCATACACGACACCGTATTCGCATCGCACCCGCAACGCGCCGCAGCAGCAGGAGCACCTGAACCCGCCGTTGGGGAAGCAAGGCGAGATATACGTGGAGAGCGACGTCAACATAAGCGTGTCGCATACCTCTGATGAACGGCTGGACAGGATGACCAGCGAGGGCAGAGGATATTATTCCTATTCGGGCAGCGGGCTACGGAGTGGCGCCGGCCGACAATACTCGATTTCAGCCTCGAGGACGACGAGTAGAGATCGCGAGAGGGTGGAAAGGGAAGCGGAGAGACAGCGGTCCGCTGGCCGCGCAGAGCCCATGCCAGAGAGAGATCTTGGGAAGGAGTACTACTTGAGAGACATCATGTAAGGGCGGTTTTATGACTTTGAGTGAACATTTTGGGGCGGGTACTGTCCTTTTTTTATACCCTGCTTGAGCATGTTGGCGTTTAGATGGGAGAGTGACGAAGACAACGTCGCCCACGCTGGGTTGTGATGTAAGATACCATTCTTTTTTGATTGTACATAGTACATGTACTATGAAAAGCTATGAATATATCGACAGAGTGGGATCTTATTCTCGCTCTCTTAGGATAGACCCAAATTAAAAGCTGAAAATGAGTCCTGTTTGGTGGTTTCCATATCCTCTCCCTTCATGATGCACAAATCACGTCAATGTCTTCAACAGATTTACTACATAAAAGGAATGACTGGAGTTGCCCGCTTTCATTTTCAACTTCATCGCAGCAGTACTTTGCAGCGACTCGGCGAGTGGAGTCCCTCTGGATATGGAAGTTCTCGTGTAACCCTCGGCGGCAGAGCTGATCCTAGGGGAAGGATCCAATCACCTGGCTTCACTACAATGCCAGCAGAACCCTAAATAGCATTATGTGGCTATGGCGCCGTTGTTTCAGTGCGAGTGAAACGCCATCAGCAAACGCAGAACATCATTAAGACAGCTTATGATGCTTACAAGACCTCAAAAGCAGGCATATTGTTGTGTGAAATGCATTACTAGCCACCCCGTGGCATACGCAAGAAAACTCCAATTGGAATGTACCTCCACGTGCCTGCTGGCATCCGAGCCTTCAGCCGCGAATGACGCACATCGCACATCGCGCTTCCCCGGCTCCGTCAGAGTGGGTGAAGCTTGCCTGCCTGGGTTCGTTGCGTGCTGGGTCCGCAGCGAAGGCGCGCCCTGACCTCCCGCCATCTCCATTACCAACTTCACTCCAGCCTCTCCACACTCCTCCATCCCACATTCATCACAATCGCATCGCTACTTCACTGCTCCAGCTCGGTCGCGCACTTCACGCGATCTTGAAGCTATATCTCACTCCGCTCCTTCAATTTGCGCCAAAAGGGGCCGGTCTTGGCGCTTTGGTGCTGCTCATTGCTGCTGACGCTACTGCGCTTGAGGACATTTCCTTAACCTCTTACGAAGATGGCGGATCAGAGCGTTGAGAAGGGCGATCAGGGTGAGTCCGTTCTTCCTGTCAGCTTTCAACCTCTCCTGTGCTCCTGGGAGTGCGCAATTGCGCCCCGAGCCGGCTGCATTTACCCGTTCCGGTCGAGCTGCGCTGAAGAAGCTATCAATCATGTCACTGTCTTTGCCAACTTTATGTTCTCGCGTTATACTAGTCATTTCAAAGTGCGGCATCGCTGATTAGACGCTATGCGCCAGTCTCCGGGC
Source organism: Rhizodiscina lignyota (assembly GCA_010015805.1). Taxonomy (NCBI): domain Eukaryota; kingdom Fungi; phylum Ascomycota; class Dothideomycetes; order Aulographales; family Rhizodiscinaceae; genus Rhizodiscina; species Rhizodiscina lignyota. The sequence goes on from ML978128.1 coordinate 1,360,706, forward strand.
AATTGGGTTCCGACGCTCCGTCAGGTACCGTCCCCGAAGTCAACAAGGGAGGCGAAGTAGCAATTGAGTCGGACAAAGGCAATGCGGAGCCCGAAAAACCCGCTCTACCCGTCGAGGAGAAGGCGGATGGCAACACAGGTACTGAGGAGAAGAAGGACGAGGAACCTGCGACAGGCGAGACAGGCGACCAGGACGAGGAGTTGAAGGGGAAAGAAGAGGACACGAAGGCCGGCGCAGAGAAGGACAAGGATGAGGAGGCGAAGGAGGCGAATGGCGAGGAGAAGCAGACTGGTGAGAAGAGATCTAAAGAAGACCAAGAGAACGGCGAGAAGCAAGCAGAGGCCAATGGCGATGACAAGAAGGAAGCAGAGGCAGAGCCTGCAGCTAAGAAGCAGAAGAAAGATGAAGGAGAGGCAAATGGTGCCGGAAAGAAGAAGGCTGGCCGACCGAAGAGGAGTGATGGTCCACCAAAGCCAAAGAGGGAGCCTAAGAAGGCGGCAACGGAGACTGGAGAGCCAAGGAGGAGCTCCAGACACAAGTCTTCCTAAGTCTCTTTATACACAGGAAATTGTCATCACCGGAAGGAGAGATGTCAACATAACAGTTGACTAAAGCCACTGCCAACGGGAAACGGTACACGAGCAGGGCTTTGGATGAATGACGACGGGCACCGGGGCTTGGATGGTTGTCTTCTATTTCTCTATGCATGGATCTGGGGGCCTTTTCAACGGGAGGAGGGGTTGTTCTGACATTATTATGCGTTCCAGGACTTCCGTTTCTATTCTTCTGCTTGAAAAGTAACTGCGTAGCAAAAAGTAGTCATTGTTGTAAGATACAGCAGCAACAACGCACAATCTTTTCCTCTGATCAGTCTGAGTTCGATGCTTGTGCGTTGCCCATCATGCGTCTTAGCATGAGAACCTCGTGCTTCGTAATGAAGATGCTCGCTTTTGGGGAACTGCTGATGTCTGTCGTCCTACGATCGTCGTCGCCGCAGCAATCATTTGCGACGCCCTCGCCAAAGTCTAAAGCGTCAGTAAGATCGCGGACTTTCTGGCCCTCCCACTCGCCGCAATCATTAGTCCAGAAGACGCGCTTGATGCCGACTGAATGCATGTACTGTATACATCTGTAGCACGGACGTGAGGCATGCACAGATCTTATATCGTTACTTGACTCTAGTTCAGGTGATATACCAGGACGGGTCCGAGGCCATGGATTGACCAGTTCATCATGCAGTGAGCCAGTCGCGACCAGTGTAGCTTGTCGAGCATCGGACAGATTGCTCCGCTCTGCTTTTCGACAGTTTGCCTTGACCGTTGGGACGGGTGGCATGTTGCCGAGTCTTGCGACATAGAGGTCTGCGCCAACAAGACGAGGATGCTTCGTTCGATCAACGACATGTTTCGTAGCGTTACTTGCAAGACTAGTTGGAACGAGTAAGGGCGATGATCTAGGATTGGACTGGGTCGACGAAGAGCGTGTTTGCTTTTGGCCAAGAGAGGAAGTAGAGGGGCGGTCGTCCAGCTTATGATACTGATATTGATCTCGATACTCGTCTCTGCCGTGATGACGCTGCTTGCCTTTCTTTGCCCTGTGAAACCCGCCACCCCGGTCCTTGTGTTCTCTCCGAACGTCCTGTTTCTTCTCGTTCTCGCTCTCCACCTTCAGGTACTCCGAGGTCTGGTTGAGATGTAGCGCCTTCAAAATACCACTGTTTATCTTGGACCTTGCTCGAGCGCTGCTTTGCGCCAGCCTGCTGTTCGGCAGCGGCGCTGCAGACCCGCTGGACATACGACTGGAGACATTCCCGTCGTAGTCGCGCTTTTCGTTTAGAATGACCCGATAGTTTAAAGCACGGTTTTTGAGACAACATCTCTGTGGAAGCCGACGTGCTACAGGCTGCGAGGGCAGACTGGATTGCCATCATTTCGGAGTGCATTGAAAGTGGCACGTTTGCAAGGTGGGAACCGCCGCCTGTGTTCATGCCCTCAAATGGAACAAATGTCGAAACCGATGAATTGGCGGTATGGGCAGCCTTCATATCAGCCTTGTCCTTACACTTTTTCTTCAGTTTTGCCAGTGCAGGTCCATCGAGGGAACCAGACGTGAGACGGCCGGATTTGAGAGCACCGCCATTAAAGCCAGGGCGATAATCATTGTAGCCACGGCCTATCACCTTACCACCACGCACAATAATGCAGCCATGGCGATAGTGGAGAGGCGAGAGCGATGCCTGCTCAAGGCACAAGTTCAGGTAGTTATCAGTCTTCATGTTGATTGTCGGAGCGAGTTCGTAATGAACAGTCTGATTGCTTGATCGTTTGAGTTAATCTGGAATGTAGAGCTGTATATCACAAGCGAAATGGTGAGCTGGTTGGTGTTTTTGGCGCAAGATACTGAGTGAAGTTAACGGCAGCGTTTGGACATGAATGACTGTTCAAGGGCAGAGGTTGAAGTTGACTTCGACTGTGCACGGGCCACTATGCCTCCCTGATCCATTCAAAACTTTCATTTGGTCTCGCAGCACATCGCCATCAGCCAGGTTCAGGTATCTGCCTATGCTGCTAATTCTTCAAGAAACTTTTGACTCTTAACTTTCATTCCCTCCGCTTTGACCATCAACAAAGACGCCGAGAAGTGCTGAAGATTCGGATCTGTACCGCCGGGGCGAGAGAGAATTCTCAGACAAAGAGACCAATCCTGCCCCTTTCTTTTTTATTTAACCACATTCTCCTAAGAGCATGTCAGACGTCGGCTTCTTTGGTTCTACCTGTCGAATTTATGACAAGTCATGAGAGCGCAGCCACCATTGCGGTTTGGTGTCACGATCTTTCCCAAAGCACGGTCTCGGAGGTCCCAGGCCGCTCAAGAAAAGTTTATAACACGCCAGTTCCCATCAATTGGCCATGGCTCAATAGCACGACCAATTTGGTCTCGTCGATTATCTGTGTTGGTCGCTCCCGGAAACCAACATGGAGCGGAGACTAGCAATACACAGACCGATCCAGAAACCACCCATATCGCTTCAACTGCTTCTGTTCCAATTCGCTCGTGCATCGGACGAAGTCGTCCAATTCGACCAAGGTCTATTCGCAGTCGACTGGAACCGACACATGCCAGGTATGTCTTGTTTTCGTCAGCATATGCCAAAGCGGACGCGAAAAGCATCTCGCGGACGCCTTTCAATGTTACTGTGAACTATATGGTGCAATTCAGTCTATTTAGGCTCAAGGCATCCTGATCCAGAGCTTCGATACCTACATCAGGTATCATGGACCGTCAGATCTGCAGACATTGCAGTCTGGTCCTTATAATTACATACATTCCACCTTATTAGTCTTGGAAGTTATCGGAGAGTTTGAGTAAATGCTAAGTAGAGAAACAGGCCCCGTTTCAGTCTGTTATTTAAAGGCGCCAACACAAGATCGCGGGGCACCCCTAAACTGCGCTCGTCGCCTGGCCTGCGAAAGAAAAAGATACCGCATCTAATATCTCCGCTCGAGGCGACCGATGCGCCGGAAGAAGTGGGTGATGAGGTTGACGTTGACACTGATGTCAAGTTTACCGTGCCCGGTTATCGGTATAGAACTCACGACCCTAGTACGGGCATCTCACTCTATGGCACTGGTGAGGGGACATACCCCGTTTCGGCGTTCCTATCCATGGGCATTCCTGTGTACTACCTGACAACGAACTTCATACTTGATACTCATCAGCAGATTAGACACGAAGTTCGTGTGCTTGATGCATTCATTAAGGATTTTTGGCGCAAATATCCTGAGCAAGAAACTCATGCTGTCATTGTCAGGTTCGTCAAAGATGAGCGTTCTCGTATCGCATATCTGTAACACCATTTAGGACACCTCACCATAAAGGTCGCCGCCCAAGTCAGGGAGCCCATATTACAGCCAAAATTTATAGCCGCGACTCCTGGTTGGGAAGGCCAGGAGCCGCCGTGACAGTACATGTTTATTCGGTCGATGAAAATCCTCGGAAAGGTTATTCAGGGTTCCGCATAATCTACAGATCCGCGAGGACTGGTCTCCTGGCCCTTAGCGAAATGGAGAATCGTCTCCATCTCGCTGCGGCAAATTGTCTCTTCCATTTTATGGACGTTACAACCTTGGCTCCTGCGTCTGAGCTCGCACGGAAAAGGGCGATCGACAGCTTGCCACCGTTCGGCGCGAACTTCGTAATGAGCGAAGATAACGTTGCTTCACTAGTTCTGGCTTCAATAACTGCCAATACTGATATTGACCCATTGTTGAAACCCTGGTTGTACCGTCTAAACCCACACTTACGGAGAAGTCTTGAAGATTTCGAGGCTTTTGTCAAAAACCGACGGAAATCGGTGAAACTTGAGCAGAGTTCTCTTGGTGTGCAGGCGATCGACAAGGATGTGCAAAGTTTCCAGATACTCAGAATGGACTTCGACAGACACAAATATGAGAACGGGCTTGCGAAGAGGACGCTGTACGACCGGATAACCAAGGTTGAACAACACGTCACAGACAATTCCAATCCGTTCGCAGAGGGTGCACTATGGAGACAGGTGCAGAAGCTTCAACAGCGTCTCACATCACACATTTCTAGCAGTACATCATGGAGACAGGAAGGCGTAGCGGAAGCCAAGAAACTGCAAAAGCTCAAAACCGACTTTGAAGAGCAGAAGAAAGACTTCAATTCATCGCGAATAGAACTTTGGGACAAGATTAGTGCGATCGGAAGCCACGCCACGGATAACTCTCTTGAATTGTCGCAGACATCATTATCGGATCGAGTCGACAAGCTTGAGAAGCGGTTTGAAGCATTGGCTAGAGATAACACTGCAAGTTCCAGGCACGTGTTAAACGGAGCCAATGTTCCCATGATCCACACTGGCATCTTAGAGCGCTTGTTTGCTCTGGAAGACGAGATGAGGAAGCTGAAGAATGCGAACGAAATGCCTTCCTTGGACGATCATCCTCCGATTTCGCCGCCTCCAGAGCATGTCCAGCAGCCACAGACTATAGAACAAGAGAAGGATTCGTCCGAACTTGCCACGGCCTTCCAGACTTTGTCGGATGCAGTTTTATCTCGATTTGAGCCGAGTGACATATCAAATAGCCAGGATAATGAGAGCAGCTCTCAGGCTGGAGATGGAACATTGGATGATGAAACAGCAACGTCTCCAGCTCACTCGGCACCAGCACAATCAGACTCCGGCCTCGATGCTCTCATATCTGCCTCTGAGAACCAGCGAAAGCGCAGACGCTCTCGTTCCTCATCGCCGTTCAGGTTGGATTACTCAAGTGCGCAGGGAAAAGATACTCGTGTTTCGGAGACTCTGAGAAACCGTGAATCGCCCGCAGCGCCGATAGGAAAAGCATCCAAGAAAGCAGTTCCGCATAGCCTTGATACAAGAGACTATACTGACTGGAACCCGATGCATCCTGATTGATGGGGTTTGGGCGAGAGGGAGGAAGCATATCAACTGAACCTGTCCCTGGCGTCGATTTCTCCCCTCGCTAGTGATAACAGCCACCTCTTTAGCGTTCTAACGGCTTCAGTGTATATTTGTGTCACAAAATGGGAATGGCCATTTCCAAATTCGGTTTCCTTGTATATAGAGCTGTAAATGTAAATTAGATGATACATCGTGACCGCAGATGGTCATTCATTGGGGTTTAAATCAATCCTCCTCACAAGAAAACCTCGCTTCTCGCCCTTTTTAGACAACATGGCAGTGGATTCTATCCAATCTTACTGATAGTATTTATTCCATCATCTTATCTTCGATATTTATGTTTCCATTCACACATACATATCAGTCAATGAAACTCTACATAAATCTGTATCATAGGATGATCATCTCCATCAACCTCTCTTCCTGCTGTGGGCGGTGTCCCTCATATCAGAGCCTGAAACACTTAGCATTGTATCTCATAACTAGTTCTCGGGCCTTTCAGACATTAGTAAATTATCCTCAGTCAAGTTACTCAGGATATTATCTGCGGTCTACTCCATCTCATCGATATGGAAGTTCTGAGAGCGGCAATAGATTTAGAGGAATAAATCCTTCTCTTTCTTTCAGGACGTGAAGGAAGATAACCTACTAGCTAGTGATCAAGAAGTATGAAATGAGGGAGAAGCCTTAAAGAGGAAGGCAATTCTTGGCCCATGACACTCGAGACATTAGTGGGTAGCACCCGTGTCCACGTACCCGGTGACAGGTACGCTAAGCACCCAAACAGCGTCTGTCTTCGGGTGCTCCATGCATTAACTTACATACCGCAACCTCATCTCCGCGAGCACCTCTACATCTACAATCCAACACCACTATGCAATCCCACGATTCGCATTCACGTTCGCGCTCACCGCACCGTTCGCGCCATCGCTCAAGGTCGCCCGGGCACTATCGATCCAGATCTCACGATCGCCATGGACGAAGCCATCGGCGCAAGCACTCCCCACGCCCCGCAGAGCCAGTCAAGCTCCCTCTGTACGCAAAGCCGCTTTCCAAGCACGACTTCCAAGACTTCAAGCCTTTGTTCGCGCTCTACCTGGATGTCCAGAAGCAGCTTGACATCCAGGACCTCCCGGAGCGCGAGGTGAAAGGGCGTTGGAAGAGCTTCATGGGCAAATGGTATGTACTTTCTACAACTTCATTGCCTCCGTTCATGTAGCTGGCATGGAGACGTGTTGGAGCATTCGCTTCTTCTTCTCTATCTCCTCTCAAGGCACAACCGCACGAGTAACTATACTGACATTTCAAAGGAACCGCGGAGAACTCGCAGAAGGCTGGTACGACCCCATCACCAAGCGCAAAGCCATCTCCTCGCTCTCCACCGCCGCCGAACCATCCGCATCCCCCCCGCCAGCAAAGCGCCAAAAGCGCGCCTCACCAGTCGCTCCCTCGCCCCGTGCCAACGAAGTGAGCACAGCGCAAGACCAACACGACGATTCCTCAGACGACTTTGGTCCCGCGCCGCTCCCCAAGGACGCGCACGGCTACAAATCCGGCCCCTCGATACCTACACAACAGGACCTCGCCCTCCGCGACGAAGCGTCTGCCGAAGACGCCGCGCTGCGCCGCGCCGACTTGCGCTTTGACCGCAAGCTCGACCGCAAGGCGCAGAAGGAGCGGCTGGACGAGCTGGTGCCGCGCTCGGAGGGAAACACTCACGAGCGGCGGGTCGAGAAGCGTGCGGATGCGCGGGCAGTGCAGTCCTCGTATCGGGAGGCGAAGGATGGCGGGGCGGATGACGTTGGTGAGGGTGACTTGCTGGGTGGGGAGGAGGGAATCGAGGGGTACAGAGCTACGAAGAAGGAGGCAGAGCGCAAAAAGAATGAGAGGGAGATCAGGAAGGAAGAGCTGTGGCGAGCACGGGCTGCAGAGAGAGAGGAACGGCTGAAGGAGCATCGGGCGAAGGAGGATAAAACAATGGAGTGGCTGAAGGGGCTCGCACGGCAGAGATTTGGGCCAGGCGCTGGCGGCGAGAATACAGGAAGTTGACACCAAGTCATGGGGGAGCGGGCTGCACGTCAAGCAGAGAATGTATCACGTTGAACAATTGAGCACAAGCGCAGTATATAGGGGGATTAGGGTTGGTATTCATGTCTACGTAAAGAGTAGAAGAAACCTTTCGCCGGAACTAAGAAGTCCATGCAAAGAAGACCGCAAGGATGCCATTAATCCTGCAATTTCCATCCTGCATCCCTTAAAGGGGGCGCCCTCGTTATCCCCAAACTCGACGATTTTTGAAAGTATCCAGACTGCAGTGACCATTGTGACTGTCCCTTCACGTACGACATGTCACTCCACTGCTCAAACTGACAAAACCAGTAACTTCATGTGTCTGCTCCATTCCATTCGAACTTTTGCATCGGAAAGAAAAAATCAAATCAGTCTAGTCCACCACCGATCCATCGAGGGCCAAGATGCTCCGCCATGTCCAGGCTGACGCCACGGAATAGCCATGCATACTTGCCTGGGAGAGTGAAAGAAAGTGAGAAGATTAAGATGGTCATCATCGACCAGCGCGTGCAACCTTCTAATGTGTGTATGGGGGTGTTGGTGAAGGGAGTACGACATTTTGAAGACGAAAAGACAACCCGAAAATGCTCAGACCTGGTATGGGGGGTACGCCGCGAAACACCATGCAATGCCGCAAATGAACAGGATGAAGTCGTTAAAGAAAACCAGTTGCGGATCTTGAACGAAGGTATCGTCAAGTCCACATGATGGTTTGATCACAACCAGACACCAAGGTTGTGATCAGTCTCGAAAGCTTAGTCGTACACGGTGTCTGAGGAGGAGATTGGTAAACGGTTTCCAGACTGTTGCCTGTAGAGAACAACAGGATCGATCAAGACTTGCGGAAGTCTTCATAAGTTAGTATTGTTCGCAATGGGACGGGAGGGTTGAGAGGCACTCACCAGAGAGCACTGGATAGATCATCTCGAAGGCTTGGTAGATCTCTTCGCGGACCTTGGCACCAGTCAAGACAATCTTTCCACTCACGAAGATGAGCAGGACGATCTTCGGCTTCATCATGCGATAGATGAGACCAGGGAAGAGCTCAGGCTCGTAGGAGCTGAAGTTGTGATGCTTGCTTGCCAGACCTTCGAGACGAATGGGGAACTTGACGTCGCAAGAACCGACGATGTTCTGGATCTTGAAGTCGGTGAACTTGGCATTGAAGCCGAGCTTCTGGATGATGCGAGCGTATTTGCGCGACGCGAGCTTGGAGTCATCTTCGGATTTGGCACCAGTGACGACCATCTTGCCGGAAGCGAAGATGAGAGCAGTCGTCTTCGGCTCGCGGATACGCATGATGACAGCTGCGAAACGCTATAGAGTGAAGAAGTTTAGCTCAAGTTGCGTACATGTGAATGCACTGGCGAGAGATTAGCAGTACCTTTGGGTTGTACTCTGCATTACGAGCATGCAGGGCAATCGTCTTGAGATCCAAGCGACAATCGAGATTGACGGTGGCGACGATGTTTCTTCACGGCATGTTAACCTCATTGTCTTCCAACAAAAGAGGCAAGGCAGTACTCACTGAAGCGTTGGCACGATGCCGCTCACACCCTGTCCAGCACCGGGAGTCGCAGCCGGAGTCGCGGGCATCACCCCGTTGCCTGATGCAGCGGCGTTAGCTCCTGACTGCTGGCCATTGACAAAGCCATTCGCACCGTTGTTCTGCTGTGATCCATCTTTCTCAGACGGTGGCGTGAGGTCACCAGCCCCGCCAGGGAAGGACAGCGACGCAGGAGAGGTAAAGGCCTTGGCCTGCTGGGCCGTGGACGGATGAGAATTGAGCGAGTCCATGCTGACGCCGTTGGAGTTTGCCATGTGCGACGACTGCGGAGCAGAAGTCGGGAGCGCAAACATTGAAGACATGTTGTTCTTGTCGTTTGTTGAAGAGAGAAGTTATGCACGAGTGGCAAATGCGGATTTGTTTAGCAAGACTACGGAGGTGAGGTGTTAGGATGTGTTCTACGTAAAATGTGTGAGGTGGACGGCGAGCGCGTGAACTCGAGATCGTGGAGCGATGTGTGTGACAGGCGCGAGATCGCAGTTGTCGGTCGACGTCGCAAAGATCTTTCGAGATGCTCAAGTGCTCGTCGCAGTTGAGAGGAGCCGTACCAGTCAGTGGGAGATGAACAAGCGAATGTCTCCCCTACAGCCGCTGCCTGATGATCCGCGACCGAAGACTACTTCGTCGCAAAGCGATCGCAAGTGTCTGTTGATGAAGTGTGGTGTTGCGCGGAACAAAAGGCGATGCCAGCTGGCCTTGTTGTCGTTGTTCTTACAGCGAGGCTGAGGTGGGTGCCTGGTCGCAAAAACTTCCGCGCTAATCCCGATCGGAATAGCCTAAGGAGTGGAAAAGTGCGCTGGAGAGCACTCAGAAGCGGCGAAAATCGCGCTTGGAGGGTGGTGAGAAACTGAGGACGTGATATCTTCAGTTTGCGACGGGTTTTGAGATGCGGCGTTGGGTGGTGCAGGCGCCGTGTGGGTGAGTGGAAAGCCGGAAAAGGGTGAGAAAAGAAGGGCGGCCTGGGGGTACTTATATCTACGCCCGTCTTGGCATTGCGGCCCGTGCGGGCGGGCGAACAGTCAGAGCGCGCCTCCTGAATTTCTTATCTCGCCATCGCGAGCCGGCCCCCTCTGAATCTTCACTCCAGCCTCGCCCCCGCCGCCTCAATAGAAGCTATTCACATTGTTCTATTGTTCTCTCGAAGCTTAAATGCCTCGCTATTCAGCAGAATGGCGCACGAGACTCACCCTGCATGTTAACTTGTCGCAGCAGCCAGCCTCGCACGGCGCTAAGCGCATTCACAGGAATAATGGAACTAGCTCGAAAGCAGCCGCGATGCGACACTAGATACGGCTTTCTGCGCTTCACCCCATGACTGCATATATTCACTGTATCCCGTCTAGATTCCACGATAAACTCGTCTTACATCGCGCATCGTGCCCACAGCATCTCACGCTTCGAAAAGTACAGATCGCTTCATGGATGCCTTATGTTCCATAATCCCTGCTCGGATACCAGCGGCGCAGCGGACGCGCGGCGACTCAACACCAAGCTCTTCACATGCCAGTGAGAGACCGCGCTTTTGCGGCGTTATACCGGACCAAGCTATCACAGCTTCACATCTATTTGGGAATTTGCAGGCTCCGAGAATGCTGTTGAGAGTGACAAGGAGAAATGAAAGAGCCGTGCAAGGTTCGCGCTGAGCTGCGGACATTCCCCGCTGTCGAGTTTCAGAGCATGCCTTATGCTTCTGACCACAACGGTTGTCCGACTGGGAGTGCAATTCCGTCCAAAGAACAATCCCGAAGGCAGTCAAACGTTGTGATTGTTACTTTGACTCGCCGTGCAGCGCCGGTGAAGTTTGCTTGCTGGGAGGCTGAGCTGCTCCGCCTCCTCCAGCCTTCACTCCGCATCCAGAGCACGTACGGGCAACGAATTGTCCCTTTTCGACTATGTCTGCATAGTGCTAATGTGCACGACATCCACTCAGAGCGCGCATTGTTGAGCTTTGAGCTGCAGCCTTATTCACCGGAGCAAGGCTGCCTACATATTTTCCATGCCACTTACTATTGGAGAATTCAATCATCCAATCGGTTCAATTGTCTCCTTGGCTTGTGCTCTGTTATTGTCATATGTTTTTCATTCGAAGCTTTGTTCTATTTAGTCATCATCTTTCTTTCAACGCACTTCATCTCCTACTGGACAAAGATGGGATCTCACCATGAGATGCGCCACTGATCCTCAAACGCACAAGATGCCGCCTCACTGCAGTTCTTTGTCAGAGCTAGGCAATTCTCTGCAGCCATCCAACATAGCAGAGCTGCAAGATGCTATATATTCCTGCATGCCAAGCAGTCTGGTTCTGATGTACCATAACGTTTCTAGCACCACCGGTCGGCACTTAGCCGCGCTGTAAGCATACTCGTCTCACACGAGCGCAGGTGCGGCAACGACAAGCGCTACTCATGCGACAATCACTAAAGCAGCTCGAGCTGTATCACTTTATAATGTCCTGCAAGAGGTGCATCCAACGGTGCATCAGACGAAAACTCCGCGTCCCTGCATCTGCATCGGAACCAACCTGCAGAAGCGGAAACTCAGCACGGTAATGGCGCTGTTCCAGACTTATCCTCAGCTCCTATCAGACCTAGTGTTGTCAGATACTGGTGCTTCGCTTTGCAGTGACAATACGGCCAGTAGCCGCAGCTCAACTTGTGTCCCAAACACAACTGAAGAATGCATATTGGCAAGACTCTGTTGTTTTGGATCTCTATTTCAGTAGTCTCGCAACAACACATTTCTGCACTGTTTTCCAGTTCAGGCCAGCCCGAAGCATCGACCATCCAGCTTTCGGAGGTCTTCTCGCCTTCCTCGATTGGGAATTCTGGCTTGCTTTGACTGTTGTAGCTTCCTCGTGCTCAACATGCCTCACCACAACCCGCACGGCAGCCATCAAGCGCTCCTGAAGACACACGGCCTGGGCTTGCTCTGAATGTCCTGAACCTCCTGAACCTCGTGACTCCTCTGATATGGCAGATTCTGATATGGAAAGCACTTCCAATTCACAGGTGACCACGACCGAGTTCCCTGACGTCTTACTCGTCTATGGGAGCTGCGAATCAGTCTTATCATTTACTAATCGTTTGCAATAATCACCAAGTTACTGGTTCTTGAGCTTGTGCAATCGATGCGGCTCGCACTGCTGATCCATTGCCGCCGCAGCCTTTCTGGCAGTTCGAAGGACCCGTGGCTGCCCATTGAGAGCGTCAGACGGCAATCTCGTTAATGAAACCTGCATTTTGTCTCTGGCATGACGCTACATGTAGATTGTTTTGCAATGTGGTCATGCGATCATACGATGATAACCAATGATTGACGCTGCATATCACCAGGTAATTAGGGGCGATCATGTACGGATTTGAGCCGCAACATCCTGCATGCGATCGTAAGATGCACGAAATGTAGACATAAGATTTACTCGCTTGCAATGCCACGCCGTCTTGAAGATGCAACATACAAATATAGCAAGATTAACCATTGATTTATCCACACAAGGGATCCTTTACTTTGACGTTTGCTCAAATCTCTATCATTACGCAGTACTTAGATCGCCGTCACGCTTCCCCTTTCCCCAAAATGCAGGTGCGAAAACCAATCCCCGCAAATCCGTCTCCACAGCGACGTCACAATCACCGTCCGAGAGAATGAGATCTCTCGATCCCAATGGCGGTCGGGTCGAGCGCAACTCTGCGGCTCCCGCAAGCGACCAAAGTGACGAAACACGATCTGCACCCCCTTCCTGTGCTTCCGCTCAACCTTCACATCCAACAGCCATCCTTCACATCCAACCCCTGATCTACATACCAAATGCAAGGGAAACCACACGAGGTGGAAAAGAAAGAAGAAGAGATCAGCAACGTTGGCAAAGATTCGCCGCGGAACCCTTATTTTCCGCAGTTGCGCAGCGCAACACCGCTTCATTCCAAATGCGCACGGCGTGAGTGGCTGCGGCTCCGCAACTGAGGCGGCTCGACGCAGGTGGTGTGAGCGCCGGAGTCTTCGAGGTAATACTTCGGGGCGATCATCGAGCTCCCTCCTTCGACAAGCCATCACCCAAGAATCTGTCCATCGGCTCGCGTGGGCATCACGCCAGCGACAAGACGGCAAAGTCCCCGCTGCTCGGGCCTGCGGGCGTGACACCTTCTCTACAGAAAACGTGAAAGCTTCAGCGCACTAGCAGGTGCCGTAAGGGATTAAGCTTCTTATAGGCAGACATTGTGTGACAGGCGATCGTGGGCTAAACTGACTTTCCCGCGACAGGCTACTAATCGTTTGTCACCACCAAGACTCACTCGGAAATGCTAGTGGAAAGATGTGCTGCATCCTCCAATCGGCGCATCACAGTTGCACAACACCACGATTATGTTCAATATCAGTTGCAGAGAGCATTGTGGCTTCCTGCCACAGAGAGTAGGCCGTTGGTCGCCACAGCCGCGCTCGTGATCTCGTTGAGATTGCTGCCACCCGCCGTGGCGTTAGCATCACGAGCCAGAAAAATCTCCGAGGCACTCTCTGCCGCTCGCCATCCATTTGCCGCGTTCGTCGTCCGGAACTGATGGCGAGCGCTCTATGAATCATGATCGGGAGAGGCACTGGCTGGGCCTGGCTGCTTTGTTCTTCAGTCCCGCTTCTCCACAGCTGAGCAGCAAGAGGCGAGAAGGGATTTTTGAGCGGCCAAAAAAAAAATGTGTGATGGTGCCTGCATCAAGCCACCTGCATCCGCCAAATATGACCTGGCGCTAACCTGGAAGCGGAGATTCTGATCACTTTTTAGCTTCTTCGCCTTTCTTTTTCTCCTCCTCTGGCGCGCATGACTCGCTCTCAGCATTCAAACCATTGTTACCGGTCAGCTAACGTCGTGACCGGCGCAACGTCGCTTGCCGCGATTTGCATCTGAACGCTGCAGTCCCTTTGGTCGGGCTTGTCTGGGGCGAGGGCGCATCCGGCTGCCTGAAGAGAGCAGCAGCAGCACCCAGCACCAAGAAAAAGACGCTCGCGAGTCAAAGGCCGGGGCGTCTCCGCTGGACGGCCTTCCGGGGCGTTGGGGGGCGACGATTGGGTAGAAATTTCATGCCCGTGTCATGTCGGGGGCCCACCCGGCCGATTGAGCGTCGCGTGGAAAGCGCGACAGGGATGCATCCTTGGACGCGCTCCCTTCTTTTTGTTTTCGCGAAGGAAGCTGTGAGCAAAAACCAAATCAATCATCGTGAGAGGGAGGGGCGAGGGGACTAGTTCGGGGAGGGGGTGTGGTCCGTTTGGGTGCAGCAGGCGAGTGAGTAAAAGTGACGAGGCAATGATGCGCGGTGCACATGCGGGAATTTAGGGCTGCTGCGTTTGGCGGGTGTAGAGGAGCATTAGCCGCTGGAGACATGTCGCTGCTATTGTAGAACGTGATGGTGCGATGATGAGGAAGTTTTGAAGTGGTGAGCTGATGATGATGACACTGGGTGGAATGCAGGCGGCGACAAACAAAAGCGATGGCGCTGGCTGGACCCGAGGGCCTCTGCACGGGGCGCAAAGTCACAGAGAGCCAAAAGCAAAGGGCAAGGGCAAGCAGAGCAGAGCGAAGCGTGAGGGACGGGGAAGGAGTGCTGGTGATGCTGTCAGTTGCGAGGCGGTCAGCAGCTTGGTTTTGAGGGTATGGAAGCGTTTCCAGTTCCACGCTGCAGCAGTTGCGCCGCAGCGGCCAGCCATGCATCCCCGGTGGCCTCGTCGATCCCGGCGGCGCATCCTTGCTTTGCTCTTTCCCTGAGCAGCATCGCCCTCGCCCTTCTGTCGCGCTGTCTTCCATCCATAGAACACGAGCCACGCTGGGCTTGCACTGGAGCTCTGTCTGCTGCCTCAGCTTCCGTCCTCTCGCCCATCCCACTCCCTCTCTCACCACATCACCACCCCCATCGCCAGCAGCTCTGCCCTTCTCCACGCCAGCATCGCGACTCCTGTCTCGTCCGCTGCTTCGAGCCCTCCACCGCTGCCTCTCGCCTATTCTTGGACGCTGTTTCACATCCTCAACCGGTGAGCTCCCCGCCGATTACGCACTTCAAACATCCAGGGGGCAAAGGGCAACGATCCACTGCGCAGCTCGCCGAAGCGTTGCGTTTGCGTCTCTGCCGTCTGCTCACCCTCCCATTTCCATCTCTCCTGCAACACCCTCTCCCTTTCTCCTTCTCTCCAGACCGGCTTTCTGCGGCAACTGGCAGGCACTCCATTTGGCAGCACACTCACGACTGCAGATTCGTAGCCAACTCCGCCCGTCATCTTCGCATCTTACCAGCGATCTAAACGTCAACCGGCCGTTGCGGGTGCAGGCATCATCCACAGCGAATGCCCTGTGCCAGCACTGCGAGCCTGCATTCCGCATCGCCGCCCCTGGGCCAATAGGAGGCAACGTTGCTCTTACGCACCTCTGCCTTGCAGCCTACCTTTTCCATTTTTTCGCGACCCGCCCAAGCAGAGGCGGCGAGCAGAAACAACAAACGCCCAGCCGTGCAGCAATCCTGCAGCCTCCATCCCACACAATCCGCCATCCCCTACCTCACCTTGCACTAGCCTCCAACGCAAGGCCCAGTATCGCGCGACACAGTTGTACAGCCTCCTCAGCGCTCCTTTTGCCCTGCTGTTGCGCCCGACTTCCACCACGCATCCAACTGAATCCGGTCTCTTACTCTTCAACTCCATCTCCGCCACGCATCACCTCCGCCATGCCGTACAATACTCGTCGCAAGTCTCTCTCCCTCCCATCCCTTGGTATCCACCTTCCAACCGGATCGCGCGCTGCAAATCGCTCACCGCCTACCACCTCCGCCATGTCACCGCCTGAAACTACGCAACAACCACCACCAGCGAAGAAGGTCAAGCGGTCGCATACCTCTGCCTCAACGTCACCGACGCCGACAAGCCCTTCTCGCCCTTCTGCGATCAGATTTCGAGATGACGAGCCCAAGAGCGCTTCAAGGATGGCCGAAAACACACCGCCACCCTCGCCGGGCGAGCACGGCGTCACGAAGATAGACACGCAAGGCATAGACGACGAGATTGTCGTTGCTGTGATCGAGCAGCTAGAGAAGACTGGTAACAGGCCGCATCTGTTGAAAGAGCTGGCTGCCGTCTTGTCGACGCAGCTTGCCATCGTCGAGAGGTACGTCTACAGCCCAACCACCCCAGTTTGCAACTCCTACTTTCCCAATCCCCTTAATTCGAATGCAACATAGACATGGATGTTAACTATTTTGGCAGCTCAGCAAACCAGTCAGCGATCATCTCCTCCCGTCTCACCACCTATCTCCGCCGGCCCTGGTCAGCTTTAAGCCCCTGTCCCGTCGGAAAGGAGCTCATTGGCACACACCCAAAGCGTATCTTCTTCTACCTCAGCACCTGTCCCCATCAGCCGTTCCCGGACCCTGATACACTGAACGCGCAGCAAGCTCAGCAGCGCTCCGCGACGAGAATTATCTCTCCATCGCTCTCATCAGCTTCCGGATCTGCCAATGGAGAAGACGAGCAGGAGCAAGCTGATCGCAATGCGCGATCGCGCGAGCAAATGTCGCCGTCACCAGAGCTGGATCTCGACCTCGATCTCACATCCGCCAATCTCGACTCCATTGACCTGGACATGTCGAATGACATCGACATGGATGCCGATCCTGATGTCGCGAGCCTCTCCCGGACTTACTCCGGTCGCGGTTCGCTGTCGCGTGATGGGACCCACCCCCCAACAGACTCGAACATGTCGCACAACCGCCGCGCGGTTAGCCCTCCCCTCGAAGGGGATGAGCGCGAATTCACACAGACTGCATCTGAGCTCCAAATGCTTGTGATGCGCAAGCGCGCCGAAGAGAAGGAAGAGCGTGAGCGCCGCGCCAGCCGCGAACTCTCTCTCGCCTCTGGTTCAGCTTCCGGCACTAATAGCGCTGGCGGCCCGGCGACGCCCAATTCTGCTGGCGCTAGTGATACCGATGACGCCGATATCAAGATGGAGTCAGCATCCAACCCAGACGATGAAGACGACGGCCCGGTCATTGTCGACGAGAGCGAGGAGACTTGCGCTCTGCGCAATCACGAAGCCGCTGCTGCCCTGTTCGGCGGGAGCGGCGTCGATGTCGACATGCTGAACATCGCGTCGCCAATGCTCACTGGAAAGGTGCATTTCGCGAGCAGCCCACTCGTCAAGCCGACTATGAACGTCAGCATCACGAGCGACAAGGTGCCCGAGAAGGGGCTGAAGTGGAGCGAGCTGGAGCTCCGCAGCCCGGAGACCGTCGATCTTAACGAACTCGACGATCTGTTCGACAGCTTTTGAGCTGGGTTGCTGAAAGACGCAATCTTCGATTCTGCTGCGAGTGCAGCGCGGTGCGAGATATCTGAGATATTCTCGGCCACTTCTTTGAAAGACACCTTCTTAGTCTTTGGTGCCAGAATGCAAGGACGGACAAAAGCAATCAGAAAAACTCCTCTCTCCTATCTCTCTCTCTTCTCCATTATCTAACCTCAACATGGCTCCGGCGTGGCGCTCGGTGGTCGGGCGCAAACGAGACGCGGGCGCTCTGAAGGGTGGCATTTTCGGGCATCTCTCATCTTATTCACGGCGGGGTGGGAGCAACAATTAGCATATTTAGAAGACTCTTTTCCGTCGTTTTTCGAAAGCGCAAGCAACGGCCTGATCTAGAATGATGTCTGTATTTCCTTTTTTTCGGTTTCTCGCTGACTTTTCCGCTGAGATATGTGGACTGTTGATGACGGCCGAGCAGGAAGCAAAAGTTGTGAATTGCTGATGTGGGGGACGTGTATGTCTAGGCTGTAGAAGTATGATGCGTGTGCGTTGCGAGAATTTGGCGGCGAAAGAAAACAAAAGTCATTTGCGGATTGGGTGTTTCGAGGTGTGGGAGACGTGGCATTGGCGCTGAGCTGTTTGTAAGATAGGCTGAGATACATTCTGGCGAATGACTGTATAAACAAGACTACTTATGCTATGCACACTTCGACCTACATACATGTCTGCTGGTGACGATATCTGGTGTACTGGTCATTCATGAATATGGAATGCATTGCCTCGTCAATCATGTTCAATTTAGCGGGTATAGAGCTATTATCAGCAGGCCGTCTCTCGTCGTGTAAAGCACTCCTCCACTCCTCCTACCCGTTCCCTTCGTTTTTTTCCAATGTGGGTTGGATATCAAAAAGTCGCTCTTCAAGAGTTTTAGTGCCACTGTCGGTGCTAAAGATGAAACCAACTCAGGTTCATCAAAGTATACAGCTTCGAGCGCCCTATGGTTGCTTTGACGGTCCAGTGGTCGTAAGAGAGTAGTTTTCGCTGTTCATTAATATCGCTTTTTGCCGTTAACCCCTCTTCCGAACTGTGTATTTCTCTTCCACGATCCGCTTCTTCCCATCTGCGTCGACCTCCTCAATGACCCTCCTCCTGCCATTCTCATCCGTCTCATCCAGAAGCACCGTCGAGTGCGGGCGCGAGCCTCTAATCTCCCGCACCTCCTCGAACCTCTCGTCAAAGTCCCTGCGCCTTTCGACTTGCGTTCGGTCGTCGAACTCTTCGCTCCTCCGATGGTCGTCAATGCCAGGCGGCGGCAGCGCGCCGCTCATCCTCGGACCGTCATCGTCTCGACCCCGACTCCTCGTCGGTAGCGATGCGCCACTCACCCTCGAGCCGCCGTCGTCGTCTCCGCCTCGATTTCGCGTCGGCGGCGGATGGAGGACGTACTCTTCTGTCTCTGGGTCCATGGCGAGCAGCTCTCTTTCCAGGTCCCAGAGCGGACTTTCGGGAAGTACGCGTGTCGACACGTTTCGGCTCTTGAATCTCGCCTTCCAGTAGATGTTTGGTCTTCCTTGCGGCCCATCTGGGTACTCGACGACCAATTTCCAGTCGTCCATGGCCTCGGGATCATACCGTCCGTCATCCTCAACTCCCGGTCCCTTCAGGCGGATCCGCGTTCTTACAGAAGGATGCATATACTCATGCGTATTCATCAGCGGACGGTCAAGCGACTTCGTCACATCATCCGGATCCGTAAGGAAGTACTGACCCGGCGTCCTTGTTTTACCTCCGCCAAGATTGTACAGCCCGGTCTTGGAGTCATAAATCTTGCCAAAGCCCCACGGCCGGACGCGCTTCCGCTCATGCTTGTAATAATCGATGTTCTCCTCTTCCTGCTGGATGATGAAGTGCCGGTGAAACTCGAGGAAGGGGGTTAGCTGGGCCATCATCCATGCCAGCGTCAGGTTCGCGAGCTGCTGGTCGTCGTAGCCGCCGCCGATGTTCGAATGCACCCCGGGAAACCAGACCTGTCGCAGATTCGTTCTGTTGCCCGGCGGCTTCTCCCACACAGCGGGCGCAAACGCGCTGCGCTTCTCGTCAAGCGCGAGCGCTTGGAACGCATTCTCGATGCGGTTCGATATCTTCGTGTCGTAGAACTGCATGCGGTCACTCTCGGCGGTCTGCAGCCCCACCTTCGTCAACCATCCCACTCTGGGGATGCCCAGCGAGCCGACTGTGTCGAACACCCCAATCGCTTTGATGCTCACGTTCAAGTCGGTCAGTCCTCTTCGATACAGCTGGTCCCGATAAGCTGGGTTTCTCGCGCTCGGCTTATTCGGAAATGGGATGTCTGGGTTCTTGGGGCGATAGTCCGGGTCGTGCTGGTGCTGGACGTCATGGAAGACTTCAACTAGTGATTGCAGCCCGCGCTTAGTGAGTAGCCCGACCTCGCTGATGAGGCCGGCGATGGAACGCGCGGTGAAGGCGCCGCGCGAGAAGCCGATTAGGAAGATCTCATCGCCGGGATCGTAGTTGTTTGAGAGGAAGGAATAACCTTCGCGGACGTTGGAGCCGAGTCCTTGGCCGGTTGTTCCTGAGAAAGAGGTCAGTATGGCCGACGCATTCAAGAGAGAAGTGGTGGTTTAGATCCAACTTTCGAGCAGAAGATAGTATCAAAGGAACCAAAGGAACCAGAGGAAAGCAAGAGAAATGATTGAAGTAATGTAGGAAGGCGCAACTTGAAATATGATAATATCCAGATTTGATGTGCATACATACCAGCTACGAAGCGATTAATTGGTAAACCTTCACTGCCAACCCCCTCTTGATAGTACACAATCTGCTGAATACCATCGCGGGTCTCGGACTTGATCGCTCTCGAAATGCGGGTGACATTGCTGGGTATAGCCAACGAGCCATTCTGCATGCCATTGTCGGAGTTCAGCCACGTGCCTGGACAATGTCAGCGGCGGCCACCCGAAGAGGAGGTTTGGAAGGAAATCAGACCGTCGCAGGCTACTATCAGTCTCTTGATCAGGCCTCTTGGAGGCCGAGCTGAGCTTGTACTGGGTGGTGGACGAGGAGAGCGCGAGGAGCGTCGAGAGTGGCTGGAGCGAGGGCGTAGGGAGCCGTCGGTTTGTTCTTCGGTGCGGGTGCGGGTTACGCGTACGACTTCGGACATTTTGAGGGGTTGTGAGAGGAAGTCAATGCATGTTATAGCGAGTCCGTCAGGAAGATGGAACTAGAAAATGTTGATGAAGCATGTAAAGTTCTTGAAGCACAAGCGGGTGAGCGGGTGGTCGCAGAATCTTGTGATACTGCAGGCGCCGGTGAAGAGCCCAACCTGGCCAGCGTCGCCAAGAGCAGGCGTGGTTGGATTGGCCACGTTCAAGGGAAATGTTTCACTGATGGTCAGATTATCTGTCACAGTGTCTGGGTCAGTCAGTTCGTTGTTCTTGGGGAGAAATTATGTAGGGTAGCAGGATCGCATTTGACCACTTGAATGTCAGCTGATCCGCTTATTCCAACTACAGCGTGATCAATTTGTACACATTCTATTTTCCCCAGTAAAGTGAGGATTGTCAGTGGCTGAAATATTTACGCCTCATGGTATGCCAGACAAGTTCACAATTTGGCGTTCATATTCGCCCTTCCTTTCTTCATCTCCTCCTCCAGTACCATGCCCATCCTTCCACCGCGGCTCCCGTCGCCGGGCCAGCCTTGCCCGCCTTCTTCCACACATTTTGCCTTCCATGTCGCAATAGTATCTTCTGCTGGCCATGCCCACTTGTCCTTGAAGTCCTCAGGACGCTGTCCTGTCAAGCACTGTACTATCTGATCTCCAAGTACTGGCAGAAATTTGAAGCCGTGGCCGCTCCCACCTGTTGCTACGAACAAGCTCTTCTGATACCGGGGGTGGTAGTCGATGAGAAAGTCCCCAGATGGAGTATCGGCATAGTGACACAGCCGAGCAAATGCAAATTGGCGGTCTCGAATGCTTGGGATGGACTCTGGTGCGCCTTTTGGAAGGGATCCCAGGTCTGAAGGAAGAAAGTCGCGCAATGCAATGCGGCACGCCTCGATTGCCTCCATGGGAACAGACTGCGCGGCATAAGGAGCAGATGGAGCCGTATGTGGGAGAGAGACTGTCACCTTCTCGCCGGTTTCTGGATGAGAGATCGTCGTCGGGTTGCAGTATCCATATCCGTGTCGCGCGAGCTTGAGGTAATTGTGTCGGCTTGCCTCGCACGAAGACCCGGCCTCGGAGTCCCTTGGCGGCGGAGGTGGAACTACAAATAGACCTGTAGACATGTTGAGCTGTGTGGGGCATTTGGAGAGGTATTCCTGCTCTTCTCTTGATAGCTCTACGTAGGAAAGGACCTGTCCAGTCGCGGTAACTATGCCGCGAAGGTCGACCAGGGCTGGGGACCATGCTCCAGCTGCAACAATTGTAAGCGAAGCAGTGAGTTTTGTGCCATCCGATAACACGGCCCCATCGATTCGGTTTCCGTCCGCGGATTTGATAAAGGCTTTGATGGTCCCGGTAACGAATCTTACTCTTCCCAGAGACTCGACTTGACGGCGCAAATACCGCATCGAAGCTTCAGAGTCTGCCCAGCCGCTCGTGAAGTTGATATAGCCCTGTTCGCCGCTCGAAGAACCGACTTTAGTTACTGCCCGAATCTCTTCTCTCGATCGCAGGGGCTCGAATCTCGTAGCCTGCGGAGACCCGCGCTCCTTTTCAAGCCGCTGCAAGTCTCTGACATTCGCCAAGCTCTTGGAAACGTAATCTCCATCCTTACCAGCAGACGTCAAGACAACTCCAGTCTCGTGATATCTGCCTTGCGCCCCGAAGTCTCCGCGCCAGTGGGCACGGGCAGAGAGAGCAAGCCGTGCGTAAGCTGGGTCCGCATAATCAGCGCGTATGAGCCGAGATGTATCAATCTATGGACATTAATGTTAATCGCTGCATATAGGACATAACATGTAGCAGAAGACTGAATCTGATGAGGACAAAATACAGGGACATCGTACACTTGCGCCATCTGTCGTTGGGAACGGCCAGCGATCTACAACCGTTATATCCGCTCCCTTAAACTTTGAATCTTTGCTTAACGAGTATGCCGTTGATAGACCAAAGACTCCCGACCCAATTATCAAGATTGACGAAGGAATTGAAACACCAGACATATTAGGAGGACTTGGAAGATGATGAAATTGTGATGAAGCAAGACTGAGGAGCGTAAAGCAACGTGAGGAGCGTCCGCCAACGCAAGCAAAACACGAATCAATTCTGCGAATATATGCACTTAGGAAGAGCGTCTACCAAGCTTGATAGCTATCGTCTTCCGGAGTTGACCTACCGGCATGCTTTATTCTTGAATAGGGCGTGAAATCCGCCCTTCGAGCGGGAAACGTCGGCAGTAAAATGTCGGCCCCTTGTCGGCGAGATCGCAGCTTCTTTCAACCTCACTTGATAGCTCCGTACTCTCTAGCGCTATACGATGCTTTACACGCATCCAACCACTGCCAATCCCTTCTGAGGAGTCACCGAAGCTATATGCTCGCCTGCAGATATGGCGGGCGATCCAGGCATCAATTGTTCTTGCTGGCGACAAGCGCTTTTCGCTCCGCCAGCAACAAGTCCTCAAGGAGAGCACGCGATGTAGCAAAGCCACAAGGATACAAGAGACGTGAGTGGAGCATCCTGTGGTCATAGAGTGTAACTGACTTCAAATAGCTGACTCCAGACCCGACAATGCACCAAGAGCATCGGATATCGCTTCGCCAACCCCATTACCGAGATCTAAGGTCTTCATCTATGGTTTTGGGACTATAGCCTTCGTCTCCGGATTATATGTATTCCAGATATGGCACTCAGTCTCCAAGCCAGCTCAACTCAACATCGATGTCTCCCCCGATGAGCCCACGACCCCTGTGTACGACACTACAGCGCAATATTACGATTCCGCAGTAGACAGCGTCGAATACTGGCAGGGAATTACATCGCTGAGGCGCAAGCTTACGCACCAGCTTTTCGGGAATGTCTTGGAAGTCGCCGTTGGCACAGGGAGGAATAGTCAGTTTTATGAGTTGAAGAATTGCCGGAGCGTTACGATGATTGATGGGAGCGGGCCTATGCTAGAGATCGCACGGAAGAGGTGGTCGGAACTGATGCGCTTGCCAGAATGGAGGTTAGATGCGCCTGAAAGGATTCGGAGAATTGAGATTAGACAGATGAGCGCTGATGATGAGATCCCACTTCCTGCTTCTACTGCAGCGCCGGATGGCAAGGTGATTGCTGGGTTTACTTCCATACTCAGCACTTTTAGCCTCTGCTCTCTCCCTCACCCTGCCGAGACGCTTGCACATCTCTGTACGATGCTGTCTCCACCGTCTCCCACGGCAGATCAATCTCAGCAGCCGCGCGTGTTGCTCCTGGAACATGGTCGTTCGCATTATGATTGGTTGAATCGGCTGCTGGACAATTCTGCACCTGCCCACGCAAAAGAACATGGATGCTGGTGGAACAAAGATATCGGCGCAATTGCGCAGAAGGCGGCCGATGCGGCGGGTATGGAAATTGTAAGCTTGAAGAGGAAACACTTTGGGACTACTTGGGTCATAGAGATGAGGCACAGGCCCGGTGTTTGGGAGGGGAAGCAAAAGACAAAGAGGATGGATAAAGCAACGAATTACCCTATCGGCAAGGACGAGAAGCAAGTTGAGAAACGAGCGTGGAACATTTGGCGTCGATGAAAGCACCCATGACTACCTGAGCAAGGCCCTGACATGTCCTGTTATCTAGCCGACGATGCGCCGTCGCGGTAAACGGATCATTTACTGCCCGGAAATCGCACAAAAACTACCTGCAGTACCGAAATACTTCCTCTCTCACAATCGTCGTTACGGATTTCCCAAAATCAGTTCTACCAAGCCATCGTGTCTCAAGCTACAAGTGCAATTCCGCCAGATGCCCAGACCATTCCTTCCCAAGGCAGTTCGACCGAAGGAACAGCCCTCGATCGTTTCACTAGGTCGATTATTGAAGGGTTCTCACCATTCGCGTGCGGTGGTGGCAGCGTCCGAATCAGCGAGAATCCAGGAGCGGATATGTTTGCTAGTATTACCTCCAATTTGACCGTCAAACCAGTCCAAATTCATTTCGGACCCAATGGATCTGGTCGTGTCTTGACTTTCCCTGCTGGTGCTGAAGATGCTGAGTCGCTCCAACACTTGATCGGATCATGCACGGACTCCAAGCTCGACGCCTCAGCATTCGCAACGACGTTCTCGCCATATGAAACTGGTATCATTGATGCTGTGTCACAGCTCCTCCTGCCGCAAATCACAATAAAGAATGCTTCTGGCGTTAGGGCTGAGCTGTCTGAATTGAATATCCATCGCGCCCCAGGTGGCAAGTTCAAGGTGCAGGAGATGCCGGAAACCCCGACGGAGTTTGGGCTTTTGATTGTCTGTTTGCCCGTCGGACACCAAGGTTTGTGAAATCCGAAGACCCTCATAGCTACTGCATACTACTTTACGCTTCGGTCAGGCGGAGAGCTTACTATTCGACACCCTACAATGGTGTCAACCTTTGATTGGTCTCAGAAGTGCCCGGAGGAAGATTCTGGAGAGACACTCAGGAGAGACATCCTCGACCACCTTGACAACCCTCCGCCTCACTTGCACTGGGCTGTATTCACCTCTGAGTGCGACCATGAATTTCTCGAAGTCAAGGAAGGCACCCGCATTACCTTGACGTACAAGCTCCACGCCAGGCCTTGTCACGGCACCCTCCTCGCCGGCGGTTTATCTCCGCTCGATCCACGTCAGCTCCGGCTATATATCGACCTCAAAACAGCACTTCGCGATCCAACCTTCTTCCCTGCCGGTCGATTTCTCGGTGTGGGCCTATCTCATCGATATGGCCATACCTCTACCGAGGTCGACGCGTTTCCTAGCCTCCTCAGAGGTGCTGACATGCACCTCTACGAAGCCTGTCGCGCACTCAGGTTGGAGTGTGAATTGCTCCCCGTTGTAGAAGTTGCGTACAACGGCTCGGGATTGGAAGAGCGGCCGATCAATTTTGTCGGTGAGCGTATACACAGATATACAGAGGGTGGCTTCCTCGCTAAGGGTGCGGCGATTCCCAATATGGTGCACTCTCTGTGGAATCCCGTGGATGCCAGCGTGTTCTGGCTGCGGTATCTGAGCTGGAAGTACGAGGAACCTGCGTTCTCGTACATTGAGGAGGGTGACGAGGGGCGAGTGAGGACGGTGTCTTCGGTCATGGCGATGTTCATTCACGGCCCTTCTCTCCAAGACCGTGTGGCGCGTCTGGATTATCTGTGAAGTAGCATGTCAGACAGGGTGGTAGATGAAGGCGTTTGAACTAGATATGTCTATACAGTTCAAGTAATAACTAAGGTTTCCTATTGTTTAATTTGAATAGAGCAGACACTTCAAGTGTTACCGAGTTCCTCGATACTATTTCCCAGACTGTGTATAATGTGTGATCAGTGAGCAGTCTAAGGCCGACTACCCGTACAATGATACATTTCAATTGGTGGATTTCCGATATTGGCACACATGTAGCCAGATGGGCATGGCTTTAACTTTATAGATTTCCCACAGTGGGCGTGAGAGGTACTCATAGGTTCTGGTTATAATGATATGTGCGCACAGGCAACCACTACACCTTGGGCCTATACTAAGGGACTCAGAGAGACTTTACATTTGACACTTGTGTCCTGAGGACATGAACAGACAGCCGCTATCCTAACTATAGACTTTACCAAGTTAGCGTAGAGGGTACACGTAGATTCTACTTATAATCGCATGCACGCTTGGAGAAGAGGAAGAATAAGATGGAGGAGTTGCCCTAGAGGGCACCAAGCCATCTAAGAAAGGCAAGGGCAAGGCCAAAGCCAAAAGCACTGTGCTAGTAGTAGTAGCTGGTAGCGCACAGAGCGTTGCCGCCATAGCCTTAATAGTAGCAGCAGAAGAAGCAGAAGATGAGAGCCTCTGGGAAGATCCAGATGATGCCGTCGAGTACACACCCGTCGAAGGAGAAGACTTCTATGCAGATGCATTCCTCAACGACGAGCGAGACGATTTCGCGCCGGAGGCAACATCAGACGAGGATAGAGAAGTGAGAGTAAGACATGCGTGGAGACTCCGATTATAATTGTATACGCCCTCAGACGGTCATTGTGTCTCTAGCAAATATCAAAGAACTCAGCGACTTTTCCAACTCCCCGCGTCCAGTCCGATGGTGCAAGTAGGCAGCCGCTATCCACACTATCAAGTTGCCTAAGTTAGCGTAAGGGTTGGACGTAGATCCTGATTATAATCGCATGCGCCTTCA
The DNA here is from genome assembly GCA_010015805.1 of Rhizodiscina lignyota. NCBI lineage: Eukaryota > Fungi > Ascomycota > Dothideomycetes > Aulographales > Rhizodiscinaceae > Rhizodiscina > Rhizodiscina lignyota. The sequence goes on from ML978128.1 coordinate 1,387,431, forward strand.
ATCATTCAATGCATCTCTGGCAAATATAGAAGACCTTAGATTTTAAACCTCTTGCATGCAGCTACACCACAACTCCCTAAGTCTCGTGATAATCGCCACCGATGACGTTATCGAATGAGAACGCATTCAATTACTCACAGAATCTATTTATATCCCTTAGGCTAACTTTGGGAAGTCCATATGTTTACGACTCTCGCTATCTGAGAACCAATGAAGCACTTCAAGTGAGTGTATGTACTCTCCAAGGTCTCAACTCATCGCGTCATTTGTGGCTGTGGGAAGAGCGTGAAGTCAATTATGATTGGAATGTAGGTTGAGTATTGATATTGTCATGTGCAATTTCAGCTATTTAGCTAGGTGTATCTACACCGTTCGTCGAAACCCAGCCGTCAAGAGAAAGGAAAATTCATTCTGGAATCATTGTGTGCCTATAGCACACCAACCGCCACACCGACCGCCTCACCTCCCCGCTACTCGCCAATGCCAATGCTATCGTGGACTTTCCACATGTGGTCATATACGGAACCACCGTCCACGAACATGGCCAGGCACAGGAAGCAGAAGTGCGTTTTGCACTTGGAACACTGCACGTGGTTGCACGTGCCCTCCTCCTTCTCAACGACCACACCGCAGCCCTTCATTGGGCATCGCTTCGCGTTGTGCTCACCCATCCAATCCACGAACAGCCGCTTGCCTTCGTTCGTGAGAGTCTCATACTCGTCACAGGAAATGTGGGGATGGCCGCTTCCCTTGCACATGGTGCAGATGGACACCAGGCAGCCAGAGCACTTGAAGTTGGACCCCGAGTTGACTTTGTGCAGTTGCTCGCAGCCTGGTGTCGGACAGAACATGTAATGGCTGCAGTACTTGCTGACGTAGGCCTCCATGGATCGTCGGACAAGCGTGTCAAAGTCGGGCTTCGAGAGCAGTTGGAAGAGCTCGTCGAAATTGAAGAGGTGAGTGCATTGGCCCTCGCCATCGCGGCCGTAGCACTTGATTGGTCGCAGGGCCTCAGGCAGAGTGCACAGCTTGACAAAGCAGGCACGACACCAGAAATGTCCGCACTTGCTGCGTATGGGATCGTCAGCGTCGCAAAGGCAGATGACGCACGGCTGCTCAGATTGCGGGTCGCTCGATGATGCATCCACTGCGGTGGGTGCCGCAAGGAATTCGCGGGCCTTTTCGACGTCTTCCCGAGTTCCCTTGATGTGGACATATTTTTCGTCGCCGGTCAGTGCAAACGTTGCACGGCCTCGTCCGAAAGACTGTGTAATTCGCTGAAAGCCTCTCGCGTATCCGATTTCGACCATGTCTTCAGTCAATTTTATGCGATAAACTTTGCCGTGGTGGTATTTCTTGATCCAGTCAACAAGTACCGCGCTCGCTGAGGCGACCCTGCTCGGAATGCCGAGAAGCCGAATGACCTTCTGTTCCGGAATCGTTTTCTTGAAGTCGCTGATTATGATCACATCATTTTGCTTACTCAGTCTGTGGAGTTCCCGAATCCCTTCTTTTGTCTCGAAATGGTCGTGCCAGAGTGGTGCTTTACCATCTTTGAGGATTACACCGGCGAGTAGGTTCTCGATTGCCGCCCTGGCTTTGATGAGAGCTGCCATGTCGGCGCCCTCAATGAGGATACCACGATTCTTCATGTCGCTGGGAGACATGTTCACTAGATGGCAGCGATGATCTTTCTCTCCCAGTTGTAGTTCTCGCCTTAAACGTCCCCAGAGAACGCCGAGCATCTCGAGGAGACCGCCAACGGGGCCAGCTGGAAGTTTGAAACCGAACAGGATGATTTGGTGTCCTTCCTTCTTCTTGGATGTCGAGAGGGTTAAGGGTTCGGGAAAGGTAGCTCTTTCCGGCAACGCTCGTCGAAAACTTCGCCCTTCGTCTGGGTATCTCTCCTGAAGATAATCCAATATTTGGAGGAACGCATTTTCGACTTCCATAGGATGATTAGTAAGGATTCTCAGCGGCTCACGAGCATTGCTGGAACGAAAGAACTTGAGAAGCATGCGGCCTTTCCAGTGAGAATAGTATACCCAAAGGTTCGGGATTTTGTCATGTCCGCAGTACCAGTCGCCGTGGAGCTCAAAGACGGTCACTTCCTCTGGAAAGTAGATCCTGTTGGCTTGCGCATGGATATCGAAGCACACAACTGCCCCGTTCATGTCGCGGACGGTTTGACGCTCCGACCTTTTGATCGAATTGGCTAGCTCCTGGTTATCATAACACATTGTTGTATTCAGTTCAAACGTCAAAGAGCGCACTTACGACTGATTCGTTTGTAGGGTGCTCCTCTTGTGCCGCGTGGCTCCAGCAACACGCGTCTCCCCTCCAGCAGATTCCTCTGGCGAAGTATCTGCACGGCCGCTGAGCCTTCGGGATTTTGGCGCCTCGTGTTTGACGGCCTGAAGACTGTGCGGCGACAGTGCCCTGGTCCTGAGCGTTTGTGGAAGGCTCTTCATGTGGAACATGGATGTAGGGACAATTGTCTCCATTTCTGCAGAATCCCCTCCTGAAGAATTTGCACGGTCGCTGATTTCTCGGATCTGGACGACGTTCTTCGCGTGGAACATGGACGAACCGACACGCGTCTCCATTCCGGCAGAATCCTCTGGAGAAGAAGATGCATACTGGTCGGGCATTCGGATTTGGCGGAGCTGGTGTTTGATCGCCTGCGGGAGGCGCAGCGGCAGCGCCTGGAGTGCGCGCTTCCATACTTGACGTGTTTGAAGGTTTGAAGGTTTGAAGGTTTGAAGGTTTGAAGGTTTGAAGGTGTGATAGTCGATATCTCTGATACTTATTTGTGCCAGATGCACACAACGAGTGCCAGGACAGCGAAGATGACAATGTCGTAGAGAAGAGCGAAGAGCATGTTTTGTTTTGAGCGCGGTGGCTGAAGTGGGGTGGTGACGTGGCGTCCTGGTCCGTGTAAGGCGGTGAAGCGCGGCAATAAACAGCGCAAAGCAACGGTTAGAGGCGGTGAATGAGGAGAGTTGTCAAGATGTTCAAGATGTTCACTTTGAATGCGAGTTGTAGAAGAGAGGAAGGAGGACCGAAGTCCTGAGAATGAGCTCTCTTTATATATCCCCAGAGCCACTTTTGGCTCCGCGGTTGAAGCCAGGAAATCGACTCCACGGTATGAGAGACATGGATAGGTTCCGTAGTCCAAGGGATGAAATGAGCTCCGTGGAGTGACACTTGATCTCTCCGCTATAGCCCGCCAATAAAACATCAAGTTGCTATTTCGGCTATGGTGCATACAGAAGCACAGTTGCATATGCGGCTTGCCTGAGATACTTTGGTAGCTGGTTGTGCCAAGTAGCAGAACTGAGATGATGGAATAGAGAATGACAACGTTCCACGCAATGGAAACTCTACTCTCTACCGATTAAGACTGTGGTGTTAAAACATAGATCAAGATAAAAAGAAAAGCCATAAAAGGGAAGCCAAAAAATAATATTATTATTTTGCTCCTTGCGGGAATTGAGCCCTTGCAGCAAAAGAAAATGGCAAAACTCTGCACCACCCCCGTCCTAATCTGATTAGGAGGGAGGAAGGTGCAGTTGAACCAGCATGAACTGGTTTATTTAATATTTAGTATTTAATTTTGGCCGATCTAGATCAAGTGTTAGTACTGTATGAAAGGAGCTAGGGCGCACCTTTATTTAATTGATGTCTCGCTGCCGCTATGCCAGAGCGGCAGGTCATTGACAGGGGAGCATATTCGAAAATTAAATATATAGTCAACAACATAACACCCGACAAAAAGCGGCTTCTCAAACGCTATTTCTTCCTGTCGACTCGCTCTATGCTTTAGTAACCAATCTTCTGAAATAGATTCATAGTTCCAGCCTGCTAAACGGAGATGTCAGTTAATTCCCCCATCAGCACTGTTAAAAGAAGCGAATGCAAGAGCTATAGCGTATCCAGGCCGCTGTACGAACTTAGCCATGGCTGCGTCTCCTTTTCTTATGGTATCGTCGTTCGCCAGCTCGCAGGTCGTAAGAGGTTCTCGTCCCATCTATGTCGAATTTCTTTCAGCGAGAGCGAGCAGTCATGAAGAAATACATTTCTCATCCCTTGAATATCTCTTTCCATCATTGTCACTGATGTAGCAAAGGAGCATTCCCCGCAGAGACATGTCCCCTTCGGCTCACATCAAAAGACGCGGAACTAGGGAGAAAATGGGGCAAATAGGGCAAGAAAAGGCGACAACGATACAGCATTAGAATCAAGTAAGGAGGCCAAAAGATAATTCCATCTTATTATTTCTGATATCGAGGTTGAGCAATGGATTTTTGCGGTCGTTTGGTGGAGACGAGACGAGACGACGTTGGATTTGGAATTTCCCCCCTTTCTTACATAATTCACTCGTCTCCCTCTAACCTCATTCTGCTCAGTTCGCATTCGTCCTCCTCCACTTTCTCCCCGGAAGATCCTCCGCACTGCTCTCCAGGTTACTGGGCTGGATACATGTATCCCGAGATGCCATGAGAGATGCAAGTGCAGGCCCTGAGCTCGTGGCCTGACGCATGCACGAACGCAGCGCTATGGAATTTCCGAGCTGCACACTCTGGGCACGCATTTCATCCCGTTATCGAGGAGACCGAGCTGTGATTTGTATTAATGTGCGCTCCATGCGCTCAATTGCTAGACTGTAGGTATCTCTGTGTGCCATTGCTAACCCTCAGACCTCGCTCTGCACCATGGCGAACCTCACAGCAATTTTCTCCATGCTCATAGCAGCAAACCACGTTCTGGACTTCAACGGGGTCGCCGATGCCTTCGGCCATATATCAATTCGCAACCCTAACAACAACGCTACTTTCTTCCTGTCCAAAAACCAGGCTCCAGCACTCGTCTCCGCCGCGGTAGACATCATCGAATATCACGTTGCGAATGGGTCCTCCCTAGACCCCAATGCAGCTGCTGGCTACGCTGAGCGCTTTATTCACTCCGAGACGCTGAAGCGTTTCCCGGACGTGAACTGCGTGATCCACGCGCACTCGCAAGCATTAGTTCCCTACAGCTTGGTCCACAATGTAGATCTGGAGCCGGCGTACGCCGTAGCCGGATTCCTGGGCGAGACGGTGCCGAACTTTGATATCGAGAAGTACTACAACAACAGCCATCCGCACGACATGCTGGTGAACAATAACTTCCTAGGCGCGGCGCTGGCTTCATACTTCACGACGCCCGCGACGAATAATACGAAGAGCACGAGCCCGGATCATACCTTTGTGCTCATGCGTGGACATGGATTTACGACGCTGGACGTTGACATCGAGACTGCCATCTACAGGGCTGTATATGCGCAGAGCAATGCGAATGTTCAGAGCCAGGCTATCGCGTTGACACAATCGGGCGGCATATTTCACGGAGGAGTCAAGTATCTTAGCTCGCGAGAGAGGGTGGACTCTGGTACGTTCAACCAAGCATCGGCGGGGAAGCCATGGCCGTATTGGGTGAAGCAGACGGAAGCGAATCCCTTGTACAAGAATGAGTTGGGGAGCCCTGTTTGATAGAGAAGTTGTAGTGACGTTGAGCATTCGAGTTGACTTGAAAACCAATATTACTGTGAACGTTAGAATACTGTAGACGCATAGTGTTCATATTGTCATGAATCGATCCTAAACAGTGTTGTACGTTCCGCATCGCTCAATCAAAGCCCTATCCAGCTTCGACATAAGCGCTGCACGCTAATGCATCCGTGTCCCTATGGAAATTGGACCGCACTTTTACCAAAAGATCAGTCTTGCGATAAAACCGGAAACACCTTCGTCCCTTGATGTAACGCCGAGTCAATGATACCCACCATCAGCCTTCCGCAGAAGATAACGCCCGAATATGCCACGCTCTGGTCGTCGAAACGTAAGAGGTCGTTCTTCACAGAACTATACAGCAGCCGAAGCCGCCTTCCTTCTTATCGCCTGTGATCAGGGCTGCTCTCGTCGCCGCCTCGAAGACATCGTCAACGCCCTCGCCCGTTAAACTACTGCACTCGAGGTATTTCCTCGCTCCAATGTCTTCCTTCATGCGGTTACCCTCGACCATGCTAGTGAACTTCAAGCTCTTCAGCCTCATGTCTTCAATGGCCATTGGATCTTCTCGCAGGTCCTTCTTCAAGCCCACTAAGATAATCGGCACGCCAGGGCACTGCTCCCGCGCCTCCTCGGCCCATTTGTGCTTGACGTTCTCGAGCGAGTCGGGTGTATCGATGCTGAAACCAATGAGTATGACGTGGGCGCGCGAATAGGCCAGAGGGCGTAGACGTTCATAGTCTTCTTGGCCGGCAGTATCCCACAAGGCTAGTTGCACCGACTTCCCGTCGACGCGGCAGTCGGTGACGTAATTCTCGAAGACAGTTGGGACGTATCGCTGTGACAAGAAGTATTAGAAAAGAACAGAATGTATATGGAGGGAAAGACGTACTGTTGGGAAGTATCCGAGGGTGAAGACGCTGAGGAGAGATGTCTTCCCGCAAGCGCCATCACCGATAATGACAAGTTTCCTGTGATGATGGTTTAGTAAGGCGCGCAGAAGTATGGAGAGCAAAATGCTCAACAGTCAATTGCAAAGACTAGCCTCGCAATCGTAGGCATCTTGCATGTGAAGAGGGTTGAGGGTACGTACCTCCTCATCACCTCGCCGTTCTGCGCCATGATGAACGAGGAAGAGAGACAAGGACAGTTGAGTGCGGAGTCTCAGAAGCACGGAAGGGAGGTGGAAATTGCTGAAGACGAAGTGTGTGGCAATGGGTGGTCTGCTTGCTGAAAAATTCGCTCCGGTGAGTTCGTGTTCCGAGAATAGTTCACAGATGGATGTGGGGAGACTGCAGTAGGTTGAAGTGGCAGCAGCTGAACGTCACGAATCCCGCTCCGGTCGCTCTTGGCCCAGAGCAGATTGCTGTCTCGGGTGCGAGTTATAGTCGCCGCGGTGGTGAAGGGGAAGAGTAACGTGAGAAAGGGTGACGCGAAGGGGAAAACGGCGTTGTATACGGTTGAATGCTACATACGCGCATCACCAACTGCTGTGGATTGCAAACCCGCGGCGTGGCTGTGCGGCGCTGTCCCAGAAATATTGGATTTCGGCCGCGCTCCCAAGCGAGGCACGGGGTGGGGTGAGCTTCCGGCGAGCTCGTCAGTGAGCTGGACAGATGAGGAAGCAGGAGCGGAAGGTGCAAGGAGGATGTTTGAGAGACAATTGCTTCGCAGCTCAGCCTGAGGAAGATGTACGTAAGGGCGAGTCCACTTGCACCCACCGGAGGGTGAATGCGCCTAATGCGATGTTTTGTAAAGAAACGCCGTGTCGGGCTTGACGCGTCCGCAAGCCACCATGTAATGCCCCAATCCGGCTTAGCGCTGCCTCAAATTACCCTGCCCTGCGAATCATCAGAACACCCGCATGCCTCTCCGTCCATCAAGACACCCCTCAGCTGCAAGGCACGCCACGCACATCTGTAGCAGACCGACCACAGACTGTTCCGGCGGTCCGTCCCCTATCGGTGTTGCTACCTATCGCCATTTCAACAACCAAGCCGCCCGGCGTTCCTTCCCACCAACCTTGGAAGCACATTCGACATCCCCTCGACAACTACCTTCCTCTGCCACACCCAGCACAACAACACCCACGACCCTGCAGACATCACCATCACACTGTCAGTGACACACGACGCAAGGCTGGGATAAGTGGTGGTGCTTAAACCTCTGCAGTACATGCGTGCCTCCTGCATCTGAAGCAGCACCTCGACAATGAAGCAGAAGAACAAGCGCAGGCAAAATGCTCCCGCAAAGCCGACGGGTCCCACAACAACAACAACAACACCGCCAAAGCTACCCATGCACGCGCAACCAGAGTCGGCACTCGCGCTGCCGGAGACGACGTCGGCCGATCAGGGCTATCCCGAAGGCGAGCCTTACGACCCTGCAAATGGCGACGACCCAGACTACTCTGACGACTATGGCGACCAATATCACCCCGATGACGCAAATGGTGTCTATTCCGCGGATCATATCACAGCTAATGGCAGCCGCAAGAAGTCGAAGAAGAAACGCAAGAATAAAGGCCCGGGTGGAGAAGTACCCTACGACGATTTGGCCTCCTCGGGATATGTGCCTGGCCACGCACACGGCGGCCCACCTCCTCCACCCCCTCCGCCACCATCTATGGCTCGACCAGTCGTGAAGTCGCGCGGCGAGAAGGACCGCATATGGAATACGTCTACACAGGAGGAGCGCGAGCGCATCAAGGAGTTTTGGCTGTCCCTCGGCGAAGAAGAGCGCAAGTCTTTGGTCAAAATCGAGAAGGAGGCCGTGCTTCGCAAGATGAAGGAGCAACAGAAGCACTCGTGCAGCTGCACCGTGTGTGGACGCAAGCGCACAGCGATAGAGGAGGAGTTGGAGGTCTTATACGATGCTTATTACGAGGAGCTTGAGCAGTATGCTTCACTTTTTTCCAGGCACTCTCGGGCTAATGTTATTGGTTATAGACGCTCCAATGACATAACCTGGAGGCCCGGCCCTCTTAGATTTACGAGTAAGGAAAGCCAACAAGTGAACAGGATAGATCCAAACCGCATTCTCCCCCCTGCAAGCGCCGGCCCGCGGCTTCGAGAGCTTGCAGACGACGAGGATCCAGACTTGGAAGATGATGAGCTGGATGAAGATGAATACAGCGACGACTACGCAGATGACGATGACTACAGCGAGGAAGACGCTTACGCGCCTCATCCTCCAGGTCCCGCTGCAGACCTCTTCAACTTTGGCCAACACTTGACTGTCAAGGGTAAAAAAGCCGCAGAATTCCTCATGTCTTTTCGAGCACTAGTAACCTCTACAGGTGGAATCCTGACTGTGGCCGACGATTTGCTCAAGAACGACGGCAAGAAGTTCATTGAGATGATGGAGCAGTTGGCGGAGCGCCGAATGCAACGCGAGGAAGAGGCGCAATTCGCGGCTGCCGGCATGTCCCATCCTCATCAAGATTATGGTCACAATCATGGCGATCCCGACGACGAGTACGACGACGAGGATGACTATGACAGCCAGGACTATGACGATGAGGATGAGGACGAGGATGACATGGTATAATAGTTATCAGAAGTCCTTTTCATTCTTGCTAATTTTACTAACTGTAGCAGGACACGATGACCGAAGAGCAGCGAATGCAAGAGGGTCGGCGCATGTTTCAGATATTTGCGGCTCGAATGTTTGAACAGCGCGTACTACAAGCGTATCGAGAAAAGGTCGCTCGAGAGCGTCAAGAGAAACTGTTGGAGGAGTTGCAAGAAGAAGACAACAGCAAGCTGCAAAAGGAGGCCAAGAAGGCTCGAGACGCGCAGAAGAAGAAGGACAAGAAGAGGGCACAGCAACAAGCGAAAGCGGAGGAGAAAGCTCGTAAGGACGCTGAGGTTGCTGCAGAGGAAGCTGCCAGGAAGGCGGAGGAAGAGAAGAAGCAGGACGAGCAGCGACGGAAGAAGGAAGAGCAACGTCAGAAAAGAGAGGCTGAGAAGAAGGCCCAAGAAGAGGAGCGGCAAAAGAAGGAGGCCGAGCGGCTGAGGAGACAGCAGCAAGAGCGCGAACGTCAACAAGAAGCTGAGCGCAAAGTTCGCGAGCAGAAAGCTGCAGAGAAGAAAGCACGCGAAGAAGCTAAGAAGAAAGAGCGCGAAGAGCGCGAGGCTAGGGAGAAGGAAGTTCGAGAGAAGAAAGCTTTGGAGGAGAAGGATCGTAAAGAACGAGAAGCAAAGGAGAAAGAAGAGCACGACGCAAGGGAGCGGGCGCGCAAGGAAGAGGAAGCAGCCAGAGTACCAATACAACCTCCGCTCATGAAACGCCCTTCTGGACCTGCGGCTGTTCCTATACCTCCAGGCTTGCACAAGCAGCCGTCCTTTTCTCCGCAAGTAGCTGTCGCAACGCCTGCTATACCGAAAGCTCCCACTCCGAACAAGCCAAGACAAAACTCCCGCCAAGGTTCTCATGGTTCTTCACCAAAGACTCCGGCAGTCGGTCCTGGCAAATCAACCTCTCCGAACCACCCCGCCGGACCGGGAGGCTTGAAGCAGCCGGTGCAGATTCTGACTAAACCCCCAACGAGCCAGCCACAAGCACAGACGCAGCCACAGCAATCAACCTCGCCGATTGGGCAGGTGATGCCGCCTCCCGGTATGCCAAACGCTCCATTTGCTCAACCTCCAGGCTTCACCAACTTTCCACCTCAAGGCCAGATGATGCACAACATGGCCCAGCGTGCTCCGATCGGTCAGAATATGCCAATGTTCCCCCATCAGACGCCGCAAGTTCCCGGTCAATACAGAGGATTCCCTCCTCTGAACGGTGTTCCGCCAAGCATGAACGGCGCAAACATGATGCCCATTGGCCGTGGCTTCTCACCCGAAGCGCCGCCGGGTTTCCAACCTCAGCAGCCCATCGGAACTCCTCAAGCTGGCAATCAGTTGCCTCCGTTCAGCGGTGCAAGTCGCGAGTCGCTGCCATCGCATTCACGGCAGCAGTCTGGTTCTGACAAGCCGTACGAGCCGCCTCCAATAGCCCCGCCAATCTCACGTCCCGCGCCAATTCAACGCCCGTCAAGTGTGAAGCCGCACGAAATAGGCGAAGACAACTCGAGCACGAACGCAGACGTAGAAGACCTCACCAAGCACCTTGGCAGCAAAGCACTTCTCGATGATGCCGAGGACGAGGATATTGAGCCCAACTCAGCAGAGACCCGCCGCTCTAGTAATCAAGCACCAGGCCTGCCGCGCGCAAGTACGTTTGCGTCGCCGTTTGCGCCACCGAGCCAGCTTCGCGCCGATCCGTTCTCCAGCACCTGGGGTACGCCTGGCCTCGGCGGCTTCGCACCTCCGGGCATGCCCACCGCAAACACCTGGAGCACTACATCTCCGCACCAAGGTTGGGCTGGCAGTCCATTTGCCGGTAGTGTTTTCGGCACCCCGGGCGTGCACGCTGGCCCGCAAAATCGCCGTCCTCAAGACGTAAGCCTAACCCGTCCACAATTTGTACGCAAGCTCGTGTGCGCCGCGTGCAGGCAACTGTCTGGACAGCACCCGACCTCGGACGGCTGGTATGAGCTAGGCATTGTCGGCCGACAAGTTGACCAATTGCGCCCGTTGAGTGAGACTCCTGTACCGCTCCCCGAGCTTCTGGGGATCCTTGAGAGTAATAAGCCCGGCACAATGTTCAATGGTGGGGGCAAGATCGAGGTCAAGCACGAGGCGGCTGGCAATCGGACAATGATCAAGTTGGAAGAGGCTCCTGGAGCGATCGGCACACCCGGGGGACATGATGCACTGGGAGGGCTGGGCGTCAGTGGCATGGCAAGTCCGGCACTGAATACTGCACTCCCGTTCGGTGGACTGGGCGCGAGGAACTTCCTTGCTGGCGCCGGTCCCGGTGGCTTTTGAGGACTTTCAAGGAAAGATGCGAGTGCGGAATTGCGACTCACGACTTCTTGCTCGAGCCTCCCGTGTACCAGTCCAGTACACGAGAGGGGCTTTTCTCTGCATTCTCGAGGTTTTTGATATGAGTTCTGGTGTAGTGCATTGAAGACAACCCGCGTTCTGTGGTTGTCTGGCTTTTCTTGAGGCATAATGTCGTGGACTGAGACGATTCGGTCTAGGCATTCAATTGATACAATTACACTTCACTTCTCGATCCTCTGATAATACATGCGTGACCGCGAGTGATTTTGCCTTGATATACTTAAAGTCCGATGCAGAATCGTGCGACGAGGCTTCCGTCCATTTCGCATCCCTTTGAAAGAACCAAATTATACGATGCCTTATAGACAGACGACACTACCATCCCACAGAACATTCACCTCCTCCACGCATAATTCCACCCCTCGCGGCTCGGATACTCTGTCTGCGCCCTCGCATACTCAATCGGCACTCCGCTCCCGCTATTCTTCTCCCCGCTCCATACCCCCCTCTTCATCATCGCTATCCTGAACAATCTACCCTGATCCTTCCCCCCTTGCCCTATCGCCTCGCTCATCCCGGCCTCGTCCAGATGCCGTAAGGCTTCGCACGCGTCGCGCATGCTGTTGTACAGGTTCTCCAGGTCCTGCTGCTGCGCGGCGCGCTCCTTGGCGCGGAAGAGGTTCCATGCACGGTGGATGGTCCAGTGTCGCAGGGAGCGGTTGCGCGAGAAGCGCAGGGGACGGGGGAGGGCTGGGTGGTAGAGGGCGTAGCGGATTAGTTCTGGGGGATGTTAGTGTGTGCTTGGGAGGGGAGATTGCAGGAGGAGAGCAAGGCAGGGATGGAGTAGCGGAGGGCGGAAAAGGTTTCAGAGGAGGGAGCGGACTTATTCGTGGGTCTGTAGTTGCTTGGTTCTTATTCTTGCGCTTCTGGAGGGAGGGTGTGGTTGAGAAGGAGGCCGTCTGGATGAAGGATTGAGAGGATGGGAGTAACCTGGAGGGTGACGGAGCTTGCTGTACGTGAAGACAAGGAGATGTCCGTGGCCATGATAGCCATCTTGATATTGAATTGCTCGCCATGGTGGATCGAGTACTATTCGGTACGCCAGACGAGAGCTCGATGATAGAGTTGCGGCTCTTTCTTTCCAAGGCACTAGAGCGGAATAGGATAGCGCTGGCGATAGGGCTGAGAAGCGCGGTAAGCGCTCGGCCAATGAATCATCAGGCACAGGAACATGGGGAAGCTCGCGCGCCCGCTTCGACCTGCACCGCTTCAGCTTCGTCATCGCACACACCTCCAATCTTCTTCCGCGTCGTGCATCTCCTCCGCTCTGCGCTGCATACTCATCGAAGCTTTCTGTTTCCTTCTGTCGCGCAAAATAGCAAGCGCGCCTCAACATGGAGCACGACAAAGCTATCCTGGAGGCCTCTGCTCGCCATGCGAAGCCTGAGGGCCAGAGCTTCGAGTACGGGACCGCTGGGGTGAGTTTTCCTGACATCTTGGAATCACTTGCGATCAGTTACTCACAATAGCTACAGTTCCGCATGAAAGCGTATTACTACTCCTGGAATCATTCCTCGAGTGAATCACTTACATATGACAGAAATATCCTAGACTCCACCGTCTATCGCGTCGGCCTGCTTGCGGCGTTACGTTCGAGAAAGCTGAATGGGCATACAATTGGCGTCATGATCACGGCTAGTCACAATCCACCACAGGATAACGGAGTCAAGCTTGTGGATCCAATGGTAAGTCTCAAACTCAAGTCGTGCTCCCAGGGATACTCATAGCTAACTTCCGGCCAACAGGGTGAGATGCTCGAGGTTCGATCTTGCTCCTCTCTCAAATGAGTGAATACCTGCTCGATCATTAATAGATCACAGACCTCCTGGGAAGCCTATGCTACCGAGCTCGCCAATGCCCCCTCCGATCAAGCCCTCGTTGATGCCTACCACAAGATCGCCGAGTCCCAGAAGATCAAGCTTTCCGCACCTGCGCGTGTCATATTCGCCCGTGACACGCGTGCTTCCGGTTCCAGACTCGCTGCTAACCTCGTCGACGCCCTCAAAGCTACAGAAGTTGACTACGAGGACTTCAAGCTCCTCACAACCCCACAGCTGCACTACCTGGTGCGATGCGACAACACAAAGGGCACACAGTACGCATATGGCGATGTCAGCGAGAAAGGTTATTACGAGAAGCTGTCGGATGCGTTCAAGCGTGCTATGAAGGGTCCTTCTGCCTCGAATGGCACCTTGACGGTCGACTGCGCGAACGGCGTCGGTGGCCCGAAGCTCAGAGAGTTAATGAAGTATCTTCCCACAGCCAAGGACGGCGGCATCGACATCAGGGTCGTCAATGACGACGTGCTCAAGCCCGAAATGCTGAACGTGGAATGCGGCGCCGACTTCGTCAAGACTCAGCAGCGCGCTCCGCCATCTTCTAAGGCCGCTTCTGGCGATCGCTGCGCTAGCTACGACGGTGACGCGGACCGCATCGTCTACTACTTCCTCGAAGGAACCACTTTCCGCCTACTTGACGGTGACCGCATCGCCACCCTGGCCGCATCCTTCCTCGCCGATCTCGCCCGCACATCTGGCCTTGTGGAGGAGCTAAAGGTGGGTATCGTTCAGACAGCTTATGCCAACGGCGCGAGTACGAAATATGTTGAGGAGAACCTCAAGATGGAGGTGGTATTCACGCCCACTGGCGTCAAATGGCTGCACCACGCTGCCACGCGCTTCGACATCGGCGTGTACTTCGAGGCGAACGGTCACGGCACGGTCCTATTCAGCGACACAGCGCTCAAGGCCATCTCGCAATACCAACCGAAGTCCCCCGCTCAAGCTACCGCCCTCGAAACTCTGCGCGCTCTGACAGACCTCATCAACCAGACCGTCGGCGACGCTCTCTCTGATATGCTCCTCGTCGAAGTCATCCTTGCGCACAAGGGTTGGACACCCAAGGAATGGCTGAACACATACGTCGACCTACCAAATCGCTTGCTCAAGGTCGAAGTGAGGGACCGCGGCATGTTCAAGACTACCGATGCCGAGAGACGCCTCGAGAGCCCACCGGGCATCCAGGAGAATATCGACAAGCTGGTCGGCCAGTACCGGAACGGCCGCTCATTCGCACGTGCAAGCGGCACGGAGGATGCGGTGCGCGTGTATGCGGAGGCTGCGAGCCGCACGGAGGCGGATGCACTGGCGCAGAAGGTGGCGGAACAAGTAAAGATACACGGCGCCTAAGGGTCTCGGTGTGGTGTGATGGCAATGGCGTAGACAAAAGTCCGGTGGTACTTTAAATGATGCTTTACACATGGGTTTCTCTTGCCGTCATGGATTGCGCGGCGAATAGCGGGCATGCTCTGTTGATGATAAGCACGATCTGGGAATAGGAAAAAGCAATGGAATATATCAAACTCTGGCAAAGTTGAACGCATTCTTGCTGGGCCTCCCGTTATTCTTGAATACATCCTACGTACACATGGTAAGTTCTACTTCGGGAGTTAGAGATTGAGGCTACGGCGTGTTTCCCTGCAAAGTGTGGACTTCGTGAAAGGAGAGCATCGAACAGGATGTGCCTCGACGTTGTGGCATCGAATACAGGAAGTGAAGTGCCTTTTTGATATTTCATCAAAGCCCGGATAGACGGGATGAGTGGAGTCCGCGTGGGATTAAACGCAGACTTCCACTTTCAACTTGTCAAGCTCATCTTTCACATTTCCCACAAGACTATGCATCAGAGTGGCCCTACAGAAGTCCAATTCTGCTTTTGGACCCGAGCTGACAGGGATTTTAAACTGTGCGCATGATATCTGCAATGGGATCCCTTTTCCACGACAACCAGAAGCAAATCTTCTAAGGCAGGCTTAGCAAGCTACTTCCCTGGCAACCTCGATTCTAAACTTACCAACATACAGAAGCTTCTTAAAAGTGCTGAAGATGGCTGTCATAGAGTTGTTCCATATACTGTTCGCTCGCTAGAAACTAGTTCTTTCGTACACCCTAACAGTGACCCAAGCAGGTACCTACAGATGCGGCACAGCCCTCATCCTTCAACGAATCCTTCTAGGCACACCACGTTGCAATGGCTTCCTTCAGGTACATGTTTTAGCTTTCTCGTTCTTGTCTCGCAGGTTCTCTACACTCTTCACATGTCTTCCAACAGGTTAGCGCATTTTTATTCCTTTGCTCAAAAGCACCCCAGCTGGGGTGGTAAGCAATTGCACACAACATGGAAGGACATCCTCGAAGATGGCCACGACCCGAACGAAGATTGGGACTACGGCAGGAGGGGCGATAGAATACGCACCTCACCCTTGTTCGCAACCGTCTTGGACGACGAGCTCCAGTTGGCAGAGTTGTTATTACAGTATGGCGCCAAAATCGAAACCCGCAACCTGGAAGGCTTTACAGCACTGCATGAAGCCATTATACGAAATCGTAAAGACCACGTGCAGCTTTTCCTAGATCATGGAGCGGACCTGGAGACTCAGGTCATATCGGGGCCTCTGGAAGGAGGTACTGCAGTTCATGTGGCTGTGGCTGAGGGCGTGGTGGATATGATTGGCAACTTTCTACAACGCGGCGCTAATCCACAAGCAAGGACTCGAGTTGGGTGGACGGCTGTCGATATCGCGATTCTGGACCGCCAGGAGACGGTGCTCGGAACCCTGTTGAAATATGTTGATGTGTCGACTACACTATCCGATGTCTCCAGTGGCTTGGAACAAGAGCCTGGGGATTCAGCGGCGCGCGATAATCCATCTGCCATTGCATATCACTTGATTGAACATGGTATTAGTGGCACTGAAAGAAGGCACAGAGACCTATACCTGAACTGCTTGACCAAGATCACCCGAGCGCAGTCATTCAGCACTGAGAAGAGCACGGAACTCGCCCGCATATTGATACGCGAGATTGAAGCTATGCTAATGGAAATTGCTGGGTCACCTGGTGCTCTTACTTGGTCTCGGAATCTGTGCTCACAATGCGAGCGGGTTCAGAGTCAAGATGCTCACAATATGTGCAAGGCCTTTGAGCACAGTCCGGACCATTCTGCCCTAACGTCCTCGGCGTCGCGTGGTTGTTCCCTCTGCCTCTTCATTGCCGACTCATTGCGCCAGCACTGGTGCTTATTGACTCAAATTAGCAAAGAATGGAGAGAAGAGTTTGGCATTAACTCCTCAGTCCGCCTAAGAATTGAGGATGAACGTAAAGGTTACCCATTCGATAAATATCAAATCATCATGGTATGCGGGGACAAGATCGCATTTATTGATCTGCATCAATTGGGAAGTAAGCATTATTGTATCATATGTCCCATCACAGTAATAACCTCAATAGAACAGCAAAACGCCACAATTGCTCGGACGAGTCCTTCTGACGCCGAGGGAACTGGCTCGGATCGAAGTCTTGCAGCTGCAAAAGCTTGGTTGCAGCGATGCCTTGAGGAACATCCATCGTGCCAGCTGGGGCCGATGGGCACGCTTCCAACGAGGGTTATTGAGGTGGGTGACGAATCAACATCGCCTTACATTTATATTTCGAAAGGAGAAGAGGCGCGCTATGTCGCCCTATCCTGTTTCTGGGGAGACGATCAGAGCTTCTGCTCTGTCACTTCGAACATCGACGAGCGGACCAAAGGCATAATGCTCGCGGACATGCCAAAGACTCTTAGGGAGGCTGTCGTGGTGGCCAGAAAGTTTGGTATACAGTACCTTTGGGTTGGAGCGCTGTGCATCTTACAAGACTCCGAAGAGGACATTAGGCATGAACAAGCTTGCATGGGTGACATCTACGCAAATGCGTTCCTAACGATTGCGGCGAAATCCTCACCGAGCTGCCACGATGGCCTCTTTCGAAGAAGAAGCTCCAGGACCTCCTGGTTGCCATTAGACTTTCGCCTCCCATCAGGCGCAAGACCGAAAGAGTCGCAGGAGAATGATCGCGTAGATCATGTCCGCACTTCGAACATCAATAGATTGATGGTTCTGTCGAGCTCTTCTCGGTGGCCTGATGATGGTGAAACACCCATTCTAGACACGCGTGCCTGGGCGTTGCAAGAGGAATGCCTTTCCCGACGGACGCTCAGCTTTGAGAAACATGAGTTGAGTTGGAGTTGCGTAGAATCGACGTGCTCCGAATTTGGGCCAAGCAATGGCGTCGATCACGACAAGTGGCTATATCATGTGAAGCGCGCGCTCGTAACAGGTCTCTCGGGCCATGGATCTGTACAAGGCGTCGGGATTGAACGTGTTTTTGGCTACTGGCTTGATATTGTGGCAGAGTTCTCTCGGCGCAAGATCTCCAGGCCTGCAGATAAGCTCTCCGCCATTGCTGCTTTACAGGCCGCGATTGGCAAGCTTTTGGAGGACGCACCCGTGGCAGGCATGTGGCGGAATCGCTACTTCGTACAGAGCCTTCTTTGGAAAGTCGACACAAAGGAGACCGAGGACAATGGGATTGCTTGTCGCTGCCCCTCCTGGAGTTGGGCTTCCGTGCCGATGCCAATAACCTATGTAAAACCGGACCATGGTGAAGTCAATGACATGAAATGGGGCCATGACACGATCTATTTTCCCGAAGTACTCTCCTGGGACGGCATTGTCGGAGACGAGCTCGATGGTGACATTCACGGCTGGGTCGCTTTACGCTGTAAGTTGTTGCGAGATGATGATTTGGTAAGTGACAAAGAGCCTTTTGTGTAACTGGCGAAGACCTTACGCGATCTAATTGACTGGTAGAAGCCGAAAGAAAAAGAAGCTCTGCGCTTTGAGACATGGGACGATTCTATAAATGCCGCAACAGATGTTTGGCTTATGATCGTTAGAACTTCACAGTTCGTGCCGGCCCTGCGCCACAGAGGCGGGCATACTTACGAGATTGACACGAAGTTCTTGCGTCTGGAACGAATTGCCCCAGATAGGATGGACTTTAGAAGAATCGGGCTGGCACAAGGCACGTCCAAGGCCGTCAGATGGCATGCGAGAGCTCGAACCGAGGAAATACGGCTTTTCTGAGGCATTGATCTGAATAATGAGAGAAGTATCCAAACTCGAACGCCATCGTATGCCACTGAAACAAAGCTTCCCATCTACTTCATGTTCAATGCAAACCCGAACAAGTTGTCCATCGCAACCCACTGTCTCCCGTTCTTATCCAAATAAGCTCTCACTACCTCCCTCGCCGTGTCGAACCTCACGCGGTTCAACTCTGCCAGCACACCCGCCTTCTCCACAGTCTCTTCAACATTGCCTCCAGCATTCTTCCTTGCCCTTTCCTTCGCCTTGCCTACGTCAAACAGACCCTGCAGATACAGCAGCTGATTGTACATCATCCTCTCCGTGTACTCAAAGTTCATTCTCCCCAAGCATCCTTGTCCCAACCCCTTCGGTCCGAGACAGCGATGCCCGTATACGCTCATCGTTCGCGTACGGTTCCCGCAAGCTGGGTCGTCGCACGCCAGCCACGCGGCATAGTATCGTGCGGTATGCTGGCGGATCTGGGCCTCCAGCTGCGCGACGACGCTGAGATTCGAGAGACTCTTGCCGCATTCAGCGCGTGGGCACTTGAAGCCTTCATGGCTGACCACTTCAGGCAGTACCCCAAGGCCTTTGTACACGAAGGAGTGTGTGCAAGAGGGGCAGCGCAGTGAGAGTGGCTTGGCATCCTTGAAGCGGATCTCATCGGGGATCTGGGACTCCAACGGCATGATTTCTGCTTCCTGTGAAGTGCCATTGCCCGATGACGAGCTCATGCGGTACTTGCTTGTATCTAGACCTAGACACTCTGCCAGACGCGTGATATTCGTGCCGGAGATCGGTGCACAGAGACGCTCCACAGGAGGCAGGATCTGTTTGTGCATGTAGTATTCGATATCTGGCTTCAACCCGCTATCCGCCTTCAGCACTTCATCAAGGGGAAAGGCGTTCGTCGCTGCACTCTCAGCAGAGCCGCTGCTGCTGCCTGTGATGACGAACGACATGACATCTTTGGCCTTGACGTGCTTGCCCTTCGCGATCTGTCGAAGCGCGACTTGGACGGATGGCATGGACTTTGCGTTCGGATACTCCTTCGGATCTTTGCCGAGCTGTTGAAAAATTGTGTATTTGTGCACGGGGACGGAGAAGGAGCGCATGGAGGAGGCTAGTTGGCGGAGGTAGTCGTGGATATTTTCGACAACGGTGTCGGGGTCTTCGCCCGAGAGCAGGAAGGACAGGAGTTTGCTGTGGCAGGTCAGTATGCTAACACTAATAGTAGAATGAAGCTGTCTTACGAAGATGTCTCTTTGGACAAGGCACAGTATTCTCTTCGGCGCATGTCGAGGCCCTTGACTTCTAGCTTTTCGGTCCATTTCCCGTCAACTTCAACCATGTTGATCGCCGCATACTTCTTCTTCGCATGCAGCAGGATTCGGCGGAAGACGTTGTCGATATCAATCTCAAGGAGTCGATACCGCTCATTGACCGAGCGCTTGAACTCGTTACCGATCTTAAGCGCATCCTGCATGTTGTCCATATTCGTGTTGATCATGACGGAGTCAGTGTCTCCATAGATGACGCGAAGGCTTGTGCTCTCAGCAAGCTCCTTGGTGCTGCGTAAAATCTCTCGTCCCTTGTAGGTGGTGAGCATAGCGAGAGGTCGGGCGTAAAATCGAGATCTGGTATATCCAAGACAGCCATACATGGAGTTGGCTGTGAGCTTCAAGGCCAGCTGTTTGATGTCCCAGGTAGCGAGTTGATCTGGATTTGCAGACTTGTCCTTCATGAGCTTCTTGACCTCTCGACGACGGGTGACAAGAGTTGCGATGAGCTTAGGGAGGATGCCCATGGTTTGTTCGGCTGGCACCTCTGGGACTTTCTCATCTTCCTCGGACTGTTCATAGTCAGTAAACTCTTTCTTGAGCCTCTGTTGCAGATTTACTTACGATATCTGCTCGATCTACGGTCGTAAAGCAGATGTTGAACTCCTGAATAATGCTGGGGTACAAACTGTTGAAGTCCATGACCAGGATGAACTTGTCGTACAGTCCCTTCTCGGGTTCGAAGACAAGACCACCTTTGTACTTGTCCTTTTTCTTCGCATCCACCCCTTCTTCCCCTTCAGCGGCCTCGTCGTCTTTCTTGACATTGCCCTTGCCCCACACCTTGTCCGGGCAGATATACTTGTTACGATGGAACTCGTGCAGCAGAATATACTCGTTACGCTCCGCACGAGTACCGCTAAGCGTCCTCGCCCAAGAATTACCGGCAAGATTAGTGAGAACCTTTGTCAGAGGAAGCATCTGGACCTTGATTGCGATGGCTGCGATGAAGAATGTATCGGCCTCGCAGTGACGAAGGTAATTCATCAAGCCCTCTCTCGTAGCAGCCCACGTCTTCAGGGCTTGTTCGTTATCGATTTCGGTACGCTTGTTGCCTTCGCCGAGGACAAGCTCGCACATTTCGTTGAGACTCCATGACTGGCACTTCATCATGAGAGATTTGCCCATGTCGTTGGCTAAATCACAGTGGAGTCGTCCAGTGGCGAGTTGCCTCTCTGCAATAAAGCTGGCACCGCCTTTACCCATGTTCTTCGGCCATTCACTTCTCTTCAGACGACCAATTCGATGCCACCCAGGAGTCTTGCGCTCTCGCATGCGGTTCAGTAAAACTGGATAGTCCACATCATCCAAACGGTGGCCCATGAGCACATCAGGATCCATCTTTTGCAGAATAGCCATGAACTTGCTCAGAAGAGCCTGTTCATTTCGCTCCATTTCGACACGGCTGTTGTGTTTTCCGAGTTCCATTTTGAAGCCTGTTGGGTAGTCCTTGCCGTTCGGTCTCATGATAGTAAAAGCTTTACAAGCCATCTTCTCAGGCGGAGTCGTATCGGTTAATGAAACGTTCTCATAGACTCGAGCGCTAACCATGAGGATCTCCTGCTTGTTCTCCTTTGCATTGTATGTCATTCTCAGAGCTAAGCTCATGAGCGTCAAAGGGGGAGCCTCCAGATTATCAGAGTCGCCCAATGTCGTGATGAGGCTTGGCTTTGTAACTTGGGCCTCGAGCTTGCACCAAGACGCATTGCTGACAGCCTGGAAATCGGCATCTTCAATCTTCAGCCAGCACGGTCCCATAATGTTCTTCCAAAGCACAAACTGCTCAAAAAGAGCGGTATTGGTGCCGAAGACGTGAGAGTACGTCTCGCCAGACATGTGCTCAGTAGGGATCATTGGCTTGTCGTATGGATACAAGCATTTCATGTAATCTGCCTCCTTCGGTATGTCAGGAAGCTCAAAGGCGTACTTCCTTGAGGATGGCTTGATCTTGTGCGTGTTGACACGGAATCGAGATAGCAAGGCGTCGACCTCCTGATATACGTCCTCCATGCCGACCTCTTCCGATGTGTCGCGTCCCTTCCGTTGTCGATACTCGCGAGGAAGGAAGAATAGCTTCCTCAAGATGTTGTCCACCTTCAGGAAGCAACTCGCGTATGTATTAGTGGTCTTGTCCTTCACCTTACCAAAGAGACACAGACTCCCATTGACCTCGGTGTAGTCAATCCAGAACATGCGAAGACTGCCGTCCTCCTCCAGGCATGAGCTTGGTGAAAGTTTGCCGATGCTTGTTGTCTCGGTCGGAGGACTGCTGAGCACGTTGAGCTTGCTAGTGACAGCGTTCCAGGTGGAAGCATCAACAACATCTGCAGGAGGACGGGTTGGAGAAGAGCTGTCCGGCGTTGGATAATCTGGCTTCTTCATCTTTAGAGAAGGTCGGCTCCCCGCCTTGTTTACGCTAGCAGAACCAAGAGCTTGCCCGGTTACTTGAGCGATTTCCATTAGATCCTCGTCATCTTCCTCTTCCTTCACAGCTGGCTGCGTCTTGCGTTCGACAGCATTAATCACAGGCGATGACGGTAAGGGGTCGCTCATGGGTAGGTCGTCGTCCGCCACCATGAACCCTGGATCATCATCCATAGCAGACAGAGTCTGCGACGTCTCTGCGGCAGACTCATCGTTGAAACTCTTCTGGCCACGCGTATAGACTGGTCGGTTCTCCGATACAGGTGGTGAAAGAACGCGTGTCTTTCGCCTGAACTCTGACTTGATCGGCTTCATTCGGGTGGGAGCTCGACTAGGAATATTAACGTCTACTTCTCCGAGAAGCGATTCCATGAAATCTGCATCTTCGGCGGTTGCTACAGGCTATGTGGAAGTTAGAGGCATATGACAACGACCACTCATGGAAATATACCTTTGGCTTTGGTGCTGGCGCCGCATTGGTCGGCTTTGAAAAGAACTTGTGGATGCCCTTGTTAATGCGATCGTTCCGTTCGCGTTCTTCTTCTCGCTTTCGCTTGCCTTTGAACAGTCAGGTTAGCCATTCATGGAGACAATTGGAGCATTAAAGTGGCCTACCAGCTTTGCCGCGCGCCGTATAATCCTCTTCTTCGCTTTCCGTCTCATAGTACTTCTCGCGGCCTGTCTCCCAATCTTCTCGACCGTCATCTGCATATCCAGCACCATTATCGTCGACAACGAAATCGTCTTCATCAAGTCGTTTGCGGACGAGCTTCTTGTATCCCTCATCGTCGACTTCGTCGTAGATGCGCTCCTCTTCTTGGACCTCGTACGTGTCGAAACGCGTCTTCCCCGCAGCGCGTAGTGCGCGGAATTCTTCCACAGCGCTCCTTTTCGGCATTTTTGTCAATTGCTGACCGTAAAGAAGATGTTGAATTGTGAAATGATATATCGTTGAAGGTTACTACTAGTGCATTGTGAGCGAAGGTTACAATGTTGTAAGAAGAAAGTGGATGGTACTCGCGAGGCGTGCTGGGAGAACGCGACTTCGGCAGCGCGACGCGTTGGGACAGGGGTATTGCACTAGTGCGACGCGAAGGCCACTTAAAGCCCTCGCCCTTGTCATGTCTGGCACCCCAACCCCTCGCGTAGTCCTCTCTTCCAAAGTCCCATTTATTTGTACTATGTACGGAGTATGTATTCTGCGATCGTCGGAAATTCTAACAATATTCGGAATTTCAGCCGTACTACATAAAGTGAGCTGGAGATGGAAAGATACATTCCAGTCTCTTCACAGCTTTCAGTTCTTCCACGACGACCTGGTAGTTTCGGGACTACAGCAGAAGAGTAGATTCCGAAGGCCTATGTAGTCTGAGGCGCCCCTCTCGCTGAATCTACGACTCGTACTATCTTCCCACTCATAGAAGTTGTGGATGCAACCACCTTGGTGGCACTCATCGTTGGCTAGCAGCAGGTGGCTGATTTCTCTTCAACTGCCACACGATTTCACATATCTACTTCGCTTTCGTATCTGGTTTGCTATCTGTAACCTCCTAGGCATAGCTACGATTGAACGGCCCCAAGTTGAATGCTGAACCTCAGCCTCTCTTCTGTCTTGGTTAGCAAGGCCTCTAAGGCAGCTTTACGAGAACCTTCGCTACAGTGCCCATCATGCCACGACGGATGTCCTTCTGGATGATACTTGCAGGATTAGACTGTGAAGCTAAGTGTAGTACAATCATTGCACCCTGAAAGCAAAGATCTTGTCCATTGCTGTCTAGCTGCTCCAACGCCGGATACCGAGCCTCATCGCTTTGTGCTTGAAAGTCACCTGCGAAGTGCTTGAGCTCCTTAGAAGCGCTGGATCGAGAGATTCTGTAATTGGATTTAAGATCAAGCCGTGGTTGTAGATCGTTGTATATCACACGATGGAAGTTAAAATAAGACTCTGTGTGGAATGTTCGTGGGTGCGGTACGTTGGGTAGTCAGAGTCAGAGTAGATGATGTGCCCTCAAGAGGGTTTGGCACAAAAAAGTATAAAGGAACAGGTTTCTAAACGTTTGCATTGGCTACCCCATCTATCAGTAGCTACAAACACAGCAACAAACTTTTTGCTCTTCAACCACCGCCTCCCAATGCGCCCGAACTAGCCAGGCGCTGTGCATGCATTTGATCCCCTGGCCGCACCGGCAGCAACCAAACCAGAGGGGATTATCATACATTATCGAATAAAAACTAGTGTAAAGGCGGTAAACAGTACATAATAAGGAGTGACTTGGAGTAAGCACGGGAGACCCAAAAAAGTGTAAGGTGTCCCATGTGCGTGAACGAAAACCAGCGCCCCATAGCAAATGCGACAGAGGTTGTACAAGTGTCGCATCTCGAGGGCTTCGTGAGGTGATGTATGCTGGTGAAGAAAAAGAGTAGTTGAATCAAGAGAAGAGCCAGGCCGAAGCCGAGCCGAGAATGTGTACAGAAAAGGCAATTATCGACAAGCAACGCTAATTCGACGGCGTCGTGAACTCGACTCTGGGCATCGTCACAGAGCCAGACTAAGATGCGCTCTTCGGGGATTGTAGAGTGAGCAAGGTAGAGTCAGGGTAGAAGATTCGTTGAACGGGTCGTGACAAGGATTGGAGAGATTCGGTCAGCCGCGGGATATGTTTCGAAACGGCGTTTCAAGGCGAGTGATGTCACCTCATATCCTTCTCTTTCAAACCTCCGATTCGATCGAGATCCAAGGAGTGGAAGCGGTCGGAGTCACTCTCTTGGTATGGTGGAAGGGTTTCATTGACGGGCTCGAGGCCAACGCTGTGTTCGCCGACGCGGACTACGACGACACGGCCAGATTGCCTCTTGCCTTGATCATCCACTTCTTCGGGGAATGTAATGCGAATTTCGGGAATTGGACTCGATGGAGGCGAATGGGAGTTCGCCATGAGGTTTTCCTTTTCCTGGATGACGAAAACAGACTCGCGGTTGTTGCTTGCAGTAGTGGTGATCGTGAGGCGGCGGTGGTTTGAGGATCGCTGGTGGCCGCGCTCGTTGTAGATTGGAAGCTCCGACACCAACTGATTGCGCCTGGCATTTCTCTTGCGCAATTGTCGGAGGACGTATAGGCAGGCGGCTAGGCCCATGGCAGCGAAACCCAGAACAATGAGCGCAATGAGCAGATTGCGCATCATCGGGTTCATAGTCTCTGATGAGGAGTAGTCATCGCGGACAACTAATACTCGACTCGAGTCCATGTTGTTGAAATGAGCGTGTGTAAAGGCCGGCTGGGCTATCGATGATCCAGAATCGAAGTGTACGGTAGTCTATGAGAGACAGTACATGTGGCGGTGAATCAAAATCTTCACTGCTGTTAGTATACCTTCTAACCAAGGGTGACGAAGCGGCTGGGAAAGGGTTGAGCGGAGACTGGAGAAGGCGCGTGTTGTTGTATTGTTGGGTGCATTCCAATGACCGGCTTACCTTTCCGTGGTGCACAACAGGAGCAAGAACCACGTGGATGGAAGAGCACAGGACAGAACGAGTGGACACGGAAGCAGTAGCTGAAAGAGTGAAGCTGCTGCTGCCTGGAAGGGAGCGACGAAAGTTGTGTGTATAGAACGTTGAAGGTAGAGAAAGAGAGGCACAAACAGGAGGTTGTGGACTTGGTGGAAAGCCCACGCGCCATGTGCGGTCGGACAACCTCGAGCGTTGACGCCGACAACGACGGCTCGAGCTTCTCTCGTTTAAGGTTTAACGTATTCAATCCCGGCAGCTTTGTTACATGAGATTGCAACACCGGAAGTAGCGTAATAAGCTTCAAATTGGGGGTAGAACTATCTGAAACTCCCAACTACTCGCACCAATTCGAGCTAGCGGTGCTGCACAAAATCGGCCTGGGTGGAGATTCAATATTGCAACGCTCTCCGGAAATTACACACCACCAACCATGAGCGCTCACCCGCCAATGAAGATACCAGCTACGCGCCATGGATGAGCTTGCGTGCAGACGCATCGAACTCTTCGAGAAGCTTGATTTGCCTCTGCCAGCTGCACTGTTAAATATGAGCCTCATGCGTCCTTGAGCCTTGACACCAACGCGTTTTCCCACTCGACAGTTCGTCCAATCTCTCATTGCTAATGTCGATTTACAGGCTTGTCCCATTGTATCGACTTATGAACTGCCAGCTTGAACCTTGCCGTTGGCATATGACAACGTCAGATATTTCATTATCCCCAGATTACACACGTGAACAACAACATCGTCGACGGCTCGCAAAACGTTTCATAAAGCGCTGGTGGAAGTACTCAGATTGCCACTTAGATGCCTTATCATGCCTACGGCGGTGCCTGTTTCGATTCTACTGTGGTACACACGCTCACCTGTTCGCTGCTGAGCTGGGCTGCTGCTGGCAAGCGACACATGTTTGGCACGGCTTACCATGCTTGTCACACCCAAGGTTGTTTTCATGTGCACAGGGGCCATTTAATGGCTTGTGCTGAACATTATACTGAGCCCCTTTCTCAAAAGAAACGAAAAGCTCTGGCTTTACAATGGTCTTAGACGATGCAGAGGCCTCACACTCGAGATTTCTTCTTGTCGATTTTTGCCATATGGAGTGCAGCAATTGAGTGTCGGCGGTTGCACCCTATTTCGAGCGGGCTTGCCATCAGATATGGCCATAAAGCTGTCACGCGTATCCAAGTTCCTTAGTCCTGGAAGGCAATCACCACCTGAACACAGAATGCTCATTGTATGTTCGCCGTCTTTTTTAAGGCCCAGAAATAGGGAGTAGCTTGCCCTGTTTTGCATGGTAACCCTGTAGTCGACGTACCGGCATGCATTTCTGTTAGCGAAAGTTTGACAACCCATCAGACATCCGGCGTGGTTCGCAAAGATCTAGACTACATGGAAGACAAGATATCCTGACAGTAACCGAGGTTGCCAAGCCTTTATGGACAATTTCTCTGCTGTCTGCTAAACTTACAGGTAAGAGAATGTTGACTTTTGTTTTTCGATAGAGATATCAACTGTGTGCAACTTGTTCAATCTCATATGTCTACTCTCAACAACACCGGTACTAATGGTCCTTGCCCAACCTTGCGAATGCAGCTGCCTCCGTTCGTACGTCCTGGTTCATATCAGAGCGGCTGCACGAGAAGAATTCTCGTGCATGCATGTCTTGTGTGACGGCGGCCGGGTCGATCCGACAATTCGTGCAGGCTGAAGAGCAGAAGTTGAAAGACAGGGCCGAATCTGAATTTCAATCCATGGGTGCAATGATGATTGTCGCTCACAATCTTCCTGAACCGGTTTGTGAGTGATGGCGGTCTTTAGTGTACAGCCATCGTACAGTATACGTGGCTTTTCGAGTAGCATCGACACCGATCTTTCCCAGGAGACAGAGAGCTCGGCCAGCTCATGTGACTGATACGGCTGCATGTCGGCTTGATGCAGGCCATTTATGCATCGGCGTCAAGTCCCACCTAACGGCACGGAGGTTAGGCACCGAGCCACGAGGAGCAAACTCTGGTAGCGAAGTACAGATGTATGCCGCTTAACCACTCCATGAGCAGTGTTTGACATTGACAAGTGACGCACATGTGAGTGCCTGGGGGCTAGACGTGGAAGGCACGGTGTGAGCGATGAGATAATGCAGCAACGCTGAAGATAGTCAAACAACAGGAAGATAGCAACGGGCGCTCTCGGCCCCAAGTAGTGAAACGTGAAAGGAGCATCGTCGAAACCACGCCAGAAATGCCTCGTGAGCCCTGGTCTCATCCCCGACCCGCAGACGTGTCAATTGCTGCACGTAAGTGCGATTGGCATTAGCACGGCGGAGAGGAGTCGTTGGGCGGCGTAGTCTGGGTACACAGCAGATGCTGGCCCGAATAAGCGGTCAGTTCTTTGCCACCGGCCTCATTATGTCGGCGGGTTTCGTAGAGGCGCGCTGGATGGAGATAGCCTTTCCAGTAATATGTGTGCGGCTCAGCAGAGGAGGAGGAGACAAAGACAGCCAGGAGAAGCGGTCCATGGGTTCGAAGGCCGTGGTCAAGGAGAAGCAAAACCCGCCCTACCCCAGCAATGCGGTGGTTGGCTGCTGTGATTTGCCCATGGTGCCTATTCAGCCTACTTGAGTAACGGAAAGCGGTATAGCCTTAGATCCCACTCGTGGCTTCAAAGTGGAACCCTACGCCTTCGAGAACAGAGGGTTTGAAAAGTCCACGACACACTTGCACTCCTCAACCTACTCATATTCCATCGCGACTGCCTCTCGACGTCGCTCCCACCTGCCCGCCGCCGCCCCTCTGGGCACTTGTTTAATTTAGGCCTCATCGCACCCGACATTCCTCTGCGCCCTCACAACTCCCTTGCTTTGCGTCGCCGCTCTCGAGGCTACCTAATGCGCTTCGACGCGCTCGACGTCTGCCCCTCCTAAATCACCTAGCATGCAGAGCAGCATCTGAGGACCTTGCTGCTCCTTCCGCTCAAGGGATTTCGACGGTACTGCCTGGCCTTGGCCCCGCCTTTTATCTTCGCCATTCCCAACCCTTCCTCACCTTGTACCATTTCTCTCTCTCCCCTCCGCTCCCCGCTGTAAATTGCGCTGGTACATATTCAAGTCCATATCCAAATTTTCAGGTACGCATTACTTTCCATCTATCCACAGACCCTGTATTGCCTTTCCGTGCCGAGTTTGCTGTTTGCGGGCTGCTGACACCGCGTACCTCAGCTCCGCTCTTTCGACATAACTATCTCTTCTGCGCCGCAACCTTTTCCTCCACCGACTTTGTCAACCACCAAAATTTCCATCCGTTCGACATCGAATCTTCCTGAATACAACTGAGGGCCAGTCGCGTTATGGTTCCCAGCATTACTGGACAATCGGTGAATATGCCTGGAACTGTAAGCCGCATAAATGCACCCATGCTACACGATAGATGCTGATTCGGGACAGACTCGCACCTCTCGCCTTGGAGACTCCACCGGCATCGCTTCTAGAGTCGGTGTTGACGATCAATATGAACAGAATGCAACTCTAGGCTCGAATCTCTCCTCACAAACAAATGGCTGGAATGTGGGCAATATATGGGGAAGCGGCACCTTAGGATCGACGTTCAGCTCCGCGTCGCGTGATCGATCCAGAAATCGTGGTATGGCATCGAGCAATATATGAATCTTGTGAGGATTGGTTTCACTGACAGTGCGACTACAGAGAAGGTGCCATTCGCTGCCGTTGCGAGGGAAGTCATCGAGGGAAAGACAGGATCTGGAGCGCTACTGCCGGCTCCCGAGACAGACAGATGGACAGGGCGCTCTGCTTGGGGTTCCACGGATGCAAACGCGACGAGACGAAGTTCTGGTGTCTCACCTGCCAGGCAACGACCGTCGAGCAACCAACCTCACAATCAAACTTTCATCGACAACCCTCAGGCTTCAACTCAATTCCTCTCACATCCCCGCCAGGGAGTATTCGTCCAAGATCGAGCAACCAGCCTGCAGTTAGAGAACTCGCCATCGAACATGCCTCGACACCCTTCTGATGGCATTCTTAACGGGATGGGTCCATTCGAGCGCATGCCAGGGAACCAACACCGTACTTCGGAAGCAATGTACGGCACATGGACTGATACCGCATCTGTTCACTCTCCAGTAGATGACCGAAGAAGCGTTTCGAATTCAGAGTACTTCGGGCCTTCCAGTGCTGCTGCATCAAGGAGCGGAAGTCTGCCACCTTCAAGGGAAGGCCCAGTACAGTTTTCGCAAATGTCTGATACACTTTCTCGGCTATCACAAGGCCAAGCGGGCCCAGGAAGCCGTGGACATACCTCGTCGCTGTCTTCTCATTCGAACCGCACATTGCCTGAGCGCACCCACTCCTTTCCGAATGATGTAGCGTCCATGTTCAATCGTATGGCCCTCGAAAACGGTTCAGGCCAGCAACAAAATGCATTTC
Organism: Rhizodiscina lignyota; assembly: GCA_010015805.1. Taxonomy (NCBI): domain Eukaryota; kingdom Fungi; phylum Ascomycota; class Dothideomycetes; order Aulographales; family Rhizodiscinaceae; genus Rhizodiscina; species Rhizodiscina lignyota. Next base: position 1,417,614 of record ML978128.1, read on the forward strand.
ACCGTCAGTCCATGAGCAATGTTAGTGCTGCCGGATTTCTGGGGCAAAACCAGCAGGATCCACGATTCATGAGGCAGCCTCAGTCTGATCACGTCCAAAATCTCGACGATGGTATGATGAATGCGCCTGAGTCATTCACACCGGAAGGATTTCCGCACAACCAGATTGGGGACAGATTAAATTCGTACGCCATGAGCCAGCTTGCTGACCGAGGAGCTCTTACTCCCGGTAGTAGCGATTACCGTGCATCCCCCTTCTACTCCACAGGAGGCACACCGCCTGTTTTCGATCATTTATATCCTTCACGTGCTGACCAGTCTCGAACAGGCTCTTCTGGACACTCGGCAGCTCTAGAAAGGAAGCTTCGCGGACTCCAGCAAGAGCAACAAACGTACCTGAACGCTCCATATGCTCAGATGTTCTCACTCCCTCAGTACCGCCAATTCAACCCCTACCAATATCCCATGACTAATGGCATGCAATTCAATGGGGTGGCACCTTCTCTCCAAGTACCTCCAGTGCAAGGACTCATGGCGCTCGAGCCCCCAAAGGCACCGAAGGATCATGATGTCGGCCAAGGCCTCCGGAGTGCGCTGCTTGAGGAATTCAAATCGAATAACAAAGGCAACAAGAGATACGATTTGAAAGAGATCTACGACCATGTGGTCGAATTCAGCGGGGACCAACACGGATCTCGTTTCATTCAACAGAAACTCGAGACGGCAAACTCTGATGAGAAAGAACGCGTCTTCAAGGAGATCCAGCCTAACGCTTTGCAGCTGATGCAAGATGTCTTTGGCAACTATGTCATCCAGAAATTCTTTGAGCATGGCGACCAGAACCAGAAAAAGATACTCGCGAGCAAGATGAAAGGACATGTTCTCACCCTGTCACTGCAGATGTATGGTTGCCGTGTTGTGCAGAAGGTTTGTTACTTCCAAATGATTACGGCTAGTGGCAGCGTCTAATTGCATATCCCAGGCTCTCGAACACATTCTCGTCGATCAGCAAGCCAGTCTGGTCAAAGAACTTGAACAGCATGTCGTGCGCTGCGTCAAGGATCAAAATGGCAACCACGTAATTCAAAAGGCTATTGAACGCATCCCAGCTGAGCATATCCAATTCATAACTACTTCGCTCACCGGCCATGTCGGAGCACTGTCAACTCATCCTTACGGCTGCCGTGTCATTCAACGCATGCTTGAACATTGCGAAGACGGCCCACGCGACTCCATCCTTCAAGAGCTCCACAGTTGCCAGCCGAATCTGATTTCGGACCAGTACGGCAATTACGTCACGCAACATGTCATAGAGCACGGCAAACTTGAGGATCGCAAAAAGGTCATTGGGCTAGTCATGCTGAACCTCCTTAACTACTGCAAGCACAAGTTCGCGAGCAATGTCGTTGAAAAGTGCCTGGTTTTCGGAACGAATGAGCAGAGGCGGAATATCATGGTCAAGATCCTCGAGAAGCCCGATGGTCCAACTCCAAGGGAAAGCACCCTCCTTGGCCTAGTCAAGGACAACTTTGGCAACTACGTTATCCGTAAGTTTCTTTTGATGGCCTATCCACATGCACGATATCTGACTCCTAGCAGAGAAGCTTCTTGACGTCCTCGGCTCAGAAGATTACCCGACATTCGTTGATGCCTTGGCACCCGAAATGTTCAAGGCCAAGCGTTGTATCACCGGCAAGCAGATTCTCGCCGTCGAAAGGAAGATGCATCGTTTCGATAAGAAAAATGATTCGCCTCTGGGAATCCCTGCTCGGCTCTCTGCTAGCAATGGGGCCCCAAGCCCGGCAACGCCAAACATGGATATCTCAGCAGCGGCAACACCTCCACCTCCGTTGACAGCGGATGCTCAAAGCTTGAGAAGTGATTCCATCCCAAGCACGACAATGAGCGCTGTTGACGAGCCTGTCACTGGCATGGTGTCCAGCCTGGGCAAGACGGCTGGTGTCGTTGTTCCTCAGATTGGTGTGACAGACACGTCTGAGTAAGTTGTTAATGGTGGCCCCGAAGTGTGTTGAGTCTCAGCCATGCTGAGATCAGTGCACTGTTCTGTTTCGGCACATGCTGTCTATATAAAAATTTTGTCACGATTCTTCTCGCGACTCGTATCCGTACGAGACGCATATGTGTTACTGACAGTACTTAATTCCTTCTTTACGCAGTTGCAATATTGCTTCATGATTTCATTTCTTAGATGCTGGAAATCTATCTTATTATGCACACAGATTTCGGAAGGGGCCATCAAACCCGAGGACCTGTACAGGCAGCGGCCGATGGGGATGGAGAGCTTATTAGGAATGGGAACGACTACGGGAATGACGTCTTTGCAATAGCAATTCGGCAAGGGCATGGACGACCTGAAACGATCTGGAATATTTTGCCATTATACATTATCTGATCAGGATGATCAGATTGCTAAAACTCTGTTTAATTTTCTGGTGTTCGGAAGGGACTTTTTCGGAAACATGGGATAGCATAGCATAGCTACGTCTGGCTTTGTTCATAACGAGCGTTGCAGCTACGAGCAAGCGATGCAAGAGATCTGTGAATAGATCATACACTTCAGAAATGATGAAGTTGCTTCGACATAAAAATTCAATGTTTGTCTCGTGTCGTCGTGCCCTGGATAAGAAATACTAGATTCAGAAAGGAGGTAGTGTGAGCTAAGAGTGACAACTAAATCACGTTGCATTACGGAGTATATCTGCCGAGCAGGCCATTATCAAACCACGTTTCACATGCTTTCACAGGTGTGAATGAGGTGCAGGCTCTTCAGGAGGAACTCCGCAACTAGTAACTACTCCGTACCCTTGTCTTCTTTTGGAGCCGCATGAAGATGGACCAATCCGGGCACAGGCATGTCATTTCAGATCTCGACCATAATTAGCCCCATCACATACGTGAGTGAACTCGACAACTTCATTCACCACTTTGCATTCACACCCGACACACAATCACATACGATTCTAAAGCTGCGCACTGCAGAAGTGACAACGAACGATGATGGACTAGTCCCGAAGTCGAGCATCAAAGACCTCGCCCTTCACAATGGCATATGCCAGCTTGGGCGCCTCATCCGCCCATCCGCCTCGAGATTCGCTCGAACTCGCGTCTCTCGCCTCCTCTTCCCACGCCTCACCCCGAGACTCGATCTCTTCCTCGCCCTCCGGCGCTCCGTCGTCGCGCAAACTCTCCTTTTCCGACGAAGACCCACTCGCAGACAACAATGCGGCGAGCGGCCAGCGCCCACGACACGGCCGCTCCTACTCAGTTGTCTCGTCCACGTTCGACTATGCCTCGAACCTCTTCCCTCTGTCGACGTCTGCCGCGGGGTACACGGCGATAGGGGCGCCGTCGAGCGCGACGCTCGACCCGACGAATGCGCTGAACGGGGCCTCGTTGGAGAAGCACAAGACTTTGACGTACCTTAATGGGCTGTCTCTTGTCGTCGGGCTGATAATAGGATCTGGCATCTTCTCTTCGCCGAGTCAGGTCAATTCCAATGCTGGGTCGCCAGGGGCGTCTTTGTTGGTGTGGGTGATCGCTGGTATGCTCGCGTGGACGGGGGCAGCAAGCTACGCTGAGCTTGGAGGCGCTATTCCGCTCAACGGCGGCGCTCAGGTCTACTTGTCCAAGATTTTCGGCGAGTGGGCTGGCTTCCTCTTCACCTGGGATGCCGTGTGCGTGCTCAAGCCTGGCTCGACAGCTATCATTGCTATCATCTTCGGCGAGTACGTCGTGCGTGCCATGGTGGGCCCTGATGCGGCACATGTGAGCGTGTGGGCCAACAAGGGCGCGGCGCTGGTCGGCCTGGTCATTGTGACCTTGATCAACTGCATCAGCACGAAATTGGGCGCGCGGACGGCGAACGTTTTCATGTTTCTCAAATTCATTGCATTGCTTGGCGTTACGGTCATGGGCATAGTGGTTGCCGTCACAGGCTGGACATGGGACGGGAAGCCGAATACTGAGTGGAAAACTCGCGGCTGGTTCGAGGGCACAAGTACGAGCGTGTCCAATTGGGCTGTTGCATTATATGCTGGGCTTTGGGCGTTTGATGGTTGGGATAATGTTCGTTTCCTCTTCCTATTCTTTCCTTATACACTACTCCTCTTACTAACGGCAGTAACAGACGAATTATGTGACCGGCGAATTCATCAACCCATCGCGCGATCTTCCGCGCGTAATACACACCTCTCTACCTCTTGTCATCCTCGCGTACATCCTCGCTAACCTCTCCTACTTCTTCGTGCTCCCAAGCTCTGTTATCGAATCCAGCAACACTGTCGCAGTTGCCTTTGGCGCCAAAGTCCTCGGCCCCGTGGGCTCTATGCTCCTCGCTCTCATCGTCGCAGGATCATGCTTCGGCGCGCTCAACGCTTCCTTATTCACCTCAGGCCGTTTGGTGTACGCCGCAGGTAAGGAGGGCTACTTCCCGTCTGTATTCGGCAAGATCGGATTCGGCAACCGCACCGCTGTGCGACTCGGCTCCACGCGGACTGGCAGGTCGAGCAGATTCGCGAAGGGCATCAGCGCGCTCATCGCGGATGACGCGGGCCTCTTCTTCACCCCGATCAACGCGATGCTGCTCAACTCGACCCTCTGCGCCATCTACATCGTCGTCGGCGAGTTCTCGACGCTGCTGACGTTCTACGGCGTCGCGGGCTACACGTTCTACTTCCTCACCGTGCTGGGCCTCATTGTGCTGCGAGTGAAGGAGCCGCAGCTCGAGCGGCCGTACAAGACGTGGATCACCACGCCCATAATCTTCTGCTGCGTGAGCATCTTCTTGCTCAGTCGGGCCGCGCTTGCGGACCCTTTCCAGACGCTGCTAGTCGTTGGGTTCACGGTTGCCGGGGTACCGGTGTACTTGTGGAGGGTGAAGAGAAGCCGGAAGAGGGGAGGGCGGCGGGCGGCCGCTGATTCAGAGAAGGGCGTCGGATGGAAGTTCTGGAGACGGTGGGGCAGGGGCTGAGAAGAGCAAGAGTAGAGACAGGTATCGGTAATGGTACGAGAACTGATTTGTATCGATGTACCATGTGGAATTTTTCTTGCATTGCGTGGACTGGAAGGATGTTTATGACGTTGGATACAGTAGTCCGCACCTCCGCACACTGTCCGCAACCCGTCCGCAACGGGGTATGATTATGTGTTGCCTATTTGGTTACCATAGAGCGATGTGGCAATAATGGCGGAGATATTACTCTTCTGCCCTACGAAGCGATTATTTCAATGCTTAGCTTTACTCTTGCGAAGGGAAATGCCCAGCGCTGCGGAGCATTTTTCATCCCCATGAGCAATAGCGGCAATTCCCTGAACCATGATATGTCCCAGAACTGGCCAGATGCTAGAATGCAAAAGCGCGAGAATAGATAGCGCTGAGGGGAAGGGGATTGAAAGGGGAACGCGGTCATGCTTACGGCATATTTTAAATATCCCTACCGACAGCATCGTAGTCTTGAGTGAAGATGCCTTGGTTAGGTTAAATCCCTTAAATCCCCTGGCCGTGATCTGATGTCACGAGGATTCTCGCCCAAGGCGCTAAGGCTTCTTCGCCGCCGCACCTTGTGGTGGCTTATGTTTGCTTGTCCAAAGGTCAGTTCCCCTTTAGGTCAGTAGCGATGGAAGGTCGGTCACGATTATTGAGAGATGTCACAGTTGCAAATGTTGGGGTTCACAAGTGAAGTATTAGAGTATCGTTTTGAGAAACGACATCATCTGGATTTTCTGGGGTTTATAAAAGGTTAAAACATTAAAAAATAGTCAAAAAATGGTTCAAACATGCTGTGCCTCTTGGGGAATCGCTTCCGCTTTTGCCAAAACTTGTCTGAACTGATGCTCGAAATCAAAGAACGCCGATGCCAATGCAGGTTGAAAATCAAAAACTCTCGTCATCCATGTACCCGTTATTCACACTTAGATGCGCTCGTCACCGACCGGCTCGAGGAGAGCGGGGCCGAAGGCGGTGGCCTTGACCATCTCGTCCTGGTTGGCGAAGCAGGTCTTAGCGTCAACCTCGACGAGAGCGGCAACGGACAGACCGTGCATCTTGAACTCGTCGAAGGGGAACTCGGCCTTAGCGGTACCCTCGAAGCCGTTGAAGTGGAGGCTCTTGACTGGCACGCAGATAGGCTTGTCCTGGCCGTTGAGGTAGGCAATGCTGAGGCCCTCAACGTTCGAGTGCTTCTTGTGGAAGCTCTCCTGGGTGGCAAAGCTTTGGATCTTCTTGCCAGCGGGGGCGGTCGATGGGGTGAACGGCGCGATGGAGAAGGTGAAGTCAATGTCGGTGGTCTTGGCTGGCGGGTTGGCGGCGCTCAACGGGGGGAAGATGGTGAGGTCGATCAGGTCGGCGTTGGCGCACGATCCCGGGACAACGACGCCCTGGAGGACGGAGAAGGCATATTCGCGGGTGGAGATGGTGTTGAAGGGCTTCTGGTTGGGGTTCTGGCCCATGATGAAGCGGAACCAACCGTCCTGCTCACCCTCGTTGGAGAGGGCACCAGAAACACCGCGGGTGAAGCCAGCATCGCCAGCTGCGGCGGCCTTGTTGATGACATCACCAAGGACACCCTGGACGTTGTCGGTGGCGGTGGAGATGAAGGCAATGGCCTCGTTGAAGGTGCTGACCGGGAACTTGTACTGGCAGGGCTGGATGATGTCCTGTTTGAAGTGGCTGAGGGCGTTCTCCGCGTTGACGGTGTGGAGCTCCTCAGTGGCGCGCATCGAGCGGAGGATGCGGAGCGTCTGGTCGCGGTTGGGGATGTTCTGGAATCCCGGGCGGTTGAGCGTGATGTTGGTGATCAGCTCGTTGAAGAAGAACGACTCGATCGCCTCGCCGAAGTTGATGAAGCGGAGCGAGGTGAAGGTGTCGTCCTTCAGGCTTGGTGGCGGGGCAGCGTCGGAGAGGGTACCGAAGGCGAGATCTTCGATACGGTCTAGCTGGTTGGCATTTGGCGTAGGGAAGCCATCGGCGAGCGAGGTTGGCTTGGCCTTCTTGGTGGCAGTAGGAGCAGCGATTGTGGTGGCAGCGAGGCCGAGGACAGCAGCAGCAGTGAAAGAACGCATTTTGAAGTTTGTTGAATAGAACAAAGAATGTGTGAAAACTAAGAAGGAAATAAGGAAAAGATGAAGATTTAAAAGAAAGATTGGATTATTGGATTGGTTGTTTGTGTACTGATGGGGAAAAAGAGAAGCCATACGAGAGCACTTGCAAGGGATTATATATTGGCTGGTCGATGGTTACGACCGCCGTCATCACGGCCGTCGGCGGCGACGTGGTGTGCTGTCTGCAGGTGCAGTGGCCAGGATCAGCTATTCTTGGTCAGCTATACAAAGTCATCTCGGATTCCAGACACCGTATTGCGATGATCGCGTGCGTGGGTGTTTGTTCAGCGGCCGCCCGCCATCCGGCAGCTTGCCGGGGGCGGTGCTGGGCGCGCTGGTAAGTCTAGAGGAGCAGATGTCGAGTCGCGCACGGTGCTTACCGAGTAAGCGCTGTTCCCGTTGGGGGCAAGCAGGCAGCTGCTGGCTGGAAGGCCTGGAATAGATTCTCGCCGAGCTGCGCCATCCCGGCGCACCTTTCCTTCCGCCCATCTCGTGCATCTCTTGGCGCCACATGCCGTTGGCAGACACGCCAGATGCTTGCCAGTGCTTGCGCCATAATTGGCCTGCGCAAGGGGGAAATTGGTCAGCACCAGGGAATGCTTGCGTAGCTTAACCCAAACCTTAACCTTACCTTACCACCAAATCTGCGTCTGGACCCACCGCCGCCGCTGCCGCCTACTCGCCAGCCGGGGCCTTTTCCGTCGCCCTCACAACCCCAACATGTGGCTGTCGTTTGCTCCGGGAAACAAACAAACCGATGTTTCGAAACACCAAAGCCTCCTTCGATATCCAGAGCAGCTGCGCTCGGCGACTTGCACACCTACTCCGCACACCTGTCTCGGGAAATCGAGCACCCAATCTCCCTTGCGAATCTCAAATCAGCTTTCAGCCTCGCCTGTCGGCCGACGGTAGCCTGGAGCGCGCATTGAGCAATAACCGCATCTCGGGGGTGCGGTTGTTTAGTCAGACGACCAGCGAGACGACACCGCCAAGTCACAGCTATTGTAGGAGGTAGGGACTTCTCGCCCTCAGCAGTGCAGCGCGTTAAGCGGCCAGGCCGAGCGCACTTCCATTAACCGTTAACTCGCCTCGCTGTTGACGCCGGAAACGGGTCTTACAGTGCAAGGAATTACCGGAAATGGATGGCCATGATCAAAAGAGGGCGTTGCTCACGCCTTGCGCCCAACACCTTCTGTGCCGTCTTAACTTCTCGCTTCGAAACGAATCCTTCGCGCGCGTTGAAAGTACACGCCGTCAGCACTGCGTGGCCTCGGATGGCTCGCCGCGGCACATCGCCAGTTCGTTGTCCTCATGCCAGGTACCGTTGACTGTGCCTTTTCGTGTGCTCTGTGCACAGCACCCCTGAGCGCAAAATGATTCACAGACAGGGCTGTTCAGATGCAAGCCGCACCAAAAAGGCGGTATACGATCGCCTGGCCCTCATTACCGACAACCTACACATTTTCCTAGGGCTTTTTTATTGACTTCTGGAAATGTTGCTATTGGACAAAAGTCAACGAACTTGGCCGAATTGGGAGGCGCGCATCGCGCGTCTGACATGATGGTGATCTGGAGCGAATCACGAAGCGAGCTATAAGCTGACCGGGCCACGGGTGGCTTCTAGAGAAGCATGTACAAGCATGTACAAGATTGCTCGGCGTCGTCTATTCACCGTGTATGCAAGAACACCTCCCAGCACTTGCCGTATAACGAATGGCACGACGTCGAGTCAAGCATCCGCGTAGCACCCACGAGATGAATCAAGGTTATCAAGCTCGCCCCCGCACAATTTGAGCAAGGGAGATCTGCGCTCTTTCGCGTTCTGGGATGGACTGTGCCCAGCGCTTGACCCCAGGAACGGACTGGAGATCGATTAAATTCGATGGGCTGAACCAGTGAACAACCCATGTGTTTCGCTCCCCCTTTACAAAATTGCATTTTGCAGAACAAGCAAAGACAAGGAGATCTGAATTACAGAACCACATCTCGAGCCCATCAACTGCCTAGAATAGCAACATGTCCGAATGCGGATGCTAATATCTGAGGAGAGACGATGTCAAATGCCGATGTCCTTTGCGTTGAGGCTATACACACTGGTCATAGACGTTGTGCTTGGTCCCGTAACTTTCCTCAGGAAGGCTCAGATGCGGGACGCAGATGAGCCATAGAGTTCCAGGCACCAGGGGAAAAGAGTCAGCTCCTTCGTACACGTGTGCTCCAGGAAACGATCCCCCAAGTTTGCAGCCCCAGTGGCTGAACAGGGCTGAAAAAACTTTTTGATTAGGCGATACAGCTGGAAATGCGGCGACAAACATTTCAACACCCACTTCTCGTAGCGACTGCATTATTCGTTTCCGTCCAACTCCGACTGCCTGTTGTTTTCTGTCAGCTTCTCCGTAAAGAAATGATTTTATCTAATAAAAATTCACAGCCGCCAAGTATTAGCTGACAAAGGTCGCCTCTTAGGCGCCAATATTGCATTGTCCGATTGATATCCGGGCCGGGTTGAGTACATAGTGTTTACTCGCCACGACGCCAAGTCGGGATTATTTGCTCCCATCAGGCGGCCAGGCCCCGGTGGACATGAGAGACACCAACAACACTAACTCCGGGGCTTTCGTACGAGAAATTTCAAATGCACATGAGGACCTGGATACATGGTGACACGAGCTTGGCCATAGGATTGAGCGCCTCGCACGGGAGGATGGAGGCTCAAAATCTGACACTGGAAATACCTCTCTGTGATTCCGTCAAGGTACCTTTAACGACCAAACAGGAACATGCTTACGGAGACGCGGAGTTGTGAGAAGAGACCGTTTGCCTTTTAACGGTAGGTAATTGCCAAGTTTGTTTCTTTGCATGCAGCACCATTGTTCACGAGCATGGCGATTTGGGCTCAACGCGCTCTTTGCTCTCACGCTTCATTCATTATCTCTTTTCCACAGCTAATTTCCACAGCTAATAATATGCTGTCTCGGACATTTGGATCAGATCATCAGACAATGCGGACAATCCCGCTAATTCTTCGAGTCGTGCAATTATCCGACGAGTTGGCATGTTATGCCTTTGAATAGAAACGTGTGGGATATTCTTTTTTTGGATCATCTAAGCAAACACTCAGTGTGTTTCTCTCGAGCCTGGAATTCGACTGTGCTTCCTCAATTTCGACTCCTCTCTGCCACGGATAGACCAAGATAGGGCAGTCGCACTGGTGGAGAGTGTTGATGTCGATGGCCATCACTAAGTCTCGCTACAGGAACGTATGGTAGCTTATATACCATCGACCTTTTCTACATGCCGATCTGCTGGCCTTGACGCTTCGAAATCGATACAAATTTGATATCCAGATCACGACTGTTGCAGAAGACTGAATGGGACATCCTTTCGTAGCGCAACAAGCGATGCTCAAGAACATCACTGTGGAGTGTTCTATCATCTGTTATTCTCGTCGTTGATCAGACGAACTTGAGGATGTGTGTGACTTTACTTCAATCATCTCTAGGTCCAGGCCCTAGGACACACAGAACACCCTGATCGATAGAATATCGTGTCCGAGGCGACATTGCCTGTGGATGGAGAAGTTCACGGTCGATGGATCCCTCGGTCCGACCTGTGCACATCGTTGTTTTCGTTGTATCGAATCAGTCCCTCGCGGCCTCCACCCACAAAAAAACCACAAGAGTGGATATAACCTTAGTGCACGAGCTTTGAGCTAAAGCTCCAGCTACTATTTTTCTAGGCTTCAATTCATTTGGATCAGTAATTCTTGTTCTTGTCCGCGTCCTCCTGGAACGAGGGAGGAACTCCTGAACTTTCTGAGGAGGCACTGATGTTGCAACGCGCAAAGCGGCCTAGTCGTAACCGTGAGACACCTGTCTTACTCTTGAACAAACGGCCGTCTACAATCGCGCTGTAGCAACCTTCTTGCGTACGTACTGTTCCTCGCGCACCGTTTCGAAGTCCGCGGACTCACGAAAATACTCAGGAGGTCGGATCCCACGTACTCGGTACCGACGCACGTCTCGAGGCAAATTAAGCAATTCGTGCTGTAGCCGTAGCCTGTAGGCGACCCACAAAAGTACTTTCCGAGGCAAATGAAGCTGGGCTATGTTGAGATGAGCGTCTGAGGACCGAGACACTCTCGATCATCACTTCGTCATATTATTTGACATTTCATAAGCACAGATCAGACCGGTCCCGAAGATCGCCAAACCTACATTAAGATATCAAACGAGGCAGCAGCCGAGTCCCCACAGACTAGTTAGGGCAGTGTTGGTGTGCCGCAAAGCGGCAATTTTGAGCTGCATTGAAATGAGTCTGGAAACAGAACTCCGAGGACGGCGAGGACTGATCTGTTATTACATTGTTTTACCTTCAATGATTGTAGCTGAAGTCGAGTCCTATACTGGTCGATAAACCAATAGAAGAGCACGAAGCATGAGTGCAACATCGCACAGTTACGACAAATCGGAAGATAGTATAGGTATTACGTTGCGCATCTAACGCTCTTAGTGGACTCACGAACATAGTTAAAACTTGATGCGTGCAATTCGGAGATACAACACGACACTATCTCCAGCAGAGCTTGTCGCCAATATTAGACCAAGCGGCGAGATTGCGATCTAGACTTCCTCTAACTCTGTCCGTCTACCACTGTCTTGAAGCCGGCTGTAGATTACAAACTCTGCAATCACAATAACGATAACAATACGCACCCACATACCCGCACCCGCTGCCCCATGATGCGAAGATTCTATACCCAAGTTACCCATCTACATGGTCGAGCGAATAAAGCAGCCATGGCACCAACCATCCAGACCGCAATCCGAGCGGAACTCTCCACCCTTCGACCCACGCAGATGCCGCGGAGTTGCAAAGCAATACTAATAGAATCTTGCGCACTGGGTTGTTGATTCACAGTTTGCAGCCTGAAAATAACGTGGGGTCGCGCCTAGGCGCGCTTATTGCCATGAGGCCTTTGCGTCAGCCACACTGACTCGAATTGGGTTGTCGGTGTAAGATATTGTCAGATTGTAGTGCGGCTCCACGCTTGGCCACATAGCTAAAAGAGTACGTCAACTTTGTTTTTAGGCTCTCCGGCAGACTCTGCGACCGACAAAAGTATGTCCTGGATGTCGGCGGGATAAGCGCGGGTATCTACGGCCGGAGACGGATCGGATGGCGAAGAATGTATCAATAGAACCTGGTGAAATGCGGCGTGGCAGTGATGGTGCTTGACAGAGTCTTAACCAAGAGCAAGGGCACGGCTCGCGACGTATCGTATGATGAATCCGGAAGTGACTCTGAGGCGCGAGGACCAAAACTTCAACCTTCATCTGGCGGGGTTGGTGGTTGCCGCTCTCCGAACAGCGTCTGCAGCACTTTGCAATTCAACCAGTTTCGCTGGGGAGTCTTTCGGGCACACTCAGTTGACCTGCCTTCTTCCTTCTGTATCCCTTCAGCGTCCAGTTCGCTCTCCGCCGCGATAGGCTTCCGCCAGAACTGCAGCGGCAGCTCTTCGTACAGATATATCGCCTTGGTGATGCCGTGCATCGCGCGCTCCAAGCTCTTGAAATCGCGAAACGAAGTCTCAAAGTACTCCCTATTGATGGTCTCTGCATATGCTCTCCCCTCGAACGTGGACACCTCGCGAGCGCCGGACGAATCGACCTTGTTCGCGACTACACAGAGCGGGAAGGGAAACGGCCGCAGGTCTAGTGCAACCCTGAATACCTTCTTGACGTCGTCGTAGAGTGTCTGGATATACTCGAAAGACTCCCGCGACGTGACGTCGTAGACCAGCAGAATGCCGTCGCAGGTACGTAGCTGGTAATGATGGAGGGTCGGATATTCCGGCCTGAGCCTCAGCTGCCTCATTTCCACCTTGCACTCCTGTTGATTGAGACGCTGTAGATCGATGACCCTGTCCACTATCAAGTCTGATAGCTCCTGCGGGAGCTTGTTGTGGGTGATCTTCGAGACGATCATGTTTGCGGTGCGCTCAGTGTACGGTGAGACACGCTCGACGTTGATGGTCGTTTGGTGCGGGTTGGCGAATCCAAAGCCTTCGATGGCATGGTCGATGATGGTGCCAAAGATGTACTGTAGTAGCCTCGTCAGCCAATGATTCACTCCTCGGTGTGGTTGTAACGCCGTACCATGTCCAAGATGGATGTAACTCCGACCTTGGAAGCACCGAAGACACCAACGGTATACGCGGGGTTTCGCTTTCTGGGTCGATGGGTTTGAAGTGCCATGGTGGACGCATCTACCGTTCTACTTGTCCTCATGATGACTTCGAGATCGGATGCGTTATGAAATTCGCATTCCACATTTTGCGCGGTCAAAGGTCCGGACGTGAGAGTGGCTTGCAACGTAAGAGCTCACGAGGGCCTATCCGCCGCAGTCCGGTGAGTTGTCGGCGGCTTTTAAGGTGAGAGGAGGGCTGCTGGCTGCGGCGAGTTGTATACAGTGCGTCGTCGGCGGCATAAATGGCCGCGTCCAAATGTGTGGAGCTCGATGATGAACACGAAACAAGCCAAGCACGCGAAGCTCGCCTGGGAGCTGCATCCCACGTGGCCGCAACGTGTAGTATGCAGATCTCCCACGAATCAGCGCTCAGGAACGATAGGGTATATGCATGGTTACTATACTCTACAGGATAAATATTGCACGGATCAATCCACGATCTTAATGTGTGGAGCAGGCTCCAGACGTCAATCGATGGAATCTGTATTTTCTAACCTCTCTTCGGAGTATGCTGTGAGTTATCACTCCGCCCATGTCGGTCTACTTTCCCAACATGCATGAATGCTGGCAGCGTGGACGAATAATATATCATCGGGACCTCGCAATTCATCCCTTCTGCCAAAATTCACCCATTAGGCCGACTTCCCGATCTCCGCTTGTACCCATTTCTCCAACCCTCCGCGAGCAATGATCTCTTGCACATTCGGCGGTAACTCGCCCACCTTTTGGCTCCATTGCTGGCCGCTTTGCCCCTCTGTGATCGTCACTGTACTTCTAGCGACGTCCCATTCGAATGTCCAACCGGTCCGTCTTGTCAAGACACTATCCTTCTCCGCGACTGGCGCCGGAGGTGGAGAATCAAGACTCTGCCTGTTTGCTTCTGGCTCCGTGATCGACTTCTGATATGCGCCTTGGCTGCTCTGTTGTTGGGTTGAAAAGACTTCGCGAAGCCTGTTGATTAACCTTGGTAGTTCGACGCCTAGGAGGGCGTTGTTGATGCTATTTCGACTGAAAATGTTTCCGAAGCTACCAGCTACCACGAGCGGTATGCCCTTAGCGAGTATGGCTGTGGCAGCTTGCTCTCTGCTGCTGCCAGTTCCAAAATTGAAGCCCGAGACAAGAATATCTCCCGCCTTTGCGACAGATCCGAACTCAGGATCGTAGTTCTCCATGCAAACTTCCGCCATCTTCTCCTTTGGCACGTCGTCCTGGTAAGTGTACTTTCCGGGGTAAATCGCATCAGTATTGATGTTGTCCGCATCGCAAAGAACAAGTTCGCCAGTGACCTTTGATGGAAATCCAGGAAGGATAGGTGTGAGCCTCTCATCTGTTGAGGTTTGATTTGAACCACCAAGGCTGGCTTCCGCGCCACTCTGAATGAGCTCTTCCGCTTGAGCGACTATTTTGGCCAATTGCTCCTCGATATTGAGCATACGGTTCTCATCTTTGATACCGTCTCCTTCTCCTCGAAGCACTCCTTGAACGCCTTCAGGCCTCTCATACCAACCGGTGCCAGAGATGGTCCCGTTCAATGCACTAGCGGCAACGACTTCGGGACTAGACAAATATGCCTTGGCGAGCCTTGAGCCCATTCGCCCTTTGAAATTGCGATTGCTCGCACTGATACCGACTTCCCCATCCTGCAGGAGACCCGTGCCAAGGCCAATGCAGGGCCCGCATCCGGATGGTAGTGGTTGTGCTCCTGCTTCAAGAAGTGCTTGCCAATCACCCTGTTCCTCTGCTGCTTGCTGCTCTGGCAGAGAAGCTGCTGCAATGTAGAAATTGACGTGCTCCGGGATCTTGGGAATCTTGCCATTGTTCGCTGCCGCTGCATCTTTGAATACCTTTGCAGCAGCGGCAATATCAGACCGTCGTGAATTTGTACATGAGACGAGATATGCCCTGTCCACCTTGATATTTTGGGTTTGAAGCTCAGAAAGAGGTGTCGCAACCTTCACTGAGTTTGGTCCAGACACGTAGGGTGAGAGAGTCGAGAGATCCAAGTAGACCTCCTTTGCGTATTTGGCACCCTTATCTGCTGACATGGGGTTTTCAAATAATGTGTCGAGACGTTGATGGTTAAACCGTTGGGCAGTCCCCGAGTTAGCAGCATAAAGTGCTGCATCTGTGGCTTTGCTACGCAGCCAACCTTGCAGAACCGAGTCTATTGGGAAAAGTCCTGACAGAGCACCCCATTCGGTGGTCATGTTGGCAATCGCCAAGCGGTCGTCAACAGGCAAGCTCCTCATGGTGTCCTCTGAGCCTGTGAATTCTATAGCGTGATTGAGAACCTCGTCGTTGTTAAATAGACCGCAGAGAGCTACAATTACGTCCTTGCCGGTAACGCCCTTAGGCAGAACGCCGTTTAGAGTTACTTTTGCGATCGGAGGTATTTGCCACCAGGTCCTTCCGGTTGCCCATATGCTTGCCGCATCGGTTCGCACAACTGGCGTGCCTAAGCAACCAACTCCCCCATACATATTACTGTGGCTGTCTGATGCTACAGCAAGCGTTCCTGGCCATGCATAGCCTTCTTCGATCATTATTTGATGCCCGATCCCTCGTCCTGCTGGATAGAAATCTACCCCTTGATTCTGCGCAAACTGCTCTATGTTCTTATACTTCCGGAGGTTCGTCTCGCTCTTGTTTTGTACATCGTGGTCCAATGTCATTACTATTTGGTTCGGGTCATGCAGTTTGGTAGCTCCAATGCCCATGAACTTCGTTGCGACAGGCCATGAGTTGTCGTGTGTCATACAATGATGCGGCGAAAGCGTGACATAGTCACCAGACTGTACAAACTTTCCATCTGGGAGGTCAATTGAGAACTTTTGGACGATTTTCTCAGTGAGAGTCTGAGGTACTTGAGAGGTCTTTTTGGCGGTGGAGAGGAAGGAAGAGGCGACGGGATCGTTCAATTGGCTGTGAAACGCTGTGACATCTTGCCGTTGCCGCAGTGAAGTGGTATATGATCTATGTGGATAATTCGACCGCCATGGACGCGATGATACCGCTGATGGTCGGAGCGCACTTGGTACGCTGCGACGCTGAAGTTCTGTTAGCACAACTGAGGTGGTCCATTCGCAGATAGGCTCACCAATATGCTCGCTGTGCCTGTCAGTTTTCCTAGTGCTCGAACCATGGCAGCGCGTGGTGCGAGAGCGTGTGAGCTCTCCTTGTGTTACAGTAATTCTTTTCTTCTCACAGGTGGACAGTCACTGAACCTGGAGAGCTTGGCATGCACCCCAGAAATTGTCGTACCGAGATCGGCCAGAAATTTTTTGTGTTCCAACTCACCAACCAAACCCATGACTTCAAGTTGAACAGGGTCAAACTGAACTCAATCATTGCATTTGACTTCTCAAGATCAAAGTTTGCAAGCGCAATCTCGCCATCTACGGACTCATTTGAAGCTAGAGAAGAATCGGAACACGAATTGATCCCGCCCTAGGCCGAAACCTTCTGTTCCATTCTCATTGCTTTTGACTCATCTTCAATGGTCTATTAAACAGGTCTGCAAGTACAGAGACATACATCTTTCCTTCATCCTCAACCATTCCAACATCAGCATGCCTTCCCGCTCGGACGTTCACTACTTTGGCGCTGGGCCTGCACCCTTGCCAACAGCAGTTCTGGAGCGGGCTGCTGGGGCTCTTCTGAACTACAAAGACATGGGTATTGGCATTTGTGAGATCTCACATCGCTCTCCAGAGGCAAACCAAGTCTTGGCCGACGCGAAGCAAAGCCTCACGACTTTGCTTGACATTCCTGATGATTATGAAATACTCTTTCTTCAAAGCGGCGGCAGTGGCGAATTTAGTGCAGTCGTGTACCACATGGTAGCCTTGTGGGTAGAGAGGAGGAGACTACGTGCCGAGGAGGACCTCCGCACGGCCATTGCGGATGGCAAGACTGAAGGTGGGCTGGAAGCAAACGTGCTGGCACGACTGAAGAAGGAAGTCGAGGAAGAGCTGAAGCTGGACTACCTCGTCACAGGATCTTGGTCCCTGAAGGCCTCACAGGAAGCAGCAAGACTTGTTGGATCCAAACACGTCAACGTTGCTTTAGATGCGAGAGAAGCTAATGGAGGCAAATTTGGCGCCATTCCGCCGGAGTCGGACTGGAGGCTAACACCAAGAATCCGAGAAGGAGGCTCGGGTTCAGCATTGGTTTACTATTGCGACAACGAGACCGTTGATGGAGTCGAATTTCCCTCATTCCCGCAATGTCTTGAGACTCTACCTGAGGACGCTGTTGACAACGATCCCCCACTGGTTGTTGCCGACATGTCTTCAAATTTTATCAGCCGGAAAGTCGACGTCAAGAAGTATGCTGTGATCTTTGGGGGCGCTCAGAAAAATGTCGGAAATACTGGTATCACTATCGTAATCGTCCACAAGTCATTGCTACCTCCTGCTGCAAGGCTTGCATCTCCGGACCTTCTTCGCCAACTGAATTTACCTGTTGGACCAGTTACCCTGGATTGGCCCACAATCGCGAAAAACAATTCTCTCTACAACACTCTTCCCATCTTTGACGTTTGGGTCGCTGGACAGGTCATGGGGGACCTCGTGCAGACATTTGGGGCCAAGAAAATAGCCGGCCAGGAAGACGTCTCAATTCAAAAGGCAAAGCTACTCTATGATGCACTCGAGAGATATCCCCAAGTATATCGAATTGTGCCAGCGAAAACCGTACGAAGCAGAATGAATATTTGCTTCCGGGTCTGTGGGGGCGACGCGGACAAAGAAAAAGCGTTCTTAGCCGGCGCGGAGAAGAGCGGTCTTTTGGGATTGAAAGGTCACAGAAGCGTGGGCGGCATTAGGGCGAGCAACTGTAGGTCACAAGGGATAGGCGAAATGAGGGAATCCATTACTGACTGCAAAACAGACAACGCGGTACCTCTCGAAGGAGCGCAAAAGCTTGCGGAATATCTCGAAAGCTTCGCCAGAGCTCAATGATACGAGGGTAATGACAGATCACAGGGTATTTGCTCCATGCCACAACTCACATCCATACCATCCTATTCGAACATTGATTTAGGTACGAGCATCTCAAAAGTCAGTCAAGTTCTGAATCACATGTTTTCCGGAGGAATGAAATTGGCGTATCTTATTACGCATTGTTAGTGGGCTGTGTTTGTCTTGAAATATGCAAAGAATTTCGGTAGCCGTCCTTCCAGAAGCATATTCACATGTGGTGTACCCGAGCCGGAAGATTGGGCTTCATGCGTTTCAAGCTTTACGTTTCCAATGGCGTCTTGGGGACGCTAAATTTCAAATTGTCATCCTCCACACTGGACACGCAATTCGAATGCTGACGAAGTGTTTTTGATCAGGGCTGCTCACTACACTACGGAAGGAGTTCAACACCGAAATGACGTTCATGAGTTCATCGAATCCCCATTCAACCAAGCCGCAATTAAAGAACATGATTGGGCGTCGGAATCCTACTTGGAAATGATTTTTGTACGACGGGGGATCTTGCTTGCTTTCAAAGTGCTCTTATCTTTCAGAGTGCTAAATGGCTGGTTAACGAATTATTTCAAAATCAGTCGAGTTACCATGACTAAAGAGCTTGCAGCACCTGATTCGGCCAGAAAGTCCCTTCCTGTTCAAAGTTTGCCCTGTCTGCACGCACGACTCACTTGTCTAAATTATCCTACGTCTCGCATGAACAGGCATGGGTGTCTTTGCGCGAGCATCGCTCTTTTCGAGTGCCACCACGGTAGGATCGCATTTCTTGAGTCGCTATGACGGTACACAAAGTCGAAATAGTCTATTATGCACTGATTCTCCAGTTCATGCCAGCCCTTGATGTCTAGCGATCTTTAATATATTTGCCTTTCGAGAGTTTCCCTTGGGATCTGCGAACAATTGCTCGCCTCGCCACCCGAATGGCTTCTTAATCTATTGCATGGCGATCTGCCGTGTGCCCTCAAGTGCCACGGCTCACCAGTCCACGGAGTTTGGTCAGACTCGGTTAGCTCCTAGCCTTATGGATACAGAATTGAAACACACAAGCTACTGCCACGCCCTGCCAAGTCCTGACAAGTTCCTGGTACCTGCATGGTGGTGAACATCGGGCACACATCGCCGGGAACATCTTGCAGAATTTGCACCATGACCCGGAGGCCTTGAGACCTAGTAGTTCACAATCATATTTTGTAGCGAAATTCCATCTGTCTACGCGGCCATCAGTCCGATCAATGCGAGTTGTTCGGCTTGCGAGGGTCGTTGCGAAAAGGGGGATGCATGCCTTGCCAGATGGTTGAGAAAGACAATTTTTCAGATCTCTCAGAAATCCAACTGGCATTCGAAAAGTCCTTGAAAGTGAAGATTGTGATAGTGCTCTATTCCTCTAAGCCACCAAGACACACCAGCGCGTTAGGAGCGGATCCTATACGCCCGGTCACAGCTGCACTACTGACGCAAACGACGTCTCGACCCTCAGATTTGCCTATTCGGATGCGGTTCCGTTCCATTGGTCGTATCGCGTAGGGAATAGGCTTGTGGCAGAAGCAAAAATACCATTTCGAGGCATTTCGAGGGCTGGAGCGTTTCACCCTAACCCTCCCCAAGGCAAATGCCGCAGACTTCAACCTCCCAACGTAACAGAGCAGCTCACCAGCGTCGCCACACGTTACGGCCTCTTCCAACCGGGCAAGAGGGTCTCTCTGTCTACAGTGACACTAGCATTCAGCTCAGCACTCGATGTAGGTAGATGCTTTTCTTTTAGAGATATTCTTTTTGTTGATGGGATCTCATCACGTATCGGCTTCACTATTAGGGCTTTCGCTTGCCCAAACAATTCTCTAACCCCGTCAACCTTGCGCAAGTCCTTTTAATCTGACGACCGTGCTACAATCCACGGCCCGGCTGGGTAGTGATGCGGTACTGGCATGGTGCTGCGTCGTGACGCTACTGTGTAGGTCTTTCGGCAGCTCCTCCCGCTGTGCTGCGCCTGAGGACCCTGGGGTCTTGAAACCGTGGAGAGTCTGGATGAATTCCACGCTGCTCTTTCCATATTCCCCTACCCCAAGGATACCTGGCCAGAGCCCTGGGACGACCATGAGGAGCTGCACAGGGAATGGCCAAGTGTGCGCGATCGCCGTCACAAAACTTCCGCCGCGGGAACTGGCCAGTTAGCATCCCCTCATATACCCTGAGCTGTCTCATAATGCATCTCTGAGAACATTAGCTGATGCTGCACCTTCTTTCGTTCACTTCTCTGCTGACTGGTTCACGCAACTTTGGCTCATGACAGACGGTCGAGCTGGCGTGCCTCTCGTCTTCAGGCCAATTTCTACTTTCATGTTTGTTTAATCATTCATTCACTGAATTACCATTGCCGCTGGTATTCAGCAAGGGATTCTTCATTCATTGAGGAGGACACAGGCACTTTACATTCATCGGAATGGCTGAATGGAATGGCCCATTCGCGGCGGCGAAGCCCATTGATCTATCGTCATCACTCCTGGTGATAAGGCATATGGAACAGCAAGATCATGCCGACTCAAATCGTACGAAAGAGATCTTTGGAAACCTCATTCTGCAGTCGGCTCAGAACGTCCGCTTCATGCACATTGGGATGGGAGCGTTCAGCATTGTCCTGGCACTGGTTATCATCGCTCGAATCTTCTATGATAGTTGGAGAGCTAGCCAGCTCCAAGTCAGACTACGTCCCAAGTAAGTGTGGCATAGACTCTTGCCTTTACAATTCTAATGACAGAATAGGCCGTTCTCTTGGATTACAGACCTGCACCCGGCAGAGGTGTTCCCTCTGGCCCTGTCAATCACTACAATTGTGCAACAGACAATCTTCATTATTCTGCAAAGTTTTGCGATCAATTCCATAACAGTCAATGGCTGCGACAAGACTGTGCAGCTTGTATTCCCAAGTAAGTATGGTTGTCGCGAGCTGCGTGAGAACAGCACACTAATCTCAGATCAGCGATCTTCCTTCTAGGATTCATGCATCTGGTCTTTGGCGCCGAGTTCACCATTAGAGGCTTCCAAAGCCAGCGATTCGGACCTCGCAAACCATGGACTACGCAAATTTGCATCGCCGTGTTTTGTCTCCTTGTCCTTTTTACCTGGCTTCCGACAAACCTCCATAAGACTCGTCCTAAGTGCTTTGGCGACATGATTATGCGACCGATCATATACAGCCCTATTGCGCTGGCCATCATGACGACATTGATTGCTGCTTTCATGGTGATGGCGATCATTATCGGGATGCGATTAGTGCGGACTGTGAACATCGACCCGAATGAACGTATCGCTGCTTCAAGGATATTCTACTACCTACTCGCCTCGATTGCACTTCATGTGAGTTGCCTTTCTCGGTTGGAAATCAAAAGCTAATGATTTTAGATCCTCATTCTTCCGTTCTTTATCCAAGCAATCCTGCGAGACTTCGACAAGAATCTCTCGTCCTCCAGAGTCGCCGAGATCACTCTCTTTGGCCAAGGCATCATTATATCTCTCATTCACATCTTCCTCCGCACCAACGCTCTTCGCACCGCCATTAGACCAATCCAGGCTGCTTGGTCGCCCACTCGCAAGTTCAGACTATTCGGTCCTAGTGATTTGGAGATCGTCAACATCAGCCCGCCGGTAAATCTACTTGGTCCACGCGAGGCGGAATATTATTGGAACGAGAATGAGAAGTCGAATACTCCAAGAGAGTTCCGCTTCCCTGACGAGAAGACGCCATTCCAAACAGAGGACCTCTACACAATCCCTCGCAGTGGTGACGAGCAAACCCGATGGCCGCTTCCTGCAGACCCGCTTCCCACGCCCAGAACCCCTGCGCCAGCTTCAATATCCTCACCAACCCAGCCGTCAATGACAACTGCAAATCACAGGAGAAAGCCAACCAACTATTCGTTATTCCCTTCCGAGGCAGAAGACGGCCCGAGACTGCCAGCAGCCGTTTATTCGCCCACATCCTCAGCTGCGGAGAAATCAAGAACGCCTGACAGTCCAAGACAACCCGTCCAAGTTGATCGGAGCATCAGCACCATACTTGACAGCTACAGGGCATCCTCAATCGCTTCTCCAACATCAGCTGGACCAGAACCTCTTACATTACTGCAACCTACCACATATACACCCGTGGAGTCACGCAGACCACAGGCTACCGATCCTCTTTTCCTTCAACCACCTGCGCCTTCTTTCTCCTTTCCCAGTCATCGCCGAGGTAGCAGTGCTTCAAGCAGTGCGACTGTACAGATTGGCTTAAGGCTATCCATGGCACCGTCCGCTATTGCTGCACCTGCTACAGCATCGATGATCTCAACTTCAGCAGGTCCCAGCGGCCTGAGGCATGCGATGACACCTCCTGCGGAGGAGCCAGAGGGCTCCTCAACAGTCAACACTCCTGCCGCTACTTCGGTCCCTGAGGAGTTTCAGATGCTTGAGAGTCCAGCGAAGCTACTTCAGCAGATGCAGCAAACAAGACAACAGACTGCTGCACTCTCAGAGTCGACAAGTCAAAACTATTCGAAGCCTACTGATGACACGGGCTACTTCCCCGCCTTAGCTCCAATCAAGACGGATACTCCCCTCTGGACGGAAAAAGAGCTCCCTCCGACACCAAGGCGAGGCATCAGCGGTCTTGCCCTGAACCCTATCACACCTGATTCACCCAAACCGTCGCCTGCCATTGGTGTCGCACTTTCGTCCAGACCATCAAGCAAGGCGCAATCGCCTGGACCTGGCTTCTTTTGAGTGCTATCCGTTTGGACTCCCTTGTAAAAATATATCCATCGTCTCCTTATAGAACTTTGTGCTTCGCTGCCTCTTTGCAAGCGATCTTCCGCCTATATTTTCCATTCGGCACAGTCGCTACTTAATCTCTTATTATATACCCACCCGAGCCCCTTCGTTTGATGGCTCTATTTGTACACGAGCGTCCATTTGCTCAAGCAGCTTTCGCGTATCTGCGCCTCGGCTTTCATATCCTTTAAGGGATCAGGAACATGTATGGAACTGTAGAAGGGATAGTTGGTGTTTACGGATACGATCTGTATGTAGCGTTCAGGCAACTCGATTGCCTCTGATGACTCTTGTATATAACGACGAAAAAGAAAATACATCTATGGAGACAACACACAAGACCATGCCTGCGCTGACTCGCCACCCCATTGTCTCCAGCTTTCTTACTCCGCATATTACACCCGCTCACAGAAGCCACACGAATCCTGGAGGACAGTACGGAGTCTCAGCTCGCCTGTCTGTCAGATTTGCTAACGCGCTTCTGGGCGTAAGACCCGGAGTTTGGTGACCACGTGCGGAGCACTTCCGCCGGGCAGGATAATTTGCGGCGACATGATCGGTGCGCTTCCTCTATCCATGGTGTTGCACCGCTGGCACGAAGGGCGAACTCCGGGTTTCTGCTGCTTTAGGGAGTCCAAGCCGGAGCGGAAAATGACGCAGAGCAAAAGAAAGGCTCGTCGCCTGCGATTCGCAGAGGCCACCGTATTGCTATCTGCTGGCCTGTAGGTATGCCCTTTCGCACCCCAGACTGCATTTCTTACGGTCAGTTTCCTCCCGATGTGTGAAAATCAGGCAGTTCCTGAGTGGCCCGCCACTGGAAGAGAGGCTGAAAGAAATTTACGTTTCCCCAATCCCCACGCAGACGCCAACCCGTGCTCACGGCGGCAGGCAGGGATGGCATATCTTGGCTCCACACACGCTTATCTCCATGCAGCCTGGTTCCCTCCAGAAGCAATCGTTTCCAGCGCTGCTCCAACCACAGCCGGCGCCGGCCCAGCCACTTGACGTCGACCCACAGGCTGCTCGCGACTCCATCGACTTTCTAGCGTCACAGTGGACCGTTGCAGCAATCCTGAGCAGATCATGGTGCCCGCGTGCCCGCTGTGCGAGCCCACTGCTCGCATCGCGGGAATCTGGCCTGCGAGAGAGGTGGGGACCTTGTCCAACTGCTGCCGCTCGTCTGTATTAAACCTGCGCCGGGCCGCTGGGAGCTGGCGCACATGGTTCGTCCCAGCGTCCTCAGTGATTCCCGTTCAACAATTCTTGCAGAGGGCAAAGGGCTGAGAGCAATCCCTTCATTCGGTGCCCAGTGAATGCAGGAAGCACGTGTGCTGCTACTGCTTTGAGTCTTGTTGAGCATTCCCTCACGCAACAGCTTCCACGCCTGCGACATCTCCGCAGAGTGTAGACGGGACAAGAGCGTAGGAGTACAGGAAAAGAGCTCAGCAATGGCCGACGAGTTCAAGCAAGATCCCTCGCCGGAGATTACGGGCGAGAAGAATGGCTTCAACAAGGACACTGGAGACTTCGGTGACCTCGAGCAGCAGACCTCGATCGTGGGTTCGACGAACAAGGCTGATGTTCTGGGTCTTGAGCACACCGATCCAGTCCTGAATGCTAAGATGCACTTGGTCAACAATGTAAGGCTTTCGTAGGAATGCAGCATATGCGCTCCAGTGTCTACTTGAGCTTGGAGCTAAATAGATTCTTTGGCTAGGCAATTGACGAGATCGGCTTCACCATGTACCAGGCGAAGCTGTTTTGCCTTAATGGCTTTGGATACGCGGTGGATTCGCTCATCCTGCTGATCCAATCTATCGTGGCCTTGCAAGCAAAGCTCGAGTTTAAGCCCAGCTTTGGGAACGGCTTGACGATCGCTGTGTACGTTGGTATGCTCGTGAGTGGGATCCTTACCTGTAATTGATAGTGGAGAAGCTAAATCCGGCTGACAGACGGGCGCGCTCTTCTGGGGCTTGTCTGCAGATATCATCGGCCGTAAATTCGCCTTCAACACTTCCCTAATGGTCTGCTCCATCTTCGCCATCGTGGCCGGATCATCACCCAATTGGATTGTACTCGGTCTGTTTACATGCCTGAGCGCTTTCGGCGGCGGAGGCAACCTGGTGTTGGATACTGCTGTGTTCTTGGAATACCTCCCGTCTCAACATCAGTGGCTGTTGACTCTGATGGCTGCCTGGTGGGGTGAGTCTCTCTTGTGCGAATGAGTCCTGCATTCAATTCGGACTAATCACTATTCTCCAGGTCTCGGTCAGATGATTGCCGGCCTCTTCGCATGGGCGTATATTCCCAACTTCAGCTGCTTGGCTACCGAACCTTGCACATATGCTAATAACAAGGGCTGGCGTTATATTTGGTATACTAGCGGCGCCCTTGTCTTTGTCATGTCGGTCCTCCGTATCACGGTTATCCGCCTGAGGGAGACGCCGAAATTCCTTCTCGGAGAGGGCAAGGACGAAGAGGTCGTCGAGACGCTGCAGTTTATCGCGAATAAGTACAACCGAACATGCTCACTCACGCTCGAGCAGCTGCAGGCTTGCGGAGTCACCGCCGGCACTCAACAAAGTGACGGTCGCCGCGGATCTGTCACTCATGCTAGAAAAAGGGCTTCGGTCATGGAAATCTGGGTCCATTTGAAAGGTCTCTTCGTGACCAGGAGGATTGGACTCTCAACCAGCTTGATCTGGTTCTCCTGGCTGTTGATCGGTTTGGCCTATCCATTATACAACGTCTTTCTGCCCACGTACCTTGCGACCCGTGGTGCGGATACTGGAGACAGCAGCCAGTACACGACATGGCGCAACTATACGCTGTCCAACTTTAGCAGTATCTTCGGCCCCATTCTTGCTGGATATATGTGCAAATCGAGGTGGTTCTGGGGTCGCAGAGGTAACGTCACTTGCAAAGGGGTTCACCCGTGCGCCTATCTGGACAGGTAAACTGACGAATCGTGACAGGTACTATGATTATCGGTGCTCTCATAACCATGGTGTTCTTCTTCTGCTACACGCAAGTCAGAACTCCGTCAGAGAACGTCGGATTCACTTGTGCAATCTCTTTCTGCCTGGTATGGCTTCTCCGTGCTTGAATATCTGGAGTGCAGGCTAATTATCCATAGAACATTTACTATGGCACTCTCTACGCATACACGCCAGAGGTCCTGCCCAGCGCCCACCGTGGAACCGGCAACGGTATCGCGATTGGTTTCAACAGAATCATGGGCATCATGAGCGCTGTCATCGCTACGTATGCTGATGTGAGTGTCCCAATCGCATTGGATTCGCACGTAGAGCTAATGACTGCAGACGAGCACACCCGTCCCGATTTACATTTGTGCTGCGCTATACGCCGTCATGGCAGTCGTGGCCGCATGCTTCCCATTCGAGCCAATGGGCCAGAGAAGCTCTTAAGCCCAGCATCGATCCTCAAATCTCGTGGGGATCGGAATAGAAAGGGAATGAACGAGAAAAGCTTTACTTTCGTTGGATACCCCGTAACGACGACATGGAATTCCCATAAAAAGCGAAAAATGAAATTACAGCTTGTTTTCCAAGCCCCTAATTCGTGAAGCAAATTCCAGTCATTCCTGCTAAGACAATTCATCGTGTGATCGCTTAAACGAGATACCCCCATTGCACGCCGGATCCGGTGTTGGGAATCTCCAATGCCCATTTGTAGCTTCTGTCTCCATACTCCATCTTCCATCATACGCCTTGCTCAAGCCGCAACACCCATCCCAAGCCCGACTCCCACCAAAGCAATCCCCATCATTCCCTCTACCCCCACCGCTCCAAATGTAGGCCTCGCAGCAACACCGCTACTCGGGTTTGGGCTCGTTGGGCTCACTGTTGTCGGGCCTGAAACTATCGTATTTGCTGTATGCGAGTCCGATGTCGTCGCCGTGGTTTGCGTCGACTCTGTCGGGCTGACGGTCGTCGGGCCGGACACAATGGTATTCGCGGTGTGAGAGTCCGAAGTCGTGTCCGTGCTCTGAGTCGAGGTGGTCGGCGAGACTGTCGTAGGACCGGATGTCTGTGTGTTTGCGGTTCGGGACGACGTAGCTTGGGACGAGGCGAGAGTGAGGAGGAGGGAGAGGACGAAGAAGAGCGTGAAAGACCAGTAACGCATCTTGCTAATTGACCTTGACAGGACTGGTAGTTTGCTCGAATGGATCGAGGAGCTCTCTTGTTCCGAAACGAACAGACAGGAGTAATACCTACCACTCCAAATGGGTACGAGCTGGCTTTTGACAGCTTCGTCTACAGAGCTACACAGCACGCGACGTCATCTCTATGCAAGCAAAGGGCCAGAGAAGGCCCAAAGCAGCAAAGCTCTGCACATCCCGATCAACGGTGCGGTTGTATGAAGGAGCTGTACTTACCCCAGAGATTATAGATAAGGATTGCAACAGGGGAGCTTGGCGATGGTGGATTTGTCGAGAAATGAGAAATGCCATGACCGGGATATCGACGCTTTACCTAAATAAGAACTAGTGTCATCTGGGGCTATCAATTCAAATTGTATTGTGTTGCAATCTATGTATCAGACTCAGTTGTTTGTTCACTGCACTGCTAGAAGCGCCGAATCACTCGGTAACTTCTCCATACAGCTTGGTGTAACGAGACTTCCCCCTGGCTACTAAATGATAGCCCGCCACACTGACGAATGAAAGAACTGGCTCTCTGAGCTATGTAATGTACGGGAGGTCCACCAGTTTAGGAAGACTTGATAGATATCTTAGGTAGAATCCACCACCCATGGTGTCGCTTTCCTGGCTCCGGGATTTCTAATATCACGTCTCGTATCTTCCGCTTGCGAATAGCTGTGCGTAGATATGATACGGAAAGCTGCGTCGCTATGGTAGATGCTAAGTGACCATTGACGTCCTGTAGACGGCGTCAGTACTTCTAAAATGCGGCAGAGGAGCACTTACTGCAAGCCAAGCATGCTCTATCCTCTCAGCACCCATCTTCGCAGGTCCCATCCCCTTGAGATTGGAGAAAGCGGTGCGCGCAACACGTGCAGTGGTCTCGACAATGTCACAAAGGCCGTCTGCTTTGGCGCTCATATCTTCGTCTGGGCGATCGAAATCTCCAAAGGGTTGGATGACGCTATTCCATTTTCCGAACATCTCCATGATGAAGCCCTCCTGCAGGGTAAGGAAGGGCTTCATACGAGCTTCGTAGCGCAGTGTTGGGTCGTAGTAAGGCTCCGTAGAGGCAACATTTGGGAGAAGGTGCAGATAATGCAGATGAGTGTACAGCTTCAAGTGGTGTTAGAAGTCGCTCGGCGGTTGAGGATATGAAGATGATGCTTACAGTGTAAAGTGCTTCCGCGAGCGCTTCCGTACCCTCACACAGCGCGAGTTGCGCGCGGCAAAAGTCTATGGTTTTCTGCACTTGCTTCAAGCGAGGATTAGATCCATCCATGTTACTGTTGGACATGATTTGATGCCGAGCCTCTGCGAATGAGAAGATTGTCCGGAGAATGTTAATTCGAAGCCGTGTGATCGAGACAAGGACCCAATACATTCCAGCCAGTTCATCAGTGAGGTATACGTCAAGCTCAAAGCCAAGTTGGACAATCCATTGCATGACTCTGAGCTTCTGATGATATGCCCATCGAAATAGAGGCTCTTCCATGTTGGAATCGGCGTCATCTACGAATGTCTCCAACATCGAGTCCATGTCTTCGGCTTCTCGCTGCAATTCGTCGAGGCCAAGGATGACATGAGTGAGCTGCCGCCGCAGCCTGCATCTGTTTGAGGTCAATGCTCTCCAAAAGTCCATGTAGCCGCCGAAATCCGGAAGCGCTTTTGAAGTAAAAGAATCAATCAGTTGTGCCATTTCATATCGTGGATTTGGAGTGGATGAAAGCGGAGCCTCAATGGTCCAGTTTATAGGATCGAGAACTACGCTGTCCGGTAGCACCAATAATTCCAGGTCTTTCCGAAACAGATCAACAAAGTGTAATTCAACGCGAGCGAGGACGCCTTCAGAAACGCAGGATCTCGCATATGGCAGTGGCTCCGGTTTCCGAGCGCTGAATGCGAACAGGAAAGACCTTAGAGGCTCTGGGCCTTCCGAAATGCATTGGAACACGTCATATGCAGCCGTGCAGTCATCAGACAGTTGCTTCATCAGTTTCATAGCTTCGTCGAACTCCAAGTCGACTACGGGCCTCGGCGGGACCGTACTCGTTAATCGTCTCTGGATCTTTTGACTGAATGCCTGGGAAACAGGTTTTCCTAGTGGGTGTGAGTCCAAGATCGCCGATACCAGATTCGAAACCGGAGACCACTCGGGCTTTCGCTTGTTCAAGAGAATCGAGTCGAACGCGATGAGCACTGTTCGCCGCAAGAAGATTCTATCCGAGATTGCTTGAATCAAGTCCTTCTGTTGTCGAGATATATTCCTGCACGACCTATTAATACTTTCTATTGAGAGAAATGACAGAAGTTGCTCTGGATTAGTGTCTTGATTGACTTACTCGTTGGCAGCAAGCTGATCGACAAGGTCGCTTGCCTCCCCCAGCGTTGGCAGAATGTTGTCCAACTCCACGCGTCTGAAAAGATCTCGGTTGTAAGTGTGCGTAGAGAAGTCTTCTTCTTCAAAGTAGTGGCTCCTCAAAATGAGCTCAATGACCAAGTCGCAGCACTTGATCAGGCCAATACAATACGCTCTCAATATACGAAGCATTGGCTTGCCTGCAAGATTAGACGTGGACTGGCGATCGAATTGAGCATCCTCGAGAGACTTTGGTTCCGGCCATAGGAGTCTGTCAATGTAGTGAGAGGTAAATAGGGTCTGCGATAGAGGATAGCCTTGATGCCACGCCATCTACAACTCAATCAGTACAATACTCGTGATTATGGATAGTTCAAGAGCAACCTCGTAGCACATTATTTGATCCATGATACCAATGACTTCTTCGGGTAGTAGCTCTTGGAGGACATCGTACGTATCGTAAAGGGTCTCGCCGGGAGCAAGAAATCCAGAGTCCATTTTAGGATCCATAATCTATCATAAATGAGCTCCAGACTTCCACAAGGTCTACTCTACCATACCTCAAGAGCTCCAACAGACTCAAAAAGAGTAAAATTCTGGTCTTTAATGAGTCGACCAGTCGGCAGGCCTGGGTTTGCGTCAGTGTCTACGTTGTAAGGACTCTACATTGGAAGGGCGGATGATTCAATATCTAAGCGCAGCGAGAGTAGATGTTCATGGAAATGCAAATGCAAAGGATCATACGTACTGGAAGAAGCCTCTCTGAACTGCCTTGTAATATCCCATAGTCGCTTATTGCCGACTATGACAGGCGCCGGTTGTTGGGCCGCAGTCTGGGCGGCGTCAACTGTAGTTGTCACATCTGAGGCGCGTCAGTATCGATACGCAAGGATGTCAAGATTATTGGTAAAGTTGCAAGTCTCTGTCTGATGCTGATGGAAGTACTGTGTGTTGTGGACAGTGTATACATACCGTTGTCTATGTTGAGGCGTGCGGTCTCTGCGTCAGTCATGTTAGATATGGCTCAAATAAATTCAACATGGCCTCGTGTACCTTCTGTGAGACCTTCAGGGTCTGTCATGACTTATATTATAATGGAGCATGATAGTGGAGCACGTTGTGGGAAATGCAAAGGAAATTAAGTTGCAAGCGTTGTTTTGTGTTTGATATTCGGGGGTGCATGTTAAAGCCCGCCGCAAAGCTGTTGCTACATTTTTATATACAGTCGGGAAACGCCCTGCCAGCCAACCAGTCTCTACTTCGCCCATCGGCCATCCTCAGTTCGAGATCTCTGATTTCCTTATGATGAACTTGAGCCTGCAGCTTCTGCCATTGCAGCCTCGTTCGCGCTCGCCAGATTTTTGTTCTCGCCCTGTTTGCCAGCCTGCTCTGCATCAGCGCTATTGTCCTGAGAACGTAGGATGATGTTGTCGTAATATACTGACCTCCCACTTGGCGAATCGAAGGTCCATTTCCCCTCTCCTCTCTGCTTGCAATCGGAGGTCTTCTTTGAGGGATCGTCGGACAACGCGGGCTGCTACGGCCAAGTAGCGGTTATAACTGAGTCTACCGTCAGCTTCACCTGAATGGTCAATTGAGGTGCAAACATACGTGAGGCCTGCGGCTTTCCACGCAGCAACCATTTTGAATGTGCTTGTGAGGGTCGAATTGAGTTGAATTGAGGTCTGGATGTTGCGCGAAGAGCTCCGAAGCTGCGGCAAGGTCTGAAGGAGAAGCCACCCAAGTTCCCGGGCTTGGCATGCCTTATGCGGCACAGCAGGGCTGCAATCAATCTCTCCAAAATTTCATCTGCCACCAAAATCGACCATGGGATGAGCCAAATTCATGGAGCTGGCCTCCCAGAGGACCCCAGAGGAAATTCTATGCAAAATGTCTCATCACAGCCGAGTTCGTCAAGAAATGGAAAGCTGGTACATTTGAAGACTCGAGCCGAAATTCTCACCGCACACGACACGGGTAGGATAATGAAGTTGACACTGGGGAGTGATGATAGCTGAGACAGACATTTAGTAGATGTTTACATCGTAAAGATACCAGTCAAGTCCTCAAACGCCGTCATCAAAATTCTCAAAGATGGCATCCCCGACCCATCACCCACCGACCTCCAGCATCTTCGCCGAATAGTGCGGCCAAAATTTCTGCCACCGCATATTCTTGCGCAATTCCCGAATTCCGAGACTGGCCAGGATGTCGCATTCTTATTCGCCTGTCATACATCCCTAATCCCGCTTTCCGAGCTCCAGAAACTCCTCAACCAGCATGACAGCTCGCCCTTCCATGGCATCGACCGCCCTCCGCTTATTATCACAATAGCTGTGCCAGCATATGCACCAACTACATCAGTACAGGCTGCCGATTGGACTCAGCGGTATTGGCCAATTAGCTACAAGAATACCAATCCATATGGACCGCATCCAGCCTCTGTTGGCCGCGAGGAAGCAGAATTATACGGAAAGAGCTGCGTTGGAGTGAATGAAAAGATGGAATTGGCAGAAGATGTGGCTAGACAAGCTGAGGAGATTGGAATCGGAGAACGGACGGGGTGCATCATTGTTGCCCAGTCTCAAGAAGGGTTTGCCTCTGAAGAGACTGTAGCAGTCGCAGGTGATGCGCGCTGGTGCTCAGAAACTACATCCGAGGCAAAATGTGCCGATTGTCGTGGAGCTGGTAATGTTATGGCGCATGCTGTTTTACGCGCGATTGCCATGGTAGCACAAAAGCGTCTCCGGATTGCTACTACACCTGTTGAGAGTAGTGATCGCTCTGCGTCAAGCCAGACAACAGAGAGGACTGTGTTCCGCGACCATCCAATGACGGCTCTCGAGTCGAAATATTTCGGCCTCGACAATCTCGCGCCCAACGGATATCTCTGTGTCGACCTCGATATCTACATAACACACGAGCCTTGTGTCATGTGTGCTATGGCTATCGTCCATTCGCGGTTTTCGCGATGTATATTTGCTAAGCGCATGCCTCTTACCGGAGCTATGACTGCTGACGAGAAGGGGCTTGGCCATGGTTTGTTCTGGAGGCCTGCGGAGCTCAACTGGAAGTTAATGTGCTGGGAGTGGCAGTGCGACGAGGAAGGTGAAGAGAAGGACGACATTGACGAGAGATTAAATGTCTGAATACATTAAATGCCACACAAATTGCTAGAATACAATCTCTTGATCGCACAGCCTGTGATGAAGGCGACCCTTGTTGGAAATCGACCGAAACGCCCGCTTCCAAAACCCAAATATCCCAGCGATGCACCCGGCCCCTATCTATGTTACAAGAATTTTGACCATGCGCCGACAGGCTCATAAGTCGGGAAAGGCTAAAAGGGTGTTGTTCTGTTCGTCGATATCTCGAAGATGTGCATCGCTTAAACTGGAAGGTTGAATCTCTTGCCTTGCAAGACTCTGAAATGACATTAGCTAGTGCGAATAGCGGAAATCCAGCTTCGTGCTTACTTCGTGTAGTAGATATAGAAGAAGTCGGAATACAGGACCGTCTGGATGATGCCTGCAACAACTGCAATGGGATCGAAGTAGCTATCGAAGAAGTACCGGTATATCCAGTTGGGGATGTAGAGCGCTCGATATATGCCCAGCGCAAAGATATAGTGGGTTGTAATGTTCTCTGCTTCGCCTGTCCTTTGCAGCATGAAGAGCTGTGGAAGAATGGCAACAGATTCAAGCCATATTGAGAATGCCCAGAGCATCTGATAGCCATGTCAGCCTCGACCCTATTCGATGGACACACCACTAATTCGTACCTCAGCTGGATTGTATCTGTACGGAAACACGAATCCCAATATGGCGCTTGCTCCAAGGAGATATTCCACTTTAAAGGTGTCCAAGTTGGGATCGTGCGTCGGCTTATATTCGTTCATCATCAAGTACACAACGTATGCTGAGGACCCGATGAAGATGATCTTGAAGACTGTATTATAGAGGGAGTCTGGCTTGTAGAATGTCCACAGTAGGTCCACGTATCGCGTAACGTAGACGAGGAGGTAGAGGAATTGCGATTTGAAGGAGATGCCCGTCGCGCTCTGTATTCGCATCAACTCATTGCAGAAAGCCTGCGATATAGGGAACATACGCTCGAAACCTTCATCTTCTGAAGCAGGATCAGGATGGACACCAGATGTGCCAAATCGGCTGTTGAGCGCGTCAGTAGCTGTCATCTCAACGATCTCCTGGCACGCCAAGAACGCGCCGCAGAGCTTCTGACGGACCTAATATCCTGAAAATGTTCATTTTGGCGTTATGAGAAGGATTCCAGAGTTCAAGTAATCGTGCGCAAAGCTTTGGCGAACAGTGGTGATGAAGTTGTTTTGAGGTAGAGATTGTTCTGTTTAGAAGACACGAATACGTTTCTTGCGCATCCCCAAAACCTCAATTGCAGACGGAGCTTGCCGTCGGTCCGAACCACCCTTGTTCCAGTAGCGCCATACCCAATCCGTGCTTCACCATGACCAAGAACTGATAAATCTCATTTGTTTAGAGCGCGCTCTGTCCCTGCCTTTTCTCGGAGGCCGATTATAACTTGAGTGACCATCTTGAACATGCTTACTAGCTCCTCATCCTTCTCAGCGCTAGGCAGAGTGATGGCGATGTGGTCGGTATGCCACCGCCTTAATTCAATCCTCATTAGCTTCCAAACCCGGTTTGGATCGCTTGCATAAGGAGGCGCTTTGCTATAAAACTCCTTGATGGCATCAACAGTCAAGTCTTTAGAGTTGCCAGACTTGGAAGGCCATGGAATGCATTTCTTGCTTCTCTTGGACAGATCATGTTCGTCTTCGAGAGGTTATTAGTACTAGTGCCTTGAGAGACTAATGCGGCTTTTACGGAAGACTCACTTTCGAACGCATCCCATGCTTTAAGATATCTTTCCCATGCCTCTTCCCACTCCTGCTGCTCATGCTTTAACCGCTCCTCACGTTCTCTCCGCATCCTTTCGGCTCGCTGCCGCGCTCGCTCATTGAACTCTTCCTGTTCGCGTTGTTTCTTGGCCTTTTCCTCTTCTGCTTTCTCTTTGCGTGCCTTCTCTTTCCTTGCCTCCTCTTTCCTGGCTCTTTCGTTTTCTTCTTCTTCTCTTGTGCGCTCCTCTGCAGTGTGCTCTTCTCTGCTACTCTGCTTGGATTCAGGCTGGGTTTTTGGCATATCTTCGCTCCCCCTTGGGTCATATTGCATTTTGGCGCTAGAAGTCCTATTCTCTGGTGATGTTCGTGTTCCAGCAAAAGCGTCTGATGTACTTGGACTCTGCTTCTGCCGCTGTGCGTACCATGCCATAAACTCGGAGAAAAGATCTGCGTCGATTTCCGGGGAGCATTCATTTTTCGAACGACTTCCGAATGATTTAGATGTAGGCTCTGGGTATTTTGTCCCTCTTGCATGGATCGCCGGGAACTTCGATTCGACCTTTCGTTCCCAGTCCATAGCCACGCTGCTCTGCTGATCTTGATGGTAGCGGAGGCACAACAATTTCCCAGCCAGTCTGTGGAGCAATGGTTTTACGTCAGATGCAGAAGGATCCAGCGCTGAGAGCTCGTTGAGAATATTCCGAGCATCGGATCTGTTATATTGATTGATCGGATTTCGGCAACGCCGCTTCATCGAGGGGGCGTATCCCACGCATGTCCAGTTGTCGCATCGATCAGGGTTCCTGATTTGAAGGAGATTTTCAGGATCCCGTTGAACTGATGGTTTACGAAAATAAGAACCCGAGTGGATACCCATGGCTGCGAAAAGAAGTGCCAATTAACAAAGCTTCAGCTAGAACGCGGGAAATTGCGTCGGTGAAAAGGTGATTGCGACTTTCTACGGATACACTTGACAGACGCTATCCTTATACTTACGACTTGTTCACAGCAAGATGTCGTCTCCATCGTGGCATGAATGGTAGCGCACAGCCTCATTGCTTCACCTCGTCCGACAAATCCCGCACATTGGCTGAATGACGACACACTGGTAGAATGAGCCCGAAAACACCCCTGCAAGAAGGCGAAGCACGAATGCGACATTTTCCCTAAGAGTCGGGTGTACATGCGATTACGAACATTCGCTTGGAAAGGGAATGATTGGAGAGGAAGGAGTGTTATGAAAGTGGCGCACATACTCGAGTATTCGCGACCTTTCTAATGCAGGGGATGAAACTCACAAAGCCTCCACGATGCAAGTGCTTCTTTTAGAATGGCAGGTGTTTACTTGAAATGACAGATGATAGGCTGGCAAAACGTAGGTGGTAGGGATTGAGCGCCACTACGGCACAGTCACCCCTTTGCTACATCACGTGATGTATGGGAATGTCCCGGGTTTTGGTGTCCAGCGCCCACTCTGATTGCTTCCCCGCATATCCCAAGAATAGTACACTCACAGCTCGTCAATTCTTCCCAAAACCCATTGGAGGTGCCTGTAGCTGACTCTCGGCTGGAACTGAGGCTCCATATGCCCAGAAAGGAGTGTTTCGGCGAACATCAAGCCTCTCTCAAAGTGTTGGACGCCCATGATGCCTTGGGGATTATCCATGCCTCCAAATCCGTTCTTTTCAAACGTGGACTGATACTGCAAGTCTGGTAGACGGATGTCGATTGGCTTGCTCGGCCTCTCCTTGAAGCCCATCGTACCTCCCCAGGTCATGTTCTGGATCGAGATGAGGGTGCCGTTCGTGATGATGTCGTAGTCCAGAGCTCCATTCGCAATCAAAACACGATTTGTGCTTTCGATCAAGCGCGGCAGCACCGACTGGATAGGGTCGGGGCTCAGGTCTCCTTCATCTTCAGGCCCGCCGTCACCGAGGAAGATTGGCGAGAGGCTACAGTCAAGCCAGCTGACGTCCATCGGAGCATGCATTGCCTTTTTGACATCTGTGCGATTAAAATATATTGGAAGCCCAGCATAACTGTATTGTAAATCAGTCGGCCATCCAAGTGGGTCGCTTAACAATGGGCATTGCAGATTCGGCTCGTACACGTTGAAGCAAGGGTTGGTATGAAAAGCCTCGTTATGTGCAAGAGTCCACAGGTCACAATCTGCCTGTGATGTGAAGTTAAAATAAGCAGGCGCCTGCATGCCTGACGCCGGGAAGGTAAGATACTGCTCACGATAAGCAGCGTAGCCACATCGTTTGTCCTGGACGTCAAGGTGCTTGAGGAAGGTATCGTTGAAGCCAAGGATATTGTTGTTCTGTTGAATCCACGGTACTGCGATTGCCTGCTCTTGAGTATAGATCCACGATCCGATGCACGGGTCGTACATCAAAGCCCCTGTAGATTCATTAGATCTTGGTATACGGTGGTTGGAAATAAACTCGAACCTGAGACATTGAAATGCTCCGGATCATTGCGGCTCATCATTTCTTCGGCAAAGTAAGGGACGTAGATTCCCGCGTACGACTCCCCCGTGACGTATATTTTGTACTTTGAAATGCCGAAGATCTTTTGAAAGTTGAGAAAGAAATCAACAAAGTCCTTTGCAATGTCGGCTTCAGAAGTGGCTTGAACTTCGCCAGTGGAGAAGCCAACTCCAACCGGC
Source organism: Rhizodiscina lignyota (assembly GCA_010015805.1). Taxonomy (NCBI): domain Eukaryota; kingdom Fungi; phylum Ascomycota; class Dothideomycetes; order Aulographales; family Rhizodiscinaceae; genus Rhizodiscina; species Rhizodiscina lignyota. The sequence goes on from ML978128.1 coordinate 1,454,834, forward strand.
TGCTCGACCCTGTAATCTATCGTGAGACTGCCGGAAAGAGCAGCTACGATGTATGCTGAGGACGAACCATAGCATGTTTGTTAAGTTGACCCAAGAGTAGGGGTTGATTGTTGGTGAATATTGACCCCATGTCCATATGAACAAGCCGTTCTCTTGCAGAAATCCTTCTAACGAGCTACAACCTTCGAATCATAAGCTTAATTGTCCTCTGGAGCCGTCATGTCGATCATACCAGGGCCACCATTCAACCAAATAGTGATCTCATCGACCGGTGGACCGACAGTTGGTTGGAACACAAAAAACAGAGATCTCGATTTGTTCTTCATGTCAATCGGAATTACTCCAGAGTACATCTCCCCAATGTCGAATGGAACATCCGGAAGCCTCTCAACGCGATACGCTGTCACATGTCAAGCAGGAGCCCCAGTGAGGTGAGAGTGAACAGCACATACGAGCTGTATCATCGTTTAAATATCGAAACTCTGTCCGATTCGCTCGAGTTTCGAGTCTGGGTTCGTTCAACTGATTGACAAAAGCTTCCGTAAACCCTTTCCGGCGACTTCTCTCGTGCATTCTACCGGCAGAAGCGATCGAGCAAAGAAAACTTGCCACGACAATCGCTTTACAAACGAACTTTGCAGCCATATTGTGCTGGTGTGGTTGTTTGCTCCAATGTACAGATTGAACAACATCCAATCTCTTGCGGAGTCGTACGAATGGAAGGCGGGGATTTAGTTGGGAGAGCGGCTCTCCCTTGGAATGCGGATTGACCCATAGCGACTGTAGTCGGCTCTAGGACCATGTTTGTTTCTGCCGGCATTGTGAGTTCCTGGTCTCCAGCTTCCTTCAACGTCATAGCGTGCAGGAATAGATAAGGACATGGGAATATGAACATCTGATCTCGCGAGATCAGAGCATGATATTAATACAGTAATCTGTACGTACCTGCCTCATAATTCCAGATCACCAGCTCCTCAACTCGTCCAACCACGCTATATGTCATAGGATATCGCACTTTATGGATAGCTCGAAAAGCGCATGAAGAAAGCTATGTTCCAACCCGGTCCGGCTCCTTCAATGACAATCCCCGCTTTATCGGCGATATCGCGATGGTCAGTGCGAGAATCCGCAAGGGGTGACTGATACTCCGTAGTATGGATTAATACTTCATTCTAGTTCTGCAGGAGGAAAACAGAAGTCAAGAGGAAGAAGATATTGGAAAGAGATTCATAGGGTAAGAATAATATGTACAGTCTCTGTTTGACTTTTTTGGTTATTGGAATCAAGACCTACGCTAATCCGTATTCAGCTTAGCTCCGGTGCTAATGAAGGCCGCGAATTTGCAGAGCGATTAATGCAGTTCGACGACATAATTGTAAGAAAAAAGCTGCCTCAGTCCGGTAGCCCCTTTACCGAAACACTCAGTCTGTCGTGAGTTGAAACGGAGGACATTCGCCAGTTGCCGTTCAACCACGATAAGGGAATGTCTTCCTGCTCCTCTCTAGTCATGTCCGACTTGATGAGGTCAGGAGATCATTCACAAACGAACACGCTGAGAAGACACGAAAGAAGATCAAGCTGACCACGGAACTGAATTCAATGCCAGACTATCTGCGAGTATTGTCTTGGCAGCTTATTGACACGGTCGCCGATGTTTGCCAGGAGACTTTCATGTCTTGTTCTTTCAGGCTTCTGAGCTGCGCTTTCCTGAATAAATTCTACTATTTTCGATTTCTATCCACTAGATCTTCAGGATAATTAACCTGCTTTCTTTGCCGGCCATCGTTGTTGCAAAATCATATGACGTTTCCGATATATCTTAAGTGACTTGGATCGACACGATTACAACTCTCTCGTTCCCTAGCAAAAGTCCGCTATCCAAAGGCGGCAGCCCCGGATTTCCGCTGCATAACGTTAATGTTGCCTATAATGTATACTTCTTAGCGGGTAAAGTATAGATGACAGCCAAGTCTCCGCCCCTTTACTTTAATACGCACCCGGCAACGATCAGCAGAGATCATATTAATTATACAGCCTGTCTTCCCCTCCGGTGTTTATGTCGGCCTCGAACAATCCTCCGGACAGAACACTCCCACGTGATTATGGCATCGACTTGGCCGATATCGCTCTCCTCGACTATTTTCATGGCAACGACAATCCTTGCTTGCTCTTTCGCAACAGGTAGAGGCAATATCTCAGGATATGGTAAGAAATTGGTGCTTCGCACTTGGTGGAGACGACGGCACTTCGAGTAGACTACTTTGCCGCTCCAGAAGTTGATGAGTTGGGTATATAAAGGGTCGTGGCATCTTGCCTGGAAGCTCAGTCAACAGCATCTTCAATCCGACTACTGCATCTCACGACACAATTCGGTCTTCAAGTAAATTGTGATTCTTAACTCTTCCCTGCTTTCAGAATGCGCTTCTCTATCTTCGTCACTGCGGCCTTTGGCATTGGGGCTCTAGCCCAATCCCTTCCTGGAAATTGCGCGAGTGGCAATCAATGCTGCGTGTTTAACGGAGGCGAATGCGTGAGTTGCGTAAGTGGTTCTTTCGAGCAGCAGAATGGCCGGGTCTGTTACTAAGGTATCGAATAGTCATGCACATGCAACGAAGGAGACTCCTGCACCGTGGTACGTCTCGTGTTGATGAGCCCGACGTTACAGTGGCTATATTGAAGCACCCCAACACTGTCTTATAATTGCTGTCCAGTTTTCCGCTCTTCCGACCGATGGTTGTATCTGTGATTGAGCGAGGCCGTAAGTGACGCGTCCTGCTACTCGATTACCAGGAAACAAGGCTCACGTCCCAGTACAAAGGATCTCCGAAGGGAATATGAGTGGTTTACTACAGATTCTGGAGGATTGTCCTTTGCCTGACGTTCGCTGATTGAAAGGAATATGCGCTGAGATACTCTCACTCATTTACACTGCTGGAGAAACAGCTCAAATACAGAAATTCCGAGTCTGTTGCGCCGGTCCAAACATGGCGATCCGCTCTGATGAAATCGTGTGTATGATGTGATTTGTGTTTGCTACTGAGACAGACGTGAAAACGCTGTGGGACTGACCTGCTAAATGCCAGAGCCCTCACCTCCTTGTAGATAGGTCAGATCCAAATTGGTTCTCGTCTCGTCCTGACCATGAGTACCCAGAGAGCCACCAGTGTGCCTGTCCCAAGAAGTAAGAGCAGCCCGCTCCAGAGCTGGACCGAGAGGTAGTTCAGCCCGCCGCTGGAGCCATTGCCGACTCGGATTAGTGCTCCTGCAATAGGACTACCAACGAGAAAGGCGATTCCAGAACACAACCAACTCATTCCCATCCATGTCCCGAGCAAGTTCGGTGCTTTGCAAATCCGAGGGAAGACGGTTGGCGGTAGGGCAACTAACGCTCCAGAGAAGAACCCTACTTTGCCATTAGTCTATCACTGTGTCCGACGGAAAGATGACGACCCACCATAAAGGCCACAGAACGCAAAAAAGGCTGCGACAGAGGATATACGGATCCAGCAGAGACATAAAACGCCCGATAGAGCTCCGCAAGCAATCCATGGCATCATCGAACCCATCTTCTGGGCAGCCAGTGCGGCTCCAAGTCTACCGAAAATTGAGGTTGCTGATGACACTGCAAGAGCCCAAAAGCTCAGTGATCGAGAAGTTCCGAGAACAATCTGCGCAAACGAAGGCATGAAGAAGAATGGAACCAGGTAGCCAAGGAAGATGAAGAAGGACGCCAGCGAATATACGAGAAATGGGCCATCTTTTAGTGCGTTCACGTCGAATATCTTGCGTGTCGTTTGCGATCTTTTTTGGCCGGAGGTACTGATCAAAAGCGCCGGAATTGAGAGACCGAACACTACTAATGCCATGAAGGCCAGAACCCTTACTGTCCAGGCAAAGCCCACCCGCGGAAGTAGCGACTGGAATGCGGCAGTATAGATTACGCCGCCTTTCAAGTTGTCAGTACCGGGAAACGCCACCTTGGATTCTCACGTACCGATACCGATGCCGCATGTTACAATGCCAGAAGCAATTGCGCGACGCCTTTTGAACGACCCGCTGATCAATGCTAATGAAGGGATGTATAGTAGCCCTCCGCCAATTCCGATGCAAACGCCCTGGCTCAGAAATATCTGGTAGTACTGCGATGATAGACTCAGGGTGAAAAGGCCGAGGAGGACAAGGAATGCGCCGGACAGTAGCATGAATCTGAATGCCCCAAGGTCATAAAGGGGACCGGCAAGAACGCCAACAATGCTTAATAGCGCTGACTGGATGGTGCCGATCCAGGAGATTGAGGACTCGGACTCGGACGGCAGGTAGGATAATTGGTAGAAGCTTTGGAAAATACCAAATATGAAAGTGAAGCCCCTGAGAACATCACATTGTCAGTTCTGAATGTTTGACGATGGCAAGATGGCCTACCAGATATTCACGAATATCATGAAGCTGCCAAAGACCTGGAGCCATGCGCGCCTCCCGCCGTCGACTTCATACGTGGAAGTTGGACGCTCAACAGTAGCAGATGGATGAGAATCCAGGGCACCTTCAGCCGTCTGATTGTGCTCGAAGCTTTGAAGGGCTAAGTCTGTTCCGCTCGCATGCCGCATAGTGAGCTGATTAAGAGATGCAGGTGATGGAAAGCGGAAAAGTGCAGACGAGGCCGCAATTGAAGTTGAATTTGAAGAACGGGAGAGCAGAATGTAAGCTCGGGGCACAGAGCACGACTTTATACCGCACCTGCCTTACCCACGGCCAAGCCTCCTGTCTTTCGATTGGAAGGAAGTCCATCATCAAGGCTCGATTAGAGGGCACTATTCTGCATCGAGATCAGTTGGTGGAGATCTAGAAAGATTGGCTTGCGCTAGGCCTCTTTGGGCCGATTTCACATGATGGTGGTCATGGAAGTACCGATGAATGCCGAAGTTTTCACTGCTACGTTGTCTGTAGATTGGCGGGTAATATACCTGAGACAAGCTTGTCATCAACGGAAAGGTAATATGATTGTTGTCGACTATCTGTCTCTCCATCTATTCCAGACATGCTCCAGCCAAAGTTCGAGCGTGCGGGAGTCTGGAAGGGCAGTGCTCACCATAAACGTTCCGATTAATGTCCTACGCTCAGCAATGTCTGAACTGATATAAATCTACTAAAGAGTAATTTACAGTAGTAATTCGAGAGTGAGTATTATACAAGAGAGTGAACACTGTCTATCGTACAGAAGACTTTCCGAGATTTCCTAAGTGGAGAAAATTCCGTGAAGAGGGGAGATCTCTTTGAAGTAGGGAAATATCAATCGGAAAGTCAAGGGCAGTACCTCTGAGCTTTAATTCTCCCATTCATAATCAGGGAGCCCATATTTATCAGTGCCAAAGGAGCCGGCGAAGAACTTGCCGGCCCATTCCAAAATCCTGCTCCACGCGACAAAAGCGAAAAATGTGTTTCGTAGCCATATCCCCCAAGCCGTCTGTGGTGCCATCAGTGCAGGCATGCCGGGTGGAATCTTTTGCAGATCATTGATCATTGGCCTCATGCGTTCCTCGTAGCCCTTGAGTCCTGCTGCAAGGTCGCCCTTATGCCTGCTGATTTCACCCGCCAATGTATAAGCGCCGGCAATGGCTAAGGTTGTACCAGCACCGGTGAATGGACTCGGTGAGTAGCCCGCATCGCCAACCAGAACGAATCGCCCTTTGTACAAGCTTGGGGCTTTGACTTGGACAATCTCGGAGGCGTAGAAGTCTTCTGCACTCATCATGCCCTTGAGAATCTCTTCCGTCTTCCAGCCGGTGCCCTGAAAGTGCTGGGCTACGTAATGTTTGAGCGCATCGTCTCCTTGTTTCATGGCTTCGCGAAACGGCAGCGTAAGGTCGCGATTGTTGCGTGGATATATGCCTAGCACTCCAACTCGGTTCACGCCTGATGGGTCAGGTCCAAGACCGAGGGCACGGCCTCCAGTTGTGCTCCATAACTGTGCCATTTTGCTTCCTTCGAGAAGGTCTTGTTTTATGGAGAAGTATGTCGCCCAGCAGTTTAATGGTCGGATGTGGTCTCGGACACCGCAGCCAAAACCCATGGCACGAGTTCTCGAAGTTGCGCCATCACAGGCAGCGACAAGGTCATATTCCGAAGTCGGGAAGCCGTTCTCGAATTCCACTCTGATCGGTCCGTCGTCCTTTTGCTGCATCGAGGCCACTTGCTCGCCAAAAACGTACTTGATCTTCTCATTGTCCTTGGTCAGATCGTACAGGATCTGTGCGAGGTCTCCGCGAAAGATTTCGTACTCTGAAGTGAGTGTCTGCTGGTTGGGGTCTCCAGAAGCTTTCATGACTGCATACGGCCGGCCATCGTCGCGGACAAAGTTGATGCCCTCCTGCTGAGTCGTCTTGGCCCGTACAGCGGCCTCCATCCCCTGCATCTTCCGCATTACAGTAACTCCAGCGGTACGGATATCGATACTCTGTCCATTGGTGCGCAGCTTTGGGAAGCGCTCGATGATGGTGACATTTGCTCCGGCCTTAGCAAACCAGTAGGCCGCCGTCGGACCTGCAACGGACGCGCCCACGATGAGAACCTTTAGATTAGACATCGTAGAAGAGTAGATGCATTTATGCAATGAAAATTGTCTCTTGAAAGTTGAATTCTCTTTCGAAACTCAGATGTCGCAACAGCCTATCGAGAAGGTGGAGACAAAGGATCGCAGAGAGATGTTTGAACCAGTTGCTCGAATGAGAGAGAAATCTAGAAGAGAACAGAAACTAAAGAACGACGCGTACGTGCCTGGCGTAACACCTCCTGAGGGCCTATATATATTTTTAAGGCCATGACGCTGCCTAGTGTACGAATTAAGATTTAGTCTCAAAAGGTCGCAGAGCCTTGGAGTCACACCGATCGGACGCGAGTCACAAAAGGCGCCGTCGGGCCCGAGCCAGCTGGCTGTCGATTGGGCGGCCGAAGAAGGCTAGCGTAGCATATCCTAACGAGAGAAAAACTTCAATGCATGCGCTTTTCTACGCTACAAAACTACACATATCCTTTATACGGCTCATCTCGAATTTGCAAGACATGGGAGAGCTTGTCAATTTCAAGTCCACCCGAATACCTCCCCAACACTCAAGAAGGTCCACCTCAGCCCGCCAATCCCAACGAAGATACCCACAACCTGCACAACAGCTCCTACGACGGTTGCCATCAGAAATCTAGGCATAAACACTCTATACAGCATAAGATGTCGGCGCAAATGTCCAGCCCACAACGTTGTCGCAAGCCCAATGACAGCATAAAACAGGAAGTGTTGTGTCATTGCCCTAGTCACACTGCCCATGAGACCTTGCTTCCTTGGAGGCACCTTCCAAAGCTGGGTTAAAGGTACCGCGATTGCACATAGGATCTGTGCACCAAGGCTGTTGAGTACGATGACTATGGGCGACCATGGGTATCGAACAGTTTTGAGGGGAATGAATGCAGTGTCCCATTGAATGCTCGAAAATGTCGCTGCGTGACCAGTCTTGAAGAAGTGGTAGCTCCCCAGTAGAGCTAGGACAATTGGACCGACAGCAGTGGACCGCAGTGAAGGATTTGCTGCGATGATTTCAAGTAGGCAGAGGATCTGCCAGACAAGAATACCGATAACGCCACCACCTAAAGGCTTTTGGAGAAGGATAATTCCAAGCCCCCAGATGGTAAGGAGAATGAAATAGCGCGTGCCATGGACATTGTTGTACCCTTGTATGGAGATGGCTGAGCTACCGCTGTCAGAAGCAATAGCCTCATCCGTAGGGTTACTGTCGTCACTGCTGTTCTTGCCGTTTGGAACCTGCTTCGCATCCTGTGCTCCAGGCTGTGATACTGTACGGATGTTTAGGAAAGGTGAAGCATAGCCAAACAGAGAGTGGCCTGCAGCGAAAGCAATTGCGAGGACGGTTTGGGCGACAAAGGTCTTGATTGTTTTAAGGGTATCCTTGTTCATGTCCAGCCAATCATTGTCATCAGCAGCATCGAGAGACCAAAACATCGCGGTCAGAACGAGGCCAATGCGGAAAGCGGAGCCTATCCAGAGGACCGCAGACCCTTGATAAGACTGTGTCGTGTCATAGTACGATTTGACAATGCTTGGAAGGAGAAAGGACAGCGCGAATGGAATGAGCAATGTCCATACGGCAGACGTGGACGAACTTGCAGAAGCATAGTAGCTGGACCTGCAATGAGGCATTTGCTCCTCTCGGCAAAGTCTGGAGAACGATGCGGCTCGAGTAAGGATGATGAAGAGCACAGAGTGATAGCAGCCAAGGGCGCGGTTCGTCAAAGATTGCTGACCGATGGAAGAAGCAAGCATTAGTATGCCAAATGTTGCCACGAAGACAAGCAACGTCTGGTCTTCCCATATCGTGTACGAATTTGACGCGAATCCAATGGACAGCAGGAGTGTTAAAGTAACAGCAGTCCAACTCCATAGGGATTTTGGGAGAGGGACAGTCAGCCTTCTCCGGGCGTACCAGTAAGCGGAGCCTATGCCGATGAGACCTCCGACGGCTGTGCAATATACGGTCGTGTGTATAGCAGGGAGAGTTGAAACCGAAAAGGCAAGCGCAGAGCCGACGGCTGCACCAGCCGCTGTACCAATGAATCCCCGAGCCACAAGTAGAGGACTGAGCTCAGTAGTGTCGCCGTCGATGGCGCAGCCATACACTATTAGAGCGATGAGAGATGCTAGCAGAATCTCTACCCCGTGTAGCATGCTAATCAAGTCGAATCGAGCCCAGAGATCTCGGCACGTCTGCAAAGTCTGGCGCTGGTACTCCCCGAACTCTTTGGCGATATCAGTCCACGGCTTCGATACGACAGATTTCAGGGAGCCAAGTGTTGCCCAGGTAGATGTTGCCTTGTCCCACATACTGTCTGCACCACCAAATGCTCCACTATCAAGGCCTCGAACTTGTTTATATTCGTTCATGTACCTGTGTATTTGAGCAGCTGCTAGACGATGGACTCTCGCTACATTTTCATAGTTCTTCCCAGAAGAACCGATGAAAGCCTCTTCGATCGGCTTGCCAAGGTTATTGAATGGGATCGGAAGACCAAGAAGCAGCGCAAGTGTAGGAACGAGGTCAATCTGTGCCACTGGTCGCTCCTTGGCAGTCCTAGGAGGCTCCACGAATGACGGATCTGAGCGGCCAAAAATACCTTTCTTCGAATACATCCACAGAGCAGCCTCTACTTCGTCGTCCGACTCCCCACCATGGTCGCCTTTCGAGTCCATGCCATGATCTCCAAGAATCACTAGCAATGTGTCGTCATCGACAGTTGCAATTAACCGTCGGAACACATCGTCCATCTGTTCTAACTTTGCGGTCATTGCAGGATGATCCGGGCCATATCGATGGCCTGCGTGATCAACGCCCAGGTAGTGGCCAATGATTACATCCCATTTCGAGGAATTTTTTGGATCAAGCAGTGGAAAGATATGCTTGGAAACGCCATTGTCTACTGTATGCAAGTCCCAGACATTGAAAGAGTCATATGGCTTTGTCAGGTTCGCATCGAAATACCCAGGAAACAAGGAATGCCAAGTATCATCGCCCAGGTGGACAACGGTCTTGCTCGCATTAAGGAGCTGCGCAATCAGATTGTCCTCGTCTATGGCAGTGCCAGCAAAGTTTGACCCTGCATCTATAAAGGTTGGCAGGGTCCCCGTTGTCAAAGCCTTTAGCCGCTGTAATGTTGTAGTGGGAGGGTCGGCAATGAATGGAAGGAGGAACGCATTATTTGGCTGTTGAACAGAGATTTCATGTAAAATCTTCAGCGTGTTGTGGTAGTGGTGAGGATCTGAGGACAGGTAAGGCACTGTGAAATCGTAGCGCAGCGCATCAATCAGGATGATGACGGCTCGGTCGAATGTTTTTGGATGCCAGCAGCCATGCTCGGATGTGGATAGGCTAGTCGATTGATCTAAAGGCACTGGAGGCACATCACATTTCGACTTGTGGTCTAGGACAAGCCTTGTGAGGAGGAAACCAGAGGCGAACAGGTAGACACCTAGGAGTTGAAGAAATCTGGTGCTGGTGAGTAGTCATAAGGACAAATGACGCAATTCAAATCTCACAGTAAAAGACAGAAAAAGGCGATCAGGAGCGCATGGCTCGCGGAAAACTCAATCTCTTTCTGCTTGTTGAAGGCTTTGGCGTTCACCGAGGAGTCTCGCAGACCTTTTGCTTCTTCCTTGTCTCGCTCTGCCCTCGCTTTGGCGAACTCCGCGGCAATGCCGGTGTACTCTGTCTGCACCCCATCGTCCATTTGGAGCGCTACCGAATGGGCATATCGAGGAAAAGGCGAGAAGACTGCTGGCTCTCACATTAAGATCTGCGACTTTCGCAAAACAAATGACACCGGACAACACGGACGTATTCGGTGAAACCTCGGTGAATGACGCGACGCGATTAAACGCCGCAGTTGCACCTTGATACCGCTTGTTTGTAAACTGATGTCCTTGAAGAAACTTTCATTTTAATTAACCTCGCAATGTTATCTCTCCCTCTTATCACTCCTCGTGATGTAAGTATCACTCAATAACTGCTCCGATCAAGACATAAAATGCTAACAGGCCGCAAAGGACGTGACAATATGGCTTCATCCGACCCATCGCCAGACCAATATTCTCGATTCCACAGACTCGCATGAACATCCACACGCACCCAATTCCTCGCGCCGAGGCCAAAGCCGAACTCATTCTGCGCTTGCGCAGCTAGTCGCCGACGAAAATGCAATCGAGCAGCGCAAACAAAATGTCCGTCGCTTTGGTGCCGGCTGGATACGCCCGCCAGGGATTGCAAAGACTTATCAAGCAACAATGGACGAGCTTGCCGAGCGTGAGGAGCAGGAGATGCTCGCGAGACGCGACGCGCAGATGCAGGAGCTAGCCAATGCGCAAGAAATGGAAGCGCGGAGGCAGCAGGCACTCGAAGGTGGCGGGGATATGGATGGTCAGGGTGAGGTGGAAGGGGACGAGGCGGGAGAAAGAGACTTGGATGACGATGTGCCAGAGGCGGAGGACGTGACGTTCAATGAGGAGAGCTTGTTGGAGGGCAGCATAGTGGCCGGTGAAGGGGATGGAACCGGCGTTGATCTGGATGCAGACATTGACGTCGATGTGGACGTCGAGAGGATTCTGGACCTGGAAGAGGCGGAGATGACCGGGATGTTAGAGGATGACCGGGACTTGGATGACGATGTCCCAGAAGCTGGCAGCTACCAACATACGGACACGGAGCTTGAGGATGAGAGCACAGACGAGGAAGAAATCGGTGAGGCGAGCATGGTGAGAATGAGCGGAGGTAGAGCGAGACAGAGTATGCTCAGCGAAAGCGATGCGCAGATGATGAGCAGCTCTTTTCTGAGCAGCAGTCCAGCTGCTCGGCAAGGTCTTGCGCGAGGGAATGCGTTTCGGGAGAGACTAATGCAAGGAAGGCAGCAATAAGACCTTATTGCTGCAAGTGGGGATGACGAAAACATGATGGTTCAGCTACTTTCAGCATAGCATGGCGCTGGTGAGAACCTCCCGTTGTATAGCATATGATACCCCTTTCGCACCCTGCGGTGCTTTATGTACAGCTCGTGCCCCGTAACGCCATGCTCTGGATCCAACGGTATGCTATGTGATGCATATGCGAAAATTGCTTTTGAGTAGCACCATATGCACCTAGAAGAGCCAGACGTACCAGAACAGTATTATCACAGCAGCGAAGAAGCCCAACCATACCTTCCAGCCGACGCCCGTTTTCTCCGCCATCCGGAGCATTCGTCTCATTGTGCCACGTAAACGTTGTCTCGCGCTATCGAATGTATCATTCATCGTGTCTGCCAGTTTTGAAGAGTCGCGAATTTCGTCTCCGATCGCTACAGTGATCTGCAGATGGCCCGTAAGCGATGTGGGCCTATAAGTCCATGTCCATCAAAGGTGTACCCACATCCTTCAACATTTTCACCTTCGCGCTCATTCCCTCTATTTGCTCGTCGTTTTGGCTTTCCAGTTCTGATAGCACCGCGTCGCTATATTGGCCCTTGGCATTTGGCGTTGCGGATCGGAAACCAGCTCCTGCTGTCGAGGGATACGCAGAGAAGGCGGCACCTCCACCACCAGGACCGTATGGCCCACCGCCATTTGGCTGAAAGCCGTAGCCACTACTCGGTCTGCTTCCCCCAGCTGGTGATTGTGAGGACGTGCGGGCTTCGTAGTTACCGAATAGGGCGGAGCGAGAGTCGCGCTGGTGGAGGTTGGCGTTGAATCTGATCGTCATTGTTAGTCCTTGGGGATTCTCAAGCGCGTATGAGCAGGGAGAGGTAGAGAAGGTACCTTGAAGACATCACGGAGGCTTTGTACGAGGCAGCAATGACATTGTGCGATATTGGATAGCTGGCCTTTCAAACGTGGAAACTTTGTGATGGGACAACGAGTACCGAAGCGATGATGTGCTACAGGGATCCACGACACGGATTCGCGATCTGGATGCCAAGGCGACCATGCCGTTGGAACGTCATTGGAACGTGACACTCTCAATATAGATACAGATAGCTCTGACGGGAACGACTACCTTTTAAACTCTATTAAAGATGGCTATGATGTAGCACAGAACACAAGCGCTCATGATGTATTTGGGAGCAGGAAGAAGCTCTTGCAGGGCAGCCTTTGGGGCCAGTCAAGCGCGTCTTCGCCAACTCCAACCTGCCCTTTCGAGGAAGTCAGCGTAAGTATATAGCGTTTGAGGATGATATATCTAATCTGACAGATCCCAGACCTTTATCGAGCGCCTTCGTGCGTCCCGTACCACCTCTTATTCGTTATGCAAGTCTCGAAGCAGGTGACGACAAGAGCGGTCATATCAAAGCTGGCCCAAATGAAGGCATTCTGTTCTTCGATAGTAAGTATAAATGTACTTTATGTCATAGTTAATCTAACATGGTACACAGCTGTTTTCCCCTTGAGATTACGGTGGCTGTTCCGATTGCCATTCCAAGAGACGAAACTCGATAGCTTAACGAAGCAACTTGAACGGCCTGCAATTGCAGGTGTCGATCCCCTTGATGTGATATCCAAAGTGAACCTCGAAAGAGCAAACTTTGACGTCGTAGAGTTGCTACCAAGATTGAAGGAGGGCGGGGCTTTTGTCAAGTTCACCCATAATCAAAATGTCTCCTTGGAGACAATTGAAACCGCGGTCAAGGCATACCTAAAGGAAACCAGACCTCACCCATGGTGGGCGCCATTTACACGAATGCGAGCGAACCGTGTGCAGGGAAAGCCATGGGTCGAAGATCTCTACTCCAGGCTTCCTTCAACAAGAGTAAAAGTGGAGTTTCTTCCACCGAATCCAGGAGAAACGGCAGCAGAGCTCTCTGAGGAACAGCTGTATAGCTTCTTTAGACGTTATGGAAAGCTTGCAAATATTGTCCCTCAACCATCCGATTCCAAGGTTTTACCGCGATTCGCTTATGTTGATTTCACGGCAATCCGACGTGCCATAATGGCCAAAAACTGCATGCATGGCTATCTGGTATCAGAGGCTGAGGGAGGTGGTAAAACGGGTACCGTTCTGCGATTAAGTTATGAGGCGAAAGTCAAAGCCCACTGGATTCGAGACTGGATCTTTGGTCATCCGAGAATCGTCATTCCCGCGCTGATCGCTATTGCTGGTGCCATCACTGTTGCAGTGTTTGATCCGTGAGTTCCAGCTCTAGGTATCATTTTTGTGATTCCATTATGCTAACGACTACAGGATCCGTACTTTCTTCATCAAGGCCCATATATTAGGCACTTTTCATATCACCAACAACCGAATATGGCGCTGGTTTAGAGCACAGGCAGCTGATTTGTTCACCTTCCGTCGAAGACGTGATGAGGACGCCGGTATGCAAGCCATCTGGAGCGAGCGGAACGAAGACATTGAGAAAATCCGGACATGGCTCATGGAGACGGCGGATACCTTTATTATTGTGCAAGGTCCACGTGGCTCTGGTAAAAGGGAGTTGGTTCTCGATCAAGCTCTCAAGACAAGAAAACTGAAGCTCGTCATTGACTGTAAGCCAATTCAAGAAGCTCGTGGAGATTCTGCAACCATTTGCGCTGCAGCGGCAGAAGTAGGGTACCGCCCAGTCTTCTCCTGGATGAACAGTATCAGCGGTATGATTGACCTTGCGGCTCAAGGAGCGGCTGGGGTCAAGACTGGATTCTCCGAGACGCTTGACTCTCAACTTGCAAAGATTTGGAATAACACAGCCACGGCTCTGAAACAGATTGCCCTTGAAGGGAGAAGCAAGGACGACAAGGATGCTCATATGAGTGAAGATGAGTACCTCGAAGCACACCCAGAGAAGCGCCCAGTAGTCGTGATCGACAACTTTCTCCACAAGGCTCAGGAGAGCAATGTCGTTTACGATAAAATCTCGGAATGGGCCGCTCGCCTCACAACAGCGAATATCGCTCATGTCATCTTCCTGACAAACGACGTTTCTTTCTCAAAGTCACTGAGCAAAGCGCTACCAGACCGAGTCTTCCGACAGATCTCTCTGGGCGACTGCTCACCAGAAGCAGCGAAGCGCTTCGTTATTAGCCATCTAGATGCTGATCCCGCCGAAGCCGAGGCTGAAGTTGATGGAGAGAAGAAGCTCACACCATCTCAGCGTCGGAAGGACCTCGTAGAGCTTGACGAATGCATCAATGTACTTGGAGGGAGACTAACAGATCTCGAATTCCTCGCACGACGAATCAAAACTGGTGAAACTCCAAAAAGAGCCGTCGCCCAGATTGTCGAGCAGAGTGCTTCCGAGATTATGAAGATGTACATCTTCGGAATGGACGATGCAACGCGGAAGTGGGGTCCGGAACAAGCATGGCATTTAATCCGCCAGCTCGCTCAGCAAGATGCGCTTCGGTACAATGAGGTGCTGTTATCTAGCCCGTTCAGTTCCAATGGCGATGCTGTTCTCCAAGCCCTGGAACAAGCCGAACTCATCTCTATCGTCTCCACCAACGGTCGTCCGCAAGCTATCAAACCAGGGAAGCCGGTTTTCCAACCGGCGTTCCGCATGTTGACAGAAGATAGAGTATTAAAAGCGAGGCTTGACCTTGCGATCTTGTCGGACCAGATCAAGTCAGAGAACGCGAGCATCGACAAGTGCGAGAACGAGTTGAAATTGCTCGGTGAGTTGCCTAGGCGGCCGTCTGAGATTTCCGGGCGGATCGTTTGGTTGTTGGGCAAGCTGAAGGCGAGTCAGGAAAAGGTTGAGGCCTTCGAGATGGAGAGCGCAGGACTCAAGAAGATCTTGCAACAGGAGTACTGAGTAACAATTCCATTTACACGGAGGACCATGCAGGAAATACCACAGAATTCGACTCACTTGGTCGCGAATGTACATATATAACATCTCTGTATGAATAAACGTGTTCGAAACTGGTTTGGTACAGCTCTCACGTCACATCCATGTTGGGGCACTAATCGGGTTTTAGTATACTTTACAGTAGTCTGAGCTCGTATTCGAATGTCGCCTGGATGTACTTGCTATGCATAGTTCGGACTTTGAAAATTGTGCAATGTTGTACGATAATTGCATTCTCCAGCAGCGCACAACACCAGACCTTTCAATAATTGATTGTCATCTGGGGCCTATCATGTACTTTCGTACACCAAACCGTTGGCGCATGTGCGAGCTCTTGAGGTTCGTCGCCGATCCAGTCTCAACACTTCCCATAGATCCTTGGTGGCACCACTGGCTCTTCCTCTTTGCGTACTTTTGGATCGCTCTGACAGCTGGCTCAATCACCCCGAGTTTTCTGAGGCTCTTCACGATGGGTACGACCCGCTTCCTGTAATCTTTCCGCATGGCCTAGCCATGTTACTACATGTGCCCTATTGTCGCGCATGGTTGCAGCAGCATGGCTCAAGAGCTCTGTCTCATCCAGTGATACAGCATAGCCGGGTTTGCGCTGTTTGGCAGCCTCGTGCGTCTATCGCCTGAAGGCTCCTGTAGAAGTCCGCGACGTCGATAGAAGGGTCGATCTGTTATTCGGCAGGAGTTCTTTCATGCCGCTCGCGCTTGTTGACACTTTCATACACCCATCATTAGAATGCTTCTGCGGCCGGGTAGCGCGGTGGATTGAAGGCTCGTTGTGCGATCACTGGGAGCTCCTTCTTCACCACTCGCACCAACTTGAAGCTCGTTACGCAACCCAGCTAAAGTTCCTACTTGGCCGCCGTGTGCCAATGGAACTCTTGCTATGATCGCCCAAATACCCGTTTGACCGGCCTACAACGTCGGTCGGAGGCTTGTTGCGATGCATCAGGGAGGCCCTTTTTGTGACATGAACGCCGACTGGAGCATTGCTTCCATTAGCCGAGCCCTTCTGCTGCTGGCCTGCAACGCCAACCGAAACCTTGCTGCGCAATCCTTTGGGTGTTCCACTTCGGTAGCTCACGCTGATGGGAATATTACTTCGATCATCCGAGCGTTTCTTCTTGCGAAGCCCAAGGTCGACTGGAGGCTCGTGCAGCAGCATCCTCAAGTGAGGCTCTCTGGGGACCTTGATATCATAGATCGCCCGGTAATGTTCGCATGTTCGCCGCGCCCACCTCTCCTTTGGATTGAGATGCTTGTTTGTTCTGGTCTTCAGGCCCCCGCCGATGCTTGTTGCGGAGCCAACTGAGAGGAGGGAGGATATATATACCTCGAAACACTGTATCCCTAAGTGCGATATCGGAAAAGAGACGGTGAGTAGCTACCAATGCCCAAAGTGGAAATGTTGATGTCGTCCTAAGAAGCGTCAGGTCGAGTTATCGCCGAGATCGGTTCGTCGCCCGGGTCAAAGCTCGTTGGTGCTGTAAATATTCTTGCTGAACAAATGCCTGCATATTCATCCAGTGCTGAAAGCGCAATCATGGCGTCGTAGACAGGCAGGAGGTAGGAGGAAGCGAGATCGTTGTTTGATGATAGAGGTGATAGGGGTGTATATATCTCGAAGAACCCTTGTGTTGATACGGAGATGAGAACGGTGCTAGTCCAGTTAGTTACTATCGTCCATTAGAGAGCAAGAATCCAAATAAGCAAGTCAGCTCCAACTACCAAGCAGCCAACCTAGCTTTGTAGAACCGCAGAATTGCTTATGCTCTAGATCCCATCTGACCGTTGCCTTGAGGAACCCCTTGGTCCAACAGCCACACGCCAGCCATACGCCTAAATTAGATGGCAGCTTGATCAGTCTTGGCCGGAAAGCAGTGCGCCGTTGTCGATTGGTTTGCAGAGCTAGAATCTTAAACAATATATTTGCGAAGGCTACGACTGGCATGAACGACTAGAAGAGGCTCTAACTGGATTATGTAACAAACGGTCAATGAATAGTATGAACTGGTCGTAGAAGTGTTATGTCGATCGGAGTATGAAGTTCCCACGGACACAAAACGACAGAGATGGGGCCTCCACTGAGTAGCGCAAGAGGCCTTCAATTGACGTTCCGGGTTGTTTGCAGAAGAATTCCAAGGGGGGGAACTGAAGCCAACGACCGCGGTAGGCAGCCTTTGATGTAAAAGACTTCATTATAAGCGATTACCATGAGCGTGATGGAGATTCTGTGTCGGAGATAAATGTCGGTTCAGACCTTGAGGCAGTTGATAATAGTCGACTTGACGTCGGCATTAATGTGAAACAGTTTCGGACTTCTGTGTCAGGTCAAAAAGAGGCCTTCGGGGACGGACATGGATTTCAATCCCTGCACTAAGACGTCTTACCCTGCAGGCCCTCGAATTGTTAATGCGTTTGTTGGAGCTCATGAACATGCCAGCTCCGACTATGGCATCGATCCAATGCATGAAGAGTGATCACTCGTGTTATTGTCGTCTCGGTAGCCCGCTGTCTAGATGGAAAAGTGGCTTGGCCGGGTCACTCTAGCGTAACGCTTCGACCCGTGAACTTTTATATTAGACCACTACCCAATTCATTAGAGATCTTTCAAAAATAGTTGAACAATCGTAGAAATAAAATACTTCAGAGTAAAATGAGAATTATAATATATTCAACATAGTTGTGAGATACGGCAGCTAGAATGTTGGGCCCCGTTTTTGCCCAAAGGGCCATTTTCCAGCGCCACATCAACGCTGGATTCTGCTGAGCCGATAGAGTATGCCTGACTAAGGAAATATGTACTCCGTAACCGGTAACAAAAATCCCTGACAGCTGATTGGACAAGGCCACAGTTTAAGTGTGGGGTGAGCGAGATGGCTATATATACTAACTCGACATTCCAACAAGCTGTACTTTCGGGATTGTGGTGTAGTGTGGGTAGCTCCAAAATTCGTCAAATAAACTCAAATTCTAACGTCCAATAGGGTAGCACGTAACGTTGTGGCTTATGCTTCGACATGGACTCAGTTCCGTTCCGACCCCGTAAGTTCTGGTCTTATTGGCTCTTTGTTCCACCAAATTCTAACGGTAAATGGATAGGGTTCGATTCCGGGCAATCCCACACTCTTTTTTTGCGCTTTCTTTATCATATATCTCCGCCCATTCCATCCAGGTTCGCACTTGAAGAGAAATCCTCTCTATTTTTTTTGGCTGCGAGAATGAATGTGAATCTTGCATATTGAAAGGCTGATGACGCGGAGGCAAATTTGTGAAATAGTATTTTATTTTTGGACTGTAGTGGACTGCTGTGCCTCATCTCACAGGTGATCTTTGAATATGCCTGTCGCGCTTAACCATAGTGGTATACCCGGCGGAACAGCAAATAAATACTGGAATAAAAGAGAAACCCTTTGAATGCTGCAAGTTTGATGATTACTGTTCATAGGTGTCACGAAGGAAGAGATTCTGCATGACTACTATGTATGTGAGGTTATTCGGCCG
Organism: Rhizodiscina lignyota; assembly: GCA_010015805.1. Classification (NCBI taxonomy): domain Eukaryota; kingdom Fungi; phylum Ascomycota; class Dothideomycetes; order Aulographales; family Rhizodiscinaceae; genus Rhizodiscina; species Rhizodiscina lignyota. The sequence continues at coordinate 1,473,713 of ML978128.1, forward strand.
TGATACGAACATCGCAAAGAACGTTCTATTGATGAAAAGACGAAGAAACGAAGAGACGGAGGGAGAAATAACCCAGATAGTACGCTAAAGCGATTCAAGATAGTTAGGTTGGAATATATCAACACTCCTCAAACTCTGCTCCAACAACTTACGGGGTCGGAACGGAACTGTGTCCATGTCGAAGCATTCCACAACGTTCCCGTGCTACCCTATTGGGAGCAAAAGCAGCCATGAGAGGGACACCCGATAAGGATAATTAGTTGCTCGGCTCGAGTGTAGCGTGGCAGGTCATGTTGCAAACACATTTGGTAGCAGCCAAGGTATAGCAAGACAATCGGTCTGTAGTACATGCACAGAATGCCAATTTAAATTTTGTAGACTAGTCCGAGAGTGAATCTGGGATCTGAAGTACACGAAGTTTGAAGATCGGGTAATGCCCAGACGAAAAGGCTCCATAGCTATGCATTGCATCCTGAGATCCACTTTTTGCGTCAAAATCGGACTGAAACCCCAGCATATGCTTGAAGTGCGCTCAGATGCTTGAAACAACGGAATTTGAAGAGAAGGAAAAGGCAACCGCTGCGACCATACCCGTGCCTTCCGAAATCATGGTAGGTCGCCGCACAAGAGTTCTATGTCCAAGCCTGGTGTACAAGTCGTCGAAAGTAATTGGAGTTGGGTTGTTCGGAGGTCAAGAGTGCCTCGGATTTCGAGGTCTTAGTGCTGAGGGGCGTCGCGGCCACGTCCACCCCTGGAACCGCCTCGGCCACCACGATATCCATCGCCACCGCGATCGCCACGGAATCCTCCACGGCCACGTCCACGACCTTCTCCACGAGGTCCTCCCCTACCACGGTAGCCTCCACGATTGTCGCCTTGGGGACCTCCTCGTCCACGGGCTGGAGCGCGATGGTGGACCTCATGGAATCCGTCGCTGCCATTCGTGTTGACTGTCTTGATTGTGTTCGCCTCCATCTCAGCAGCGTCGTCCGCCCAACTCTGTGTGCTCTGCACCGGTGCGGGTTCGTGGGGGCTCTCAGTCTCAGCCGGGTCACGGGGAATCATCTCGAAGCTCTCCGCCAACGGATCCTCATCGCCGGGTGCTTTGGTGTCCCACTGACTCTCTCCCGCTGCGTTCGCTGCATCATCGCCAGCGCTTGCTTCAGGTGGTGCCTGCGGTGTATCCGTAACATCAGCTGCTTCCGTGCCATTTGGTATCTGAGTTACCGTATCAATCTCGGTGAGTCCAGCGTGCGCCACTGTTGGGTCGGTGCCAGTCGCTATCGTCTCTTGCTCTGGTGGCGTAGGGTCAGCAGCAGCGACATCATCTACCCATGCTTCCTCTGCGGCGAATGGTGCTTCTTCGAGGGCGGATTTCTTGATTTGGGCGTCTGTTTTGACCCAGTCAGCCTCAGTCCTATTTGCATCATCAACTTGATACGCACATGTGATGTTCAGGACGGTTCCTTCAGTAGAAGGAACACTCTCCTCGGTACCGTCGATGAGCTTCTCCGCAGCAGCCACGGCAGCAGGGTCACCACCATACACGAGGAGTAGAGCACCCTCGAATGCCTTTGTCTCCTCTGAATCATCGTCCTCTCGCTGCCTTCTCGCTGCCGCGGCGCGCAAGAACCTAGAGAGCACCAGCAAACGCTGCTTGAAGGACTTCTGTGCCTCGATAGCAGCCTCCGCCTTGACAGTCTCCTTCATCTTCTCCAATTCTGCCTTATGTCCCGTTTGTAGAAGCTCTTTCTCTGCTGATAGCCGGTGCTGATACTCCTGCTCGAACTTCTTGCACTGCGCCAGCTGTTCCTCAAATTGGGCGAGCTGAGCCTGTAGGCCGGGTTTCTTGAGGGCTTGAGCTCTCTGATCGGCATTGATCTTGCGGGTATTGACGAGATCATCGAGAGAGAGATCTGGGAATTCGGCTATGATGGCATCGACTTTCTGCATGAGGTTCTGCGACACAGTTAGTGCCCTGCAAACTGGTCGCGTGATAGCGCGTCAAAATTTGACAGAGGCCGTACAAGCTTCTTGTTGACATTGCGAATGTTCCTTGACGCGTCCAGTTAGAATATGGGCTCTGGACCATGAATATCATGAGATCGGAGGCTTGTTTACTCACTTTTGCAGCTCCTTGATGTAAGGATTCTCAGAGCCTCCTTCGACACCGTTGGACTTTCCATCCTGGCTTGGGGTATCTGGACGATTTTCTGATGTAGGAGTAGCTACAGAGCTCACTGCCGCTGCCTCAGCCTTGGCCTTCTTCTTGCGAGCGCTCTTAGATTCGGAGGCCGCGGTGGAGTTCGGTGGGTTCGAGACGGCGTCTGCGGACATGGCGAGAGTTGATAACGCTAGTGCAGTGGATTTAAGAGATCTGAGTAGAGTAGAAGCTGATAGGGTTGTCTGATTTTGTTTAGAGTGTGTGAGTGGGAAATTGGTTTGTGGATCAAAAGGCTCATGACGGAGCTCAAAAGCTCGAAATGAGGCCTGCCGCGGCAAACTCCGTTGTCAGCCCAAGTCGCGAACTGTTGATCCCGGACAGCAAGCCCTGCACAACTAAACGTTCGATGCTTCAGCAAATAATTGCAACTTGTTGTGAACTTAAGAAGATTTGAATATGCATCTTTACAGCAGGCGCGCTGAGCGTCATCTACAGGGTATCTCTTCTATATGACCCTAAACAAGTAAAAACAGTGCTAGAACGCTCCAAGCTTCGACTCCGTGTAAAATCAGAAAACCGAACGCCTTGCCGCGCGAAATCATATTGTCTCCCTTCTCCGGCCAACTCGTTCTACTCGTTCGCGTACTTTAAGCCGAAATTACCACCTGTCACCTTTCCCAAGTCCACAGCGTACATAGTCCTGCCATCCGCAACTTGCGAGTTCGCGTGGAAAACGAGCTGTGTCCCATCTCCGGTAACATCTGCACCGCCCGGGCTTGCCAGAGTGTTATCGCCCGTACTAAGTAGAGGCCCAGTCTTGGTATATGGCCCCGTGATGCTGCTCGCAGTTGCGAAGTTAATGTCGTAATCAGGGCTGTTCCAGCAGTTGCTGCTGAAGAACAGGTAATAGGTTCCGCCGACCTTCGCTAGACTTGGTGCCTCGACGAGAGGTCCATCGGCTGTAGACCGGTCGAGGATTTGTGTCGCAGAGCCCATCAAAGTGAAGCCATCTGCTGCGACCTTTTGCAGCATGATGGGGGTAGGGATGATCGGGGTATTGGTGTTGCCACACGAGCCACCATTGCCGATGGAATTGCCGTCGACTTTCCAAAGGAGGTAACGGGTGCCGTCCTCATCTTTAAAACCCGATGGGTCAATGGCACCACCCTGCTCGAGGGGGCAGGCGAGTGGTTCATCAGATATTGGCGAATACGGGCCTTCAGGCTTCGATGACAGCGCGTGGCCAACGCAGTGAAGAGTCCTGTTGATCTGTCCCTTTTGGGGAGTATGGAGAGCAGTGTAGTACATCAGATATTGACCGTCATCCTATTCAGCTGTCAGTGAGGATCAAGCGACCAATTGTAAATGTGACCACGTACCCTTTTGAATACATCTGGTGCCCACACCTGAGGATCCGGAGTGTGTACCCAGGGAGGAAGTTTTGGAAGTGCATCGTAACCGTCTTGCACTGACCACTTCGAAAAATCACTGGACTTCGCCATTTGGATATGAACTCCATTGCCAGATGTTGCGAATGCAAACCAGGACTTGCCATCCTGGAGTATGCTTGGATCGGGGAAATTTGTCTGAAACACCGGGTTGGCAGAGATTCCAGGGGCTGCAGCGTCCCTCTTCATAGGCAACGCGGATGCCAGGCCAATGAGGGCGGCCAATGCGGTCGGAAGGGAGAATATAGAGCGCATCGTTACAGAGCAAATAATATGTACAAGTGAAAGTGTGGAGCGAATAATATGTACAGGACCGGAAACTTCAAGCAATGATTGGATGAATGTAAATTAGCGAGAGAATGATAGACTTTGGATTCAGATGATCATGCTCTTCTTGACGCTGATACTGCAGAGTATTTAATAAACAATCAAGTCGAAACTGTGCCGTCGGACTTCGGTGAATGCTGTGAACCAAATTATTTTGCACAGCAAGCAAGCGAGCCTCTGCAAGGCGCGTTTGAGGAGCTTGGGGTGGAGGAGTTGCCGCAGCAAAGCCACAGCAAAGCGGAGGATTGACTGTGGTTCACACAGCCCAACGTGCGGTAATCTGGTAGACGATATCGCGAATGAAGATTACTAGCGCAGATTGATGATAATGGTGGAATTTGAGAAAGACGTGAGACCGGAAATTCGAAATATCCAAGCTATTTACCTTTCAATTGAATGTTCCTGCCTCAATGTCTACCAGGTGGTGATGCTGTAAACAACGTGTGGCGGAAAGCAAGGATTCCACGCTGGGAAGAGATCTTCACCAGGTATCGTCCGGCCTACTTCTGAGCCACCGTTTCTTGCGACATCCAATGAAGACTCGAGAGGCGAGAGCGAATCTTGAAACTTTGAAACCATCCAAGAAAGCAGCGGTAGCTTGGCCTTCGAAATTCACCCTATTGTGGGTGGCGTGGGGCTTCGCCGGACTGATTGCTGGAAAGCGAGTAAGTCAGAAGGCTACGCATTCCAGTTTCTCGCATGCCTCTCCTGCACGACACTAAGGTCTCTAAAGACAGACCCAAATAAAGAAGTCCGGGGCCGCAGACAGTGGTTGTCGGAGTCCGATGAGCGGACATATTGAAAGCAATGCTCTCGAAGGAACGGAGGATGGTTTCTGTGGGGGCTGCGCAATCGCACCGCCTTACCGCCTTGTACACTGAAACAACATGTTCCCAGGAATAAAACAAGGTGTGGCTGAAATTGCTATTCAGAGCGCTGTTTCGATTACGCTAAGGCAGGGTCGAGTTAGTGCGTTCGACTGTCGTCTATCATTTTGTTTCGAGTCTCCAAGATTGATGGCGAAGAAGAACCTGCTCAGTGCCAATCCATTCACATCGTTCGGAAACCGACAATGCCGATGCATACACGGTGAAGACTGGAGGGTAGTGGGGCCTTTGAGCTCAGTGACTGGCAGTGCGCATTCGAATACATATGGCGAAGTGGGTTAAAGCATGTGCGGGGCTCAGGTTGAGGAAAGTGAAGAAACTGAGAGTCGGAAGTAATGTTCAGCCGCATACCTAAGACGGGGACGGGAGGCTGCATGGCGTACGCGTGGAGCCCAACGCCGGATCGCTTCGGGGGTCACGCACCGAGAGGCTGGAAGGCCAGGCACCGCGACCTAGGTGCTTGCGGCCCTGGATTTTTGGAACAGGGCGCTAAAGTCGCTGCTTCCCTTCCTGCCAAGACTCGAGAGACCTTATCGCAATGACTTTTCCGCACTGATATCAACTCCGCGACCTCGAGACTTAGCTCTGCCAGCGTGTGGTGGAGTTATCTGGAAACGCCAATGAATTCACGAATAACTTGATATATTGGTCTGTCCGCAGCCTCTCATACCTCTGCGCGGCGCTTGCAAAGCGATCATGTTGACGCTAGTCGACCCAACACCATCACCACCGCGATTATTTCAAAGGGGTTCAGAATCACAACAATAGCCATACACGATGGACACCGCGTTGCAAAACCATGGCTTTGGATACGTCGACGAGTCTCCAGAGAGTTCAAACGTCCCAGTCGGCGTAGATGAGGCCGAGATGATGCTCTCCGGTGAGGCTATTTCAGCAAGAAGTGGCGCGAACGACGCTGCCAGCGACACCGTCGACTTGGGCTCTCAGCCTCCAACACTAAGAGAGAAGCCAGGGCTTCCAGCTCGCCCTGGTGTGCGACGAGACAGTACAGTTCCAGCGCCCCATCAGCCTCCCCCGCCTGCCCCTCCTCAACCGTTGCAAGATGCTGGGCCAGAGGATTCGCTCTCCCTCATGCAGCTTAAGAAGCTGGTCCATGAGATGCCGAAAGTTGAACCTACACCTTACGCATTTGTATACAAAGATGCGTCCATAATTCCAGAAGAGTTGGAAGAATGGTTCTCATACAACGCGGAGGAGCGCGCAATGGTATTGAAAACAAGGGCGACATTCTCAGATGAATGGGCGAATTTCAATGGAGCTGGCGACCTTGGGGTATTACCCTATCTTGGAGGTGATCTGGACTGGACAAAGGCATCTACGGAGAAGAGGAAGACATTCATGAAGAAGGTCCTTGGGGGGTTGGAATCAGAGAATATTGCAACCCGTGCCAAAAATCTAGAGTGCTTGACTTATATGATTTTCGGCTGCTGGCACGAGACAGCAAGCGTCCAAAGGCCCCAGGAAGAGACTGGATGCACCATCATAAGCGAAGATAAGGCCTTGTCGGATTGGATGTCGTCACACCAAAATTCGCTTTTCCATCTCTCGGAAATATGCGGGAATGTCGCTCTTTTGGTTGATCTCAAGGGCCTTAAGACCCTGTGGGGAGCTGTCCAACGAGCTTGTGTACGAGAGGCATCGATTCAGGCAGCATCTGAGGAGCGCAGTCCCAGCATCAAAGACTTGGAAAGGTCCGAGCTATGGTGCTCATTGACGATCATGTATTTCACTTTGGAAGTCACGAGGACTAGGCCGGGCCTCGATTCACAGCTCAAAGGACGCGCGCAGCTACTGCAGCTGCAGCCGGACGTGTTAATCTTTCTCTCTGAGATCATGGACAAGATACGATGGGACGATACGATTAATCTGCCTCTTACGAAACTGTTGCTGCTTTACTGGAAAACAATTCTCGTCGCGTTTGGAAGTTCATCTGAAGTGAATGATGCGAAATCATCGTTCAACGAAGAAGAATTAGAAACCTCCGATTCAAAGGGCTACCCTATTATCACCGCCTCACCTCTTGACTATCACCTCTTTCGACAAGAAATAAGTTCGAAATACCCAGCGTACAACCCACCACCACCGCTCTTTCCCCTCGAGCCAGACAACAATTCAATATTACCTCCGCTCAAACCAAGCCTTGCAAAAATGAGCGACATCAATGCTCCAGGTCTCGCAAGTTTGCAAGGTCACGGCACATCGATCCTAAATCAACCGGTCCACATTGCTACTCCCGCGCCATCACCGCCGCCCTCACCGGCGGGAGGAGGCAAGGGCGGAAAGAAGCAGAACTATCAGACCAACCAACTGTTTCCGTTTTTGTATCCACCGTTGGATGAGACGAGTAATCAGCTTGGCGGCAAAGGGAGCACCGGGCTCCAGGATGCTCTTGTTGGACGTAAATGGGAGGGAGCAGACATTCCAGCGTCCATTTTAGAGGCTGCAGAACTCTTTGCAAAACGAATGCGGGCGACAAGAGCAATGAAGCAGCTCTGGGAAGAAAGAGTTGAATTCATGAAATATGAACGAGGTTGGAAAGGGTCGGAAGAGGATGTCGACATAGAGGGAATGGATCTAGAGGAAGAGGAAGAGGTCGGCAAGGGAGTTGTCAAGAAACAACAGGATCTAACACCTAGAGAGCATGATGGGAGCGTTGAAGATAGATTGGATGCAGTAGAATCCTTTTACGTTCGTTATTCCTCTACTCTGAACCTGAGCACAGCTAACAGCTTATAGAAAAATGGCCTGCCGCACTTGCAATCTGTTGTAATGGTGTTCTTGAGGGTCATTCTGTCGAACGTGACAGCGTTGATAACTCAGATGAATGGCCAGAATGGACTGCAGAGTGGCTTTCAGTTCCAGGAAGGCCAGAATGGAGATTCCAGCAAAGGCGATCTGGCGAACGGGACAAACGGTGCCCACGCGGCACAGCCGTCATCCATGGACGAGCTAGACACAAGCCGCTCACATGAGATCACTGCAAAGGCGGTGTCCGGAATACTGATCATGCTGCTGAAGTGGTTCAAAATCTCCCGTACGTCTTGAAAATACCCACCGCTTGAATTTCTGCTAACAAATTTCTTCAGACATTCTCAAGTTCGAATACCTCACACAACTCCTCGTGGACGCGAACTATATCCCTATGATCCTAAAGCTCATGCAAAGCCAAGAGTTCGAACGCATCGTCAACTACCGCTGCGATTCTGAAGAACTGAGGTAAGACTTCAGAGATCAATTCCCCTTCTCGCCTTCACAAGCTAAGACGAGTTGTCCTAACAATGCAAACAGTTTCTTCCACATCTGTCGCGCCAACTCCCGCGCCGGAATCGCCAATCCTTCTCCAATCGCTCCCGATGACGAGACGTCATACATCCACCAGTCCTCTTCTGAAGACGAAGCCGCTCCACCCCCCATCAAACGGCATCGCTCCCCGCCAAAGAACGCTCCACCAGATCCTCCCACCTCCGTTCCTCCATCCGCCCCTCCAACCACTTCAGTCCCTCCACCCCCAACCGCCGCTCCACCAAATCCACCTCCCCCAGCCCCGCGGCCCGCACCCACCATCCCGCCACAAACACCAGCCCTCCCAGAAGTCGACGAGCTCGGCATCCCAACGACCGCGCTCCCGACCGCACCCATCACGACTTTCTCCTGGCGCAACTTCTTCTCCAGCATCACCTTCCTGCGCATCCTGCGCAAGATGTGCGCGCGCCACGCCCACCGCAACCTGCTGCTTGTTAGCTACAAGTCGACGCCTCTGCTGCGCCGCGCGCTCAAGGTCCCGCAGCCGGAGTTGCGCCGCTACGCGCTCAAGCTCGTGAAGGCGCAGGTGCCGTTCTGCGGGCGCAAGTGGCGGCAGGCGAATATGCGCGTCATCACGGCGGTGTGGTTGAGCATTCGGCCCGAGCTGAGGGACGAGTGGCTGGCTGGGGGAGATGTGGATGCGCTGGTGGAGGAGAGCGTGCCGAGGGAGCAGGCGGTGAGGGGGTTGGTGCATTGGTGGCATTTGAGGCAGTATTGGGATGTTGTGGGCCCGCCTGGCGGCTTGGAAGGGCTTGCTGACAGCATCGAAAGTGAAGATGCGGAGGGCGAGGAAGGTGAGGTAGAGGTCAAGTTGAAGGGGAAGGCAAGGAGTAAGGAGGAGCGGAGGAAATGGCTTGAGGAGGAGAACGATTTCTTCAGACGAGAACTGGAGAGGATGGAGTGGAACTGGGGAACAGGCGAAGAAGGCATTGATGAAGCTGACCACCAGCAGGCGCAACGCGCGGCTGGCCAGGTCTGGGACGCTGGGATGCAAATGGAAGCATGGTAACCAGTGCAGGAATGGTTCTTTAGTTTTGCCTCACAAATACCATAGCGATGATTGAATGGCACGGTGAGGTAGAGTTCTGATGTTTATTCAATGGCATTTGAATGAAGTCCTTTACAACTAGCTACTTAGCAGAAGTTGACTCACTGCATCCTCGTCCCAAGTTGAACGCCACTCACGTGCAGCGAGATGACATCCCCTCCCAAGCCTGGAGATGTTTACTAGCAATCACTGCACTTATGGAAAACAGAAGCCCGACATGTGAAACGGTCGGCTAAAATGAAGAAACCCACGCGAATTATCAAGGGGTAAAGAACAAAAAAGTGTGACGAAGCAAAGGGAATTCGTGCGAAATGCAGATCGTGGGTCGAACAGAAAAGCCGTCCCAGTGCTCAACTGTCACCACCACCATCGGCGTTCTCTCGATTGCGAATCTCATCCGGAATGATGCCTGCGTTGTTACACGCGGTCTTGTATATTTCGACTTCCTGCCAAGCGCGCTGGCATTCATTCTTGAATTTGTCGCAGCTGGCCGATAGTTCTGCAATCGCTTGTTCCGTGAGAAGCTTCTCCAGCGTCCACTTCTCGATGTTCTGCGCTTCGTTCTCTTTGAGCTGCGTAATAAACTGAACGGCACGCTGGAGGATGGAGCCTTTATTCTTTTCGCAACCCGGAACGATCTTTGCGAGCTCGTTGATGCCTTCATTAATAGTTTCGCGGCGGCGACGCTCCACTTTACTAATATGTTAGATCAAATGTGGTCTTTCAAAGATTCCGTGGGATCATGTACTAACCTTCTTTGTGATTATCTCTTCGCACTCGGTGCCATTCGTCCGAACCGACGGCGGGCTTGTGCGTAGGGCTGCCTTGTGTAGCAGATCCAGCACTGCCTTGTGCGGGGGAATCTTTCAGCGCATCCAAGCCGAATTGATGACTGCCACCCAGGTCGAAGGAACTGTTGTGGTCACCAGCTGTTGGCTGGTTCTGGAACTGCATCTCCGTCGGCTGTGGCACGGTCATCCCGTTATAGGCCGTGAGCGCGGCAGCGGCGGTGTCGCTAGCATCACGAACGACATTGGATCCATTCGACTGAGTGCTGTGATCACCGCCATGCTGCGCGAGGGCGTTGAAGTCGGCTTCTGTCAGGTGCATGCCCTCCTCTGGATTGCTTGGGAAATCCATATCGTTGTTATTGGTATTCCCTGGGCTGCGACTGAAACCTGGAGCAGGTCTGACAGGAGCAGTATCGAGCGAGGTTCGCTTGCGCTTATTGTTGGTGGATGGCATAGTATTGTCTTCTTTTGCAGGGGTGTCAAAAGCAGCTTCCGCCATTGTGTTAAAAGCTCACTTCAGAGTGCTTAGTGTTGGTGTCGCGAGAGTGAATCGAAAGGGACTAGAGTTGCGCAGCAGGACTAGTCTAACGTCGTGTAGGTGTCGCGTTCGCGTCCTCGGGTGTATTCACGAAGTCGACGCGTGTTGGAGATTGGCATCAGCACTTGCCGGTCGTGTTCGACGAGGTTGTGTAGTCTACACATCATATATTGTTAGTAACCCTTCAAGAATCTTCTCCTGTCGCAAGTCGAGTGCATGAGAAGCAAAGGTGGAAGCGTTTGCGCTCAAGGCATTGGCCCACTGGATGAGCAGAGCACGTCTTCGGTGGTCTTGAATCGCGCCATGGGCTTTCATGTAGCTGCTGAGGAGCGAGCAAGCTCATGCGATCCACGAGCGAAAGTCATAATGCGACGCGACAGCCCGACAAAGCTGTATAGCTCTGTCCACTGAGCGTCGACATTGAGCTTCTAGTCATGACGATGATGCCGATAACAAGACGCGCTCGGTGCTCAGGCAACGTGGACGCATGCTCCCGAGGACGTTGTAGCTTTGCTAGATGCGCGCAGCATATTGCGCCGCCGCCCCTTGACATGGAAGGGGATGGGATCGATGGTGGAAGGAAGATACTAACCTCAAAGCACGTGCAGGCCAGAGTCCGGACCTCCACTTGAAGCAGTGCACGCGGATGTCCCTCGAAACTCGAAAGATAAACGCGCAACGCGGGCCAAATTTTCGACAGAACTCCGGCGGGGAAAGAGGGACGCGCGGCGCGGCAGGAAAACTGGAAAACGCGATGTTTGGAGCGATAATAGCAGCGCAGTCGCGATATCAGGATGATGGTTGACGAAGAGTACTTCACGTGAGGGTGCGCTCAGCTGACCGCGAGGGTTCCAAGGCTTTAAGTGAAAAGTGAGAAGGGCTGCTCCGCTTACGCGATCCGTTGCCGAGCCTGCCCCAGAGCCTCCATTCATTACACTGCATTATGCTGCTATGGCCACCTAGTCTGCCGACAAAAGCCTCCTATCGAAATAATACACCCGTTTCCTTCGGCCGAATTCGCTCACGGAACGCCCCGTGACCTTCTGTCAGGCTTCCGGTGCACCCTTCACCTCGAAAGGGCAGCACATCTCAGCTCGCAGTTCCCCTTCTGCTATACGCTGAAACATTTCAGAATCCATCTTCGATCGTCGCTGCTACACACACAGCCAGGGCCGGAAGGCACATGACCTGCAGCCTTTATCCACTAATGAGCGTCCAAGAAAGACACCACACCATTGTCCTCAGCCGGGAGTAACCCCACGTCTGCCTTCGGCCCTGTAGAACCCCACGACCAGAACATGTGAATCTCTCTGCTTTCGGCAATAGCCGGGGTAGATCCCGGAGAGTGCTCCTCGTCCACGAGCTGTGGGCAAGCCAGGCTGCAGTGCGAGGATGGGCTGAAGCTGCCTTTGGCCATCTATTTCCGACGTGCTGGCAATCGGGCATAGCCTTCTGTGCCGAGCTATTCTGCGTTTATCAGAGTAAAGATCCACTATCGGAATGGGAAAGAGTAGGCATGATGCTCTTGATTCAACAACCAGTCTAAATTCTAGGGGTATCCCAAGACCGAACAAAATCCAAGAAAGTAATATATACAGAGAAGTCAAACCTGGAAGATGCACTGCAGTTGTACAGCCGTCATTCAATGCACTCCGTCACAAGCATGCTGGAAATCCCCGTCCAGCTTCGGAAACCATCCCTCCTCCACGCCCTGCATGAAACTCCACGTTCCTTGGCCCTTTGCACTCCACACGAAGTAGCCACTCCCAGCTGCCTCAAAGGCACTCAACTGCGCTTCGACAAACTTCCTAACTGCAGACTTGGTGCTGTTGCTCCACTGGCTCGTCGGAGTATCGACAATGCACTGGCATCCTGGGACTTTGCAATCGTTTTGGGTGCTCGTGCCGTTGATGCTGCTGCCATCTGGGTTGATACAGGCGTTTGTAGTGGCCGTCCACTCTCCTGCGTAGATTGGGAGGCCAGCTTGTTGAGAGGGAAGCAGGGCAGTGGTTTGCCAGTCGCAGGCCTTGGAGATGTGACCGTCTTGGTCTAGATAGCTGTCTGTGGCCACAAAGACTTGGTAGAGATGGGTGTCGAGCGCGAAGCCGTAGAAGTCTGTACTGTTGCCACTGCTGCCGTATCCACTTGGCGAGTTGCCGGTACTGGATTGCGCGTTCAGCTGCTTGCTGTCTCCGAACCAACTGCTCGCCGGCTCGAAACTATCATGCGTGATGATTTGAAGATCCTTGTTCGCGGCCGCGCCACGAACAGCGTTGTACGCCTGCACCGCCCATGATATTGTCTTGCTGACGTCGTTGTTCCCATAGTTGATGGGCTCGTTGACGAGCTCGATTCCCGCAACAACGTCTGCGTACTTCTCGGCACCGTATTTGGTTGCTATTGTAGTAAGAACGCTGATGCTGCGGTCCATGTTGTTCCCTTGCTGCCAGTCGACGTCGCCCTCACGACCAGAGTTATCGAAGCCATTCTGGCTGCCCGGGTGGCCGTGCAGATCGATCCAGACGAGCATATCGGCGTCGCGAGCCCACTCAAGAGCCTTGTCAAGGTATTGTTCGGCTCCCTGGATGTATGGTGTGTCTGCATTGTCCCAAGTCCAGAAGCCGCATGGGATGCGTAGCCTGTACCGTGTTAGAAACATTATGAGTACATTGAAGCTGAAGGACTCACGCATTCACGCCATACGACTTGAGTGTCTTAATATCTGCCTCGGTGAAATAGGTCGACCAGTGCTGTTGGAGTTTGTCTTTCGCTTGTGGCGTTTGGTCAAAGGTGTATTGATCTACAGCATTTGTGCCATCGAACACATCCGGTACCATCCACTTCTCGAGAATGAGCCAGGCACCAAGGTTTACTCCCCTAAGGAACTGCGAGTTGGGGTTGACGATGCCTTTCATCCATGCAGGCTTGGTCGTATTGTCGTATGGACTGCTGCTGCTGGACGCTGGGAGACCAGTAGAAGAAGGCATTGCAGTGCCCGTACCATATGTCGATATTGTGTGTGTGAGCGTAGGTACCGCACCAGTGCCAGTCGTTGCTTGTGGCGCTGGCAAGGCTGTTGTGCAGGAGACGAGCAGGCTTGCACCGACCAGCAGCACATTGGACCATTGGACTCTCATTTTTCTTGTTTTGGAAGGTTGTTCAAAGTATCAAAAGATTTCCGAACAGTGGATGCGTCGTAGGCCTAAGATCGTACCCAGGTGTTATCAAGAAAGGAATGAATGGTGTCCGCCAGCGTACGAATGAATGACTTCAGTGAGAATGTAATGAATGGACGTCAAGTCCGCGGACAGTGAGTATAGCACGGTGACGAAAGAGAGGAGAAAAGAGACAAAGATTGAAACGAAACAGCAAGCGCCGATGCGAAATCTATGGGTATCTCAGGGGAAATAGGAGAATAATCGTGAAACAGCGTCAGATCCTTTTATTCGTGTGGAAAAACGGGAGATGGTTTGCGCTTAACATGCATACAAATGACTTTCCTGTTCATATCCGCAAGGCCATCACAGCGGAGATTAAAGCATAGAAGAGGAATCTGGTCGAAACAGCCGTGGAGGCTTGCTGCTGGAGTACCCACAGTGAACCGCATAGGAAAAAGCTAAGAAAGGAATCCACTGCCTCGCAGGAGCCATGTTCGCTGAATCCAATGAGGCTTCTGTCTCTCCGCGGCTGCTCGTTTGCCTCTGTCTTTGATGCAGTGGAGGCGGTGTTCGCTCAAAAGTTGCCGCTGGCTTGCGCTGCGCGGATGTTCGACCTTCAGCCGCGAGGCGTGGGAGATAAATTTAGCCCCATGTTTCGAAACATGTTCACGAAACAGCCAAACAACGGCGGCAAACCTCACAGGGAATAAGTCCGAAATGATTGATGACGGGGTATCGAGCTCCTCCATGGAGTAGTCGTTAACTTCCTGTTCCTATCGAAAGAGAAAAGAGAGTTTGCACCGTGCGCCTCCTTTCAAATGCCGGCACGTCGGCGCAAATCTTGTCAATGCAGATCTGCGGCTCCTCAAAGCTTGAACGCACGTCCTGAGGCTCGACCGTTCTCTTGAGGCTCTGCTTAGCTGCTACTTGGTCTTTTATCCTGTTTCAATAAGTCGGTGAGTTGTTGGAGAAGTCCGAGAGTGGAGGCTGCGGCCGCTGAGGCCGCGATCAATCGCTCACTGATCCAGCAACTTGCGTGACAAGACGTTTATTTCTCAATCATCATGGGCTCTCCCAGATTTCAGCAAAAAATCATTCAGCGTTGTTATTGTACTCAGACCTACAATCCGTTTTGTAGCCCTCAGCACTGGTTTTCCTATTCGAGGATTGGAGCAGTCCTCACCGGTGACATGCTGAGAAAGGCCTTGTTATATTTCAAATTCTCACAATCATTTTCGCAGATACAGGTATAACGAAAGTTGGGATTTAACAAATTTACCATTGATCGGCGTGGTTTATCAACAAATCCTCGACTCTTTTCAATTTCACCAGTTTAGTACACTCCGAAGAACATTGAACTAAGCTTTCAGAGATAGTTTCGTCTACTTTAACTCGTCCTGAGACCAGCTGGGAGAAACACCTTCTTCTTTCGCTGCTATCCCACTCTCGGTGATGGATACAGTTAGCAACTATTCTCTCAAGGCCAACCGCCATCGTCCCTGACACCGACCTCCCGGCTGAGCAATCACGACTTTTACGATGTCGATGCTCGACCCTCGAGCGCAACAATAGCAATGAAGCAGAAGGACGCGCTAGGAATTCCGCGAGCGACCGAGTATAGTCACTAGTCACGGCGAGTGAAGCAGCAACAGCTCAAATTTTAAGTCTGGCTCTGCCCCAATTGTCATTTGTAAAGGGCGTGTAGGAGTCGTTGCTCGTGACTTTGCATCCGAAACACCTATATCCAGCGCTGTACAGTGCTCTAATGGCGCTGCCAGGGCCTCTGTAGTCATGACAGTCAGTCCGATCTAACCACCATGCTCGGTGAAAGTGCTCGGCTAATGGTGAATCGATGCCAAGAAGTTCGGACGCCTTGCCAGTAAAAGGCCACTTGAACACTACTTGAACACCCTCTTAAACACACCCTCTTAAACACGCCCCCTTAAACATCTCTTGAACATACTCTTTAAACACTACTTGAACACTCCTTGAACACCAAGCCGTTGATGCCTAATACACAATGGCACTGCCTGCGGAGGCAGCAAATACGGAGACATAGTTAAATTCGAATGGTGTGTAGTTAGAGCCAAGTTCAGGAAATATGTTCATAACATGTTAAGCGGAAGGCTGGGAAACTTGCAGAATAAGGATCGCTGGTGCATATCAACGATCTTCATGGCGAGTCGTTGAGTCAATAGCATGTATAGTTATTATTGCATTCTGTATCGCCCATGGGTCCCAGTACGTGCGGAGCGGAAAAGTGATCAACACCTCTGTGAAGACAGATTGCCGTCAGTGGTCGGCATGTCTGGGTCTAATGCCATAAAACCAAGAGAAGAGTGGAGAAGTCCAATCCATGCATCTGTCATGAAGGCTATGAAGAGATGATGTCCAGCCCCACTTATATGTGGATTTGCGGCTTCGCTACAGGCCTACCGTCCCTGTACCCATCCAAAGCTTCATTCACTTTGTCGGCATCCAGCCCCTCGATGACGGAGAATGGGGTTGGTGTGATAACTTGTCCCTCGATCCACCCTGGCACCATTTCCCAATATGGTTTGCTCAGACCCGGTATGCTTGGGTCTGCCAAAATAGGTCTCCGCTCGTAGCCTGCTCTCTTCTCTCCAATCTTGGTCTCATCAACACTCGCTGTACGCACAAGAACTGCCAATTTGCCCCTCTTCGAACTGGAAAGAGCCCTTACACCGAGCGTGTGCTCTCCTGGACCACTACTAACACAATCCAACGCATACACGAGGTCATCGCCGACAACTTCACGGATCTCGTAATCAATCTCGTCCAAAGTCCCATGGCGGTCGATGACGTGCGTCGCGCCGAGTCTCTTCAATTCTGCTTCACCCTTGATTTTCGAAGCAACGGCAACAATTGTGCCAATGCCGGCGTACTTGCTCCATTGGATGGCGAACTTGCCACATGCAGACCCACCGCCGATAATGAGGATTTGTTGAGACGCGTAATCGAATGATCCCGCCTCTGGCGTGCCGAATGGTGGGGGTATCCCAAGTCCGTCGTTCCCGAACAGTCCTACGAACGCTGTATATGGATTGAGAGCTAGTGTAGCAGCGTCGTCGCCGCTTATGCCAACCGGGACTTTCGCGGAGACGTCCGCCAAGGCAATGGCGTATTCTTGCGTCCCACATTGGTCAGGATCTGTCGGCCAACCTTGGGTGAAGATTTGGTCGCCGATTGCAAACTTCGAAACGCCCGGTCCAACCTTGGTCACAGTGCCCACGATGTCAATGGCTAACGGGGTGGGCAGGATGTCGGCTATGAAGAGGCCATATGAACGGGAAGATGAATCATGAGGATTGACTACGGATACCATGTTAGCTCAATGAGTTCTCTTCAGAGTGCGATTCGACTCACGTCCTGCGACTTCAACTTTGACAAGAACTTCGCCCTCCTTAGGTTCGGGAATAGCTCGGTCGATGAAGACCATTGGAGCGCCAATTTGGCTGACCACGAGAGATCTTTGTGACATTCCGGAACTGTCTTCGAGTCTGCGTTTTGATTGAGAGTATAGTAGTGAGAGATGTAGCGGAGCTGCTTCCGTGTCCATTCTTTTTCGCATTGCGCTGGGCAATATATAGACTATCGGACACCGGATTAGTCAAGCGCTACTGTTCTTGATTAATCTTCCAACCAAAGATGCCGTAGGACGCTCGCAAGAGTAAATGCTAGTTGACTAATCAACTTTAATTTAAATGAGGAACAAGTCTTTAAGTACTGCTCAAAAAGGTGAAGCTGATGATAATGGGAAACGTATGTAATTCGACCAGAAGATGGTTGTACAGGAAGATATTGAGATGATTATAATCAAAAGACGAAAACGGTGCTAGCTCTACTTCCTTATATGTTAACGCTACATTTCCATTTACGTCGAAGCTCTGACGCCACGCCTCAGGCGCCGCAAGGATTGCAGAGACATCCATCTGATGACTGTACGTCTCCACGGCTTGGAAGAAACTCAAGATCCTTGTGCCGCTATTGCGGTGATGAAAAAGTGGTGGTGGTGGTTTTGGATGAGCTAGCTGGCAATCTTGGTGCCGCTCCCTCGTGAGCTTGAGCGGGCCGCAGCTCGCAAGCGGGAGAAACAGGTGGAGCAGGTTAGCAGATCGGCGAGAAGAGAATTCTTCGCAGTAAGTGGTACTAACTGCTTCGTATAGCTAACCATCGATGGAGGGCGATGAGGGAGTTTATAGGAGGTCGCCGATGTTGGGCATACAGTTCTGGAGTGATGTGATGACAGATCCCGGATTTGGTAAGGAGCTGTACTTACCGTACTTTCATGTTAGGGTTGGCTTGGTTAGTGTTATCCTAGGCCTGATCTGTGCTATCCTGTTTGCGCGCGACAGTATAACTCTAACACGTACTCTAAGTCGGAATTACGCGTAGGTGTGAGTGACGTCAAAGAGCGTGTCATTTGAGTGCTACGAGAAAGGATACTAAGGAGAGAGGTAGTTATAAGCCGTGCAAAGGACGAAAGGGAGTGTACGCTTTGGTGGGAGACCACGGCAAAACACCGGCGGACCGTACGCTACCTCGATACGTCTTTCGGGGACAAATCGCGTCCCGAGGTTGCCCTATCCAGCCTAGCGTATGTTAATAGATATTCGCACTAATCGTGGTAGGACTGAGGACTTTTACGTTGTTCCCTAATATTATAAGCCTTATAGATAATTCTAGCTAAGAACATGTTTAGCACACTTTTAAGTACCGATAAGGAGCTAATTAGGCGTGCGCGTCCCTGAAGGGAGTTACAGTAAAGAGATTAACGATACGTAAGACTTATATCATACAGGGCAGGGTAAAGGGGGTGCCTTATAGTGTCCCTAGTCCCTGTGGAGGTCAATCCCAACATGGAAGTGCAGTTTTCTAACAGCATAGCTCCTTACCAAGCCCTGACAGATCCACATTGGGATACCCCTTCCAAGCGAAATATTCCCGAAACATGGCGTCGAGTAACAAAGACTTATCAACCTCTTCCAACATGCCTGCTTTGAAGTTTGTGCGGTCGGTACGTCTCTCCGTAACATTTTCGCCTTGACATTTCGCCAATTGACGCGTAAGAGCAGGTCTGGGAGAGCTTTAGAGCGAGCTCCGGGTTGGAACCCCGGCTGCTGGATTCTGTATGATCTCAAACCCTACGATCCTTCTCGTGGCGATCTAAATATTGATTCCATGCAGCTCAGAGTCACGGCCGCGAGTCCTGGGAAGGTCAACTTCGAGCTCGACATTCTCAAGGAGCACACGAACCGGCTCAACATCCTCCATGGCGGGACGATTGCCAGCATGGGTAGGCGATTTCCTCTTTCAGCCATCTATCTGAGTATATATACGGTAACTGACTAATGCCAGTTGATCTTGGTGGGTCTTTGGCTGTAGCTTCGAGGGGCCTCTTTGCAACTGGCGTATCAACGGACCTCAATGTCACGTATCTCAGCTCCGGTGGCAAGATAGGTGACACTATCAAGGCCGAAGTGACCTGTGACAAGTTTGGCAAGACGCTTGCGTATACATCAATAAAATTCTTCAACGGCAAAGACGAATTGGTGGCGAGAGGTTCTCATACAAAGTATGTGGCACTGGCCTGGAAGGATCCGAACAATATCGTGGAGCAGCTCTCGTCAAGGTCTTCTAAAAACTCATCAGCCTCACCTTCATGAGACTCGACTTATAGTCAGATTCACTAGCACTTCGATAGACCATAATATCTCGTGTTACAACAGTCGAGTGCAGCGGTTTGGTATCTCTGGTATCATTGTCATCTTTTGGGTTCAGGAGCCTTGAGATCACACATAAGTTTCCTCATCAATCTCGGGTCCCATCTCCTCCTCCACTTCATCATTGATCAACCCCACCTCATCGTCATCCAGATCTGCATCTTTCATTGCTACTTCAGCCACTGGCGGTAGCATGCCACCTCCCTCCTTCAAAGCTTTCACTTTTGCCTGTGTCATCTCAAATACATATTGGCCCAAATGCTCAACGCCCTCCATCTCCGCCATACGTCCCTTCTCTACCTTATCCACCAGCACCCGGCTCGTGGGATACATCTCGTTTGTCACGACAGTCAACTTGGTGGGATGCTGAAGGAGGAGATCGAATGCCTCTTTCAACTCGTAAGCGGACTCAAACACTTCGCGGCGACCGAAGACGTAGAGACCAAGACGAGCACGGGAAAGGGCAACGGTAAGACGGCGGATGTCCCGCAAGTAGCCAACACGACTAGTGCGGACCAGTGAGAGCAGGATGTCTGTAACGATTAGCAAATTGATGACAGCAGCACTGTCACGTGACTTACAGTCATTTTGCTCGCCCTGGTACTTGTCCACTGTCGCCACGATTCTCGGCATTCCGAACAGCCTGTTGTCTTTGCAGCGATGGGTCAAGACATCTCTGATGAGCGCCCTTTGCCCGGCATATGTAGTCAAGATACTGATCTTGTTGGCCGGATATCCGAGCAAGCGCATGTACATGTACATCGCAACCACGTACTCAGCCTCACCCAAATTCTGTATGAAGTGCGGCGTTGGTTCCATCTCACCACGGCCTTTGTAGTCTGGAACATCGATGAACTGATACTCGTATCGGAATCCAGCATTGGCGTTTACGAACTCGGGAAGAGTCTCGACCGTGGGAAGATTGCCGAGTTTCGGATACCTCCACTTGTACAGCTCTGCAAGACTTGGGCGGGCACGACCCTGTTGATCGAGCATAATAGTCGGTACACCCAGGCGAACAAGGCGCAGGAAGAGGCTTTGCTCAAGATTGGCATACTGGCGGAAAGCGAGATTTTCGATGATCGGAGAGTTTTGAAGGTGATCCCCACAGAGCACAACACGCTGAAGTGGTACTTGGCCATCTTGGGGCTTCTGCAAAGCCATAGGAATGAAGTTTTCAATTTCGGTGATTTGTGCCGCTTCTTCCATGACGACGTTGTCATAGTGGAAACCGAGGTCGGAAATTTCTTGGCGACGCATAGCCGCATGTGTTGAGGTCATGGCGATGATACGAGCTTCTTTGATGAGGAGGTAGTTCGCCTTGTCGCGAGGGTTTCGGAGAATTTCGAAGGGCCGGATATCTTCTAATTCAGAGAATATCTTCTCAATGTGCCTGTAGCAGCCTGCAGCAATCTCCACAGCCTTCTCTTTTGGGACACCCGGTGGAAACAGCGGTTGTGGAGCATTTGAGAAGTACGCATGGAAGGGGAATGTCTCGACGATCTGCTGAAGATCCGACTCGTCGGACTGAACGAGATTCCAGTACTTTGTCCAAGCTGGCTTGATGTAGACAGAGTTGAAGTAGTCTGCCGTCTCGCATGTGCTTCCATGCGCACCTTGTGCACTGATACTAACGGCTAGGCGATGAACTTCCGCAAGGTACCGCTGTCCAAGTTCCAAGAACGACTCGACGCGGCCATACTTGCTGTAACTTCCCTCAGTCACAAGCTCCTCCTCACCATGTCCCAATCTTAGAAGATGGCGTTCGTCGATATCCAGTGCAACAATCTTTTGGAAAAGCTGGTTTAAGGCTTGGTTGCTATGCGCGACTAGGAGGGTGCGTTGCGAGGGAAAGTTGTGATAGATGTTATTGATGATCTGCGTGGCAACATCCGTCTTGCCGGTTCCAGGAGGTCCGACGATGATGGTTAGGCCGGGCTGTGTGCCAGAGGTGATGGCTTCAATCTGCGATGGTGTGAAGCGAACTTGATTCGTCTTGGGGATGTCGGTTGGATATGGACCGGTGTTGGGAGGCTTATAAGTAGACACCTTAATTGTCTCCACAACTGGCGCCGGAGGTGGGTCTTCGTCTCGCCTTCTCTTCTTTGAAGGTCGAGGAGCCGGTGCAGCCTCTTCTGTCTCTTTCGTCTCGAGAACATACGGCGGGCCAAAGCTGCCTTCGACATCCTCGCTTGGTTCAATGACCTTGCCTGGTAAGCTCTCTATCAAGTGCTGCCAATCGGTGAATGTATCTCGAAAATCGATAGATTGTAGTCGATTCGGTAGACGCTTGTAAGTAGCACCTGCAGGGTCACCGTAACCGAGGAAGACATCTTGCAGCCAAGCAGGTGCCGGAACGTCCGAGAGGGTCAGGCGCTTGATTGACTCCAGGATGGGCTTAAAATTATTCTCTCGCCCTCGGCGACGTATGATGAGATTAATCCTTTCATACGGATTTGTCACCATCTCACCCTTAGCAACTCGATCCATATCATGCTGATACGCAACAGGGTCAAGTTTGAGAATTAATCGGCGTTGGCGCACACGATGTGTGTGGCCGTTTGCCTGGCCACCTGAGCGTTCTCGTAATGGCCGGCCGTTCTCGTCTTGAATCTGCAGGACTTCTGCCGTCCGCAAGAATTGAAGACCGAGTTTTTCCTTTTCTGTCTGAAGCTCGGCGGAGCTGCCATTCGTGAGCATCATACGGCTTTGCGCTGCAGGCGGGCGAACAGCGGCCAGGAAGACCACATCATCTGGGCGCAAACTTTCCCATTCCTGGCGGACCGTGAAATTGAGCCTGCTGACGTCGAGAATCACTTCGCCACGAACTTGTGCGGGAGCTTCCTCGCCAACATCTGCCGAAGATATATCTTGCACAGCAACCTTAGGAATGGGTAGTGCCATTCGTGAGAAGCCATCGAATCTCACTTCTGTTCCCATCGAGCTGGCTTGGACTCGCCTTATCGTATCTTCTACATGTTTCCGAATACCGTAGAAGGATTCACTTCGGTAGAGGATGAATGCTCTCCAAAGGAAATCACCCATTGTCAGATATTGCAGGTTCAACTTTGGAATAGCCAGGGGTCTCGACCCATTGTACGTGTCATCGCGGAGGAAAGTTTCTTCGTAGAGTGATTGCTCCGTAGGAACAATTGTGAAGTCTCGAACCTCATCTCGGAATGTGGGTTTCCTCTCGTGGGATGAAATGATCAATTCCGTGAAAAAGTCGCGGTCTCGGGGGATGAGAGAGTTCCGAGGATACTCTGTCCGAAAGTCCAAGAGAGTGCACAAACGTTCTAGATCACCCATATCAAGGACGCTGAGATGGTCTTCCAGATCTTTTCTGCTCTCCAAAGCCCCATAGTTTGCTAAGGCGAGGAGCTTCAATTTTTGGCCAAATTGCTTGATTGCGATCCGTTGGAGTTTTGACAATGCGGCATAATGAGACTGGTGGTCTTCAATGCTTGTACGTTGCTGACCAGACTGATCCTCAATTGGGAATGACGTATAATGGTCGAAAAGATTGAAAAGGTCTCGGAAGAGTCCGTTCTCTTTGTGGTTGAAGACGTGTGACAGCCTGACAGCAGCCGATAGATTGAGGTCCTGGATGAGAGCATTCACGTAGCGTCGTGTAGGCAGTTGGCTCTGGAGATCAATGAGCAGTTCCAAGAGTCGCTCACAGAACAATACCCTTTCTGCAGCGCCCTCCTTACTAGTATCGTAGACCTTGTCCAAGAATTCCAGAAGCAGCGTGAACAACCATGATCGCTCAAAAAGCTGTCGAGATTTAGTCTCATCATCCGCGGCATCGAACCTTCGTCCAGATGCTCTCCATGCTCGTTTCAGAACTTGATTCGCTTCGAGCTTCGCCTCCCTCACGCGCTCGCTATGCAAGTTGTGCCAGATGGAAATGGACACCAGCGGTGCCAACTCTTTTCGCACCAAGCCAATGTCGAGTGACTGGAATGCCCCCACGATGAATGATATCAGGTGTATGCGAATGTTCTGGGGAAGGGATTGGTCGAGGATCAGGTTGAGGATGCGGCGGAAGAAATAAGAGAACTCGTCAGGCCTGTCGCCAAAGAGATCTGTATACGATCAGTGAGAGCCGTACATATATAACTAGCAGATACATACCCCAAGCAGGAAGTCCTTCTCTGCGCTTAACGTTCACAAAGATTGCTACGAGGAGGATGTGGTAGTTCGATGCCTCTTCAGAGAAACCGGGCCACAGGTATCTGAGCATGTCAGCTCTTCCGTTGAACTCGTATACCGATTGGAACACACTCACTTCTCCAGAACTTGAAGGTTTTCTAGAATCAACAATGATCCATATGAGAAACCATCCTTCTCCAAGCTGTCCCAGAGTTCCGACTTGAGGATGTTTGACTTCACCGTCGGCGCTTTCTTCGCTTTGAGCCAATGCTTTCGCGCAAATTGCGCGTATTGGTTCTCGCCATGGAGGTCCGACACCGTCGGTCGAGCGTGTAGAGCAGAAAAGTTGCCCTGCGAGGTCACGATTGGAACCGTCGAGCCGTTACTCGATCGTGGCCTCGGTTCGGGGTCCATTTTGAACGACGACTGAGAAACTCAGCCTCGCGGTTCTCTTTTGGTATCAAGTAGTAAGTGTCATTGGTGAGCAAGTCGCGTGCTCTCAAGGCGATGTTTTCTATCGCGTTTTCCTGCTGAAAGGCTTGGCAAAGCATCAAAGATGCGCGACCAATCGGAGACGTGAATTCTCCGCAAACTACCTTAGCTTAGACCTCTCACAATGAACTCAACCAAGAAGCTAATCATGCGCTGTATTAAAGGTCAATGAAGAGACACTTAAGTACACTAATATTAACTTAGTGATTATCAATTCTAACATCATATCCAGAGCGCATCTTTTCCTCGACCTCCCTACATAACCATGCGACCTCCCGGACACTTTCGAATTCTTACCTTTATTTCGCTTCCAAATTGTCTTCAAAAATGAGGACAACTGAAGTTCTCACGGATCGTAATCGTACCGTACACATGCGACAGGTCGGCCATGTGCCTCCAGCGTTCTCGTCTGCGTTCATTCCAGGAGTCTGGAGGAACAAGAGCCGCGGAGTGACATATTGAGCGCCCTGCAGAGGTAACAAGCGCTATCTATTCTTTTTGCGCGCCAAACTTCGCCTTAGCCGCAGTCTTGAAGTGAGAGGCTTGCAGCATCGTTTGATAAATATACAGGAACTTCGTCTATTCTGACCAATCATACGTACCAACGGGTCCCTAAATATGGAATACAGTGCCATTAATCACGTTGGAGAGGAAGAAAGATTACACAGATCGGTGCCATTTTCATAATTTTCGGCTCCTAATTTGGCCTTGAGTGAGGGCTGGAAATCTAAATGTCTCCGGACGAAAGTTGTGAGATAGGGCGTTCACTCGTATGCTCGTCTCGTGTCGCATGAACATGATGCCAGCCCAGCCCGGGCCCAGCCTCCACAGTTTTGCGGCGCAGGGGCCGGTCATTTCATGGGGACAAATAGCCGGTTTTCTGGCGATACTCCGGCATAACGAAACTACGAAAGCAGTGGACAAGATCATCTTCACCTTAACTCTTACATACGGTAAGCAACAGAAGCTGAGCGACAGCTAATATCTATGAAGCACTCAGGGAATGGATCTATACGTATACTGATGCCGTCGACCAATGGTTCAAGCCAAGGCTGTTCCCAAGGGCTTCTGCTCTTGCGACTGATAATCTCCAGGCAGTGTCGGCTCCTCCAAACTCGAGAATCTATTTTTGGTCAAGACATTGTGAATCTTACCACAACTCACACCTCCTAGTAGGACGAGCAGTCGTCTCGTGTGGGGATGCCTATATGGCCATTCACGCAATCTCTCCGAACTGTTTGCGCAGGAGGCAATTTTATGAACGTCGCAGCGATCTCACCTTGTTGCATTGATGGGCCGCGTGTCCAAGACCTTATCAACGTGGGTCAACTGTTTCTCACAACTACCTGCGGGTAACAGCGTTATAACGAACATTTCTTTCAACCAGTGCAGCCTGCATTCTTTCATACGTCACAATTTCTGCTCACTGCCGTTTCAAACTTGCTCTGAATTCCTTTCGGGGACTTCTGTATACTGCTTACGGTTCATGCGACTCAGTGAGAGCAGGGATTACCAACGCCTACTTCCAATTCTGTCATGGACATGGCTGGACAAGGCACGATTTAACATTTGGCACGAGTGAATTCTCCTTCAAGGGCAGTAGCGCCACCCCACGTGCGGAGCTCGAGTAGCAGCGCCGCTTTGCAGCCTAAGGGCGCCAGCAAATCGACAAAGCCAGCAGGCTTAGTTTAGCACTGCCGCTACACGATCCCCGTCAGCCATGGTCTAATTGCTGCCCTGCAAGCAGTCTCCACTGTAGAAGCAGGGACGCTGTAGTTCATATGCCAACTCAACATTCCAATAACATTAAATAGGTCCCGGGAACCCCAAAATCCTTGAATGCCAACTCTCTCACTACTATTATTTTCCACTCTCGTTTCTATCGAGCAACATGGTTCTGTCTAATAAATTCCGTCATTTGGCACTTCTATTGACCGCTTCTGGTCTGGCCTCTGCGGCGCCTGCGGCATATGGAAACCTTTCAAAACATTACGCGCTTGAAGCTATCCAGGCAACAAATACCCTCCAGAAACTCTTTTACAATGGAACAAGTGGGCTTTACTTTGCCATCAATTCCACAAACAATTCTACTGCGCCCGTGTGGTGGAACTCGGCCAATTGTATCACCACCCTTGCGGACTTGACGGCCATCGATGGGTCGGTTAGCAACACGACAAATCCGATTTTCGCAAATTCTTTCGAGAACGCGCCGGCATATGTCTTGAATCAAAAGAAGATTGATCCTCAGAACACCTGCATCGGGCAATGGCCGTGGACTTGCCCACCTGGCGTTGAGCCGGAAGAGATTACTCCTGGTGGATTCGATAACGACTTCTTCGATGACGCTGGCTGGTGGGGTCTAGCATGGGTTAGTGTCTTCGACGTCACTCAAGATGAGACATATCTCAATCAAGCTGTCGACATATTCAACCGGATGCTATCCGAAGGTTACAACGCAACTTGCGGTGCCATGTGGTGGAACAAAGAGCATGAACAGCAGAACGCAATAACGAATGAGCTATTTTTAAGCTTGGCAGCCCATATTGGAAACAGAGTTGATAACAGCGACTATTACAGAGGATGGGCTACGAAGCAGTGGGATTGGTTCCAAAATAGTGGCTTAATCCAACCGTCTGGTCTTGTTGTCGACACGCTGAACAATGCCACTTGCCAGGCAAACACAAATGACCCAAGCTTCTCATACAATCAGGGCGTCATTTTGGGCGGACTGATTGAGCTCAACAAACTTGACCCGAATGGCACGTACATCGACATTGCCAATACAATAGCGAAGGCCGCGATCGCCAACCTATCCGATGCGAACGGCATTCTCACTGAGTTTAATTCGAACGGCAATCCCGACCTTGGACTCGATTTGCCAACGTTCAAAGGTGTCTTCGCCAGGAATCTGCAATTTCTGCAACAGGAGACGAAAGACTCCAGCTATGCAAGCTACATCAGGAAGAACGCGGACAGCATCTGGAACACTGACCGTTCCACGATCAACGGCACCCTTGGCACTGTGTGGGATCAGTACTTTGGCCAAGATCTTCCTCAAGGTCATTGCGCTGCGATGGATATGCTTGTAGCTGCGGCGGCTGTAAGCTGATTACCGCAAGCTGTTTAATCCGAGTGTCTATGGTTTTCAGGGTGGCGCTTGGGTCCGGTATGTAATAAGTATATTGGTAATGTTTAGATGTATATGTATGGCTGTATATATTGGATGATATGATATGGGTCTTATTTCGCGCATAATAGATGTAACTAGTTACTAAACGGTCTAATTGAATGGGATAGGCGCGGAGTTAAAGTTTCTTGTCTTCGGAATGTTCCTTTATTGTCAGCCTCAGTTCATCCATTCTTCAAAATCGCCGTAAAGAGCTCGAGCCTTAAAAGATTTGAGAGCTAGGTAGCGATGCTCTACTTCCCCGCAGCTGAACCTTCGCAATGATCCGATATCTATCCCAAAATAGACTAACGCATTACCAAATCAGGAAGTGGCCGAAGTATCCAGCTATGGGAACATTAGATATTGGCTTGAGAAGAGTTGGCGTCCATTTATCATCCCCGTGCAAGCAGAATTCAGTGAAAAGCAACAGACGACTATCTCTCGACTTCTCGGTTCAATACAAACGCTGTGACAAACCATCCAGATTGTCACAGGACGCACAACTACCTTCTTTATTGCTCGCAACAGGAGCGAGGCGCTTGAAGGTTAACGTTCAGCCGTATCACTAAGACCAGTCGAATTGTCCACAGCAAGTCAAACCACCGTCACACGTTCAGTACAGGAATAATTGCTTCTTTGTTGCACACTTGCCGTCTTATCCAGCACGCCCAGCCTCCTTGCCCCTCAACGTCTCATATTGGCCCCACTTCACCTGCGCGCAGATTTCGCGCGTCGTGCGGCTACGGATCGGTCAAGTGGCTACTGTCTTACCCCAGACCCTGCTGTGTTTGATTGGGCTGTAGAAGAAACAGGTCCAGTCCTTTCTGGCCGCACAAACCACGCAACAGCGGGATGATGCAGGGCCGAACTAAGGTAGGAAAGTGGCGGGGTCTGGACTGACATGTGACCTCTATTGGCTACCTTATATAAGGCCCAACCACTTCTCTTTGTTCCTTTCCTCCATCAAGCAACGATAAAGATTCAATTGACGTACACGATCAACTTTTCCAGAGAATACAACTCTAGCAACACTTCAGACCAAACTACACCACATCACAATGTCTTCTTGTGGAAAGCCCGGCTGCTGCGGCGGTAACTGGTACGTCCCCGCTCGACCTCATTCGGATAGTCCAGAGGCTAACTCGTATCTAGCTCGTGCCCTCCCGGAAACTGCTCCTGCAAATGTAGGCACTGAAAATCTTCCGCCGTCTTCATGCTCGATCGGAAACTGACAAGCTATCTCAGAGATGCACAATCAACGCGATGACAAACATATGAAAGTCCACACCGACCGAGTTCGATCCTTCATGAACGACATTGGCATGACGCTTCGTTTCATTTGTGTATTAAATAAGCGGTTTCGGTAGCGGACGCATGGTGCATGGCAACGAGATGATACCAACAAGCATGGAACGGGTTTTGTGTAGTGAGAATAAACAAGTAGCAACGAGGAATACAATATCACGGTGGTGACACCCTGATCTCGCTCGCTAAACTGTCCTCTCTGATTGATATAATGGCTTGTGATGAAATGCCCGTCTTCATTCTTCTCTTTCAATATGTTCGAATGGCCTGCATCGAGTTATCCCTCTCCCGATCTCACATCCGAGGGCTCGTAAAACGTATGTGGAGGTGGATACACGGGTTGTCGCTCTGATCTAGCTTCTGAGATGTGCAGGATTGGCCAGTCGGACCAGAGGCCAGACAATAGTCGCAGCGACAAAAGAGTGACGGAAGAGAGTGCATCGTGGGAACGCCCTATTAATTCAGGAAAGTTGACAATTTCTGAGAGCTTGTGACAAATGAAAATAGCGTAAGACGTATACGGCTTGAGCAAGCCATGAAGAGAACGCAACAAGACCAGGTTATGTACTCCTTAGACTTAGCTTTAGGAGACATCGCTCACTCAACGGCGGACAGTCTGAATAGGATAGGACGTAAGACTCTCTTCGAGCTCGATTGTGCAATGCCGCACTGCCTCTCTTCCTCATCAATCAAAGATTGTTGAAAGACACCGTGAGGAAGAGCGTACACTTGTATACAAGAAGACTAGCTCCTGCACAAAGCTTCATTCCATTTGAGGCGCAAGTGCAAATCTCATGCGCTCGGTCCTGCCACTTTCGCCATCACGAGGGATCTCCAAATTTCTAGATGAGATGATCGAAAGGTTGCAAAGCTGCAGCGTCAGGCACATGATTTCGAACTTTAGACTTTGACAGAACAGGGCGTGATATATGTACTCGGAACGGCTTACGGAGTATGATGAGAGTGATTGTGGAGAGCCGGAGACCGGGGTAGGTGAAACTGGACCAAAAAATATTAACTACGGTACCATCAGGGCACAGGGCCACAGGCTGGCTTTATTTCCGTTTACGACTCAGCCTCGGCTCAGGCTATCGTATCCTACGACTAGGGCGTGGCACGGATACCCTACCACTCCTATTATCTCACAGCGCTCGGCTTGCCTGCTTCCAGCAGTCGAATGTCCCAAAACGGACTTTCGGCCTTGAAAGCATCATAATTCTTCAGTCTCTTGAAAGCTACGGCTAACTCTCCTTTGTCACAATGGAGTTCCGTAACATGTCAACCTCAAAAACCCCCTCATTGTCAGGCTCGGGGATCCTAAAATAGTTTAGCAAGCCCAAGTTGTAGTATTGACAATCTTCGCTCCACAACACAAACGAGAGCATATTTGAAAGCTCAGTTTACTATGTTTCCGACAGTGTTTATTAGAACTGCCTAGTCTCAACATATACCATCTTTGTTAACTGAAGGGGATGATCTTCTTAGCTTTTCAGTGTGTTACGTCTTCTCATTGCCAGGCCTGAAAGGAAGAAATAGATATCGTCCGGGCAAACTTTAACACCTAAGCGCAAGCAGCTCTCCCACTTCAAGAGAAGTGAGTCACTCTTCTGGAAGCTTAGTTTCATGTTCTTCGGGGTGTATATAATCGCAGTATACCGTTGAAAACTTTTTATGATTCACTGAATCTGGAATGTACATTACATTACTGTTCAACTTGTTGGACGCTGTGGCTAACTTCAACTTAAAGACCGCTTGCAGATCTTCGACATCTCCCCGTCCTCCAGCATCCTCACTACCTGCTCCAGTGCCTTCTTCTCCACATCGCTCCATGACCAATACTTGTAATGTCTTTCGACATACCGCAGCTCCGCTCCCAACAACATACACAAATCCCTCCAGGCGCCCGCCACATCTCGTGCTACCGTGACCGCGCTTGGATTCGGCACCATACTCGTTATGAACCGATCCCACGCCGCAAAGAACGCACCCTGCGTAGCTGCTTGATTGGTGCTGATGAGGATGTATATCTGCGAGGTCGAGGAGGGTCGCGCAACCGGCTGCGTGATGATGACGATGTTGACTCTTGCGGCGAAGAGGCCTCCAGTCGCTCGATCCGGGTCGAGAAGGATTTCCGCCAACGGTCCGATATGGTCATCGCCGGGGCAGTTGATCTCGCCTGTAGTTTTGGAGAGACGGCCCTTAGCGCGGTCAACGCTGCAAGACCGGTAATTTGATGCCAGCTTGCATTCATTTGCCCAGCTGCTCGCGCTATTCGGCAGAGATTGATTGATTTTGTTGACGCATTGACTTGTCGGGCAATCGTCTATGGCAGCGTGGAGCTGGAAAATCGACACCGCAGTGCGATTGAACGATCGACGCACCCTCTCGCGCCATGAGTCCTCGGGCAGCAGTGCTGGCCATGTGCTCGCGAACCTGGGAAGCTGTCGTAGTCGTGAAATCCTCAGACCGAGTTCTTGCCCTTCGACAAAAATAAAAGGGATATTGTGCAGGGTTGCTTTCGCCAGCAGTCCCTGTAGTCGTAGTCCGTCGAAGACCGTGTTGAGCGTCCAGCGTGAGGTGCCTTTTTCATTATATAGCGGCCCTGTGATGGTGATTGCCTTGAATGTTGTGGTTGCCCGCCCGGATGTGACATTTGGAAAAAGGAAATGGTCCAAGAATGTGACTGACGCCGATTCGTGCCAGACGATGCCTTGCAGTCCTGTCGTTCCGAGTGTATTAGAGATTGAGACCTGCACGCGAGCAGCCGCTGCAGACAGTGTATTGGTGCTGTACTGGTGTGCAGCTCCCGTCCTCCTTGTTGGCAGTCCCCTAACTAAGGTGACATTGCCCCAACAGAATGCGTTCTCTTTCAATTGTGCGACGCCCCGGGAGCGAAAGTGCTGCCGCAAAAGCGCCAGCGCATGGTCGAAGTGATGTTGTCGGTCCCATTCATCAACAATAATGACTGCCGCAACTCCCCTCGGCGATCTTGGCCTCCGTTCACTCAGATGGAGCAGTGCCATGAGGATACGAAGCAGCGACGCGGAGGATGCAGTCGTATGGTATACAGCGAGATTCGAAGTTGAGGAAATGACTGCGTGCAGCCAATCGGACGAGTTCAAGAAGGCATCGGAGGAAGTGGCTGGAATGTCAAAAATCGCTTTGATCAGCTCTGATGTTGATGAGCATAGTGGTCCTGTCGTGCCACTTTCTGGCTGTTGGAGGGAGGCCATATCTGAGAGCAGTCAAAGAAATTCAGAATTGGCGATACGTTGTACAAGGAGAAGAGTGGAATTCGAGTTGGCTCCGAAATTGCGTATGGCATATAAGAAGCGGGGCTAGAGACCATTGTATGCAGCTGGTCGTGCATGCGTTGTGAAGCTGTTCGCTCGAACGCATAAGCACGGAAGACTACGACGTGAAGAGCATTATATATACTTACAAGCTATGGTTTGGATGTGATTTCGATATCCTTCTGCATGCAAACAGTTTCTGGTGATTTTCTGCATTTCATACTACAAGCAAATGGCACTGAGACCCTTTTTAAACTCATGTGGTCCACGCCGCATTCTACTCTGATTATGCGGATAAGCCCAATCAACTGAGAAGTATGATGGTTTTCGTTTAATACTTGCAATCAACAAGTTTGAGTTCATCGGTCCAGTCTGTTTATTCACAGCATTTACCTGTATGGTTGTGAGATGCAGTCGCTTCCTGAACGAAGTTGTGACCTCAATGGCAAGCTCACTATTGCTCGACCAAAGTTGCAGGGACTGAAATGGGTAGATATAGCATCTCTTGTAAGGCCCAAGGGCATCTCATCCCGCGTCAGCCATTGATGGATCTGCAGTATCCATCTTTTCAGCGGCCTTCTTCGCCTTATCCCGCTCCTTCTTTTTGACCTTCTTTTCTCTATTCCTCCGCGTCCTTTTCTCTCTCTCAGCTGTTTCTTTCTCTGCAGCCTCCTCTTGCGCTCGTATCCGAGCAGCTTTGGCCGCTGCCGCTTTCTTCCGCACTGCAATTCGATGTTTCTTTCCAGGCCGCCGACGGTGCTTCAGGCGAGTCTCAGCAGCCTCTTCAACCACATTATGCGCCATTAATCGCGAAAGTTGCTTTCCCGTTGCTGTGATAGTTGTGACCCGCCACGGCATCGCGCAACCCGGCCATGGGGACTTTGCGCGTGCAAGAACCTCCTCCCCGCTGACTGCCGACTGCCTAAGTTTCTGCAACTCATGGTACGAACGGCTCTCTGCAAAATAATAGCTCTTTGGCCGTTCTGGTACGACAAAACCAGGTGTTCCCTCGGCCAGTGATGGGGATGTCACTCGGATTTTGTTCGTCACGGAACCCTTTTCACCAGCCGATTTGAACAGGCGAAACGAAACGAACTCATCACGTTCATTATTTTTATCATCTTGTGTAGGCGCTAGATGAGGTGTTTCACGAATAGTCTCATATTGTTGCTTCGCGAAGGCAATGGAGAGCTCTTCAAGCTCTGGGTCGGGGGAGGTCGTTGGAGAGGCAGAGTAGAGGTGCTCGCGACGCACGCTGCGCAGATGTTAGTGTAAGCTATGTGATTGGAATCAAATAACTTTGGAGATACCGTTTAGCATTGGGAAGCTCGAACATTTGGGTGATAACTCGACAAATCTCTAGAATTAGCATGCACCCAAGTCCTGTGGGGAATTTCAATTCACCTGGATTAGGACTAGCGTGGTGGAAACTCCTCCCGCGACGGCTCGACACGAGACCTCCTGAATCACTCCGTGTACCCTCCAACTACCTATTCGACTGAACGATTCGCTGTCTCGTGAGATCGCAGCGCAGCGCGCTGGCTCAAATGCGAGGGATATTCTCCTAGCAAACTCCGGGACGCCTTAGCCCGATATAGACCGATTGAGCAAGGTGATACTAGAGCAATCACAACATAGTGATGCCACTAACGAAAATCTGGAGGAGTGTGCCTCCCAGTGCATCTTGGCAATCACGAACTCGTCAAAGACAGACAGAGCCGTGGACGAGTCAACGAGCTGGGTGGGTATAAAATCTTCCCTCCGGGAATCATCAATTACAAATCTACGATTGTTATGGGCGCCTCCTCAAGCCAATAGCTCCCGCGAAACGTACTGTGTATTAATAAAATCAATACCCTCCTTCCTAAATGTGTCTGCCTCAACATGCGGCCAAGTCGCGTTGGGCACCATGTTCGTTGGATGATGGATATCATACTTTGGCCAGTGTGGCAGCAGTTCATCTGGGCTGTTCGTCATCGGATTGGGATCCAGATTGTACACAAACCTAACGTATGCTTTGCCAACCGCATTCGCTAGTCTCATGTCCGCATCATATTTCGGCGACGGCCCAAGCCATCCTGTAATATTCTGGAAGCTGAAATAAGTATTATCGAAATGTGGAACACCCAGCTCAGCCGACTGATTGTAAAGCCGGGTATCGAAGCGGTAGCTGTAGACATCAAGACCAGCCCTGGTGTAGAATTCAGCCGTTTTGCGTCTGCCAGCAATCATGACGAGGTCCCCTCCTATTGCCGCTGCACGCCGGAACTGAAGGTCTCTGTCCGGGAATATCGTACAGTTCGTAATATAGTATGGCGGTTCATTGCATGGATCGTTCGGATAAAGCTCTAACAATTTCCAGATCGTTGGCGGAGACAGGTCGTATTGTCTCCAACTATAAAAAGACTGAAAGATCTGCGAGGCATTGTTCGCTGGAGACGGGTTGAAACTAGTTCCTTCGTCCGAATTCGCTCCGATAAGGAGCGGGACCTTTTTGAAATTGTTGTCAACGAGCAGTTGGCTCGGGAAGCCGCGGAGGAAGTTACCATCGACAAGAGGATTCCATGTTAAGCTCGGTCGACCAGCATACAATGCTTCCTGAGAGAGGTCTCTCAGACAAGCTAGTTGATCCTCGGCCGTCCAGCAGCCGACTGCTCGAGTAAGATTTTCGAAGGGTGTCGAATAGTATCCAAGTTCATGGAGTTGGGTGCCCGTCGGGCCGCCACTCTCCATTATCGCGCCACGATACAGTCCATCATTCGTACCGTTGAAACTCAACAACTGGAATGCAATGCTCTGAGCACCAGCGCTTTCACCCCAGATAACAACTCGCCTTGGATCACCACCGAAGGCTGCAATGTTATCTTGGACCCACTGGAGTGCCATCCGCTGATCGAGTAAACCGGCGTTGCTAGAACCTTCCAAAAACAATTCCTGTGTCTGGAGGAAGCCATACATATTTAGTCGATAATTCATGTCAACTGCAATTATCGGCTGTCCCATGTCTTGGCTAACCTTCACGACACCAGAGAGATTGTATCGTGGGTCAGCGGTACTGCCAGTGTAAAGACCTCCTCCATAGATCCAGACGAGAATTGGAAGTGGCTGTTTCGGAGCTCCGTGAGGGCGAACGACATTGATATTGAGACAATCCTCGGACATGTTGAAATTTCCCCATGGTTCTCCAGCGTATTGCATGCAGCTGTATCCATACTGTGACGCGTCTCGAACACCAGAAAACGATGCATTTAGAGGACGTGGCCAACGGAAACGAAGATCACCAAGCGGTGGTTGAGCATAAGGCATGCCCAAGAAGACGTCTTGGTCCCATTCCGGAATATATCGGCCACCATATGTGCCATTGCGCGTTCTTGCAGTCGGTACTCCTGTGCTTCTTGCCTGAATCGTCTCTGCCAAAGCAGGGACAGCACAGAAAAAAGACAAAAGTAATGATTGAAAAGCTGGGAGGATCATATTCTACGGAAGTGTTCACTTGCCTTTGGATCTCTTGTCCCGCCGAAAGGACCAATTGCTTATATAGCACCAGTGGGCCCCTTCGCTCAGCTTCATCATTCATACCTTAGCAAAAATGGATCCGGGGAGCAAACTCTTGAGGATTTCCTCGTGGAAGTAGCGGAAACACTCTGAGGCCTCATTGCAATGGGTGACCTGATTGGAGGATAAATCGGGTCTTCTGTACTCCAAGTGGAAGATCTCTAGGAACCACCTTGAGACCCCGCATTTGTCTATAGAGTCGGTACATTCAATACCGCGGGAACACATTCCAACGGACGATAAAGCAAGTTTTTATCTAGAGAGTTTCGTTGTTCGTGTCGTGCAGAAAAGAATCCTTGATCAGGAGAAATGGTCTAACTTCGGTTTCGTGAAAACTGCGGTTGGGCAAGTAGTCAAATTCCCGAAAATCAACCATCTACGCAATTTCCAGACGACGTCGGGTTGTGAAGCTGCGGCTACATAAGGACTTCGAACAACGGCAAAAGATTGTTTATATCGCCATTAGCACCCCGCGATGCGAGGTGAGATTACTATACTGGGGAGAAATCTGGCTGATATAGTCCAAATACAATGGAACTACGACATGCTGTCCACTTTATCATATGGAGATTCGTCTTCAACTTACCCATCCGCCATACATTCCAGAGGGTCTTCAAATGAAGCCGAATACTCTTTTAATTTGTATGAGGCACCAATATCAACTATTTCGTACCGTTTATTCGCGGTTGCTCGGACAGATCAGACGACCAAATCATCCACTTCGACCTGGTGTTTTCCGCTCGTTACCTTCCCTACCTGGCTTCACTCTTCCTTTCCTCTGATCGTACTTTGCAAACTTCCTCTCAGACCGGTGTCGGCGGTGCGCCGATGTACTCCGTATACACCGCTAGTTCGTTTATATGAGTTCCAAGATCTCTTTTCGAAACTACTTCTTCCTCTGCTTCAAGTACTCCATCTTCTTCAACTACTTCCTCTTCTTCAGCCAGTTGAGTATCTCCGCAAATCTGAAATACCCCAATTTGTGATTGGGCCCTCCAACTTCATCAGTAACCGTCAACATAATGAAAGTTCGAGAACTCGTCTCTCATTTCTTCCTCTTCACTTTCTGCTTTGCTACCTCAGTACTCGGTACTATCAATGAGTCTGCCTTCACCGCCTCAGACATCATCACTCGAGATGTCGTTATAATCGGCGGTGGCTCTAGCGGCACGTACACTGCGATACGCCTCCAACAGCTCGGCAAAAGCGTTGCCTTGATCGAGCGGAAGTCAATCCTCGGCGGTCATGTTGATACATTCTATGACCCGATCACAAGGCAGACTTTCGACTTCGGCGTGGTTCTGTTCGAGAACATATCTGTCGTGACAAACTATTTCGCACATTTGGACGTCGAGTTAGCGAAATTCAGTAGCCTCGGTGTTACGGTTCAATCGTTTGCGGATATCACGAAGATGGAGAAGCTCACCAATGCCAGCTTGCCTTCGCCTAATGCTACAGCCGCCGCTCTTACCAAGTTTGGAGAGATCTTGAATAAGTATCCTTACCTCTACAATGGCTTTAACGATCTCCAATATCCAGTCCCAGAAGATCTCCTCCTACCATTTGGCGACTTCATGGAAAAGTATCAGTTGAATGCGCTGGCCTACCAAGTAATGGGATTTCTGCAAGGAGGGGGAAACCTGCTCAATCAAACATCTCTTTACGTGATGAAATATCTCGCAAAGATCGTGGGCAATTTCCTGAAGGATAACTTCCTCACAACCGCGGCTCACGATAACCACGAGCTGTATGTGCGCGCCCTGGAAAGATTAGGTCCTAACGAAAACGCTTTCGTGAACGCCAGCGTTACTGAGATCGAGCGTTGCGACACAAATTATGCCTACAGCGGACATGACCAAGGCAGCGCCTCCATCGATGAGTGTGACACCCCAGTCAATGTGGTATTCAACATCCAATCAGGTGCAAAGCTCGTCAAAGCCTCACAGCTCGTAATCGCGATCCCACCGCTATTAGAGAATCTGCAGTTCCTTGATCTAAGCTCTGAGGAGCGCTCGCTTTTCGGTCAGTTCGGCAACACATATTACTGGGACGCAGTGGTTCGCAACTCTGGCATTCCTAGGAACACTTCAATCTCGAACTTCGATCCCAATGCACCGAGCGGCCTTCCGCGTCTTCCCGGAATCTATGACATCGGGCCTTCCGGCGTGAAGGATTTGGACATTGTGTATTACGGCAGCCCTTACCCCGTCGAAAATGTCGAAGTTGCAAACGACATTATGGACAAGATAGCAGGTCTGGTCAAGGTCTACAACTTTCCGCCCAATCGCAAGAAGCCAGAACTCGTCGGCTTTCATGACCACCGTCCGTATGGGTTGTTTGTGTCTGCGGAGGTGATCAAGAACGGTTTCTACAAGAATCTGCTTGTGCTCCAGGGACGGAGGAACACGTACTACACTGGGGCTGCGTGGCAGGTGCATGACTCGAGCCGGATCTGGAACTGGACCGAGATGAACATCATTCCCAAGCTCTCGAGCTGATAATAACGAGGAACATCAAATGGCTTCTCCCTGATCTAGGCATATCATGGGATTCAGGTGTTGGAGATTCTGGGATGACTTCAATGGGTGGTTATTATGGAGCTTGGCTGATTTTCTGCTCGTACGGAGGAAGAATCTCATAAAAGATGGCGTTAGTGCTGTCCTTCGATCGGCAGGTAGACCAATTGGGAAATGGAAATCTCTTCACTTTCATAGTTGCGGCAATATCTCTTGTGTCTCTAGTGTAACGTGTCGTCCCATGTTTCGAAATGGCCCCCGTTACGAAACAAAGCGTGGATACTTGATACTCAAGCAATCCCAACTTCGTCAGCGTATCGAGTAGCTACTTCTAGACACTGCCTGCCCTGTGAATTTCAAAAATTACGATCGCATCATCGCCTGCGCGCCTGATTATAGAGAGCCTCTTCTATATGGGGGAGATATCTATAGGTAGTACCACCATCGGGCTCCTTTAATACATGAAATTTATAGAATAATTGAAACTGGATTTGTGAGTCCGATCATGAGGCTTCTCCACCCCACCTACACGGGCAATTCCTTTAGGCAATAAGCTAGCCTCTTCGGGCCTCTCACCACTTGAAATTCTGTAAACTTTTGGTGAGCGCTTCTTTACAGCTCTGTAATAATCTCCTACGGTCGAATTCGAAAATCCCTCACGTACGTATCTAGATAATGCCATTTTCTACGTAACGATCTGCTTTTCTTCTACTTACGCGTCGTTTTCGCGGAGGGACCGGGAATAGCTTTAAAATTTCTCGCGCGACCGTAGTCACGTGGTCATATCGACCACCTGCACCACCTCCCTCTCTACTCCCCTTCCTCCTCCTTTCCTTCTCCTCCCTTAAGCACCGAAGTAGCAAGCCTAAGAGCACCGAGCTAGCGAGTACCCAAGCACCCCAGAGAGCACCGAACCAGCGAGCAAGCATCGAAACAACAGGCACACTGGCACCGAATGGGCGGGCACCGAGGTACCGAAATAGTAGGCACAGACGGGAGGCACCGAACATAACTGGAATAAATTCACCAGTTCACGTCACGTGCCTTACGACTACCCCTGATCACGTAACCCGGCATTTGACGCGTAGCGCATGGACATCAGGACAGTACTGAAAAAAAAATCTGAGTATGTAATTTCGTGGAGTTGATTTTATTGGCGCGAATGTTGGAACAGGCACGTACTCTAACAACTCCTAGTTATGTAGTTCAGCGAGATTACAGAGTCAAGCCCCATCCTCCCTCCCCGGGGGCATTGCGAACCGTTTTGTGGTTCACGAACTCTCCCATACCCATCTCTCCGAGCTCCCTACCGTATCCCGAATTTGCGACGCCCCCGAACGGAGTCTCAGGCCCGGTATACGGTAGACAGTTCACGCAGACCATTCCTGTATATATCTTCGACGCGACCTCATGAGCGTGTTTGACATCAGCACCGAAGACCGAGCCGCCCAGTCCAAATTTCGTTGCGTTAGCTAGATCAATAGCTTCCTGTTCCGTATCGACGACATAGAAGGACGCAATTGGGCCGAATGTTTCCTCGTAGTAGAGCGGGTTTTCCGGAGTTATATCCGTAATAATAGTTGGCTCAAGATACCAACCAGGGCGATCAACTCGTTTCCCTCCAAGGACCACACGAGCACCGTGTGATTTCGCCTGTTCGATTTGAGATAGAAGCCCTGTCAAGGCGTCCTCAGCAACCAAAGGGCCGAGAGATGTCTTCTCATCCTGAGGGTCGCCAGGTTGAAGCCTGCTCATGTACTTGACCATACCATCGAGGAAGACCTGGCCGCGTTCTTTACCAATGACGATAAAGCGCTTCGAGCATACACATGTCTGTCCCGTCGTTATCATACGGCCTATGACAGCCTGCTTCGCAGCATTTTCAAGGTCCGCATCAGGAAGGACGACAAACGGGTCACTTCCACCAAGCTCGAGCACAACCTTCTTTAAATTGCGCCCTGCTCTCTCAGCCACCGCTGCTCCCGCCTTCTCGCTACCTGTTAAGGTTACTCCACGAACCCGGTAGTCGTCGATCAGCATGTTGACTTGTTTAGGAGTACAAAACAAGTTCGTATAAACGCCTTCCGGGGTGTCCGCGTGTTCAAAGAGCCTTGCGAAAGCCAGTGCGCATGCTGGCACGGCTGAAGCGTGCTTGAAGATCACCACGTTTCCCGACACCAGCTGAGGACCAGCAACTCGCGCAAGCTGATAGTAGGGGAAGTTCCACGGCTCCACAGCCATGATGACACCAATTGGCTGCGTCAAAATCGTCGTGCCAGGGGCCTCAGGGACTGGCTTCGGCTGTAAGAATTTTTCGCCATTCTTACTATAGTATTCCAGGATATCGGCTGCAAGAGCAGTCTCGGCGCGGGCCTGGTCGATTAACTTTCCCATTTCGCGCGTCATGAGCTGGGCGTATTCCTCTGCTCTCTGGCGCAGGTGAGACGCCGCTTTCCTGAGAAACTCGGCTCGCTCCGCAATAGGACGGGTTGACCACTCCCCATAGGCCGTGTGGGCCTTGTCCAACGCTGCTGTAACTTCCGCATCTGTCGTTTCCGGAAAAACCTTCTCGACCTTTCCCGTAGCAGGGTTGATCGTTTTGTACCGGCTCTGTGGCGCGCTCATGTTGAAGCTTGCAAATTTTCAAGTTGAATATCAATAGTTAGGTAAGTTTTGACTTTGATCAAGGAGTCAAAAATCTGTGAGGCTTGCTACGCTCATTTAGACGATGTGGTTTCATTGCAACTTATAGGTTCCAGTTCCCATGGTTGCCACGCCGAACTAACTCCTAAGGAAAATTCCCGCAAATCAGATGACTTGTCAAGAACTGGTTCAATATTGTCTCTATGATGACTGAGCACTCCATAGTTGCATATCAACATGGTTTGCCGCCAAGTATACTAGTATGAGAAGCATAATGACCTTAAGAGCCTGGAGTTGAACTCGTGATGCAAAGGGTGAGCTTATCTTTGGCTCGATTGAGAATGACGAAGAAGAGGGATCAGCATTGTCCCAACACTTGATCATCCTGTGACTCTCAGTGGGTATGCTTTGTCACACGATAGATACATTCGTCAGCATGAAGCTCTCGGGATTTTCACGCTTGAAACACGGCTCTCAAGGCGTCTTGAGTCAAACGCGAGCTATGACGGGAGCTCCCAAGACTTCAAAGACCGATCACCAGCTTGGACAGCAATGTCGTATGACGGGTACATTAGCGTTACCCTAATTACATGCGCACGAGCGGCTCTACTCAACAAACACTTGTTTTTCTCTCCTGATACACTGGTTCTCCTTCCACAAAAGTGCCTCGCCTATTGCCGATGCATCGCTAGCCTCGCCATTGTTGACGTAACGCCGATTCATATCCTCCACCAAAGCCGGAGTGGCGGCCTATACGGGACGTTTCTACACGCCAGGACTCGGGTGACTCGCCTACTGGATTCCGGCGTGATGTTGCCCCGTGGAATGGCATGTCTGGCACTGGGAGTCTTTGGTACTGGAATATTGACTCCTTGCCGTAGACGCAAGCTAGACATGAACTCGGACAATGCTGCAACACTTGAGAATCCCAGCTGATCAAAGCACCCGGTAGTTGTTGAGGCCTCTCTCGACACTTTGAAACGACAACATCATTAACATGTCGATATGATTGAACTGATTTCGAAGGACGCTACATAGCATCTAAAAGTGGCCTTTATAGAAGCAGGAAATGAGACTATGTAGAAGCGCCACATAACACCGATATGAGACGCCCGCCAAACTCTGCACCACGCCCAACTTCGCTACTCTTCCCATCCATCGTGATTATGCCCTAGTGTTGTTCTGGGATCAACACACCTCTGTACCGCATCTTGCCACTAGTCAAGACATTGAAAGCCTCCTCAATTCCCTCGACACTGAGGGGGAACGTATTGAGAAGGGGCTTGATCCCATTCCTGGCCGCAAAGTCAAGCATGTGCTGGTGCGCGAATCTCGGCGAAACCAAGCTCCCTTGAACAGCTAATCCCCTCATAAGCAGTGGCTCGTAGGGAACCTTGAAATCGCCGTCCGACACTGTGAGTGGTATGATCTTGCCCTCGGGCGCGAGGAGGGGGAGGTATACGTTCCAGTCGGGGAGGTAGGAGGAGGTTACAATCAAGTAGTCGAGGTGGCTCTGCAGTGCTGGGTCATCGATCTCGCTCTTGCCCTTCGTGGCGTAGAACTTGTTCGCTCCGAGGCGTTTGGCTTCAGCCTCCTTAGAGTCTGTGCCAGAAAAGACGACTGCCTCCGCGCCCATCTTAGAGATGAATTGGATAGCAAGGTGACCTAGGCCACCGACCCCGATGACACCGACGCGGCTAGTTGGGCCAATGCCGTAGAGTTCCATAGCACTCCATACTGTAGCGCCTCCGCACATTAGAGGAGCTGCCTCAGCGTCGGTCAGGCCTTCAGGAACGCGAAACAGGAAGCTCTCGCGCCACACGCCGTGCGAAGCCATGCTACCCTGATCGAAGTTGGCTGCTCCGTACGTCTCGCGCTTGGCGCAATAAGTCTCGTGGCCGGTCCAACACTTCTCGCACATGCCACAGCTATTGTGGAGGTAGCCCCAGCCGACACGATCGCCCTTTCGAAGATTCTTGACTACAGGGCCAACTTCTTGAACGATACCAACGCCCTCATGTCCGAGAGCCATATCCGCGTGGCGATAGTGAACATCGGTGAAGCAGAGGCCAGATGCGGTGATTCGAACGAGCACTTGGTCGTACGTGAGGTCAGGCTTGGTGGTGATAGCCTCCTTGATGGAGCCATCTTTTTGGGCCTTGAAGACTGTGAAGGATGGCATTGTTCGTATGGTTTGTGTTTGGTGAACTTTGTAAAGAGGATATTAGATGTTGATAAACACTTGAAAGGCCGTCTTATGCTGGCTTGTTCCTGTTCTTGTGAAGCTGAACTGATTGTGATGATGGAGCCCTACCGAGCTCGAGGAAGAGAGAGTGATATAGCGAACCCCTGTCCACATGATTGTGCCCATTCTGAATGCTCCATGACGTCCTGTCTCCGTTCGGATATCAACAAACATAACTTACATAATGCAACGACATGTAGTGGAGACGAAAGTAATCAAACTGATTGCTAATAACGAGATAGTCGGAGGAAACTTGGGCAATCGAGATATATGGATAGGAATACTGAGCATACATTCCAGTATCGTGCTGGCAAAAGAAGGCATGGCATCGCTTAATAGGGAAAGGCGCTAGTGCAAGATTTGTTGAGATTCGCCAGATGAGCGGAGTGATTGGTGGAGTAGCCAGTCAGGCATTTCGTTTGATGTAGGGATGTACTACAGCGGTATCAGGTAAGCGGCTCGGAGCACATGTTTTGACGTCAAAAGGGAGCGAGATACATAACTCTCAGGGCAGAGTACATAAGTCTGGGGAGCCGAGAAACGCCCGAATCACTGTCGAGCTAGGCGACTGCGACCAGCGTGGCCGGAGGTTTTTCTGCATCCTAAAAGAAGCTAGCCATGTCTAGCCGCTCCAGCCACTCTAGCCACAGCTCACAGCCACATGGAAATCATGTCATGTACATTGCGCTGTACCCTTTGCTTAGCGAGAGATTAGTGTCTCGCATCACGTCCAAGGCCACACGATAGCGAAGAGATCCCAGAACCGG
The DNA here is from genome assembly GCA_010015805.1 of Rhizodiscina lignyota. Lineage (NCBI taxonomy): Eukaryota > Fungi > Ascomycota > Dothideomycetes > Aulographales > Rhizodiscinaceae > Rhizodiscina > Rhizodiscina lignyota. The sequence continues at coordinate 1,517,282 of ML978128.1, forward strand.
GACTATGAGCAGGAGTGATCCAGGCTGAGCTATCACTAGGTGTGACTGAGTAAGACTGAGCACGAGTGAGCACAACTAAGCAAGAGTCGGTAGAGCTTGAGCAGTGGCAGCGCAGGACTGAGCAGAGTAAAGACTGGTTTCCCGGTAGACAAATAGCTGAAGAATAGTAGTGATATATTAGCGATAGCCTTATGAATTGACGTTGGAAATTATCATAGTGTCTGAACTGAAAATCTGTGATCTGTTCACGCTGTGTTTCTCTACGCGGGGACTCGGGATTTCTAGGCCGGCAAATCTATGGGAGATTTGTCGCTTCGTCAGCATTTTCCCCCCCGGGTTAAGGGTGGAATCCAACCTCGTTGTGAGGCGTGCTAGTGGACGCAGCGATTTCTCTTCAGAGTACGATCTAAAAGGCAACCTCATCCTGCATAACAGATGCTTACTAGGACGATGCAAGAAGGGGCAAGGGGGCTTCCTCTCACCTTGCAGAGTTGCTGTGCACGGCTGGTACAAATCATATGCAGAAGTGCTGCGCGAATACCTCAGATCAATACTTTTGTTCGGGCCAGTCGGCGAATTCTCTGGTTTAGCAACATCATTGACGCCTCTTATCAAATACCGTCACCGCTCCGGCTGTTATTCTCCGACCGTCTACTGATTTGCGCTGCCTTCAAATACCCAGTCGAATATCACACCTCTGACGGTTCGGCCCTAAAATCGTCCGCAGCTCTATGTTAACAGATCCATACGTGAAGTCAAGTCGCCGAACTGAGGGAACAGAAACATCTCCGCTGGCTGAAATCAACGGTGTCCGGTCGTCTGCGATGCTATACGCTACATCTCCAACACCGTTTTACGAAGCCAAGATTATTATCTCAGAACCTTTTCCACCAACTACCCGATACGTCTATTCGTGACTTCGTTACAGCTCTCTTGCCCATTGTCATTGATCTGATCAGTGAATTGCAGTAAGAATTCGCACGATATTTCCAACTAAGCGGAATGCTGCCCTTGCCACTTTCCCATTTTCTTATTTTGCAATTGTCCGTCCGCCGGACTAAGGCTTTGCTAGGTACGGAGGTGGTATGTCTGAGAAATACGGAGATATAGCTCAGGGTATCTTGCACGAGTATCACATGAGTACTCAGGCCATTTCGTACGAGCCAGTGATCTAAATAGACTGGATATTACTTAGATTGGAGCGGATATCCGCTTACTAATTCCAGATAGATATCTGCTTACGTAATATCTAGATAGATATACCTCTTTAATCTATCTGCTCTATGGATATCTAGTTACTAGCCTTCTTTAGGCTAGCTTATACCTAAACTAGCTAGTATATACTTAGGTAAATACTACTAAGCTACTTTAGGATTATCGATAAGATAAGATAAGACATTATATAACGCGCTGAGCGTGTACCTAAGTCCCTTCTAAGCGCTCTTTTCTACTGCCTTATTATAAGGCTTATAAAGTAATTATATACGTATTACACTCTATATTTACTTTTACTTATATAGGGGTAGTAGAGAAGAGCGGTTTTAACGTATATAGAACGCTCTTTACTAATATCTTAAGCTCGATTACAACTGCCTAATTAGGTAATACCTTACTAGATATCTAGTCGGATATCCTGGATATCTATGCTTACGTAATTGGATAGAGATTCAAATTTCAAAAATATCCATCTGCTCCAATCCATTTAGATCACTGGTACGAGCACCTCGGCGATCTCGCACGAGTATCTTGCAAACCGGGATTCGATCATTGGGATGGATCTAATTTGCCCCTGCTGCCAGTTTATAAGCAAGGCAATGTGCCTAGCAGCTTATGACGACCTCCTATATAAGAACTAGCTCTATTGCAACTCTTCGTGTTACATTCGACTCTTCAGACGTTATTAGCACCTCGTTTACATCATGAGCGGAGACATCGTCACTGGAAAATGCGCCTGCGAGGAGGTCAAGTTCCACGTCAGGGGTAATGCAATCACCACGCTTGCATGTTATTGCCCACAATGCAGGAAAGCGAGTGGTGGTTCTGGTCACTTGGTATGTCCCATGAACACTCAAGAACTTCTTTCGACGCTCATGCTAAGTGGTATGTCACAGTTAGCTATATATGACACGGAGCAAGTCGAAGTCGATTCCGGCTCTGAACACCTTGGTACATTCGTGATCGAAGGAGATAAAACCACCAGCGGCCACGATAAGGTCAAGGTTTTCTGTAAAGAGTGCGGGACAACGTTATGGTATAAGGTTAACGAAGGCGAGAGAACGGTCGTTATCACTGCGACCTTGGATGCCGAGTAGGGCCCCCTTCAACATCGATACGACAAAGCATGTGCTGAACTCGACGTAGTTACGAAAAGACCAAACCTCAATCGGAGATCTTTACGCGAAACCAACCAAGCTTCATCCCCAGGATTGACGGGACACATAGATTCGAAGGGATGGTTGCGCCGGTATAGTACGGTGTGTCTTACCCTGGTTGGGCATCGTAAGCTGCCACTCGGAGATGCTTCGGCATCCAGTGTCCTGTTCAAGCAAGTTTTGTTGACCAAGAATGCAGACCACACGCTTTTCCTCTTCAATCTATGTCATCATCAAGGAGCGCCGATGCTAAGGAAGAAAGCTATGTGGAACAAGGTGTACCGACAGAAGGGATACCGCAATAGCAAATTGAAACTTGTTTTCACATTCTCGAACATCAATAGAACACGTGCACCGATGCAGAATGGTACAATCCCGGACTACGATGGAGGTGTGATAAGCGAAATTAGATTATTGCTACAAGGTTTCAGGGAATGTTCGCCGGGTCGTCGGAGGGGTCGTCTTGCGTGCAGGTTTGCGAGTCGTTCCAAGTCGCCAACACGCCTAAGTCGATCGCCCGCGAAATTCATCGTCACTGCTAGCCAGTTCAACACCAGCAAGATGTACGAAAACTGACGCCTTCATATTCATCTACGCCTGATTTCTCTTAAACATAAACTCCTTCGTCCGGTCCGGCATGAGATTAGAATCCCATAACTGATTTGGGTATCTCTCGTGCGCGCCGTCCAGCATCTTGATCTCATAGTTCAGCAAAAGATTCGCCAGGATAATCTTGATTTCATTGGCGGCGAAGAATCGGCCAGGACATGCGTGCCTTCCGTATCCGAACTGCATTGCCTTGTCTGATACGGCGACGTACTGCTCCCGCCCTGCCTGAAGACCACTATGCTCTTCGCGCATTCGTGCCCAACGGAATCCATCGAACGTTGACGCTGATTGGAGATGCTTGTCATCGTGGGCAATGGCGTCCGATGGAGCAAGAAGTACTGTGCCTGCACGGAGTTGAGTTCCGTCTGAGAGTGTAACATCGCGTAAAATTTTGCGGCGGAATGAGGCTGTCAAAGAGAATTAGTTTGCAGCCAAGCATAAAATGGCGCACATGATTGATGTTGGAGGGCCATGGATAGAAATATACTGACCGACGGTGACCGGGTTCATTCTATTACATTCTTTCATGAAACTGTCAAGCTTCTTCAACTGCTCCATCGTTCGCTTTGTGAAAACTCCATCATTTTGGTTTAAAACAGTCCGCAGTTCCTCCCGCAACGGCTGTATGTACTCGGGTCTTGGTGCCAATTCATTCAGGGCTTGCAAGACTCCCATTGTTGTTGTGTGGATCGCTGCAAGACTAAGGCTAAGCTGTTCGCGCGTCATCTTGTCCAAATCTCTCCGTTCCGTCTCGGTGGCTCTGTCCATTAACCACTGCAGACTGTCGTTTGGCTTTTGGTAATCTTTACCTCCTTCAGCTTCGGCCTTAATGCGCCTGGAGACAAGAGGTCCGATTATTCTCTTCGCATCTATGCCAAGCTGCACAGCGCGTCGATAGTCGGACAAGAAACGATAGACGAATGGACGCAGTTGGGGATGCCACTTCTTTATCCCAAAAGATGCTGCGAATGCCACGTTCGTGTAGTCGATACTGATACCCATCCATTCCTCGTTACGACAGGTCTCTTCGCCAACAAAAATACGACCGGAGACCCTCGCAATGACCCGTAGGAGGACGTTGTTCGCATTGATTGCAGTCCAATCTTTACATATCGGCATTTCGTCAGAGAGTGCGCTCTGAACTTCGTCAACGATCTCCGGCATGAGAGTAGCTATTGCTCAGTGTAAGCCGAAGTCAATGTTGCAGCTGCCGAGTATCTTACCCAGCTGCGGTGTCAGATCTGCCTTCACGACATGAATACGCAAGGGGCTCTCGACCAGGATTGTAGAATACTTGGCAGCCAACGACTGTATATGTAAGCTTGATGATACAGGACAGTATACCGCTCGTATTCGTACCTCTTCGAGTGCCTCGACCGCGGATATGGTGCTATCAGGTAGCTTCCTGAGTTCATCGAGCATATGCTGAGGTGGGACAACGATGGCACCTTATTCTGGTCAGCCGTTCAAGACAGAAGAGTAGACAAGGCGAAAGTGGTCGGTGAGATACCATCTGCAGTATTGACTGCCCAGAAGCGACTAGGAAACTTGACCTAAATTAGCTTGTTGTTTCGTTATTGTATGGAGCAGCGGTCCTACCTTCGTGTAGCCTTCGTTCAACACCTCACGGGTATTGACGAGCCATTTGAACTTCTGATCTTTAACACTAAGCTCCTGCTGAATGAAGGGGAAGCCATTGATGGGCCTATCTGAGGAAAGAAAGGTATAGGCGAAGAATCCGGCAAAGAGAATCCCCGTTGCCAGGACTATGAGCGCGAATTGCTGTGAGACGAGAGAATAAGTTTGGTTGGAATCTAGATCCATAGCTAAAAAGAACACAAAGATGGACAGATGGACAGGTAGAAGGTAGGAGCTGATGACTCTGAGAACAATATGAATGCAAATTTGCCATCGAATCCAAGCAGCGCCCTTCGGCAATACTTGTATAAGACCTCCCACGATCACCACAAGCATCACGAAAACGGAAGGATGCTTTCCAATTCGCGTTCTACCCAATTTTGGGAAAAGCTCAAATGTTTCATTCTGCAAGGAGTTGCAGGATCTCGGATTTCATCCCACAGTGCAGCTTATGTTATGTCACGGGCACTTTGGAACGTGAGACGGTCGAAATTGGCGAGACTGCGAGGCTCGAGAGCATTTGCGGCCAGGATGCCTGGCTCCACAGCTCTCCACTCAGATTCGGCCTATTAGTTCGACCTGTTAGCGCTGCCCTATTGAAAAGTCTATGACCCGCTTCGGGGTCCCCGTCATTATAAAAACCGGAGGATATCCACCTGGGGCCCTCCAGCTCAGCCCGGCTTTGCGCCCGGATATACTTCAGCTTCAGACAGCGAGACGCGTAATGGCTGATCTTCCCGCTTTCCATATAGCAGCTGTTCGTTATGGTATTGAACATTAGTCCGAGAAATATATAGCAGGATAGAGGTTACATTTCCAAGTTGTGCGGAGATTCTGCGGCCGCATGTGCACGATAGCTTACGGACACCAGACCTAAATCGGATAATCTACAATCGACACTACGCCAGTCTAGACATAGGTCCCATGGCCGAAGCAATGATACTGAAATAAATATGTCGAAAGAAGAGCCTCGGCTCATACCCATGACCATGAGGTGGCCTGAAGAATGCGAAGGAATGATGGTACCGCAGTCGGTAGTCACAGAGTGCGATAAGGGCGAATTCTGTATTATGTCAGCTTAACGTTAGGTCCTCACATCTAAATTGCCATGGCCCACGGGATCTGCGAGGACAAAGTGAGACATTCAATTTGCGTTATCAGGTTTATCGATGCATATTGAGCATTTATGTTGCTTAATAATTATGTCTCTAGTTGCATGAACTATACTAAAGTCTAAGTGGATACATACTATCCAATAAGCAATGGCCAAGCTTTTATTTAGAGAACGAGCCCACTAGATGGAATCCAAACCTAGAAGCTCGATGAGTAAGATCTTACTCAATACGTGAACGACTCCTCAAAAAAATCAAGACTACACTCAGACATTCTCACTCTTGCTGCAGCTCTCACGCTATCCGCAAGCGCACCAGGTCCACAAACAGTGACGGCCATCGCGCCCACGCGCCCCCGAACCTCTTCATTTACGACAGCAGTCGCATCGCACCGCGATCGCCGAACCTCTGCCCAGTACGGTACGGGCTTAGCATTGCTGAGCTCAGCATTCTTCTGGGAGACGTGGACGACTATCCTCAAGACGTCCGCTGCGCCATAGATATCGAGTATTTGCTCCACCCAGCCCCGGATCCACTCCAGACTCTCAGTCGATGGTACCGCCCATATCAGCCTGAGGCGCTGGATCGACGCTGTGCCGTTGGCATGCCTGATGACGAGGTCGCGTACGTAGGGAAGCTGATGAGTTATACCAACGCCACCCGCGAAGAGGACGACAGTACCGTATGAGTGTAGCGAAGGTGCGGCACCATACGGACCTTCAACTAGCGCCCAAGCCTGATAGACACGTCCGAAAGACTTAGTAGCTAGGCCATGGATACGACGTGTGAAACCGTTCCTGGCGCGAACGACGAGCGAGATTGTGGATGATTGCGAAGTCGATAGGTTTGGGGACTTTTCGAGGTTGTGAATAGATATGGGAAGTTTGCCCTCCGCTCCTGACGAGGTCTCACACAGCGTGGTCTCTGCAGTGATTGACGTTTCATCATCGGACCACGCCACCGAGAATGGGTGTGAATTAAAGAGTGAAATGCGCGGAATGTACAGATGGATGTGTGCACCTGTCCGTGGCTGCCATGGACGGCCAAGTCGCAATGTTACGCGACTCGCATCTCCCGGGAGCGCCTGGACTGTGACTCGAGCGATTGTGCGACCGTTGAGGCTGAAGTATGCGATTCGAGTAATACGAAGTCCAAACTCAGTTACAAGGAGCGCGAAGATGATGTACATCCATGGTAGCTGTGGAAGATCGTGATAGAGGAGGTGAAGATACAAAGCAAGCATGCTGAGGCCAGTCGCTGGACGATGAATGGCGAGAAAGATGCCATATGAGGCACGACGGATTGGGGACCAGGCTTGGAGCCCAATCAACAGGAACAAGACCGAGGACACCATTGCCCAGCGGTATAACAGCGATGAATCCAGAGCGAGGGAAATCCCGTGGCCACCGCCCGCTGCGTACGTATTACAGAGCCAGCATATGACATGCATAAGACTCTCCACGATCATTATCCGAGCCATCCACCTGTGACAAAAGTTGAATGCATCGAAGCTGATGCCGAGGAGCCAGATCAGAGGATTATTTCGAAGCGCAAAAAGAACTGTGAAGATTAAATTGAATATTGCTAGGTGGCCTGAACGGCCGCGGAGAGCTGCGGTGTTGGCATGAACGTCGCTTTTCCATGGAATGACGAGGCAAAACGCAATATTGCAGAGGATATAGCCTCCGAGAAGCAAAGATTGGTATCTGGAAGCGATCGTGCCGAAACTCAAAACCTTCGAGAGCTGTATATCCCGACTATGACGAAGTCTCCAAAGAGGTGCGTCCGCGTAATGTTTTCGGAGAACTACCAGCCAGGGAAAATAATTACGCTCCCAGAAGGCTTGTTTTTCGGGTGTCCCTGCAGTAAGCATTCGGCGTACGGCTGCATGGAGCATCCGCCAAATTCGGAAGACAAAGGTGACCATGACGACCCCAAGGAAACCAAAGAGTAGTACCGTCGAGGCAAGCCAGTTTCCCGACTGATCTGTTCCCGTCATGCCATGAGCGAACTTGAACGCGTCGTTAGAAACAATTTCGTCGTGGATATCGTTAAAGTCTGACGCCGCCGGGTTTGTCATAGTGGCAATGGTACCTGACATGACTAGCGGATGAAGATTTGATATCCCACAAGCTTGATCCGTGTAGTTTAACAAAGAGACGTCAAGAACAGAAATTAATCAGGAAGCGATACGCATTGACAATGAAAGTTTACGAGGACACCGAATTTATACCCCATACCTTCATTATTCCGCTTCGTCTTCTGAACCTTCCAGTTTCTCTTGCTAGTTGCCGAAGCCGCAGTCCTGCAGGATCGGGAGCACATCGTATTACCCCCGTTCAACTTCTTCCGTGTAAAACTTGGTGGTGGCGTATCTGATATCCGATCTAGCACACTAGATGGTGTAGCTATGCTAGGTTACAACCGTGTCGTATGATCTCATTGGAGCATCACTCGTGTCCCACATGATAGTCGAAAGTGATGAAATATAAAAATAACCGCGACATCGAGTCGAACATTTATTCGTGCAGTCGGATATCACAAGCCGTCTTGACTCTGTACAGAAAGCCACAAGAAGATAATCATGTAGATTTCCTACTATATGATATTTAGCAGACCGTCTAGACGCTTTTGGGTCAGCCTTCTAGAAGCGGGTTTGCAGGCTTGAACCTCCGTATCGGATTGCAACGTGAGTGGAAGCTGCGCCGAATGTCACTACGCGGGACTGTACGGCTGAAAACGTCGTATCGCCCCAAGCATAGTCCTACGATAGTATTGAACTACGGCCATGGCAATGAAGCTCGACGCCGCTCCGAAAGTGTGGTGTAAACGCAAAGCTCTGATGCAAAGGTGAACTGCGGAAACGTGGAGTGACATCAACGGCAAATTCCAGGTGCGTGACCCCCACCGGGCTTGGCACCTTTAGCAAGGATATCACTGGGCTTGCAAGACTCTGAGACCTATGAAATTATCGAATGTATAGACAAACAAAGGATTCGTAAGAATTTTTCTTCAGCTGGTTTGTTGACGATTGTCAGATTGCTTTATTTATCGCGGTCACCTTGTAATGATCGGGAAAGAGCAAGGGCATCAAAGTTGGACTCCTCACCGGACGAGCGCTGTAACACGAATTCAGCCTTCTCTTGTGCTTTGATATTGAGCCTCAGCCTTCAGCTTTCGCCCTTCGATGGGATTACGCCGTCCGCAGCTATCGGCACGCTCCGTCTTCACCTGAATGTCGCCTCGCTGACTGCTTTTTTGTGCGACTCGCTGTGGATACATTCTTACGGCCACCGTGCAGGATTTCGGGGCGACTACGTCAAAGGGCCACTCGGAGGCGCGGAATGAGACGTGTAGTCTTGGCTTTGAGTCGAATCGCATTCTAGAACAGTTCCAGGAGTGCAGGCAACGGTGCTATAGTTGCACGTGCCACGAGAAGCATGCCTTCTAAGACGAGCGAGCTCGATCTGATCAGTAACAAGGCCAATCTACTTAACGCCAACCTGCAGCAGATACTTGGTCGTGTGTCTGGCGCCTCATCGAGCGGAGATGGGAAGCACGACCAAGATAGAGAGGAGGATGAGGCCTTTGGGGCTGTATCGGAGCTGTGAGTGCCCATACTACCTCTATATCGAATAATATTGCTAACTGATAACTAAATAGTGGAGGTCTAGGCTCTCACAGGGATATTGCGGCAGAATTGAAGCAAAAGGCTCAATCCTCCGAAGACGGATTACGAAAGCAACTGCTGGGAAAGAATGCAAAGGCCGGTCTTCAAAGTACGGTTTCGAATCAAAAGCACAGTACCGTGTTATCAAGGACAGGCAAGAAACATCGCAATCATGGCCTCTCCAAGAGCGATGACAGCGACGAGGAAACGGGCCGTGCGTCAAGCTTCAAAAAGAAGCGCACTGCACCCAGGCAGACGAACCACGAGGCTCGTATGAGTACCGAAAAGCTCGACAAAGACCAGAGCTCGGAGGCGAAAGCTGAATATGACGCTGAACAAGGCTCGCCTTCACTCGCACTCCCTCACGAAGTACCAATGAAGCACAGACCGGCGATGAGCTATCTTGACGAAGTCCTCGAACAGAAAGCCAAGAAAAGGAAGAAGAAGAAGCGGAAGAATAATAGCGAGCATCAAGGCCCTTTGAATTCAAGTACATGATCGGTATGCCGATGAAGCGGGACCTTCCAGTCTATCTACAGCGCTTTTGCATCAAATTGTCAAACACAAAGCAAATGCTATCTGTAGCCAGATCATTCTCTGACAATTAAACTAGCCATACCCATTCCCGTCCCAATGCACATGCTGACAACGCCCAATTCCTGTCCTTGTCTCTCCATCTCAGGCAGAAGAGATGCTAGCTGTCTTCCTCCCGTCGCGCCCAGAGGATGGCCTAGAGCAATCGCGCCACCCTTCGGATTGACCTTGTTTATGTCGATGCCCAGCTTCTTCACACAATACACGGCCTGGCTGGCAAATGCTTCATTGATTTCCCAGATACCGATATCGTCCTTCGAAACACCGGTATATTCCAAGAGCTTTGGAATCACAACGGCAGGCCCAACACCCATCTCATCCGGCAGACACCCAACCACTTGCGTGCCTGCCCACTTGCCAATGATCGAAGAGGTCAGGCCCAATTCTGTTGCCGTGCTTCTTCTCATCATTAGCGCCGCCGCAGCTCCGTCGGACACTTGGCTGCTATTGCCTGCTGTGCTGCTTCCATCTGGTTTGAACGCGGGCTTCATGCCTGCCAGCTTCTCCGGGGTGCTTCCAGCCCTTATTCCATCGTCTTTCGTGACGGTAATTGTCTCTTCATTCTCGGGAACTTCAGGCTCTGGTATCCACCGCGTCGTGATCGGCACAATCTCGGCGTCGAACAAGCCTTCCTGCTGCGCTTTGTGCGCCTTATTGTGCGACCAAGCGGCAAATTCGTCCTGCTCTTGTCTTGTAACCCCATATCTCTCCGCAACATTCTCGGCTGTCAGTCCCATGCTCATTATGCAATCTTTCGCATCTTTCACTGGGCTGTCCTTCAGCTCATTCCATAATTGTGTAGGAATTGCTCTCGAGCCGTAGTTTCGCGTCATGCTCTCCATACCTCCCCCAACACCGATGTCTATTTGTCCGACAGCTATAGAGTGCGCAATGCCTGTGATTGCCGCGAGACCGGACGAGCAGGCTCGATTGACTGTTTGAAATGCGGTATCGGGGGAGTATCCAACGTGCAGGGAAGCCATGCGGCCTGCTTTCGAGCCCCCTAGTTCGCTGAGGACGGTACCAATTTGAATGTCTTGTATCTTTGCAGGGTCGAGATTAGGGTTCTTGTCTAGGGTGGCTTTTAAGACCTAGGTAAGCTGTCAGTATACCGCGTTATACGGGATCTGTGGATAATGCATACGCAGGCAAGCATTTCATGGTCGTAAGCGTGTCGGAGGCCGCCCTTCTTCGACCTTGTGACGGGGGTTCTGAGAGCAGACAGAAAGACCACATCGTTAGGATTCTTATGGAGAATGTTCTTCACGCCCTTTTGTATGAAGCCAGCCATGGTGCTCCCTCTACACCTTGAGCTCTTACCAATATGCACCAGAGAATGTGAAATATACTGCTGTGATGGTTCAAATTAAGGAGAGAATTGAGTATGAAGAGACTGAACGCTGATCAGTAAACTTGCCACGCGATTATTACATGGAGGACGCCAGGTCGGTCAACTTGCATATGTACGGGGAGATTATGGATGTTTACGGGAGCTTCAGGGCCATCGGCTGTTAATCGCGGAGAAAAGTGGCGGCTTCTCTTTCGGCAAGCCGATTTGGATGAATATTCTACCCATTCCACGTGACTTGGAAGAGAATGAAATTCCAAGTATTTGTAGCGGTCCGCCGTTGGCCTCTTGTATAATAAAGTCACCAGAGATGTCTGCCTCCGAAAAGGGGACAGCAGAATCGGTAGCCATAGCGACCAGGATAATCCAACTTCGCCACATCTGAAGCGTCGGTACGTTTGCTCAAGGGGGTGGGTGTCTTTTCTTAAGATCAGACGAAACCGAAGTTTTGCCGGCTTGCTTAGGATACTCAGCAGCTCAGCCTTCTGTGCAATGTTGCCTTGCCATGCTCGGCAGCGTCCCCGAAACATCTCCACATAGATGTTCCTGTCAGCTGTGCGGAGTTTAACCTCATATCGCGTGCCTGAAGACCAGAGGCTGCATTAATTGAGCTTCCTGGGTCGTTCCGAACGTGCCCTTTCTTACTCTACCAAGATGGCCACTCGTGCGAGTTCGGAGGAACGACTTGCAGCATCTCATTCGCTCGATTGATAGCCTTGACAGATTGTGTTACGCATTTCCATCCCTTCTCCTAGCAGGACCAAATCTCACTTTAACTTGGCCTTTCCTGATCGTTGCGGTGATTCGGCCGACGGGCCGACAACAAGAGTTAGGAATATCAGCCGGGTCGTGTTCAGAACTAAGATATGTCCAATCTGGTTCTATTCAGGGATTCTGTATCACTCCACTTTTCAGCATCTCATTCTCTACTCCTAAGGCTGTCGGAATACCGTAATTGCCGCCGTCCAGGGTCTACATTTTGCCCAATCGGGCAATAGTTTCGCACAGAGACCCCTCGTAAAGTGGCTTTGATCCCTCCATGGTATCATCTGCCTCTTAAGGCACTGTCATAGCCTCTCCGCATAGTCTCTGTCCCTGGCGGTTCCTTGTATCCCCGGACTTACTAGTGCCTGTGAGCAAACAACAAGATACGGTATACATAGTGTCGCTCGGGTCTCCTGTCCTGGCTTCACCCTATCTAAAACGCTTGGGCATATTCTCAGCACCTTCCTTCAATGATTTTTACGAACCTTTCGTGAGAATCGCAAATTTCCAGCACTACAACACGGCCCGGTATGGAGTCCACATTTACGTTGTGCAGTACGGTGCTCAGCTCAGTCTATTACTCTATATCTTTCAGCCCTGTCAGATACGGTCCACATTATCTCGTATACTCTCTCAAAATACTATTGTTAACTCTCTAGTTTGCTCACCTAAACCTTCCATTCGTTGGAATCATGAATATTGAAAGTCAGCAGCATAGGCATTGGACTTCGTGAGAATGTACACACCATGCGAATAGTGCTCACCATGGCTGTCCACGGCAGCCGTCCTGAAGGGAATCGTCGGCGTGTCCGTCAGAAACGTCTTCACTTTACAAGCTATTTCTCGAGTATAAATCAGCATCATCCTCTGCCACATCATGGCCTGCCTGGATCAATCTTGTTAAACGTCCTGTTCAATCTTTAAGCATACTTGCGTTTGTCGCTCCCATTCGATCCACAACCCTCGAAGACCTCAACCATGAAGCCAACCACTCTCCTCGCCGGGCTCCTCCCCTTCATCGCCACCGCCTCCGCCGAGATCACCTTCCTCGTCAACTGCCACGCTGTCCAAAACGGCCAAAACTTCCCCTTCGCTGGCGCTATCTACTACGCAAACAACCCCTCCGGTGAAGTAAACCCGAGTACCTCGAACATCGCCATTAGCAACCCTGGCCCGAACGCCTGGAAGAGCGGCAACTCAGGATACGCCATCTTCCCCAGCACAGGCGAGGTGTTTAACGTCGGCCCATTGGACCAGACAGTCCGCGGCGTTGGCAGCGTTGCAGGGACCGCGCATAATAAGGAGAAAACATGGACGTGCAGGAATGATGATGAAAGTGAATTGTTCAATAACGGGTTTATTAGCTGCAACAAGGACTATTACTGCCAGCCGGTAAGTCTGAGACTGCCTCGCTCACATCGACGGCATTGCAATGAGAACGAGATGCTAATTCGAAATCTCAGTAGAGCTAGACTCTTGGACGTGAAGATAGGTTAATCGACGGCCTAATGCGGAAGCGCTGACAAGTTTGTCATCATGGGATGCCCGTCTATATTCCGAAGAACAAGTGCGAACGAGACCAGGGGCTTGGGAAGTCAGCAAATACATCACTTAGCTCATCTAAAAAAAGCAAATGTCACATCCCCGACCGGTATACCGTTCACCGATGCAGTGAAATCATCACAGCCGCTCGCCAGATAAAATCGTAGTTCAAGTCTATGGATCGAACCATGGCGCAAACTATGTCTGAACTGTACGTTTAATGCGCGTCCAAGAGTGGTGTGTTATTAGAGATTACGGTGTACCTGCCGTGACCAGTCCCATTCCCAGCCTGCCAGCGAGCCAAAAAAGATAAGAGGCCCGACCCAAGGAGAGCCCAAGGAGCACCGTAACAGAAGTATAAAGAGTAGCGAAGGGTATCTCATATTCAATTGAGCAACTCCATCCACTCCAACTCTTGCAATTGCTTCTTGCTTTATGCTGTCGCTCGCAAACGCCATCGCTTCAATCCAATATTTTCAAATCCAACGCTCAATAAAGCTCCCTCGTCCGTCTTCTCGCGCCGGAGTTACACCAATCACACTGCTCACACACATTAGTAAGTCTATTTTGGCAAACGGAGAGGACTGCGAAGACCAAACACGCGGCAAAGGCCACATACCCGCTCGAGGTTCGAGCCCTCGTTGTCGACGAGACAGTATCCGGTGCCGCAGATCTTGCAGATGCGGCTATAATACGAGGAGCATTCGGCGCACTGCAGCTCAAATCGTCAGCCTCTTTTCACGGTTCTAGAGATGAAGCATGCGATATTCATCAAACTTAATGAAACGGTGGAAACGTACGGTCGGGCCGCAGCCAAAGCACTCCCTCTTGGACCCCATCTGCCTCTTCAGAAAACAAAAGGTCAGCCACATCTGATCCCAAAAGCTCTTTCGCCATGCCTGGTAGATCTCAATCCCAACCCGCTCCTCCTCACGTTCCACCCTCCCCCATCTCATTCATCAAGAGATCTGCAACCAGGCACTGTCGAACACAGAAACCCATATGTACCTTGATGTCCTGATTTCCTTGCGCTCCACCTAGCCATCCCTGACTCGGATCATCCATGATTGCGGCGGTGAATTGCACTTGTCCCATTGGCGCAGCATAGCATGACTCATCCCACCAGACATTGCAGCGCTCGCACCAGCGGGAGCGCAGACAGTCTTCGCAGCGCGCGATGAAGCGCGGCGCCTCGGAAACGCCCGTTGAAGGAATCTGTGCCGCCCGCACGGTCGAGGCATGCAGCGGCACCGGCGCGAGAAGAGGTATCTCACTCCTCCTGCACTCTCCGAACACCGCTCCTCCTTCCACGCAGTCTCCGCATTCCGCACACCCTTTCAGCGACACCGTCGCAATTGCTGGCGGCAGATACCCCTGAGTCGCCGCCTGCCCAGGCGCCGCAACCGGTCCTCCAGCTGTAACTGTCATTGAGACGTCGTGCCGTGGCCCTCGGCACAGCACCGCATCGAACGCGATTATGCCCTCGCATGCCGCAATGAGCTCTGCCCACTCCGCCCATTCCGTTGCTTTGTGCCGTGCTTTCTTCAGCACCCTCCCACTGCCTGAATACCACTTCTCTCCCTGTCCTTGCTCGAGCGCCGCAGCACTGCGAGCATTCCACTCGGCGCCCAGTTGTGCGCCCTGTGCGCGCATGACGCTGTTGCTTGAGCTCTGGGTGGGCCATGGGGTCTGATACTGTGAGGATGTTGCCGAACGGTCCAGCAGAACCGGAGGTGGAGGCTTCGCGTCCTTTGGGCCGAAAACGTAGAGCCCCTTTAGTCTAGGTGTGCCTTCGGGCCGCCCAGGACGAACAGCGTACCGGAGCAGCTGCCGGAGCTTCCGCTCGTTTAGGTGCTTCACTTCTCTGATTGAAAGAATCCGGACATTGAATCTGTCCTCTGCGATAATCTCGCGAACGAGATCTGTAGGAACCGTCAAGCCATCAAGAATCAGTGTCGAGACAGTCGCGAGGATGTTGTTATTGCGTGGTGACGCAAGGCGGTTGAATATCCCCAGTAATGGGCCAGAGTAGAACTCATCCTCCGTGAGCGCCTCGTCCATGCGCTGGCTTCGCCATGCATTCCCACCAATGTCAATAGGTGCGATATCTGCCGCCGCATTGGCTGATTTGCACGTCGAAAGGTCGAGGTAGCGCAATGTGTCTGGCGAAGAGAACAGTAAAGTATGAAAGCGGCTATTTGTCCTTGCGAGCGCGAAGAGGGATGCTACGGGGACATGTGGCGCCGTATGATGGAGGATGAGGCTGTTTGAGAGAAGGTCTAGGAGCGGTATCGGCAGGGGAGCAGGACGCGCAGGAGATGAGCGGCGTGAGCAGCATGGCGAGCTACATGTTGAGGGCGGAGAAGGCGCTGTGAGTTCTAGGAATTGGCCAGGCATTATGCGAGTTCGTAAGATACCGATTTGGGATGGTTGTGGGGTTGTTGAGTAGGTGTGAGCTGGTGGTCGGAGTCGGTGAGGATGAGCACCGATGGACAAGAATGAAAGATTAAGAGGTCTACTCCGTACAGAAGAGCTAAGCTATTAGCAGGAGGAGAGATACAAACACGAACAGAATTGTCCAGGCGCAAACAGACAGCCAAGAGGGTTGGCGCACGTTGCCCGCTGAAAGGCAAGGTGCGGAGTTGTTGGAAGTCACAGTGTGCGTGGAGATGCAGCAGCGATTGCTTTTTCTCCTTCCCCAGCTTTCCCAAGCAGACAGGCCAAGCGAGGATTTGAGCTTTCTGCTCGCGTCGCACGCGGAAGCTTGGGGATCCGTGTGATTTTTTGGCGATGGTGTAATTATTAGTGCTCCCGCCTCCCGCAGAGCCCGTTAAATGTGGTGGAGTTCCACGACGCGATTCACACGTCGATCCCCACTGATGACTCGCGTGATCTACTATTACTCCCGCGAGTGCCGTATCATGCCTGGCTCACGACACTGTAAGCGCGGTGTAGGCCATGATGAGTGAACTGCTCTGATTCACTGAGCCGGGCGAGCCGCAAGCTATGTACGGAGTAGCTCTTAAGCGGCGAGGACTCAGGAGCAGGTTGCACCGCAGATTTGGGTCGACTCGGCGGGATAGGTGGCGTTGACGAGCCAAGTTAGAGAGGTATTTGCAGTTTTGGAGGTGTAATCAGAGCCCCAGCTGTATTTAAAGAATCGATCGTGCTAAGGCCAATAGGATCTGCTCGCTCAGAGAGTAGCATAGCTGTATTAATTTTGCCAAGTCACTATCGCAAGATGACGTGTAATTAAAGCCACTAGCGTGCCAAGACCTTTGCACGCCCCGGCCGAATGCAATGCAGGGTCCAGCAGGATGCGGCCAATGACATACATGTCCGTCTCGTGCTTGCTAATGCTCCACTGCCTTCTCGAAGCTTCAGATGTATAGGTAAACAACTTCACGATAACGCCAAGGTTGAGTACTGTAATCCACTTCCTTTCATTTATTCAGATGCTGCAATAGTACGGACCTCATCTTAGATACCCTAGATTTGCTTTCCTTTGCAATCACCATGGACGATGATATGAGTGACATCTCACCTCAAATATCAAGAGTACAGCCGCCACAGTTGGAGCTCAAATGGTCGTCTCAGTTCACCGTCTCCTCTTCCTCTCACCCCTCCAGACTACCAGGCGATAAGCTTAACCTTCCTCCCTCCGCCCTAGAAGCGCTCCTCGCCGCCGCACCAACCACAGTAACCGATGCGCCGAGCAATCGCTCATATACCTCGACCTTTGACCCCGGCAATCCGTACACATATGCTGCAGAAAGAGCAGCGCGCGCACAGTTTCAAGAGCATCAGAAGCAGCTACCACAACCGCTGACCTTTCGCCTCGTCAATCCACAGAATGACAGGATCATCTACGCGGGCATCCGGGAGTTTTCGGCAGAGGAGGGCGAAATTGAGCTGAGCGCATTCTTGAGGGAGGCTTTGGACATACAGAGTGAAGTAGCGGTGCAGGACACAAGCGCGGAACGCAGTGACGGCGAGGATGAAACAATGTCAAATGGGATTCGTGCCACAGGACCTCGGATCACAGTCCATGCAGCACAATTACCGAAAGGAACATTTGTGAAGTTACGACCACTCGAGGCTGGTTATGATCCGGAAGATTGGAAGGCTCTGCTAGAACAGCATCTTCGCGCCAATTTCACGACGCTCACCCACGGCGAGGTTCTAAGCGTCCCGAGCGGCAAGAGTGAATATAGATTCCTGGTCGATGGATTCAAGCCTGAAGGTGACGGCATCTGCATCGTGGACACAGATATTGAGGTCGACATCGAAGCTTTGAACGAGGAGCAGGCACGCGAAACAGTAAAGCGTATCGCCGAGAAGGCGAGGAAGGCACCGGGAACAGAGCACGGCAGCAGTGTAGGAGGAGACCTGTCAATACATGGAAAGAGTGTGGAAGGCCAGGTCATCAGCGGAGATTATGTGGATTATCAAATCCCGTCGTGGCCGCGAGATCATGGCGTAGAGATTGAGTTGAGTGTATCAGACGACGAAGACGAGATTGACCTCTATGTCTCCCCGTTCGGCGCACGACAACGCATACGGCCCCGAGAAGACGAATATCTGTGGGCGGAGACGAGCAGTCGATACCCTAAACGTATAAGACTTTCTCCCACAAATGTTGAATTGGAAGAAGCCGAGGCGATATACATCTCCGTACATGCCTTCCAGCCAGCTTCTCAATTGGACGAGTCTGTAACCTCAGCAGCACCGAAGCGTTTCACTCTACGCGCCTCTGTTTTCGATGCAAAGTTGTCTCTACCCTCCGAACACTCTGACCCAGCATCCTCTGCTACGCCTCCAACCCCAGGCGATGTTCAATGCAAGAATTGCCATCAGTGGCTTCCTTCTGCTTCCCTAATTCTCCACGAGAACTTCTGTCTCCGCAACAACATCCTCTGCCCACATGGCTGTGGCCGTGTTTTCCAGAAGCGCTCCGAAACCTTCAAGAATCATTGGCACTGCGAAGAATGCCCCGACCCCGCGCACACATATGGCGATACAGCGCTCAGCAAGCTGAAGCACGACCAACTCACTCACACACCCGCAACTTGTCCCGACGCATCATGTGGTATGACGCTCCCCAGTGTCGCTGCGCTCGCGCAGCATCGCGTGACAGAGTGCCAGGGCAAGATGATACTATGTCAATTTTGCCACCTACAAGTACCGCAGGGTGTTGCGGATGACCCTTCTGTGCTAGCAGAATGTCTCATGTCCAATCTAACGCCACACGAGCTCGCGGACGGTGCTAGGACGACAGAGTGCCATCTCTGCGGCAAAATCGTACGTTTGCGGGATATGCGTACACACCTTCTCAATCACGAACTTGAGAAGAAGTCTCGCCTCGCGCCAAGGGTGTGCAGAAACGTCAATTGTGGTCGCACGCTAGACGGTGTGAACAAGAGTGGAGATACGCGCGCAGGCACTAGGATGGGCAATGGCCCGGGCAACGATGTCGGCCTCTGTTCGACGTGCTTTGGTCCGTTGTACGTCAGCATGTACGATCCTGATGGAAAGGCCTTGAAGCGACGCGTCGAGCGGCGCTATCTGTCCCAACTTCTCCAGGGATGCGGAAAGTCCTGGTGTCGAAATCAGTTCTGTAAAACGGGCCGCACGCACATGGATGTCTCGCCCGCGGCAGTGCCGACGAAGGATGCGCTGCCGATGATCAGGCCGTATTTGGATGCGCTGCTGGTCAAGGTGGCTGAGGGTGATGAGGCGGATTTGAAACCGCTACATTTTTGTGTGGATGAAGGTAGCCAGAAGAGGAGGGCGTTGGCCGAGATGCTTGCTGCGGAGGGAGTGTATAGATTTGAGTGGTGTGTTGCTGCGTTGGAAGTAGAGGGAGGGAAGATTGATGGTGCAAGATCGTGGTTAGAGGGATGGGCTCCAAGGAAGGTTTAAAGTAGCCTG
This sequence comes from Rhizodiscina lignyota, assembly GCA_010015805.1. NCBI lineage: Eukaryota > Fungi > Ascomycota > Dothideomycetes > Aulographales > Rhizodiscinaceae > Rhizodiscina > Rhizodiscina lignyota. The sequence continues at coordinate 1,536,863 of ML978128.1, forward strand.
TTGTTCACGCTGCAGAATGGAGACGTTGAGCATGTATGATAGGATGAGTTGAGCGTATCGATTTGAATGAAGCTCGGTGCTCCAATTGGAGCACCAAGGGCACTTGAGTAGCAAGAATCGAAGTGGAATACCTCAGAAAAATACTCCTCTATCATCGCCAGCCGCGTGATGAAGATGTATTCAAGCATGACAAGTCCGCCGCTCTTGGACGGGCTCGCGAGGTGATTCGAGCAACGGCTCTTTGATGCTACCTTTGAAGAATCTCGGGCGGCGGTTAGGGACTCCAACGTTTTGGACTGAAGAATTGATTGTGAGAGACGACAATACTGCTGAATTTCTTATCAAAAGTCAGGAGACACTTCTCTTTACGCTTGATCGTGTTAACTTCCTACTTTGATCCGCATATGGCTATCAGCTCTACACTAGCATCACTAAATGAAGAAAGATACTATTCGTATTATCTTCGTCACGATCTCAAAGACTACCCGTATCCTTGAATAGGCTTCCAGAGCGGCTATGAGCTACTGTCTATTCGGTCAGTAACCTCATAACTCACCTTACTTACCCCCTTCGCCCTTTTGATATTCCTCACTACCACACGGCCCACATCTAATGTTGTCCCTACATGCGTCCCACCGCAAGGATACGCTCCCAAGCCTACTACCTCCATTGCTCTCGCCTGCTTCTTTCCATCTTCTATCTCCTCAAGCAGACCGTCGATACTCTCCGTTACATTCGCACATCGTGTTCTTAGCTCCCCTTCCTCCCACCAGTGGCATTGCACCGGTAGGTCTGCTGCAACAATCTCATCACACCGAGATTGGATGGCAGCTTTAGCATCGCCTGGGATGAGCCCTTTGAACTCCACAAACGCCGCGCCGGGGTAATGCGATGCTTTCAATTCCTCTATCTCCGGAAGCAGCGCCTTGCCATCGTCTGGCGTGGGGAACAACACAATTGTCGAGGCAGGAGGCGCACTGGCAGACGCAGAGAGCGAGCGTATCGCCAGGCTCAGGAGGTGTCCGGCGGTATGGATCCGCGAGTGCAACAGACGCGTTGCCTCGTCCACCCGCTGCGTTATCTCCACCTCGGTCTTGAAGTTCTGTCCGTCCTTGAAGTTGCCCAGATGCAGCACGCGATGATTGGGCGCATGCCGAACGGACAGGACGTCGAACTCGACGCCCGGAGCGCTCATGGCGCCCACATCGCTCGGCTGCCCTCCGCCCTGGGCGTGGAAGATCGTCGACTTGGTCTCGACTACATAGGAGGACGGACAGACATCTTGGGACTTGAATATGGCGCGGTCCGGGTCAAGGGCGTACGGGAAGGGTGTGCAGGCGGTGAGAGTGGTGGAGGTCGTGTACAGCTTATCGTCATGCTGGTAGATGAGGTGACATAGTTTCTGAAAAGGATTAGCAGGTCAGTCAGTTGGAGCAAGGGAGGAAATGGATTTACGTTTGAAGACATGCTGGCGAATGTTCGAGTGAAAGTTGAATTGCAGCAGGCGCGAACCAATCGCGTTGTCATCTGACTGAAATGTGCATATGTACGGTGAACACACACGTAACTGAGTCGGATTCTCAAATAGTCACACCGCATGCCCAAATCCTTGTCTTCCGGTGTAGGAAAATTTCCAATTTGTGCAAAATCCTTCCTAGGCAACTTCCATATCCTCCCTTACCCTCGAGCTGTTCGTCAATTGAGCAATATCAGATTCCGCTCCAGGATGGCCGCCAGCTCGACTATCCTGGGCTCGGACCAGGAAAACGGCCCAGTATATTTCTGGAGGGAGTTTGAAGAGCCGCATGGATATCTGTCACAGTGGTATGAATGCTCTTTCGAGCACCAGGGAACGACTTACCGCTCCACGGAGATGTGGATGATGGTACAGAAGGCAGTTCTATTTGGTGATGAGGTTTGTGCATTTCGATGCCAACATGGAGTAGCGGCTTGACCATTCTCTACAGTCATGCCATACGAATATTTCATTTTTACTCGTACTTTACAAGTCTAACAATAAAATTCTGATGTTACTCTTTGTTCAGGAAGTTGCACAAGCCATCCGTGAAGCTACAACGCCAGGAGAAATGAAAGCGTTAGGAAGGAAGGCCAAAGGCTTTGATAGGAAGAAATGGGACGAGCGTGCGTGGCGTCTTCAGGCACTCTTCTGACCTACTGTATGAGTTGCTAATTATTTACTAGACAAGAGCAGGATTGTCGAAGAAGGAAACTGGTGGAAGTTCACCGTGAGCAAGGAGAAGCATCAAATCAAAGAAGCACTTCTGGCAACTGGGGATCGGGAAATAGTAGAGGTTCGGCTCTTCAATGCCGGATCGATTCATTTTCATGCTGACGTTCTCTTCAAAGGCATCACCCGAGGACAGGATCTGGGGCATTGGCTTCCACGCCGCAAACGCACATGAGAATCGCGCGGAGTGGGGCGAGAATCTGCTTGGGCTCGCGTTGATGAATGTGCGCAGGAGGATAAGGGAACAAGAGTCACATCTTTGATGAGAAAGGGATGCAAGCCATGATGCCAGTGAGCCACTCACTGAAGGTTCCTTAATTTTCCCGCTAATAACGCTACACAAAGTACAACACAAACCAAAGAATCTAGTTCGAAGCTGATGCATCAGGCTTCTTCAGCGGCTCGACTTCCACTGGATTCTTTTCAAGGCTCTCATAGAGCTGAATCAAAGAGCCAAGCAAAAATGCCCAGCTGCCCCAGAATGTACTGCAAGCCGCCTGATACTGCGCCCAGTAATGCGTATCGAACCCAAACGCCGGTGAAAGTGTAAAGCCAATACCACCTATGAGATTCCACAGGCCGATGTGCCAGCCCAGCACGTCTACCGCTGGCAAATACCATTTCTTCTGAGTCTCGATCATGAAGAGAGTGCCTGAGATGATGAAGCCAGTGCCTCCAATAACCTGAGGTGCCCAGTATACACCGTCAGTCAAGCCGGGGCTCATCTTGTTGAAAATACCGGGGAGGGCAGTGAAGCCAGCTATCCAGAAAATCGTGGCGCCGCAAAGTTGGGAGAGACACGCCAGAAAGCCTAGCTCGTGCAAATAGTGTGACTTGAGGTCCTGCCAGGAAGGAAACCAGACCCATGCTTTGCCGGCATCTTCCTCTTGCTGCTCAGCGCGCGCCTCCGCATGCGCTTGGCTTTCAGCAGCAGGTTGCTGTTCTTCGTGCCTCAAATGTCTCTTCGCCTTTCCAACTAAATTGCCCCTGTTTCGGTGATGGTGCGTACATCCGTCGTCCAGGTCAGGTTCAACCCGCCAGAGCGGTCGTTTCTCCTCATCGGTGCTAGATGGACTCCGTGGCACCTGTGGAGATTCGGGGGCTTCGTTCTGCATATGGTCCAGTTGTTGTTGCGTCTTCTCGCTCCTGTTATTCTGTTCATATAGTTTCCTAATCGCCCATCCGAAGCAGCCGGTGCGGTTCTCATTGACGGCTTCCAGCATCAGAAGGAAACTGCCAATTTCGAACACCGTTGCTCCAATAAATGCTGTAATTCCTCCACCATACAGAGTCTCGTTTTTGAATACGGAATATTCATCAACTTCCGGTAGAAAGGCGAAGAAGCCATTGATGACCCATATTATGCTGCCCCATGTGAAGACATATGCGACAAGCCAGGAGATATCCCACACGGGATAATATGTGACCATCCTCCACATCACCCTCAGCATATGTTTGATAGTATTAGTCGACTCGGGGCAAGCATATGTTGCTTCAGAGGCGGCGGTCGCGGGTTCAATCAGCAGCTGATGTCGCCCCTTGCGGTTGTTTCGGGACGTCCAACTGAAGCCGATATCAGCTGCTGGTTGCGTAGCATGCTGTTCGTATGCCGGTGGAGGAGGCTCCTCGCCATCTTTCAACTCGTGAAGAGCGGATCCGACGTGGTTGTAGTGTGCTCTTGTCGGATTGAGAAAAGAGAAAGGTCCGCTTGCGCTGTGTAACCGGAGCGCTTGGTTCGAAGACAGTGGCTCCCGCTCCGGTCTGAATTTGGTGCCTCGAGACATTATGGTGTCTTATTGCCGTGTTTGAAGGTAGTTGTAGTGCGCGCTGGCGCCTCTCGGCGGGAGGTGGTTTATGGGGTTCAAGATCGTGAGGTGACCGTGAGATGATGACGGGGTCGTGAATAATCAGGGGCTCAGGGCAAGCGGGGACCCGCGACTCGCATTAAACACCGGAAATTATCATAAAGAGGACACGTTAGGTCTGATGTGCAAGCAATTGGAAGTAAAGAATGAAGGAGTTTCCCCGCAGGACGAAGACACTCTAGATCAAATATCGCGACGTCGTTGCGCTTCCAAGGAATTCTCGACGTTCTTCGCCGCTTGGCCGGGGCGCTAAAAAGCTTGATTCAGGTCCCGATCGGGGCAAAGGTTAAAGTGTCTGTACCGTCTTGGTGAATATCGTCCAAAAGAAGCTAAGCGTTTGTTTGTTTCATGATCTCATGTCAGCGGGAGGGCTGGAGCTGCTAAGATGTTCGAAGGTTCTGCTCGCCTTGAAAGTGGATCTAGATCTTTCAGCTCAAGAAAAGTGGTTAAGAGACAAGTATAATTAAATACAACGACGAATCAAGAAGATTTCTTTTGAAATCTCCTCAGAATATCCTTGACGTTTTGGCTTTAGCATGAGAGCGAGGATTGGAAGGCTAGAGCGGGTGGATGGACATTATAACAGCTGCTCATTCTCCATCTCGATCTGGCTTCCATAGGCCGAAGTTACTCCGATCCTCGACGTCTTTCACAAGCCCTTCACGATTCTGGAGACAACGCACGTCTACCTTCCACCGCGACACGTCCAAATGTTCTCTTACCTGCTCTGCGTTTTGGAATCCACTGCTGAAGCTGAACATATATGGTATGACAACTGCAAGATTCTACTGACGCGAAGAGACGACTTCTCGTATATGTCCTCGCGTGGAACCTGACGCGTCACTGGAGTAACCTCTTTTTGGCTTGATTCGTCGAATAGTACTTTCTGTGTCTCTCTATTACGCGACTCGCCTGATTTTCATATGCTTCACAGTGTTCTTGTTTGGAATATCGCAACGTCTCTCGTAATTCCAATGGTGTAGGACACATTCGGCACCGAGGGGCGAATCTCACGACTCGATTATTCTCGACTCAGCACCGGCCGCTATTTCCGCGCTTCTAAGCATCCCGTGCTATATCACCGGAAGCCTGGAAGCGGATCTGCTACGCCGTGGAGCAGAATTCCGTGGTACCTGGCGCGTGATCGTTGTCTCCCGTATGCGTACCTGAGGGTCTTCGTCCTCAGAGCCTCATGGTTCGGCCCCGAGAAACAGGATAGCGTTCAGATTCCTTGACCCCACGATCCGAATCTCGCTGAGTCGCATTATAGAAGTCGCGAAGGGCTATGCCATATGCACGGCTGTTGCATGGCATTGGTGGTGGAGGCAACGCTCGTCTGCAACTATCGACCTTCGGCACCGAGACACAAACGATGATTCTACTCTTCCAGTGTCACGATGAGAGTTGTTGAGTCAACCCCTGGCATATCGCAAAGCGGGTGCTCCCATATGCAGGGCTCGTCGCGTGGCGTCTGCCTGCAACAAGGAGAAGACTCCGAATGATCCTCTTCGGGACCGAGAGCGAAGGCACAGAGCTTCTTATCCTCAAATCTGGATATCACGGATTTTCTGCAGGGCTCATCGCGTGGTGTGCAGGCTCTGTCAGGGGTTTCCCACATGGCCAACTTGCTTGCAGCCAATTTCGGCTCCGAAGCTCTGCTCAACTTTCCGCATCAGAACTTGTCTGCCAAACTGGGAAGTACACGAGAGTCTGGAGAGTCTAGAGCATCTGCAGAGTGGAGTTAACTCCGGTTGACATCTTACATATCGAACGACTTCATCAACTTTCATGCCCGCTGCACGCTTCGACATTTCTTCAACCTCGCTGCGGTCCTCGGAAACTTTGGAGCGACAACGGCTGTGTCCACGACATTGCAGAACATGGAGCGATCCAGTTGTTGTTCTGCACGTCTTACGTGTAAAGTGAATGTCGAATGATTTTCGCTTTAGTTCATGTCCATCGTGCATCGCTTCCACTATTGCGGCTCGAGGAATAACCATTTGCTGGCGATAATGCCAAGATAAGCACCCGCTGCTATGTGCTATCAATCATCCGGTGGAGACTGCACCAGGCGCCGATAAATTATTAGCTGCGATTTTTGTAATGCTTCTAACATATCTGGCACTGATATTCGCAGATTGAAGCCCTGATCGACGGAATGCATGGCAGTCGGCGTGGTGACCCGGAGCGCTTTGAGATCGAAGGCCGACGGTCTCCACAGCCCCGTCACTCGCCTGTCCGCCCACCAACGAGGCTCTTTGAAGACATTCCAACACCCTGTTACACTTCTGTCCAGGTCGCAACGATGTGCACTTTTGGCAGTCTACATTCAAGATGCGATAAGATCTCAAATTCATCATGCAGGCTTCGGAGTCCGTCTCCAGACCCAGAATATTTCCTGCACTATTCTAAAGATGGACTCCACCGCTTGAGCCTTGCAAAGATATGATTTCATCTTATACATACATACAGCCTCAGTGTTCGAAAGCATCCTGCAATTTTAGCAGGCGGTCGAGGATATGATGGCATGGCTGCTTAGAAAGCCAACGTGACCGCATGGATTCGACAGGCACCTGAAACACAGCTACTATTTTCCGCTGTATAGCCATACGATAAACCTCCACTAATTTCAGCTCGGGGGCACTTAGTGAACAAGGGTTGGCGCATCATTGACCAGGTTACCTGTCGCTGCACGAATAAGCACGCAGTGTGACGACCGCTGACGACGGTTGAATGGGATCCGAAGTCTCATGTCAGCACTTTATGTCGCTTTAGACCACGGTCGACATGGCAAAGGCACTCTGGGGCATGCGCGATGCTGCAAGTGTTCGTTCGCGAGTCGCAAAGGGCATGCAAATCTGCCTCAAGCGCGCTTGCACCCAGAATAAACTTGGGAAGGATCGCGGTTCGATGCTTGTCGGAAGAACGTTGTCACCGGTCTCTGAGCGGTGTGATAAGCGCTTGAAAGAATCCGCCAACAGAGATGTGCAGTTTGCTATTGGCGACAAGCTAAAACTCCATGTTCCACTCAGCTTGAGAGGAATATCACGATAGGCGTTTGATCATTCGTGGCTGCGACTCAGCTCTATCTTGGGTCCCACAGCGACGCTGCAACTGTACCTATCTCGGTGGCACAGGCTCACAGCGTCATCCATGCTGAGGACACCATCTTCACGATCCCCCAGCTTGAGTCTTGACAGATGTCGAATGCGCAGTCTACCCCTGATGAGTAGAGTCATGTTCCGCCGTAGCCTTCCAATTGGCCTTAGGCGGAAAGGTCGAACAATCCTTGAGGCTTGGGTAGGCCGTTTAAGTCCGACCGCTTTGGCGACCACTTCCATGGTGGGGTCAAGAGGGGCAGGTTGGTTCGTATCGATAACTCTAAACAAGCGATGCTCGATTGGGCGCATGCAATCACTCACGATAGGAACGTCCATGGCGAGCAACCAGGAAAGCAGGGCAGAAAATGGACTCTTTCGAGGCGTGCACCGCGTCCAGTGGAAAAGCTCCTCAATCGCGCAGGCTGGCTTGCATCGACGCCAGACTCCATTCGATCACCAACAGCAGAGCGACTCTCCACATAGGTGAACTTGTGCATGGAGGAAGGCAGTGCATTGCACACACCTTGCCGAGATCAGGTTAGGATTAACTCCGCTGTGGCCCGCACATGGCAGCTCACTTTGCTGCGACAAGAAGGTCGCGGAAGCGGCCGGCGCGAACTATGCAGGTGCTTCACGAAAAGAAGCCAGTATAGCAGCCTTTTGCGGTCCAGAAGCTGCTCCAACGCATGTCCATCGATAGCATCTTGCTTTGACAATTCCTTGGCCTCAGGGGTCAAAGAAGCATCGTGACGATGGCACCGTTCGAATCTTCGATCCGAAGGGCAAGCTGGGCGCTGTGCACCAATCCAAAGCAATAATGCTCTCTCGGAGTCAAGGCGGCGCATGCTGCACAACCGTATTGGAGAAAAAGAAAATCTAAAATCTTCGAGGCCTGAGGAACTTGATAGAATGCCTGAATCGTGAAGGTTGTGGCATATGGCACATGACCTCGGGAAAGCCGCTCTGTAGCAAAAGTTACCAGCGTTTGGGGTTTGAGGCGCACTCGGTAAACCCAAGTCGCGGAAATTTGATCGCCAACTCTTCGGAGATTCAGGATTGCAGGACTACCACATCACTTCAAAGGCTTCGCTCGGGTCGATCTGGTCAGTGAGGGCTTCGAGCGAGTGTCTCGTGGCCCTGACTTTGCAACGCCTGTCGACTTTGCTTGTCGAGCCGTGGTCGTTCATTCACAAAGTATTGGCACAGCGGCCAATGAAACGCAGCAGAATGTCCTGAGGGACACGCGATCCAATGAAGTGGCGCGCTGAAGCAAGGCGGACAGTCCCAAGCCTCACTCGTTTCCACAATTTCCAGAAGACACGGCGGGCAGGCTGTGTGCGACACCACAGGCCAATAAGCAGGACGGCAGCCATGTGTCGTCATGAAATTGCAACGATCTTCTGCTGAGGAATGAGGAACCAGTTCAGCGGAACAAGTCTTCTCGAACAGTCCCTTGCTACCACACCGGTGCGAAACCCGGTACAGATTGAGAGGTCGTTTCATTAATGCGAAGATGACTGTCGCGCCCTACAAACGAATCGCATCACGCCGTCACCACTTTTAGCAGAAAGGAGTCTGTGTAAGAACTTTAGTTACGTGGGAGCATCTCAGCAGCCGGTCAGGTGCGTGTCCGGAAGCGACAGGGTGCAGTGGAGGATTAGGAGCATTGGCCGAGCCCACAGCGACACGCGTTTGGCAGAGGGAAGATCTGCAGCGCTTTCCCGCACCTGTGGCTTTTCAGGAGGATTTCCAGTGTGCAAGCGGGCAAGGAAAAGGATGGGGAGAGGAAAAAACAGCGTGGATCTCGTGGCCCTCGTAATCGTAAGCTTTGCGCCTCCCAAAACGGCGGCTGGGATCCGCTTGGCGGCCGGTGACCTCGACACAAAGGCCTTCGCACTGCAAATCTCGAACGGCGCAGGCGGGCGGGCGAGTGAGTGTTGAGCGGCTCCAACCACTGCGAATAGTTCATCTCGTGGTGCAGATCTGAGCCCTGCGCCGCCGGCCAACCAGCGGGCAGGAGTCGGGCAGAACCAGCATGGATGGTGCAGCAGGCCGCTGCTCGTTGGGAGGCGCTGAGGGAGCGGTTGCGACATTTTTTTTGCCTCCGCGGCTGCCAGTGCTGCCAAAGCAGAGGCTTGCCGCGCATGGCCAAGTTGCGAGAGCGAGGGGACGATGTCGCGCTAGGCCGCTCTGCGTCTGGCACGGCAGGGACGATTGGCGAGGTGCTGAATTTGGCTGGTCCCGTGCGTCGGCCTTGGCTCATCAGCAGCGCAGCAGCCATGTCTCGCCTGCTGCCCCAGCCATCCAAGCCATTCTTGGGCGACGCACACGACGAGAGGCGCTCCGCTTTGATCATCCTTAACAATCAATGCGCCAAACCCTGCGTGGGCCGGCGCTAGGCCAACAAAGCGAAACGACGCATGCAGCTGCTTTTTGCATGCCTCCCCGTTGGCCGCCGCCAGCTCCCCAGGCCCTGCGCGCCGCTGCAACGCGAGCACCCACCCCGGCCGCGGTTGTGTCACACCCTCACACGCCCGGGTGTCGACGAGTGCCGCACGCTGCAAATGAGACAGCGAGGGCTTGCATGCCACCAAGCGATCTTCCACACACGGTTAACGCCTGGCCGTCCCCAAGCGGCATAGCGCGGCTTCCCAGGATGGGTGCACATGGTGGCATGATTCAAGCCGACGCTTCGCCGCTAGAGCCAACGGGGCACGACCCCAGCAGCGCGGTTTGGTGTCAGTGCCGCTGTCTCTCCATCCTCAGAGTCACTGCTGCCGGCCGCCGGCCCTTCTTGCTTGCACGCTAACGCTCCCAGCAACTCGCGCGCAGGGATTTCGCCCGCCCCAGTTATTATTGCTGAGCACTATGCGTGCGCCTCCATTCTCGTCATGCCCGCCCGAGCAGGGCCATCCTAGCCGAGTCCTGCCACATTCCATTGCTGGGAAGGCTGAAGCCTTGTCCAACGGCGCCATCAGTTTTTGATAGTCATTCTGCCGCCTAGCAGAAGGCGGGCATACATCATATACCACCGACCTCACCACAACGCCTCGACCTCTACCTATATCCTCATATACACTCCTTCGCTGTGCGCATTTTTTTCTCCAACGCTCCTCCAATTCCTCAAGCCTCATCCTCCCATCGCCTCTTCGCCGCCAATCACTCTTTACGACATTTGTTGTGCCTTTCCTCTTTCTGCATTCCGCCAGAGACCTGGCTGCTGCCACTCCCAATTTGGCCACTTTGGTAGTATCTGCCCGGATTGTTGTCCTTGGAGCCCTTAACTGGACCACTGAGGACGCCCTGACTATCTAGCGCATCTCCCACAGCATGTTGCCGACCCCACCGGCATCTCCAACGCTCAATGGATATTTCGCCCCAGAGGATAGAATTGGCCAAGTCCTGGCAGGTTGGCTCCAGTTGACCGGCATATTAGGTGTGGGCGCGTATGGAGTAGTCTACACAGCTGTAGACCTCCGAACAAACACGCCATATGCCGTCAAGGCGCTCAACAAGATAGGCCTGGAGCCCCGCCAGCGGAAGTTCCAGCAGAGGGAGATCCAGCTCCACTACCAGGCCAGCTTTCACCCCAATGTGGTTTCTTTGGTCAAAATCATGGACTCTCCTGACTGCACTTTCGTTGTCATCGAGTTCTGTCCAGAGGGCGATCTCTTTTCCAATATCACTGAGCGCGGGAAATACATTGGTAATGATGCGCTTGCCCGGTCTATTTTCCTTCAAATTTTGAGTGCCGTGGAATATTGCCATAATATGGGAATCTACCATCGGGACTTGAAGCCGGAGAACATCCTCGTCACAGACCATGGCATGACAGTCAAGCTCGCAGATTTTGGATTGGCCACGACAGACCGAGTCACCTCTGACTACGGCTGTGGATCAACATTCTACATGTCACCAGGTGCGTGCATCCGTACTTCGTCAATTAGGTATTGCAGCTACTAACCAGCTCCCAGAGTGCCAACAAGCACACCCGAAGCCATTCTCAAGCTACGCTTCAGCACAAAATGACATCTGGTCACTCGGTGTCATTCTTGTAAACCTAACATGTGGCCGCAATCCGTGGAAGCGTGCATGCTTTGAAGATTCCACTTTCAGGGCATACATGCGGGACCGGAAATTTCTCAAGTCCATTCTTCCTCTTTCCACGGAGTTGAACAACATCCTGAGCCGGATTTTTGAATTGGACCCTGCCAAGCGGATATCCATTCCGGAGTTGAGGGACCTCATCAACAGCTGCGAAAGGTTTACCACCTTCCCGGCACCACCAATGCCAGTGCAGCAGCCAATCACCCCACCATACTCACCGGTTGCTTGCGCGCAGGGCATCGTTCCATTCTGCATTCCGGAGCAGATCCCGGCCATCCCCCAACTTCCATCACTAATGGCACCCATCTCTCCAATGGTCCTGCCACAAACGGAACCACTCACCCAACATCTCTCCCAGCTTTCAGACTCGTCTGCTAGCAGCGGTTCTGATAGTGGATCCGTCTTCTCGGACGCCTCTTCCACCTCATCAAACTCGTCCACATCATCCTTCTCACAGCTACCTCAGCTGTCTCCGCTGTCTCCTCCTCTAAAAGCAGCAACACCATTAGTGGTGCAATCATCATACGTTCCATCGGTGCCGTCTCCCTGGTATGTCCACAAGGTTGCGAACTACATCCAGGGATTCCAGGCTCATACGACTTCGCGCCCGCTCCATGTCTACTGAGTAACATGGGCTCGTCGCTTCGGAAACAATCTCCCGGGGAGGCCTTTTCCGCTACTGTGTTCATAATTCACAATTTTTCTGCTCATTTTTATTGAAAAGTTTACGACGGAACGATGTACGCAAGGTGTCCAGGTGTCGGATTGCAGTATTCCCAGTTTTCAGCGGATAGACCTGGATTCCACTTTTTCAGGGGATCGGGATTTCATGGGGACCACGATCAATGTCAAAAACCTGCGGAGTTGGCCCGTTCAAGACCGCGGTTTGCAGGAGCATTAATATTCTTTTCTTGTTCATCCTTTTGTTACGAACAAAAATCATTGTAGTCAGGTGCAGTTGGCGAGGAATATGCCTAGAAGGAAGGGAAAGCGTTGTGATCACAGGGAAAAATCAGGAGTTCTGTAAACCACCTGCAAAGGATGCGGACATGGACACGAGTCAGATTCGTCGTTTTCTCATTAGCATTTTCAAGGAGTCCACGACCATGGCAGATGCACCAGGGGGCATGTCTGTTTTTCCAACTTTTTGCGTCTTCTTTGGACGCTGTCCACATTCGTTTCAGAGATACCAGAGCACCACTTGGCTCCCACTTCAACGTTATATTCTGTATAATAGCCTGACAAAGAGGGATATGAAAGACGCTGCAAAGCGGCCTGATACGGAGTAAGCTTGTCACAAACAGACACTAGACACAAATACATGGCAAAATGCTTGTGGTCCTGACTCCTTCTAGAAGGGAAGGCCTCAGCATCTTGTTTCGAAAGTCCGCAAAACATGGATGTTTGGTACTTCGATCGCAAGATTTGCAGGATTCCAATATTGCCGGTCATATGGGCACTCCAAGGGGTTGTGATATCGACGTTGATACGGACCTGTTGAGCCATACAAAGCCCCTGGAATAATAATCGTGCACGGCAAGTGTACGCAAGCATTTTGCACTAGGTAGGAATCAGGTTCGCCATATCAGGTACATACTCCACGCCTCGCTGCCAATTGGCAAGAATCGGCGAGGGCAACGATCAGATCAATAAGCTCCCGTCCAGGCCCACACTCGGGTTCATCAAAAGAGTCAGCCTGGCGATCATAGGACGTTGAATTAATGGATGAAAGGGAAAATTCACAGCCTTGCACATCCTCCGGGCACCATTGTCGATAGCTCGGACCAAGCTATCGACCATCGCCCACCGGATGACATTCTGGAACGAGTGCCTGGCAGCGTTGTCCCTGTCAGAATCGCATCCACCAGGTCGTGCAATTCCACTCATCCCCGGGACGGACTAATGCGCAGTTGCGCATTGCCAATAAACACGCTTGCACCGGGGTTGCACCTCGCTCACGTTTTTTGCCACCGTCCAAAGCGACTTGTTGCATCATTCAGCAATCATCGTGCTCCTGCCCCACCATTCATGTGCCCAGCCTCTCCATGCCGCCATGCGCGCTCTTGCCCAAGCTCCATGCACACTCCATGCCATCAATCTCATCAATTTATCCCGTGTGGCCAATCACGACGGCCGATGCGGACAAGGCGCGCCGTCGCCAGAGGGCCCTCCGATCGCAGGGCCGTCCGCCGGTGAGAAAATGGAGGGCAGAGCCTCTGCAGGAGGGCGCGCCTCCCAGCGTTGATTTGATTGTCAGAAAGTCAACCTTAGGCAGGTCTTGAGGCAAAATGCGGGCAGGGCAGCCAATAACGCGACCTGTTCTTCACCGCCGGTACCACACCCTCATGTGCTGCGCACGCGTCCTGCGGGTACCAGCGGGCCCATTGGGGAGGGCGAGCTGGGCTGGGAACGCCATCTTCGATGAGTCCATCTCCTGTCCTCGCGAGAGCAGTCTCGGACCGCAGACGTTCAGGTTCATCGCTGGGCGCCCGCCTCGCGAGGCTGGCTTTGTAGCCTGTTCTGCACCTAGGCACTTCCCGTCTTGTCGCGCATGTCAGCACGGCTAGAGGTGCGCGCATCATGAGCCCGTCAAAAATCACCCTCGGTGGGTCAGGCCATTGTCACTTGGGTTCGCCCCACGGGTAAAGCTGAAAGCCATGGCCATATGACGCTTCTTTGCGCGCACTCTACACGCCATGCTCACCCTCTGCGGAAGTGGCAGGCGAAGTACGTACCCCGTCCAGCCGGAAGTACGAAGCCCATCCACCAAAAACGTGGGACCACTCTCACGCACAAGCGCAGACAAGACGCCTTGTTTCTGCTCTAGTCCCAGGGTTCAGATTGACAGCAAAGACTAAAGAGGGAAGCAGACAGGGTCAGATCCTTGAGAGATCCTCTAGGATGACATGTGCGCCTCGAGATCGATCTCGAAGAAGAATGTAAACGATAAACGATATCCCACATCGCGGCTGATATCGATCGTCGATGAGACAAAGGAAAACGTGCTTGCTGATCCGGAGGGCTCTGCTTCTGGATGGATCTGTTAATTTCCTTCTCGGCGAATCTCACGGAGCCGATGAGGATCGTTAATTGCTATGCTAAGATTTCACCTCGATGTTCCACGTGACACTGCTCGTTTCACGTTCATGCTCTCGTCATGCGCAGCTCGTCTCTGTTATCTGTTGCACTTGCCAAGGATCCGTTTGGTGAAAGTTCGATACAATTGCTCTCTATCTGGGACATCGCTGTTCAGAAACGAAGTATTGGATTCCGCCAAGTGGACGATATTCGGTTCATCGCAGGCTGCATGACACAAAGGATTCCAGACTGTTTCTCCTTGAACATCTACCGGATCTACGGGGTATCGGTCCACTGCGTGTGTCTCAAGTGGAAACATTGAATCTCGTGAATGCAGCTGAGACTGTCGCGTGTCCTTGCCTCTGCTGTCTAGCAGCTCAGAACTGCATCGTGCCTCTGAGCATCTACAGTGCATTGAGACAGCCATCGTATTCGCAGTAGTCTAGCCAGAATCTTCAAGAATTGCAGCAATATTCTGAACCGTGGCGAATTCAATATTTTCGTGCTCGACGGGTAGGCACTTGATCGCACATCTTGTGTGATTCCAGGTCGTTGCCTTGTACTTCGTGTGGACTTGCCCCGAAGCCTCGTCGATGGCGCAGGCATAATTCGTGACACCCGACCAAACGCCTCCTCGTGCAACCATATCTCCAACGGGCCCAGCTGTTGACTCCTACCCTGCGTCTATCCGAGAACGACTCGAAACCGGGAAGTGGTACAGTGTCGGCTACTGGCGGCAGTGTCTTAGAAGATGTGCTGTTCGGCCACTCAAGAGTCAAACTGAGACCTCTCCGAATGACATATACGCGCCCCTTACGTACTCTGACACCCAGTGCTATTGGTTTGGATGACGAAACCAAACTGGAGTAGATATCAGTCGTGGACGACGACCGTTCTGCTGTGGCGCGTGAGACGCGATTTAGGAGCGACGCGGCCTTGCCGCGTCTTGTCATGTGCGCGTTTACGTTACTCGGGTCTTCATCTGCCGATTTCCGCTGTCAAACGAAAATAGCATTGGTATCGGGCCAGCCGCTGCTGGGAGTGACACGTTGAACGAATCGCTCGCAAGCAAACACATCATGCTGTCGTACCCTTTCCGAAGTAAGGGCCGTAGGGCTTAGTGACGAAGGCGCGTCAGCGAAGGAACCCGTGACGCATCCCGCAACCGGGGACAGCGAAGATCGTGGAGAGCATATGTTGTGCGAGTTGAGGTTTCATGCAACCGTACAGGATTGCGGCTGATACCATACGGCGGCGAGAATGTAGCATACTGCGCGTCAAGGATCGGCTCTCAGAGCCCAGAAGATCGATCGACCCAGAGATATTGCTCCATAACTCTCCATGACAAGTCTCCATGACTGATTTCTTCTCCCTCGACAATGTTGATTGGATCGAAGAGTTTTGAGCACGGCAGCTTGGCACACCCTAAACGTACAACTTCGTTCCATTCCCTCCGGTATTTGTCGTAGGCCCATCGTTCCACAGTGACATGACCGTCAATTACAGCCAATCCTTGGATAAACTGCCCGACGCGAACAACCAAGCCTTTGCAGACTGCGGCGTTTTTCCCATCTTCTTGTTTCTCACTCGTTTGAAGCACGACAGCAATCTTCCTGTCTGTATCAACCTCTGTGCTCTGGATCTCCAAGGCGCCCCAGAGCTCTTCGTATTCCGTCTCAAGGCCAGTGTCCGGGTTCACCATTTTACCCAACTCTTGCGTGTCTCCGTTCGGCTGCGGAAAGCATCTTCCAACATCTCTCACCACATTTCCGGACTCTTGTGTCGAATGCTTTGAGTCGATCCAGTGCTGCCACTCCATAATCTCCGCCGCGTCGCCCGCTATAGGGGAGCGAAGTGTCGTTGACATCCCAGCGAAAGCCCAGTCAAGCCCCCGGAAAGAACTGGACCCAGCCTCTGTACTAGTTTGACCAGCTTCATTGGCCTTCAGCATGCGCACATCAACATAAAAGCTCCGTGCAGAGGTGAGCACAACGGTGGACGTGGGCTCTGACGGGACGCCTCCATTGTGCGGATCCCAGCAGATGTGTTTTCGAATAGATATGTGAGGCTTTCCCATGGCAAGAAGATTGCAATAACAATGTACAGCCAGAAACAGTTCGCAGATAACCCACCAGCGTTCGTAGGGGGTGCAGAGAAAGTGATATCAATCGCGCCGGAGGAGATCGGACTCTGGATGTAAGCTGAAGATGAAAAAAGGGAATCTCGACAGTGCTTCATCAATTGAGACCCGAATGAGAATGGTATACAAAGGTTCGTGCCAGTACTCGAGCTCTCGATCTAAAAGAGCAAGAGAAGATATCATTCGCCGCGAGTTGAAAGTACAGTGTCGTGCTCATTATGGCGAAAGGCTTTAGGGTTTCTTGAACCCTAATGAAGCGGCAAAGCCTCGGCCCGAAGGCGATTGGCCGGAGCGCAGTCCACAACGCCAGCGCCTAAGGCCAGGCAGTCTTTGGACTTCAACACAAGCGAGATCACCTCTGAAAGCTTGGTTTTATATCACCCGGAGTGTATATGTCAATAACATGCCCTTGAAATAATTGTATGCCTTATTAGTTACGGAGGTTGTACGTCATTGATGTCCAGCATCTTGACAACTGCGGCCAACTTTCCTGTTACATACTAGGGATATACAACCCTCGTAGCTCGACCGAAATCATTGTTCTTGCACTACCAAAAGATCTCATGCTTCTATGACATCTTGATCAGGCGTACCTTAAGGCATTTTAAGTGGTGAGATCAAAATTATCTGAGAGCTCTTTCTTCTGTGCACCTCCCTTCTGCATCCTCTTCCATCTCTCGTTTTCATCAGCATCAACATATTCAGCGGGGCATCTATTGGCGGAATCATGAAGCACTTACAGTCAGTGTTTTCGGTGATACTCCTTTTACAATCGGCGCATGGCTTCGTCGCATTATGGCACAGAGGAGCAGGAGACTAGCGTCAGGGCAGAGGAGTGGTAGCCCACAAGCAACACCATACGCCAAGTACAGGATCATAGCTTCTCCGGCTCTACCTTCTGCGATTTTGCTGCTCCAGGCATCTGTCGAACGAAGCTCGTGGACCCATCCTGCAAAGACAATATAATGGCCTGCAGTAGTTGATGGACGAGACACGTTGATGATGTGAAGAAGATATTGTGATCCCCAAGGACGAGTACGACCCCTGCAACTGGTACACGCTGAGGAATATTCCCCACAAGGGCGGTTTCGTCTTCCTGCTCATCATGGCCCGTCTCTGTTGCAGTTTTGTTCGCAGTGTTACTATTTCTTTCTGTGAGTGCGACTGGGCAGATGGTAACACGCGCTCAATGGTGACAACAGAACTATCCCGCAGCCTCGGCACGTAGACGGACGGTTTCTTCGACCAGAAGGATTATACAGGTTAAACTTGTGTGCAAAGTGTAAAGATTTTTTGTGGGATCTTGAGACTCGTCTTGCATTTGTCTGCTTGTAGTATAGACGAAGCCGCGGCTGCGAGTCCCTCACCTGGCCTTCACCATAGGGCCCCAGTTGGCGCGCGGATTCAATTGAAACCTCTTCAACTTCTTTCCGTAATCCTTACCCAATTCTTCGTCGAAAAAGACCTCAAATGGAAAAGCCCCGGAGGTGCCTTCATTGCCCTTGGTACCTGGCGCCGTATTCTCACTTGCATCCTTAGCATCATGAACCGCTTCCCCGGCCGCCTCCTCTCTATTACTCGCGGACTTCTCCGTCTCATGCTCGTTCACTGTTTTGTCTTTCGCATGCAGAATCCTCCATCCTGCTTGCCCCTCGTTTAGCGCCCCTTCTCTGATGGGTGCCTTCTGTCTGATCCACTCTCGCATAATGTGCCATATAACATCAAAAGAAGCATCAGTCTTGATCCCACCCCTAGCCGCATGGGTCCTTACAGCCTTGAACCCGGCGTGCCGCAGTGCGCCCTTGATCTGATTCTCACTCGGTGCCATGCAGTGCAAGGTCTTGGCTAGGGAGTTTGGGAAAACATAGAACGGGTGAGGGTCCTGTGTCGTCGGAGGCAGCGGAGGGATTAGCGGCGACTCCGGGGGTGAGAATGGAGTGTCGACGTGGTTATTTTGGTCCGCGTGCACACCTGCCGGGTTGGAGTTGGTGGCGTCAGAAGACCTGGTGGCTGGATCGCTTAGAAGTTGATCCGCGGGGAATAGGGTCAACTCCTCCAGTGCTGTGGTAAGCATGCCCTCGATGCGGTCGACGGTGCCGTAGGTGGATTTGTCAAGTGTTGGTAGATAGCTCAGGATGCGTTCGATGAAGACGGGGTTGTGCAGAGGGCCACCCCACATGGGGCCATTTAGCTGCGAGATGCAATGTCAGATTACCGCATCGACTCTTTTCTAAAATATCACACATTAAAAAGAAACAAAGAGGTCTGGGCACTTACATGGGTCTTGAAGCCACAATGACGACAATTTTGGCTGACGTCCGCAACTTGAGCGAAACTATGCTTCCAGAATGTGTTCCCCTTGACGCCTTCTGTTAACGTGTTTCTGCCAACCCATTGAGGCGTTACAGCATGACAGCCGTTGTCGCAATTATAGACGAGCATCGTTTTGCCTGCGAGAAATTTGACTTCTGCAGGGCTTCTCTTTAGCCGAACCCAGACTCGGGCGTAGTAGTCAATGCTGAGCGACAGCAAAGGCTCCATTGCGATGCCGTACCGTGCAGCTGTCGTAGCGATAGAATGTAGCAACAGTCTTAATCCGCCTTCGTGAGATGCAAGGCTTTTGAGAGGAGTGCCACCGTAAAGAGCATACGCCTTCTCAGGGTAGCCAGTGGACATGAAGACCGCGGTGTCTGTGCAGGTAACGCACAGCAGCCCACCATCCTTCACGGCTTGTACGGCTGCATCCAAGAAGGGGACCGCTGTGCCGTATGGATCAAGATCAATCACGTCGTACTTCGAGCCAGGCCCACCTCCTACTTCCTGACCAACGAACTGATACATATGCGCTATGGCATTACCAGTGACCGCGTTGATTTTAGAAGCGAGGACGTTATGTTCGACGTTGACGGCTATTGACTTTGTCGCACCCGGAGAAAGATCGTTTGCGGTAACCGAAGTGACGAAAGGTAGTTCATGAGCGTACCGAAGAGCGCGAAGACCAGTTGCTGAAAGAGCATCCAGAATGCGAAATTGTACGATCGGTTCGCCGGTCAGATTTTTGTTCATGAAAGAGCCTCCACGGCTCATGGAGCGTTCGCACTCAATGAAGTCTTCGTCAAGAACCTCAGTCTCATCAAGTCCGCTGACATCTTTCTGCGTCGATTGTGTGCCATTCTGATTATTCGTTTGTTGAGATTCGGAATTAGGGTGCACCGGGTTTGTGACATCGGCATCGGCGACCGCATCGACGTTTTGTGGCTCTGAATTAACGCCGCCGAGTTTTACTCTTTTGGCAGGCCCTATACCACTCTCAACATCCTTTTCATCCTCATCTCTCGGCCTCTTCGTGCCGTTCTCGACCTCCTGAGCTACGCCGTCGGCACCGATATCTTTCTTCGGTCCCTCCTTGTGAGCTCTTTCCTCGCCTTCGCCTTCGAACTTTCGACTCTCCTGATTCTTTCGCTCCTTCTTGCGTTCTCTTGAACCCTTCCATCTACCCTTCTTCTTCTGCGCCTCTTTAGCTCTCACAAGCGTATCCTCGCCAAACGCTCTGATAGCCAGAACAGAAAGGTCACGATTATACTGCATAATCTCATTGTAGAACACGTTCTGCGCTTTGCCCTCTTCGGCCTTGCCAGCGAACTTCTTCGCCTGGTGCGCCTTCGTGTCCAATGTCTTGCGCGTGTTTGGCGGAATAAGAATGTACGCTAAACCTTCTTTTACGGTCGTGTACTCCTTGTCTTGATGGAAGACGGTCTGGCCTGCTGAGGGGGGAGAGTGAATTGTTGCACGCTCTGGCGGCTGGGAGAGCTCTGTAGAGACTTTATCTCCCGCGTTGGCCTTCTCCATGATTGCGCGATGAGATTGGAAGTATCTGGCGATAATGGAGGCGGAGAGACGACGATAATTGATTGAATTGCTGATTTCGTGACTCAACACGCGAAAGGATGAGGAACAAAAGTTCAAGCTATGACGCTTTAGACCTGCGCCGTGTGCGCATGTTGAGAGTCGAACCGCTGTAGTAGCAATTTGCGCCAGCTCTTCTCATGGACTCCCTCCTTTTCACCTCAACTCTTCTTCACTTTGCCGGACTGAGCCTTGAATATCGCGGTCAAAATTTTCTGGAGAAAGGATGAAGATGTCTTTATCGATAACACAAGGCACGTGATGCGATTCTTAATTGTTAGGGTTAGGGTTGTGGTAGACAAGATATCCAAAGAGCACTTGCTTGTGTCGTGGAGGTCAATATTGAAGGTTGTATGGACATAGAATACGATTGAACTCCATTATTTATCGACAGAGCGCCCCTGCGCCGATGCATACATTACATGAAACCATTCTCAATGCACAGTCTGGCTACAGCCAACTGAAGTGAAGAGCGAAACTTCCCCATTTTTACAGAGCCGATCAAACTGTTTGCAAGTAGTTACTCGGCACCAAGCCAGGCCTGCCCTTCTTGCCCACCACCTCGGCCTCCCACCACCCATCGTCCTGGTGTCGCAGTACTGCAAGCGTGTCGCCTTTGGTAAAGGACAGCTCTTCCGCTATGGCCGCTTGATACATGTACATCGCTTTTGCTGTTGAGCCAAATGGTCAGTAAAGGGCTGCCTATCTCTACGAAAAGTATGAAAGACTTACCAAAGTGCAAAATCGGCCGGCCCTCAGGAGTGTACTGCCGAGTATCTGCGATGCTCTTACTCCTCGTCCGCGTACTCACTTCCATGTTACTGCCGCCCGCTGAGGAGCCGCCGTAGTATTGGCTCATCGGTCGCTGTCCTCCACTTCCTCTACCCCTCGTGCTTCCGTAGCCACCACTATCGGCTGGCGCCAGCTGAAGCGCCATGTCTCCCATCCTACTTCCCGGTCTGCTCTGCGCGTAGGTTGCCGGATTGGGTGATGTTGCCCTTGGTGGCGCGTTTCCGTAGCCGCTCTGCCTAGGCTGATTGGGGGATGAGCCCTGCGAGCTGTAACCGCCAGATGTACCATAGCTTCCACCACGAGGCTTAACCGGGCTTGTGGATTGTGTCCGTGGTCTTGCTCCAGCCTGACCCCTTGCGTAAGGATTGGGCGAAGGCGCACGGGGCTGATCCTGCTGCTGTTGTTCATACATACCAGGCCGAGGAGAAGCTGCGCGCATAGGAATGGGACTTGTAGCGCGCGGGACATCGTTGCCTCTCGTCCCAGGCCGAGATTGAGTTCGAGACTGAGTTCGAGTATGGCTAGACGTCTGTTGACTTCCTCTTCCGCCTCCAAAGACATCGGCGGCCTGGTTAACGTAGCGCTGCGTTGTCTGCTGCATTGCCTTGCTTGTAAATGCTGGCTGGGGTGCACCGAGCCTGGATACTTGCTGTCCGTAGCTAGGCGGTGGAGTGGGTGCTGCAGCCACGCCAACGCCAGGAGTTCCCGGTGGAGCTGGAGTCGCAAGGCCGTGGTATCGATCCGCAGAGACACGTGTGGAAGACTGCTTCGTAACACCCTTGAGCTCTTCGAGCGCAGCAGCAATGGGGTCTGCTGGATCATATGTCGGCGCCTTTTTCGCTGTGCCCGGAGGGGTTGCCTTCGATGGATCCGGGTTCGCAACATCAAAAACATTGTTCCCTACGTTTAGCTGGAAATTGGCTCGTGGATCCACAGGCTCCGGAGAGGCAGACGGCTCAGCATGGTTGGAGCCACCAAAGAGAGCACGACGACCGCCTCCTCCTCCTCCTCCTCCTCCTCCACCACCACCCCATGTTTGCCGACTGGCAGGCCTTGTAGGAGTCTGCTGGGCGGGAGGTTCCTTCTCGCCTTTGCTACGCTTAAATGGCGAATTGAAAAACCCGCTGCGCTTCTTCTGAATGGATCGATCGTCTGAGGAGGCACTGACAGTCGAACCATTCTGTTTCACTGGAGATGGAGGGTCGATGCTTGAAAACGACGTAGGATTGGAGTACTCGCTCTCCGACTCTCGACTGCCAGGACGGACTGGGGACGCTTGAGAGCTTCGATCAGAAGGTGGCGGGAGCCTGCAGAACTGTGTCATCCCGTCGGGGGGATTCTCGTTGTATGGAATCTTGGGTATATCGCCAAACTGTGACTGCGCGTATTGTGCGTTCGTCATCCGCGACGCTGCTCGAGTTTCAGCTGCACGCTGCTCAGCCGCCCGAGTATCCCGAGTATGCCGCTCCTTCGGCGGTGCTTGAGATGCAGTATCCGCCGATTCTTGGTGACCGAGGTCCCGAGCCAACTGAGAGGTGGGATCATGGTGAGATTCGTACATCGAAGGTTGCGGCGAGGAGGTCCGGAAGGCTGGGTTCATGGTCCTTTGGAATTGAGCTACAGCATAACTCTCTTCCTGCGAGACTTCAGATGCGGTATCGAGATCGCCGCGGCAAAAGTCGATGAATTTTGGTGGATCTGGAATCTCTTGCCCAGTACCGCTATCACGAATGAAGCTCATGATGTCTTTTTCAACTTCGCAATCCTCCAACGACAACCGCATTTTCTCGCATGACTATGGTCAAGGTCAGCCCCAGCACACACTCCGAATCAGACACGAGACTCACCGCATCATCGCTGACGCAAACCTCAGATAAGACATTCGCCAACGTCCAGAGACTGCTCTTCATAAAGTCAATCCGCTCTTCTTCAAGATCCTGAAACTTGTCACATGCTGCCTTCCAATCTCGATTCCAACGGCCGGTCGTCTCTTCCAGGATCTTGATAGCGGCTTCGTACTCGTTACTGGTACTTGACAGTTGTATCTGCGTCTTCTCTAACTTCGCCTTGTTTTTCCTCTCTTCCTGACCCATAACCATGTGTCCTTGAGCAAGATAGCCCTTGATTTTCAGAGAATCCTGCTCGAATCGATCCCGGGCTTTGTTCACCGCCATCGTCTGTTGTGTTTTGACTTTGAGCAACTTCTCAATGCCACCTTGGACAATCTTCCTTCTCTCCTTCATGGCGCCTGCGAATGCTGCAAGCGGCTCGTCAAGCTCAGTTTTGATCTTCTGAGCATTGTTCTGATGAGCCTTCCCCATTGCTTCTACCTCGCCGCGGATGACATCGAGGGACATTCGAAGGGTGCCTGCTTCGGAGGACCCAAGAGGCTTTCGCGAGAGATTAAGGAGTTTCCGGGCATATTCGTCTTCAATCTGCGCTCGTGCTGCTTCTATCAGACCCTCGGGGCTTCAAAAGGACGAATAGACTGACCGGTATAGAAGGACTTCAGTTCGTCGCTGGTAACTTTTGCATTGTGCATGCGTTCAAGCATGGGAGAGACGCCTGCATCATCTCTGCCCCAGAAATTGTTCGCAACTAACATTCGTTAGTAGTCTTCGACGAAGCATAGTAATTGGTATCCATACAGGACAACGCGACGGATGGCGGGTCTGAGACGCTTGTCCCGGGCATCGTGCCCGAGGTCGTCGTTCGAGTGCTTCGCGACAGTAACTGGTGACGGGACAAAGAGCAGCGCTGAATCTCTCTTGACTGTAGCGGAATATTCAATATTGAAAGCAAGAGCAGACGATACGAAGAGTATTGCCTCTGTGATTAGAACAAGGATAGAGGATGAGGCTGAGGCTGAAGCGCGCGTAGAGTGGTGTCACTGTGGAGGAAACTTGGCAGCACACGGACCAGCTGTTGATGCCGGTCGCGACGGGCAACGCGAGCTGGAGAAGGCAAGCCACATGCCGCACCATCTCACGCGCACGTGAAACTTTACGCTTTCTGGCTCGACGAAAGGAAAAAGAAAAATCGGTGCCGCTGAGCTACCATGCGATATTTTATTGGGGTGAACAGTATATAGAGAAGCTGCTGAGGGCCACTGAGGCTTCTACAGCTGCTTTCGAGCGCGACACTGGCTCTTGTCGCAGCAGAGCCCGGAAGCGGGCCATCTCCTACCTTTCCAAGAGGGAGAGAAATCTCTGATAATTCTTTTGCAGCGCTATGAGACACCCCAGAGCCAGAAACAGCGAAATGCCGATAAAAGACGTGTTGGCGTGCCATCATGCAGGTCCACGTGTGCTGGAGACAGGGTCGTTGGGCTCCATGTCCACCGGGTTGCGCCTAATATTTGCGGCTGCGAGACAGTGAGACGGGGATAATGTGAACATGTTGCATTGCTGGCGCTTTCATCTCGCCTGTACTCGAGATAGACGCGTCCAACGAGCGTGTTGAAGTGTGAAGCCGGCGCAAGCTGCTTGCTGCATGTGGGAAAGCGGAGCGGAGTGTCACGAATCGGCCAGAGTCTTGGCGGCGGTCCCTCGACCTCAGGACCTCAAGCCTTGCGCTGCACCTGCACTACCTCTCTCCACCACCATCTCCTCCCCTTACCACCATCCACAGCCCTTGTCTCACTCTCACCCCCTCCTACTCAAGCACACCTGCTTCTACCGCGTCGCCAGATGGGCCAGCTGTCTAGATGAGCCAGCAATTCCCCTGGGGACCGCCAAGTCAGCAACAGAACGGCGGTCGTCCACCTTCCATCTCCACTGCTGCCTCCGCTGCGCTCAATTCTCAAGGCGCAGACACGGCGGCGCCGCAGTCGCAGAGTCCGTCTCGCAGCGCGTTCCCACCTTTAGCGTTGGCAGGCTCTGCCGCCACCCAGGCCGCAAATCGGCGAAGCATTAGCAGAAACTCATCAGTCTCGTCCGTCTCCGCTACCTTTTCACCCTCACAATCCGGATCGCAGCAGCAAACGTTCAGTCAGCTGCTGTCGTCCGGGCGTAATCGAGCAACCGTGTCAACGGGCAATCCACCACCAGCTTCCTCCGCCGCAGGCGCGCCTACTACATCACAAGGAGCCGGCGTTGGTGCGAACGGCGGCGGCGGAGGAACCACCAAGCTGGCTCGAGGATCGCCTTCGCTCTCCCAATCCAGCGGGGTTGGGTCGCCCATCGCTCCAACCTCTGCGCCCGCTCCAAACTCTCAATCCTTTGCCAAGATTGTCATCGCTCAGATCTTCCTGCTCCTCAGTGGGATTCCGAGAGAAGATCAAGATAGGGCAAAGTGGGAGTCTCAGACGGAGCAGGTTAGAAAGGTTTGTCCACAATTATCTGTTTTTCTACGCGACTGGACTAACATATAACAGCTGGTTGATTCAAGCGGCATGGAAGTATACTCCAAGTACTTCCGCAGGTTACTTCAAGGCAATGCAGCCCAGATCTTTGCCCCAGCTGGAAGGGTTGAGCCCGCTACTACTTACCACATAATAGTTGGAGAAATGCAAAAGTTACGGCACGACCCACATCAAGCGGAGAAGATCGCCGAGTCCATCGACACGACTGAAGGTGACTTCTTCCGTGACTTCGATCTCTCTACCTTCATGGAACACTTCAAGCTAGATCCGATTTCTCGCTTTACACTCGCGTTGGAGCTAAAAGACGCGTCTAAACCGGATCTGAGGTCCAAAGGTACGTTCACGTGTTAGAGAATAAACTTTCTTCGCTAACACCTCTATTAGCCGAAGCGATCATCTCCCAATACTACCTCGCCTTCCTTGAATCCATAATTCCTCCCAAACCTGACAGCGACATTGCGCCCTCACACCTCGCTCACATAATTGAAAAAATTGCGCAAGAGCCGCCGCGTACCTGGAGCGAAGAAATGGAGTCGCACTTACGTCAAGCAATCGAGCTTAGGTATCAGAAGCTTGGAACCAACGTTCCAGCAGAGGTTATCGCAGCTCTACAGATAGGCCAGCTCTTGAATCCTGGCTCAAATCTAGTTCGACTGATTCACCGCACCGGCCCTCGAGGAACGACATCCGCGCAAAGCTGCCAAGAACTGCTTGCAAATGTCGAAACACGAGACATCAACTACACACAAGTGGCTGATACATTGCTGTACATGGCTTTGGTCGAGAATGGTCAAGCATACAATGCTGCGAATTTTGTGAACGCACTTCGTGATCACCGGGCCGGTAAACGCTTGGATTGGCAGGATGTCGTTCATGCTTTTGACCGGCCGGGATTGCAAATCTCCAAATCGCAGTTCTTGGTTCTCTATAATGCGCTGCTCCCTCTTGCGCAGGATTACGAGAACTTCGACATCCAGCTTCTGTGGGGCGGTTCGTGGCAAAACAAGCACACGCAGATATACTTTGTGGTTGCTTTCCTAACGTGTTCATCCGATGAACTTGACATTACGAGAATTCCTCGGCTTCGCAAAGCGTTCGCTCTCGAAGACTTTCAGGACAGTTCAGAATCCATCAAGGAATTTGCTGCCAGTGTCGCGAATCATCCTCTTGTCTCACTTGATGCCACCGCCGCCATCTTCAGCATCATTTTCGAGTCTCGCGAAGTTTATGATTCTGCGCAACAGATCGGAATCCCGGACATTGTCATCAATGCAAACACGCAGGTCTTTGTCGTCGCAGCTGCAGCAGTGCCAAAGCCATGGGGCGGCTTGCAAGATCAAGCGCTGAGACAGCTGTTCAAGCCGTTTGTTGAGAAGCGCGTCCCCCACTACGACTTTGTCTTTGAGGGCTTGTGGAAGCGCGACAGCAAGTGGCTTGCCGAGAAGCTCACCGACATATATCTCGAACAACCAATCTTCCTGCTTCGCATCTTTGAACACGCGGAAGAGCACGGCTGGCTTAATGCCCTTGTTGGTATGAACACTGAGCTGAGCCTGGATCTGGCATCGTACGCCCATGGACGCGGAGCCCTTGACATCGACGCCTGGGCCCAGAAGACCATGCAAGCGATTCCCGATGTACTGCCGAAAGCCTTAGCCTCCTTCCTGAGCATGAAAGCTGAATCCGACATCCAGCTCCGTAATCCAACTGGTAGCGAAACTCAAACTGTTCCTCTTACTATTAAGACTGTCTATGCCTTCCTTGGAGTCCTAGAGGGCCAGCTGCCAGATGAAGAAATTCTGCAACTGCAGCGTTCCTGCCTCCAAGCCTATCCGAGGTTGATCAACTATGGAATAGACGACAACATCGATGCAGTTCTTGATGCGAATGGACGCGATGGCAACTTCCTTCCCCCAGAGATTGAAGCGCGCATGACCGAATATTTCAAGCGGCTTTATCGACAAGAACTGCAGGTGCACGAGTACATTGCTCATCTGAAGGAGATCCGCCGCAGCGAAGTATCCGAAGAGCAAGATCTTTTCGTCAGCATGATATCTGGTTTGTTGGAGGAATACAACTGCTTCGGCGAGTATCCTCTCGAGGCTCTTGCTACAACTGCGGTCCTTTTTGGCGGTATCATCAACTACAACCTGCTGTCATCGGTCGCCTTACAGGTCGCTTTGTCAATGGTGCTCGAGGCTGTACAAGAGCATCCGATCGACGACTCGATGTACAAATTCGGATTACAGGCCCTGCTCCATTTTACGAATCGCTTGGAAGAGTGGCCTACATTTTGCGAGAGGCTTTTACGAGTGCCGCTTTTGAAGGGAACCGACGTATGGCCAAAAGCAGAGGAAATCGTGAGGAGAGCGCAAGAACAGAATGTCAACGGTGATTCGTCCAATGGACTGACGAATGGTAATGTCGATGCTCTCACTGAACCTGCAATTCCAAATTTTACTTGCGTCGCAGCTGATCCGGTGATGGATCTCGAACCCTATGAAGATCCAGATGAGGACACACAAGACAAGGTCTTGTTTGTTCTGAACAACATTTCGGAGCGCAATCTCCAGGACAAATCGAAGGATCTGAAGGAAGCGCTTGAGGAGAAGCACCACCAGTGGTTTGCCGGCTATCTGGTAGAAGAGCGAGCCAAGTCTCAGCCAAACTTCCAACCCTTGTACCTTCAGATGTTGGAGGTATTTGACGATCGAAAGCTCTGGGCTGAAGTCCTCCGCGAGACCTACAAGACCATTACGAAGTTGTTGAACGCAGAATCAACGATGCACTCTACCCAGGAACGTACTAATCTGAAGAACTTGGGCGGCTGGCTTGGGTCTTTGACCTTGGCCCGTGATAAGCCAATCAAGTTCAAGAATATATCTTTCAAGGATCTACTCATTGAAGGCCATGACACTCAACGACTCACTATCGTCCTTCCCTTCACCTGCAAAACTCTTGCACAAGGTGCTCGCTCGATCGTGTTCAAGCCGCCAAATCCCTGGATGATGGAGATCGTTCGCGTCCTGAAGGAACTCTACCAGTTTGTGGAGATGAAGCTCAATCTCAAATTCGAAGTCGAAGTGCTATGCAAGGACCTCAATCTCGACATCAACGTGGTTGAGCCGTCTGACAGTATACGCTCTCGGCCAATGCAGGATGATGACTTCCTCAGCAACATCATGTCCGCGGACGGCATGGACCAGCAAGGCTTTAACGACCTCTCGCTCATGAGTCTACACCGCACGCGTGGCGCGAATGACCGTTTCTCTGGACAAGCAATCATGGCTTCTTTGCCCTCATTCCATGGTAAACTGATCTATCCGCCATCGCCTTCTAACCTCGTCAACAAGACACAACTCGAGCGGATTATGCTGGACTCCACACACCAAGCTCTTCAAGAGATCATTGCACCAGTGGTTGAACGCTCAGTTACTATTGCTGCCATTTCTGCAGCGCAACTTGTCTCCAAGGACTTCGCAACCGAGCCGGACATTGATCGCTATCGTAATGCTGCTGGCAACATGGTAAAGGCATTGTCGGGCAGCCTGGCGCTAGTGACATGCAAGGAGCCGCTCAGGATGAGCATCACAAACAATATCCGTCTGTTGGCAAAGGATCTCCCCGAACAGGCACTTCCTGAAGGCTTGATTCTCATGTTCGTCAACGACAACCTTGACACGATCTGCAATCTCATTGAGCAAGCGGCGGAGAGCCAGAGCGTCAACGAAATCGAACACCAGATACGCGAAGGCATCCATGCAAGGCAGACTCATCGTGACACCCGTCCTCACGAGCCATTCGAGTTCCCTAGTGTTTCTCCATGGGCGCTCTACATCCCTGACCCATACAAACAGCAGCAGGGCGGTCTCAGCCGTGAGCAACTAGCTATCTATGAAGACTTTTGCCGACACGTGCGTGGCCTTCCAGGCCATGGGCCAACGCCCAGCCAAGATGCTGGCAGGCAACTCCCAGACGTCATACAGGATAGCCAGTTCCCGGCAATCCCGAATCTTCCAACACCCGCGGAAGCGCCTGCAATTCCTCGCCAAGCTATGCCACAGCAGCGTCTGCAACCTGGACCACCTCTAGCTCCAGGCCTTCCAGTTCAACCGCATCTCAATGGCTTCATGGACCCTGAACTACGCGCTGGGGAATTGTTCGAAGAACTGCGCCGACATGCGAAAGAGAGCAACACCGATCGCATAAAGGATCTGGCGCATGACAATGACATCCGTACGATCTACGAAGGTCTCCACGAGATTTTGCTTCAAACTCCGGTGCCAGCACGGGATGAAGTATGCATCAAGCTCGCATGGGCTGCGTATAACATCATTTTTGATGGCAACTCCAATCGACTGGAGACAGAGGTCATGGCAAACGTACTTGTTGCCGGATGCCAGTACTCTGTTGAGACGAGCAAGATCATGTTGCGCATGCTGTACGAGAACGACGACGGAGAACATCTCTTCAACCTCCCTGCCACGGTTTGCTTGCTGGAGAACGAGGTGCTCGACCTGAAGCGCGTTGATAGTATCATGGCAAAGTTTCTGCGCTCCCCGGACAGCGGCAGGGCGAGCAAGGCCGCCGAGTTCTTGGCCGATCTTGCAGAAGAAGTTCTGACTGGCAACAATAGCTATTATCTTGCTTTCCGAGCAGATTTTGCCCGTTCATTCGAAGCTCTCACGCATGTCGTGGCAGAGAACCCGAATTTTGAACTTGGCAAGAGCGTTGCTGCGAAATTGCAGATCAATCTACCTGATGCTAGCCTTCCCCCTCCTCCCGGAGCTTCAAAGCAGGATCAGCTGGAGTACGTGTTCGACGAATGGGTCCATCTGCATCAAAGCTCGAATGTCTCGGAAAAGGCGACCCTTGCATTCATCAAGCAGCTTTCCGACTACGGAGTTCTTCGGAACAGGGAGGACTCCATCCTCTTCCTCCGTGTCTGCGTTGATGCTTCCGTCGCTGCTTGGGAGAACGAGATGATCGCTACTGGAAACCAGACCCTTGCGTATACACATGTCGATGCCTTGGCTCGACTTATTGTGTTCTTGATCGTCTATCAAGGAGAACCTGATGGAGCAGTTAAAGCTAACAAGGCTGGGATTTTTGAGGGCATTCTGGCTCTTATTATTCTCGTCATGTGCAACCATCACCAGCAGCGTGGCGGCCATTTCGCACAGAAGGTGTTCTACCGCCTCTTTGCCACCACCACCTTCGAGCTCCACAGGAGCCGCAGTGCAATAGCTGGCTTTGAGAAGGATATTATGCTTGTGTTGGGTCGTGGGTTCCTGGCCATGCAGCCGCGCTTCCTGCCGGGATTCTCATTTGGCTGGATTGCACTCATCTCGCATCGCATGTTCATGCCGGCAATGCTCAAGATGGCAGATCAAGCGGGCTGGGACCTGTACATTCAGACCATGGAGACCCTTCTTGAGTATGTCGGAGAGTTGGTCAAGCCCGTGGTAACCTCAGAGCTCGCGCGCGACATGTACAGGAGTGTGCTGAGGATCCTACTTGTCCTCCACCACGACTTCCCCGAGTTCTTGGCTGAGCACCATATCAGGCTCTGCAACGCCATTCCAGCGCACTGCACGCAGCTCCGCAACCTCGTCATTTCGGCTTATCCGTCTACTTATCCAGAGCTGCCGGATCCGTTTGCTAGCAACCTCAAAGTTGACCGAATTGAGGATGTTCGCAAGGCACCTCCTATCCGATATGATGCTGATGCTGAGCTTTCCGCTGCTGGCATCAAGTCTGCCATGGATGCACTATTGTCGACTCCTGAAGACCAACCTCTTGGCTCCACTGAACTTGCTCAAGTCGTGGATGCATGCAACCGATCGTCTCTCCATAACGTCGGATTTGGTGGTGTTCCTCTCGAAACGGATCATATTCTGATCACTGCGATTGTGCTTGCGATTGGATCTCGCGCCGTTGAGACGATTGCTGCCAAGAATGGACAGGTTTTCCAGTCTCAGTCACCACATGCCAAGCTTCTCAATACTTTGGCTCGCCAGCTTCGCCCAGAGTCCCGATATCACTTCCTCTCTGCGATTGTGAACCAACTCCGCTACCCCAACAGCCACACTCACTGGTTCAGCTACGCCCTGCTTGCGTTCTTTTCGCCAGCAGCGGCGGCCAGTGACGACGAGGAGTTACTTGGGGTGCAACAGCAAGCGACCCGGGTTCTATTAGAGAGGCTTCTAGTGCATAGGCCGCACCCATGGGGCCTGATAATTACTTTGCTCGAGTTGTTGAAGAATACGGACCTTGGATTCTGGCAGTTGCCGTTCGTGAAGGCGGCCCCCGAAGTATGTTATCTCCTACAGTTATTCCGAGAGTTTTTCCTGCTACACACGCTCCCCAGAGGGCCAGAGGACGCTGCGGATCCGACCGGAGAGGATGGAGAGGAGGAGAGAGGCGCTCTAGGTGACATCCTTAAAGCTGCCTCATCCATCATCTTCGCCCTCCGGTTATCATACAGCTTACTCTCTGCGGCTTCTACTCGTTTTAATTTCTTGCAGCACATAATGCTAACTTGACGCCAGGTTGAGCGGCTCTTCGGTGCACTGTTCACGCATATTCACAACAACTCGCCACGCGCTTTGACCTGAACGACAGCTCGATAAGTCGTTCAAATGGCTTACATACACCTTGTCTCCTCACATACCTACGACTTCCCACTACTTCTTTCCCTGCTGCATCTGCACTGCATGCGAAGCTGGAGTTCTCTACTTGGTCGGCGGGAAAGCTCTACGACAGTTATGAAGTGCTCATGACTTGTCCTGTCTTGTCTTCCTCTAACGTTTTCTGCTTCTCATGCATCCGGAGGCTGGCGAGCCTAGGGTTGGGTTGACGGTAATACCTTAGTTGCACTCATCAAGTGGTGTTTCATGCCTACGACTTCTTTTTCCCTTTTTGTGATTTTTGATCTTGCTGCAAAAGTTAGGCGCTGGTAAACGAGAGTTCTCGAAGACGATGGCCTTTTATGGTAACCGGCTTTCGAGGATGGGTGACTTCTTTCTCTTCTTGTTTTTGTTTTTTTTCACGGACGGCGAGATGATTGCGGCTCTTTTTTCCATGCCCTACTGCGAACCTGGATCGGGGAGCTGTAGTATACACACTCATCTTCTTGGAGTCGGAGGAGCGGGCCTTACAAAACGAGCTGCCATCAAGCATTTTAGAGGGTTCTTTCCTTGCAGTGACGAACTTGAGACGGTGGAGGCGGACTGCATCTTGTGTAGGATAGCTAAAAAAAATTCTGTCTCCAGGAACGTCGGTCTGAGAAGCTTCGTTATGCATCGTCTTGTGACGATCTAACTGTTCTAGTTAAATGCCCGGTAGTTCCGGCATTATCGGCTCGATCCGATTTCCCAAATGTATCCTCCATCCCGCCCATTCTCCCCGCATTCTGGTATTGACGTTGCCCATTCTCCACGCATTTCCGATGTAACATTCATGCCAGGCTAAATGCCATTTCATTAATCCTCCAATTACCATCATAAGCTTATTGAGCCTCCTGCAGGTACATGCCATGAGATCCAATATTAGTAAACTATACGAGATCTGCCACACGGATATGTGACACCATATTGCGGGGATTGTCAGCGCTGCTGCAACCTGCCATTTCGATGAATTGTGATTTTCCTGGAAGCTCGGTTCAATTATTTACGTTGCATCCCTTCAGCTCTGCGTGACTATGTACAAAATTTCAAAATGACATTTATATCCCGCCCCTGGCGGTGCCGCGAAAGCTCGGTCAAAGTGAGAAGAGCGGCTCTTGCGTGCCTAGAATACCATCATGGCGGTGCTCACATCGTTTGCAGTCTATACATCTCTTCTATTCTCAATAGCTCTCGCGGCGCCTGCTCCGGCAAAGCACATTTCGCTGCCACGTCAACCGCCTTCGAGCGCAGTTGTCGTTCCGAAAGACCTCGTGTCCTTGTCAATCGAATTCAAGCGCCTCCCTAAATACGCCGGCGATACAAAGTCACCCAACACCTTCTCCCTGAACCTTTTGAACAATCTGAAGCAAGTAACCGGTGTATTTCCGGTCTGCAGAGTGGGAGGCAATTCTCAGTAAGAAGCTTGAGCTCCCCAACTTCATACTAGCGAAGACTGAAACTCAATTGTAGAGACGATGCTATCTACAATGCCACCCAATCCGACCCCGAAGTTGACCTGCCCATCCCTCCTGGATATATCCGACAGCCTGCCAGTATCGGCGCGAGCTTCTTTGATTCCTACCGTGTCTGGCCAGCCAAGTTCATCGCGGGTATCGATCTCGCACGCAACGACTCCATTGGGGTAGAGAGCGTGAACAAGTTCACCGAATTATCGTGTAAAGCTTTAGGTAAAAATCTCTTTATGTGGGAAAGTGGCAACGAACCGGATCAATACGCATCCAATTGGGGACGGAGAGACCCCACGTTCTGGACAATAGAGAATTACGTCGCGCAGTGGAAGAACTACTCGTCGAAGGTGCAAGACCAGGTCGCGAAGAGCTGTCCGCAGCTGAGGAAGTCTTCGTCTTTCTTCGGCCCGTCCATGGCGGGGATCAATTCCGACCCAGATGGCTTTGGGCCTGTCGGAGCATTTGTGCATGGAATTGATAGCAACCCCAAGACTCCAATCCAGCAAATCTCGACGCACAACTACGCCGGTGGGGCAGGATTGCCAGGCGTGTCATTACAGGCGACTTTGATGAACCATACCGCCATAATGAACAATATCCAAGGCCACTTGAATATCCGCTCGATACTCGCCTCGGATGGATTCAAGATGCCATTCACGATTGGTGAGACCAACTCGCTCTTTGGCGGTGGCGCATCGGGAACCAGCAACACGTATGGCGCGGGCTTATGGACCGCTGATTATTCTTTGTGGATCGGCTCCGTCGGTATTCAACGCGTCCAGTTCCACCAGTCCTACGGCGCCGCGTATAGTGCGTGGAATCCTGTCGAGATCGGCTCAAGCGGGCCGCCTGCTACCCTAGCACCGTACTATGGCAAGATCTTCGCTGCCAAGTTCATCGGATCCGATTCGAACGCCAAGATTGCAAACATACCAATTGCAGGTACGGATGGTCTTGAGAGCATGTACGCCGCATACGGACGGTCGGGATTGGAGAGAATTGCAATTCTGAATCTGAAGTTGTACAACTCGACGGACTCCACTTCGACAAGAGACAGCAGGACGTATTCGGTGCAGCTACCGCAGAGCAACAGCAATGTGAGACTCGAACGTCTTCAAGCTGCTGGTGCAGATGTGACGAGCGGAATCACCTTTGGAGGCTACTCGTATGATTATGCGCTCGGAAATGGCAAGCCAGTGAAAGTGAAGTCGTCTAATGGGGTGACAACGCAGAAGGTGAAAGGAAGCGCGTTGAGCGTCACGGTCGCAGATTCGGAAGCGCTGCTAGTAACCATACTGTAAATTGTAATGCAGCATCAGTCATAGGGTGGCTTTTGTTGCCCACGCGGCCATGTGGTATAGCGGAGTGTCGTTCATGAATGGCTCAGAAAGCCATTCAAATTTAACTGGCTTGGTAAATCTTGCTTCGTAACTATCCAAGATGGTGCCGAGGCCATAGGTCCATCTGGCCATGGAATCGTACTGTTGGAACCACCACACAACCCGCTCCAACTTTGGGAGCCGCTCTGGAGCATTTCTTAGCAGATTCAGCATGGCTCCATGTCGGAGCTCTCGTCTAACGCCGTCTGCCATGTGCCAATTGAACATCTGATACTGTAATTGCAGAATTTCAACATTGGGAGGCAGCCTAGTTGATGGAAGTAATGCATCATCTATGCCATCTCTGACAAAGTCATCCAGTACGCCGAGCCTCCTGATTTTTGAATAGTCTGCAAATGAGATGGGTCCACCCGATGCTAGCAACCAGCTATTCTTGAAGCATCCTGCGTCGCTGCTACAGATGAAGAGCTCTTCTAGAGTATCCTTGTGCCGCCGGAGGAGTTCTTCTAACGCATGTGCCGATATTGGGCCCTCGTAACGGGCCGAAGCCGCCTCAGAGCAGTACAATTCGAAGTGGAAGCACCTCAACGTGCTTATTGTAGACAAAATGGTGCCAATGCTACTACCCAAACTGTCAGCTGCGCCGCGATATAGTCGTAAATCCGTGATGTCCGACGTGCTCCCCCTGAGACTGGCAAGACGCTCATATGAAAGATGAGATGTGTGCCAGTACTCGTCTAGGATAAGGGTCTTTAAGTTGCGTTTGCGCAAAAGAGAGCAGAGTAGCTCGGTCTCGTCAAAGTCGTAAGCACACGTGGAAACGCGCACTTCGGTAAGGCAGGGTAGTAAGTCAAGTATCTTGAGCTTAGATGCACGACACTGCTCTTGAAGGGAGTTGCTTGGTGACGTATGTGTAACTGTCAACTTCAGACGTTTGACTTGACTTTGCACCTCGGGCCGCTTCTCAAGCATATGAATAAGGCGCGTGTATCTTTGGAGACCACGTCCCGAATTTGAAGATATAAGATGGACAGCGAGACAAATGGACCTGAAGAATAGAGGCTCTACTATCCGGTATAGGCGCCGACAGGCCAGCGCAGCATTGGTAAGGGATCGACCTCTAGGGAGGGAAGAGACAATGTACAATATGATCTCGTCAGGCAGCTTCTCGAGAAACTTTGTTGGCTCATCGTCATTGGCGACTGATTGATCCATGGTTCCAGGCAGTGTGTGATCTCGATAACTGGCAAATTTGAACTGATCTTGGAAATGATGTTTGAGTTTGGTTATCACACTTATTCGGAACTGGAGTAAGGAGGTCGCGATATCGGGTCGTCAGCCGATTCCACCGCCCGAAGTTTAACCGGTTGGGTGCCGTGGGTGGCTCTAGCACCTGGCCCTGGGTATCTAATTCTGGGTGGGTTGAGGAGCCGCCAACAGCCATGGAATTCAACAAGAGATATCACGAACCTTTACGCGCCGCCTGGGCAGGAGCTGTCGGACAAAGGTCCTGTGACAGAAAATTCATGCCTTAAGAGTGAATGAATAGCATGAGCGGCTACTCTATATCAATGCGCTCATGCATTTTGGGGGGAAGTGCTTCCTTCAACATTAGAGGGCATATGATACAAGTCAAATATAACCACCAACGAGGCAATTTTTATTTTAAAAACTGCTTAGCTGCTTTACAGGCTGTGCGTCGCAAACATAATCATGAGTGCTGGGAAAGAGCGAGAGAGACCGAAGCTCACTCCAGAGGTGAAAGAATCGCCTACAGATCGCTCCAACTCATCCGACGAGCAATTCCCCGAGGCTGTTGCAGAATTACAACAGCTTCACATATTCAATCCAAATACAAAGGTGGATTTTGAAGAGCTCCGGGTAGCCATTGCCGAAAATCTGGGCAGATTCAGGAAGCACGAAGAATACCTCACATTCCTTGCAGACTTGATCTGGAGTCTCTGTATTCCCTTGAAGCCAGGGGATGTTGAAGATTTTGCAAGAGGACTCGCATTGTTGGCATGCAAGAGGCGACAGTTGATTGATGATGCAATGAACGAGAGGCCTGAAGAAGCGGTAAAGAGACCCGCCCCCGAACCTGCGGAGGAGAAAGGTGGTGAAAGACAGAGAGCGAAATTGTTCATCGCGGGTTATAGGCCGTTTGGTTGATTTACCGCAGGTCGTACAGATATGGCTCTTTTGATAAGGGCGCTTAGAGTATGTTGTTCACATGAGGCCCAACTTGTGCGACCATGAGGAGTATATGAAAGTCCATCCTCCTGCAGCGCCGTGGGCACAGACTTTGTTCATACGACTACTCATTCCATTAATTCCGTATGAAATATTAGCAAGATGCCCAAAAGAGAACATGTCGACTCACTCACTCATCAAGCGTTGAAGACCATGACGGCGGCTAACGAGAGCAATAACCGGGGTGAACAGTACGTCCACCCACTCCATCCAGACAGGGACGTACAAGAAGAATTTAAACAGCTGGAGAATGCAACAGAAAGACTTGCTGAGCCACCAAAGAGAGCTTGGAATATACCTTGGATACGCGGACCACGGCCCAAGGTGAATTTGGCTGACATGGCCGTCTTCAACCCCACGACGGCGGATGAATTCGATAGGCTCAGCGATGCGCTAGTAGCTGCAATCAACAGTCAGGTCCATAAGAAACCCTCCTCGAAGTTTATAATCGATTTGATTAAGGGCATCTGCGAGCAATGCACTATTGGAGAGATAACGCTCGTTATTCAGAAGCTACAAGAATTAGCAGATTTCAAGAGACTAGGATTGAAGATGGAGCGTACGGATACTGTGAAAGAGATTCTCATTGGAAATACGAACAAGGATATTGAGAATAGAAGCCATCCGATGATGAACTCGAGGAAATGGAGTTATCGTGTATTTAGCCCGCGTGACTTTGGACTCTGATGGAACATCTGTCACTGTCAAGTAAGATTACCGCTCAGAAGACGAAAACATCTCGGCCTTTCTCAAATGCTAGGAGTCTTATCACATGACTTTGTAGATTAGGAGTCAAACGACACTGATAGTGTTAAGTGATACAGTGTTGAAGCGTTGGGCTGGGGGGCCAAATAGAACGAAAGGCCGGAAGAATTTCGATTTGAGACAACGAAATCTAGTCATTGGGTAAACTATGAGTGAGGCCGTTATGAGTAGAATCCAGTTTTTACACTTTCAATCCCACTTTCCCGAGCTTCGCTTGTCCGAAAGCAGGGGCAGTGGAGTTCTACAGGGTGTGCTCAATGCATATCATGTGCTCTTATAGACTGAAGCAAAGTCTCAGCGGAATATGACACGCATGGCCGAGAGATCTAGGCGTTTTGATGGGATTGTGACGGAGGCTAAACGATCTTTGGAGCTATTGATAGCAACCTTTTGGTGACACTTGAGACGTTCCACTGCGCGCATTCGGGCCCGCCAAGTGTCGACCGTTACGGGCCTCGTAGTGCCGGGACATGGGAAATCTGGACATGACCAAAGTGCCATTCTTGTGGAGATTCTGCTTTGTGAGCGTATTATAAAGATAATCGCGGGCGGCAGATTGCGCAAACACGACGTATGACGTTTGTCGATGCCAAGCCATGACGTCGTGTAGTAGATCGCATTTGATATTTCTCGAGAAACATTCCCCATTGTTTCGTTCCTCAAATCCCGAATTCACTGAGAGTTTCTGAGCACTTCGATCCGAAGCGGTAAGTCTTAAGAGCAACAAAGCCCTCTCTGGAGAATCATAGAGCTAATGGAGTTGCCAGACCTTTCCACTACCATACAAATAATAACTGTAAGTCGACAGTAAAGTCATCCATGTACCCCTCATACCCCGCATCTCACATGCGAGACATTTGTTATGGCTTGTTTCGCTTATTCTTGTAATCCGCGTTGAAGGTGAATCACTTTGACTAACGATAAACTCAAGTCATTCCCACACCCAACGACAACACTATACACCACAACCAAAATGTCTGCCCCTAACGCCGGCCGCCAGTCTCCCCAGCCTGAGGACCAGACTGGCAAGCAGCAGCAGGATCCACCTGCCATGGACCCGAATCAGCAGACTACGGGACCTCAGACCTCCAACACTGAGACGCTCAAGGGCCTTGACTCAAACCCGGCTCATCCGCTGGAGAAGGCTGCGGAGGACAAGACGTCCAAGACGATGAAGTGACTCAGCGTACGGCTGGCGAGCGGTGGCGTTGTGAAGTGCGAAGGGAGGCATCGAGATAGTACGGAGACCGTGTCGTGGAGGAGGGAGGGCAAGATCGTGTCGCCGCTGGAAAATATGGGTACTTATTTCCGGGGCAGGCAAGACTACAGGAATGACAGATGACTATTTGATCAACGAATGAATGAATCAAAAGAAGAAAGTTCCCCGTATTTACAAATCTATGTGAAAAAAGCTACTGTGCATGATGTGCACACCAGCTCGATATAGTACAAATGGCTTTACCCAAAGCCCATCCTCGCCTCTATGCTCTTGGCTTCTTGGTATAGTAAAGGAATCATATTCAGGCCTCATGTGGTAAGGCACCCCATTCGTTAATAAAATCTCGATCCGTCCCGGAATCATGCATCTGCACCTGAGCTTGCGGAAGGATGCACTTGAGAGACTTCAGATCAGTCTCATGCGCGTCTTCGGCTTGTAGTGCATCGTCGGATGTCGGTGTCTCTGCACCCTGTGACTCAGCAACTTGTGTGCGTTCATCTGAGATCGGACTCGCATTGATAGGCCGAATCCCGAAGCCACCAGACTCCGTATGTAGAAGATCCACAACGCGCTGCACGAAGGTTTGTCGAAGCCGTGCATCTCTTGACCCGGCAGTGCCGGATTTGCCTCTCGCAAACTCCCTTACAGCACTCCACCAAACACGGTTCCACGCTGTCCTAAGTT
Organism: Rhizodiscina lignyota; assembly: GCA_010015805.1. NCBI lineage: Eukaryota > Fungi > Ascomycota > Dothideomycetes > Aulographales > Rhizodiscinaceae > Rhizodiscina > Rhizodiscina lignyota. The sequence continues at coordinate 1,576,858 of ML978128.1, forward strand.
CTAGGGCTGCTTCGGCTGCGCCTTCACCAGGAACGCGAATGCTCAACCAATCGTCCATGACAAGAATGTCATCCGAGTCCGGCTTTCGCTCGATATTGCCACCGAATAGAAGCAATGCCAGGGGGGATACGGGCGAAATGTTACCGATGAGACTATTTTTGTTGTTGAGGCGATGCCAGCGGGAATAGACAGCGACAGTGTCTTTGAGTGTGCTGCTGCTCCCGCTCTCTTCCCTTGTCTCATGGTATGAAATACTGGCTAACGACATGTAGGAAGCTTGAGCTTTAATACCAATCGGCGTCATGAAGAAATTATCATGCTCATGTGTCGCAATGCCCGCGTAATTCCCAGCGACAAGGAGAGCCTGAATAAGCGTGTTGTCGTCTGAACGACTGTTGAAGATGACGTGAGCGTTGCTTTGGTTCGGCGCAACTGTGTTCAGAACGAGGCTTCGGAGAGACCTGAACTGTCTGTCGATATTTTCGAATCGTTTGTAGTCAATAAAGTTGTTTGCAGCCCATTCTCTCGCCCATTCTTCTCCTCGTTCGTCGCGATACTTTCGAATCTCACGATAGGCATTGAGCATGACAATGTGATCGCTCCTAGTCCCTTGAGCGTAAAATTTCCGAACGGCCTTGGCGCGCCGGCGACTATGTTCGTCTTTAGGGTGAACAAAAAGTGAATCCATTTCCTCAGCAGCAGTGATGATGAGCATAGGCTCCAAGCAGCCGAAGACGGCACCCATGTATACCTGCATGCTGTGTTGTGGACTGACAACTGAATTGCATAGAACGTGGCCTAGCCTCGTCAGATCGTCCAATGCGGTCATGGCGCCTATATCCCGAAGCCGTGCGAGTGCATTGTCGACGCTTTCAGGTGGAGGAGGGTCAATGGTATCGCGAAAATAGTCCTGCACTGGAGCATATTTCCTTACTCGCAAAACTCTCTTCATAAGGTCGACTGGTCCGTGATCCTGGTGACGGCTTGTTGGGATGAAAGAGGTGCGTCGCTCCCGACTGAATAGAGCATAATAGTTACCAGGACGAACTCGGCCTGTCCTGCCTGCACGTTGCGTGGCGCTGGCCTGACTGATCCAGGAGTTCTCGAATAGCTTGACTCCATAGAGCGGGTCCGTGAAGAAAGTTCGGCAGAGACCAGAGTCAACGACAAAGTCAACATCTTTCAGAGTCAGAGACGTCTCTGCGACATCCGTCGATAGAAGTATCTTTCGCTCTCCTGCAGTTCGTGGCGGCATGGCTGCTTCGTCAATTCCTGCACGGTTCATTGCATGAAGTATTATTATACGGTGTTTGGTGCTATCATTGTCCTGAAATAATGAATGCTCTTCAAGGATTTCCTTGACAGTTTGGATGGTTGCAATTCCGGGAAGAAATACGAGGATGTCACCGGAGACAGTTGACTCCAGAATGTGGGTAATTGTAGATACCACCAGACCAAAAGGAGTATGCTGAAGCGAATCTTCCAGTTCAAATCGACTTGACCACTGAACAGGTAAAGTTTCAGGGTTAGCCGGATGGCCATCGGCGTCTTCGTCTTGTTCCTCCTCCTCTTCCCTCCTCTTATTCCGCTGCTGCAGGCTGAATTCCAGTTCCTGGGTGACATACGAGGAAGAACCGAACTGACCGACCAAAATGTTTTGAACAGCCTTTGCTGGACTGTTTTTTTGGAGCTGTCCAATGATATCCTCAAGATAGAATTCTGTTATAGGGAAGCTTCGACCGGGCACGCTGATTGTTGGGGGACTTTCCATTCCATCAATTTTGAAGTACTGTTCAAAGAGCTTACTTTGAACAGTAGCACTCATGAGAATGATTTTTGGCATGGATTTGCCCTGATCCCTCCTCTCTTCGGTAGTTCGCTTAAGCATCGCAAGCAGTTGATCCGTTGCAGCATCTCGCTGATGCACCTCGTCAATAATGAAGTGTGATGTTCCTTCCAATACCTCATCTGGAAAATTTTCCAATAGCAAAGTCTGGATCTCGGGCGTGCTGTACGTGATGCTGCCACCGAGCTCGGACGTAACACGATCGCCACCGCCCACCTGATAACCGACCACTTCGCCGAGAACCTCATCACGTTCTGAAGCTACTCTGTGTGCCAGATTCTTTGCTGCTATACGTCGTGGTTGGGTACAAACAATGTTGCACTTTGAACCACGCATCCCCCTGATAGCCTCTTCCAAAACGATCTGAGGGATCTGCGTACTTTTTCCACTGCCAGTGCTGCCAATGACAATGCTGATTGAATGATCCCGGATCAGGTCAAGAATTCTCTGACGATGTTGATTGACTGGCAGGCTCAGCCTCTCATTCCGCATATTCACAATCGCCGGATTGATCCAGTAATACTCTTGACTCAAGCGTAAGTTTTGACTTCGAGTATGTTCGCTCATTCGATGTTGATGTGAGTACTGTCGGGCGCGTGCGGATCTGTAACGTGCCATGAAATTATCTCTGGTTGCGGAAGGAACCTCTCCAGTACTGTCAGGCAAGACTTGATGATCTGCCATCCTGGTACGTTGCACACTCTCGGTCGCTCTTCGGATAACAGCTGAGACGTTGGCGATGCCGGGAGTTTCAATTGGAACAGTACGAGGCAGTGCGAAACCTTGCGTCCTGTCTCGAGCCTTTTTGAATATATCCATTAACTCGGGATGCTGTTTGACTAGCTCCACAGCAGCCACAAGCCTAACCAGAGATTCTCCTCTGTTCAACCAGTGATATAGGACAGGTGGGCCAAGAGCCTTGCCATCCAAAACAGCTTGAAGTTGCCAGACTGGTCTAGAATGATGGAAATGGAGACTCTTTTCGAAAGTAATGGTCGAAGCCGGATCCATCATCCTGTAGGCATTCAAGAAAGCTGACGCATTGTCGATATTGACTGCTTCGTGATCTCGCAAGTCGAGTCCACCACGTTCGTCAGAGACTTGGAATTTCTCAGCTGCAATTTTCAGTTGCACGCAGGCCTTTAGCTCCATAGTCGCGCGAGAAAGTCCAGTGGCACTAGCTGTGATTGTCCGCCCAGAAGGAAGGTTGATAGTGATAGTGACTTGGCCAAAGCTCAGATCACCAACACTTTTCGTTTGCCAGGAATACTGGGGTATGGCCCCATATCGTGCAGCATAGTTGTAGACTTGTATTATCGTAGCCCACGTAGATTCCTCAAGGTCCAGCTTCTCCTCGAATCCATCCAAATCTCCCAGATCCTCAGCATTGAAAAGACAATCCTGGCTATGCAATACAGCGATCAGATTCATCTGTGCAGCTAACGCTGCTTCATCCCTGGTGTATCCCTCACCCACAACACTGAACCAGTCTTTATCCCTAAGGCGAGCAGAAAGAACTCGCCGCCAGAAGGGATGTGCGTTTACGGTCGGCCTGATGAGTCGGCTCTCGCCCCGCTGAACTAAATCTCCAGGTCTAACTTCTTTAAATGCGTCCAGTAACGCTTCGAAGGATGGAGGATCGAAAAGTGCATCCGGAGCCTCAGGATAGTCGTCCTTTGTTGGATACTCCAACTCCTCTCGCACCCACTGCTCATCCCGAAGTCGCACGACTTGAGCGGGTGGAGCCATTGTGATGCCTGACTTCACCCTCTTCTTCTTCGGTGTCATCTCCATTGGCGCTCGCTGGAAGACTTCCAGTTGCGGTGCGAACGACGATTGAAGCCGCAAAGGAGGGATCCATTCCCGCCCATGATGTGATCTCCTCTGTCTATCGTTGAAAGCTGCGCCAGACACCGAAGGTATGTATGGTGCCGCGCTATCGAACCAGTCTTCCCAATCGATATTTTGGGAGCGTTCTGGGCATGCTGTTGCATAGCTCCGAGCCCTCGACTTGATCGCGGCATCTTTGGAGCGTTCGTTGAAGCTCCGGGAGGGGAATTTGCGTTCTCGAAGCAGTCGTCGTGTACAGCGACTGCACACCCACTGTTGCATTGGGTATTAGTATTGAGAACTTGCTACGCGCGGGTCGAGAATGTGAAGGACGTACAGGGAGAAGGGCCATTCGCATGAGCCATCAGCTCAGGGAAGTTCTATTGTGACTTTCTACAATGAAAGTAGAGACAATCGTGCGATTACTGTATCATATTCCACTGGCGAATGGTTGTACTCTTGTTGCTGGTGGTTCTGAGAGCGCAGACTGGTGACGGGAACGATTCAAAAAGTTCAGATGCTCGGCGACCTCCCGGATGTCGGTCTTGGCATTTCCGCTATGCCCGCAAATAATGTCTCCTGATCAGATCATGCCATGCGCTTACACGAGTTACGGCATTATTCATGTCACTTCCAATTCAATCATACAGGTATATTTGCATAAATACAGAAGCCCCGACCAGTGTCACGAAACCAAGAGCACGACGAAGGCGCCCGTTCTTGAAGAGAAACCCCAGCAGCACATCGCATGAACGTTCCTTATATGCCCAGAGTGAACTCAACGCCGACGTCAATGTCACGAGCCATTTTCACCACCTTTGAGAACTGCACCGCCTTCTCCGCCGCGTTTTGGAGGTCGTCGATTGAGAAGATCTTGAGCCCGGATTCGTTGATCTAGGGAAACAAAGTAAGCGCGGTTCTTCAAAAACGACCATCGAAAAGGGTAGAAGATAGAGAGCTTACCAGCTTATGTGCCTGTTCCATATTTGTACCCTGCAGTCTTGCAACTACTGGCGTCCTCAAGTTCATGCTCTGGACTACGCTGATAAGGCCTTTGGCTATAGCGTCACACCGGACAATGCCACCGAAAATGTTGACGAAGATAGCCGTAACCTTAGGGTCGCTTGTGATCAGGTCAAAAGCTTGCTTGATAGCCTCTGGTGTGGCACCACCACCGACATCCAAGAAGTTGGCTGGCTGTCCACCATTCAACTTGATGATATCCATGGTCGCCATCGCGAGACCTGCACCATTGACCAAGCACCCAATATCACCATCGAGCTTAATGAAATTCAGGCCATGTTGTGCGGCCTTGACCTCATCCGCGTCTTCTTGCGTCGTGTCTCGGAATGAGAAAATTTCCTCTTGTCTGAACTCGGCATTGTCGTCAAAGTTGAGCTTCGCATCCATGGCCAAGACCTTGTGATCTGTTGTCTCACTCAGAGGGTTGATCTCGATCTGAGTAGCATCCTTCTCCATGAACACTTTGTAGAGTTTTTGGATCGTATCTTTAGCATCTTCGATGCACTGCTCGCTGAAACCAAGTCGAGTCGCGATATCCCTTGCCATTTCATCCGTGACGCCCTTGTGGATATCCACCTGGGTCGTGATGATAGCATCCGGATTCTCTTTCGCAACTGTTTCGATGTCCATACCTCCTTGTGACGACGCGATGATAACAGGGCCTTGTGAGGAGCGGTCCATGAGAACAGCGAGGTAGAATTCTCGGCGAGCGAATTTTCGTTCGACGATGTAGACGGCGTTGCAGAGCCGGCCGGCAGCTCCGGTTTGTTTGGTGATCAGCTTATGGCCAATCATCTGGTCTGCAAGTATGCGAGCTTCAGTAGGTCTGGATGAACCTAGATTAGAGCAATTCAAATCAATAGATGGGTGAGCATACGAATAGATCACCCTTACTCCGCCCTTGAAGCCATTGTCGAAAGTGCCTTTTCCTCGACCTCCAGCCAGGACCTGAGCTTTGATAACCATGTCATCGCCCTCTGCCGCCCCAGTTAGCATTATGATATTCTAAATTTGTTACAATGGCACAAACCTAATGACTTGGCAACCTTCTCCGCCTCTTCAGGTGTTCTGGCAACGCTGCCCTGGGGTACTCCAATGCCATACTGTCATCGATCAGCTTTCCACCTTCGCAAGTTACACCTGCGGGTCACTGACGCTCTTCAATATATTCGCGGAGAGGTACTCGTGTATGCTTAGATTTCTCTTCTGCTGCAACGCGGGCCTTGCATCCTGTGATGTCAATCAGCATCCCGCTCTCCCGGGCTCGACTTCCAGGCACGTTGCAGGTTTGTACTTACAGTCGCGGCCCTCAGGACTGAGGCAAACGGCCGGCTGCGAGCGAGTTTGAACATGCTGGCCGTAGGTGACAATCAGGTATGTAATCGCTGGAGGAGCAGCTCTGATGCGCAGCTTCACATGAGACGGTTGTTCCCGCATACATAGCTGCCAAGCCGCAAGCTCCAAAGCTCGACTGAATCGGAACTAAGCTATTTTTGGTATAGTGCGATATACCCACCCTGAACATCACAACTTGCTTCGTACTTGATAGCAGCACAAATTAGGCATGGAATATGTATACAAATTCACTCCGATACTTCAAGGCTTTCTCGCCAATTCCTTTGTCTGATCACACATCTATCTCCCTGGCGTGCCGTTATAGATTTCCCTAACTACAGCAAGCCTTGGACAGGCTGTTCTCTAAAAGGCCTTCTATTTGTCTACTACGATCGGACTCGAGGAATGATCCCGTTTATGAGGATGAGACTGAGTCTCTGCTCAAGAGCGACTAACTCGCCTCGTTTCTTAGCTCAGTGTCTTCGATTGGCACACGCAACCCTTCAAACTCGGCATGCAGCTCAGCTGGAGTCTGGCCGTTGCTCGGCACGCTACTCAGAATGGACTTGACTGCTCCACGGTCTCTCATTTCTCGCTTCGTCTTTTTTAGTTCTTTTAATCTTCCTCTCAGATTCAGACTCACTTATACCCTTATGCTATATGCGGCCACATAATGGATGTTATTTCTTCTCCATCCACATATACAGCACTATTCATCTTTGCGCTCTTTGTCTTGTCGATCGCAGTACCACTTTTCTTTTTCGGGACGTTTTGGAAACCTCACTTCCAATATTCGGCGCTGGACGACGGAACATCTCAGATCAGACTGCTTACGCTTCTACCCAGTAGTCAGAGGCGTGCCACGATCCACTGTACCCTTGTTCCTGCAAAGCTTAAGGAAGGACTGAAATATGAAGCTCTCTCATACACATGGGGAGAGCCGAGACTTGTGAAGTCGATCGAGCTCAACGGCCGTTTATTCAGGGTCACCAAGAGCCTGCATGCCGCTCTGCGCCATCTGCGAGATGCCAGAAACCCTCGAGTTCTATGGATCGACGCTGTATGCATCAATCAAAAAGACGATGCTGAAAAGTCTAAACAAGTGGCCAGAATGGCAGACATTTACAGAACGGCGTCTCGTGTCCTTGCGTGGCTTGGCTCTTCTACCAATGATAGCGATTTGGCGGTCTTGACGCTCCAACGTCTAGAGCAGGTGACCAAAGTCCTCCAGAAATACGGCAAGGAATGGAATGAAGACAGATCTCAGCTATTCATTAAGCGAACACTCAACGAACTAGCTGATGGCGATATCCAAACCGCTTTCCAACTGATGCCTAACGAAACCCCGGAGCAAGGACAGCGGAGGCTCTCTGATCGCAATCATGCGTACGCGTATTACAGCCGAAAATGCAAGGCCGTCATTGCTCTCCTCTCTAGGCCCTGGTGGGATCGAGTCTGGATCATTCAAGAATTTATCCTGGCGCAGGAGGTGGTCTTCCAATGTGGCGACTCTTTTTTCAAGAGAAACACTCTCGACGCCGCCAAGTTCGCCCTTGATATTTGGACTGATCGATTTCCGTTGGCCGATCGAGGTCGTTATTCTGCACTGAAAGATGCATTGATGCACATAGGCCTTTTGAAATCCGTCAAAGATCAGCACGAATCAACTTCAGCCGACGAACATGATCTGTGGATGGGCAGATTATCAAACAAATCTCTGCTCTACTTGATCAGCCATTTGGCTACTCGTCAATGTGGCGACCCCCGAGATCACATTTTCGGCGTCCTAAGTTTATCAGAAGATGAGCTTGTTAAGCACAATTTACCAGATTATAGCATGAAGCCTGCGCTGGTGTTTATCAAATTTGCAAGGACTTGGATTGAGCATAAGAAGAACCTTGACATCCTCGGTCTCTGCCCTGATCGTGTATTCGAATTGTCAGGGCAGCGAGGAGCGCGATTTTCATGGGTTCCTTGCTGGGATTCCGTTCCACGGTCGACTATCATTAAGAAAGCTATCGAAATTGGGAGGCGTATGTACTCAGCAGGGCCGCCAAGCATCTCGGACAATCCATTCGATCCTGGAAAGCCAGCGATTCTCTCCGTTCAAGGCTTTTGCTTCGACAAAATCGGCATCCTTGGAGATTGCTATCCGCATCGTGAGCGTGGCGAAGCGACAAACGCCAACATTATCCGGCACTGGTGGAAGATCGCAGAGAGAGTTTCGCCAAGTCTTTATGAATTCTGGCTCACGATCGGTGCTGACCTCTATTTGGGACAAGTCCGCAATGGGCCACAGGAGAGACAGAACCTTCAACAGCGTATCGACGCCCTATTCACTTTAGGAGATCCGTGGAGCGCCCTTGCCAACGATCTAATGCATGCAAGCCTTCTCTGGGAATGCGTTGGAAACAAGGGCTTACATTTTTCAATTTCTTTGTGCGGCCGCATGTGCATGGTTCCTGATGCTGCAGAACCTGGCGATCTCCTCTGCATCCTGTTTGGTGCACAGACTCCCTTTGTGCTCCGTCCATTCAAACCTGGCGTCTACAGATTGATCGGAGAGTGCTATGTTCACGGCGTCATGGATGGCGAAGCCATGCTGTTGCACAAGAACGGCGATTTTGAGAAGAATACCTTTCACATTTATTAATTGTTCGACACATGGGTCATATAATCGTCTTACAGAGCGCTTGTGAGTATGATCTTAGGATTCGTGCACCGCATTTGATGCAAGATTCAAGCTCATCTCTGTCAGATATCAGACGCGTCGCTTTGATTGTCGCACGCGAATTGCGAGATTCTGTTCCGTTGTACGACTGCGGCTGTCCCAGATCCGGTACCCTTCGCAATGTTGAGTTGCTCTTGTACGCTCGGCAGATAATAACTGGTACACTGTGTCAAGAATCGTGGTATGTGGCTCTACTGGCGTAACATCCGTGTTTCGACGTCCTCGTCCCGCGGGTACCAATAATCCCGCAACTCAGTGCTTCTCTTTGATTATGTTTGTACCTGTCTGTTCTCATGTAAGCTGCGAAGCTCTTTCGAGGTCATCGCCAAAAATGTTGTCTCAACACATCCACCACCTCTCCTCAACCACATTATCTGCTATAATGCTGCTTCAGAAGGCATACGCGATAACCATCTTGTCTAGCTACCAGTTCGGGTGCTGTTCCTGCTAAAGGCCTGTCGTGATGGAAGGTTTCTTTCATTTATGGCTGGGAAATTGAGCGTAAGAAGAAGCTGACGCTGTCGCGCCAACCAGCTACTCTTTAGCTTATGAGAATCTCTCTGGGGCTCTCTTTGAGAGGTGTGCCGCAGAATTACGTACGTTGAGCAGAGAATATTGCAGCCCAGATAGAGTTAACGCATCGCAGGCGCGGAAGACCTGAAACGGACTAATGAGATAGTCATCGGGAGCCGTTTCCATCACAGCGTCCTTATCCATATCTGGATGAAGCCAAGTTGGGTTCGATCGAGCACACCGCGCTGAGTACTAATAATTGAACGTTGGTGATATGTCGGAGTGTGTAATTCTCCAGCGAGCGTGCTCTTTGTCAGTCAAATTGAGCCCTTTAAAGCAAGCAGTGGAAGCACCAGATATTTCTACGGAATCTCAACTCCTCGATAAATATCAAAACAGTTGAAGAAGTGGTGCGTCGGGAGTTTCCGAGTGCGCACGAGCTCACAATCGCCGCCAGCATTAGCATGTCAATTCATGACAAACGAATTTAGGGATCTCAGACTTCCTTACTTTTTAAAACTGCACACTGGAACTGTGAGCCGTGGCACATGCGAATATAACTGGATCGTATTCGATGCTCTATGTGTAGCGTCTGACTATATGATCTTGGCTTACGAGATCAGTGTAATTCCGTGGACTCTGAGACGTCAGCGTATCTGGCTTATTGGACTGTGGTACCTACTTGGTCAAGTGCCAGAGGCCCTTGGCTATAAGAGAAATTAGCTCGAAGGCTTGTTGTATGGGTGAACGGAGCACCATCGTGATTTACGGAGCATCGTCGTCTTCAGTCTGCGCCAATTCTGATACACCATCCACCATCCTCTTTCCGCCGGCCATATAAGCAAATAGTCATTGCCATTTTCTTGCTCCCCTCTCTGCTCTCGTCTACACTTGCTTCTCTCTCGCGCACGCTCCCACGTCTCCCTTCCCACAAAGAAATAACCATCAGGCTTGCTGTCTGCATGCCAACTTCTTCTTCCTCAAAGCAACATGTTAGTTACCAAGATCTCTGCTGCAGCAGCCATCTCGCTGCTCGCGATGTTACGAGGCGTATATGGCGCGCCATCACCAGGTACGCGTTTCGCGATCGAGCCTCCTTCTTTTGCGCTGCCAGAACATACGGCCACAAGGATTGAAGCTAAAGCTCTTCTCCAATTAGAACCAGCGGTCGCTCCGCGCCAGTTCACCGGCATTGCTGGTCCATTCCCTCCAGGACCCCCCAGCAACAGCAAACTTTGCAAGAATCCCAATGAGCCAGACAGTACGCGGTCCCTCCCTCTGCGATACGATATTATTAACACGAGACTTCCAGCATGTATTGGCTTCAACTGAACGAGCCCCCAGAGAGTATGTTTACTGTGGCGGCGGGTGTGGTTCTTCATGTAACGCATGAGTTTAGCGGATAAGGTGGCCTAAAGTCCACATTAGCGCTTGTGGATAGTCTCAGCACAGTAAAGGAAATAGCCTCGCCGTCCACTCAAATACCTCCCTCTGGCTCTTAAGGAACGCCCATGGTACGTCGGTTCGCAAGTTCGAACCAGTGGAACTTGACGAGTTTTGCTGCTCAGCACAACGAGAGCAAACGAGAGAACCTCTGAAAGCACGACTTGAGATGGTTGAGACGATACTTATCAAGAACACACAGTGGTTTGAACATCGTTTGTCATTTTAACCTGCAAAGGCAGGCACTCATCTTGACTACTGTCGTAACTCAACTTCACCTTATGCCATCGGCACCTCGTAACTCAACTTCGCCTTATGCCATCGCTACGTCGTCTTTCTCGTCATCCGAATCCGCAAACATATCGACCGCTTTTGGCCTCTGTCGCCTTGCTCTTGCAGCGCTGCTCAAGCTATCTGCAGCCTCTGCAGTGCCTGTCGTGCCTGTCGTGCCTGTCGTGCCTGTTCCGGATTCTGTAGCAGTAGCATCGACTTCTTCCTTCGTCTGGATCTCAACATCATCACCCACCATTGGTTCATCAACGTCATCTTCCACCATCGGCTCTCCATCCACATCCGAATCAGCCATGGGCACCCCATCAACGTCCTCATCCATCGGCTCTCCATCCACATTGTCGTCTTGCTGAGCGCCGTCCTTCTTCGCGTCGCCCTCCACACTTCTCCATTTGCTCTTCGCCGCCCACTCTCTCTCTTCCCTTGCCCTCTCCTTCTCTTCTTCCGCCTTCTGTTCCTCCGCCGTCAATGGCGGATTGTTGAAGGCATTTGTGAACTCCTCATGTACGTTTTGCGAGAACACGCACCATCCTTCCCACAACGTCAGCACGACGTTGACAGCACGCTTCCACTTCTCCGCACGGAGTCGGCCCCAGTTCAGATCCTTCTCCAGTCGGCCTAATTTCTCGAAGACCTTGTGCGCTCGGAGTGCGGATTCGAATACTTGGCGATAGCGCCAAGCATGGCGGACACCAGCAGTTGAGGACGCGGAGAGGATGTCAGATACAAGGTATATGCCGATGAGTTTCGGAGAAGATGGGTCGTCCTTTGGGTCCTTCTCAAGATCGTCTCCGCCACCTGAATGCTCATCACCTGCCTCGCCTTGTGCTGCAGTCTTGTGGTTTGGATTTGCGGCGGTCCAACAGAATGGCTTTGCGATGTTCCACATTAGCATCTCGACAACCTCGTCCGCTGCATGGGCGTTCTCTATTGCGAATCCCATAACTCTCGCCACATCCCCTCTGCGTAGCCTGGCCGTTGAATCAGGTAGGCGGCCAAGTAGCCATGCAAGTTGAGCTCTCTTCAAGGGACCCAGATAGTTCTTTTCCGACTCCTGCATGTCCGTCGCATCAGGCACCGGGCCACCTCTCTCACGACGCCTTTTACGTTCGTCGTCTGACTCTTCTTCTTCTGAAGAATCGTAGTCGGAATCTGAGACGAGCTCGTCTAACCTCGTCGCGAACTCAAACTGCAGCCCATCCTTCTTCGACGGTGGCTGCCATGCCGGGCCAGTATCGAATATCATCACTTTGTCTTGTACGCGCTTCGTTTTATCAGGCTCCCACTCGGTCAAGATTTTCCATAGCTGCCAGCGGTACCACACACCCCCAGTGCTGCGTGCATCCCATATCCAAGACCACTTCTCTTCCTGCTGGACCTCGGGACGACTCATGAGTAACGCCTCAAACTCCGCGCCATGCTTGATAACCCGTTCGACGGTCATGTGGATCATTCGGATTTCCTTGATGTCTGAAGGTGCCTTGACGTGCACTACCGCCTCATAGAGATCTCTGTTGGGTTGGCCAGATCCGCCATATGATGCAGGAGGGGCAAAGCTGTTGCGAGGTCCACCCGGTGGGGGGACACGACCCATTCCACCAGCAGGACCTTTGTAGACCAGCTTGGCACCGAAAGGAAGAGATCGTGAGGCAGTCGAGAGATTAGTCAGGCCTGTTGTGCTATCGAGAGCCGCAGAAGACAGGTGTCGAGATATGCCTAGATAGTAGCCAAAACCTAAATAACGGTTCTGCAGTGCGCTCACTATCTTGTCGATCTCGCTGCCCGGCGTGTCCTTCGTGAGTGTTACGATGGCTGTCTGTGATTTCCTTTCTGTCGACGCGGGACCTGATGGAGGCAGGATTCGAACTCCTTCGACCGGCACTCTGTTCGATATCAAGGCCTTGATCTCCGCTTGTGTCATTTGGGGTGGCAGTTGTGTGAGCTGCACTGTCGGCTTTGCACGTTCTGAAGCCTGTAAGTCTGCAGCACTCTTCTCTTCATCATCTGATGCGCGAAAAGGAGCTTGACCATCATCATCATCATCATCGAACCCCAAGATCGCAGCTTTACCCTTATTACTTTCTTGTTGGAAACCATCGTAACGCCGTTTGTTTGACAGACTCGGCAGCGGTCCTAAAGTTCCTGGCCCACTATTCGCACTCTTTGGACCAGTCGACACGAAGTGCCTCTTAGGTCCTCCTCCACTACCTGCAAAGGCGCCTCTTGTTCCACGACTTGATGGTGGCGCATTGTTTCCCTTCCCAGGTCCAGAGCCAGGCTTTGACAGCGAGTCGTCATCATCTACTTCGAAGGCTGCGACGAAACTCTTGAGGGCGGCGGCGGTCTCAGCTTCTTCGCGCAAACGTTTCGCGTTCGCTTCCTCTTTTTGACGTTCGAAGAGAGACTTTTTAACGGGAGCGGCAAGTTTGTCCGAAAGATCGGGGAATGCTTTGGTTGGGTCCGACATTTTGTCGAGCGAAAGGGCCTCTCGAAGCTCTTAGCATGTTGCGTTAAGTGAATGTGGTGCAGTACTTACAAACCCTGAGATCGAGGCTGGTGAGGTGCGCGCCTTGATTTATAAATCTGGACACGCGCCCACAGTTCCGCAATCAGACTTGTTAACAATTCAATTCAGTTTTCTGAAAGGTGTTCTGGTGATGTGAAGCTCGAACTGCGAGGTGTGTGATGTAGTTCGCTAGTCTGTTTATAGCAATATATTTCGGCGCGTCGCGCCAAGCCTGTGCTATGCCGCAGTTTTTCCGCGATCTGCACTAGGATTCCAGACTAGCTCGATCGTACTTTGCAACCAATCATGTGCCGTGGCGCCACTTTCGCGAATGTGCTTCTCCACGATTGCGACTAAGCTATAGCAGTTTGCATTTCCCAAGCCTTTCAAGAAACTGCCAAGAAACATGCTACAAAGATTACATTGCAGGTGATTCCGGATATAACGCGGAATATTCACTTCTCTTCGACTTAAATTGCGTTCCTAAGCGCAATCGCAATGCTTCAGTAGATACCGAACGGACCCACTCGGAGATACTTATAAATCCTTTGGATGAATTGACGTAGAACTGTATGCTGAGATCGATCTCTTGATCGATCAATACTATGCTCTTATGTATGATATGTTTCTACTCCGTAATGACGCCCCATCGGCAAATGCCGCTTGAGCTCGGGACAGGATACCCAGCTTCTCCGAGCTTCGTCCTTCTTACGAAACTTCCCAAATGTCAAGAGAATGTAAATAGACATCAATTGGACGTGGAGCTCCCTGGAGATACTGTCGTACTGAGTCAAGCTTGAACAATGTCCCTTCTTCGCTTCTCCAAACCAGTCCTAGCACCAAGTATTCCCCGCATTGTCCGCCCGTCGATAGCTTCACGAGCCCGATTCTACTCGACAGACCTCCCTTCATACGAGCTTCTGAAGACGAGCTTCCCTAAGAATGGCGTTGGTCTAAGTACTTCATAACTCCGCCGTCTCGTGATCTCGCACCAGCTGACTATGCAATGCAGTCACTCTTAACCGTCCCAAGGCTCTCAATGCTCTCTCTTCTCCTCTCTTCCTCGAACTTAACGATGCCCTCAAAAGACTTGATGCCGACAAATCTATTGGCGCCATTGTCCTTACTGGAAGCGAACGCGCCTTCGCTGCTGGCGCCGACATCAAGGAAATGAAGGACATCACCTTCAGCGAGGCGTATGGCGGTGACTTTATCGAGATGTGGAGCAATATGGCGTTTCAGATCAAAAAGCCTGTAATTAGCGCTGTAAACGGGTATGCGCTGGGCGGAGGCTGCGAGCTCGCCATGATGGCGGATATAATGTATTGCAGCAAGGGCGCAACATTTGGCCAGCCAGAGATCAAGCTGGGCGTCATCCCAGGCGCGGGTGGAAGCCAGAGACTCACGAAGGCGATTGGGAAGAGCAAGGCCATGGAACTGATTCTGACTGGGGACAACTTCAGTGGAACCCAGGCTGAGCAATGGGGCCTGGCAGCCAAAGTGTTTGAGACACCGGAAGAGTGCGTAAATGGGGCGTTGACATTGGCGGAGAAGATTGCGTCCTACAGCAGGATAGCTGTTAAGGCGGGCAAGGAGGTAGTCAACAAGAGCCAAGAGTTGGGAGTACGAGAAGGTGTTGAGTTTGAGAGAAGAGTATTCCATGGGCTGTTCGGCTCGAAGGATCAGAAGATTGGCATGACGGCCTTTGCGGAGAAGAAAAAGCCTGAGTGGTCACACGAATAGATGTGTTTGTGTAAAATATACATGTACAAAAGATCATATTCGCGAAAAAGTTAATTACCATCCCGATTTAAGCAATGGGTGTGAACTTGACTGAGGGTACCTACGGGAAATATATTGCAAAAAAAGGCATCCCATTGACTGAGCAAGCATATTTCGGCTCATATGTATCCCTTTCTATCCGTTCATACCCATAATGCCGGCCCACATGAGGCTTCCCAGCTCCACGTGATGTCATTGGGCCGCATGGTGTTGCAGCAGCGCGTCTCCCCGTCGAATCTTCATCTTCTCCCGACACGCCGACATGTTCCACAACAGAAAGCCAGTCAACTGACTGAACTGAAAATCTCACTTGTCTGTTTCTGCACATAGCTCGTAAGTGTCTTTGACTCCATGTTCGCTTGTTTAGATCTTGAAGGCTGCTCCTGATTTTCGTTCCGTCCTTATCACGTCCAGCAGCTGCGAATTAGGACGAGAAATGCAACGACGGCTCATGCCTCCGAAGAAGAACCTTCTGCTTTGTTTTGATGCCTTTGGAACTCTGTTTACCCCGCAGCCGTCGGTTCCAGAGCAATATTCAGATGTGGCTCGCCGACATGGCTTGACCGGTTTCAGCGTCGAAGAATTAAATTCTACTTTTCGCAAAGGTCGGTGTTTATCCCAATGGTTCCCTACAACTTCTGGTGCGCACTGGAACGTTACATACGCGTTTGCAGACGAGGTGGTCGAGTAATTAGCATATGCTAACTCCACAATCACAGCCTTTAAGGATGAGGCGAAACAACACCCTAATTATGGCAAGTCTGTTGGCATGAAACCGCCGCAATGGTGGGCGAACGTATGTTCATAATATCCAAATACCCTATTCAACTACACTTATCCATGATAGATAATATCCAAAACGTTTCAACCGTTCCTGAAGCCACAACAAACACTGCCCTCGCAACTAATTCCTGACCTGATTCACCGCTTCTCTTCAAAAGATGGCTATCGGATTTTCGAAGATGTCCTGCCCTTCTTTACAATGCTTCGGACCAATAAAGAGCACCTAAGGAGCCTGGATCAGCATTTTCCACCACCAAGCATCGATCCCGAATTATCGGCTCAGTGGCCATGGCAAAAAACTGTCGTAGGCATCATCACAAATTCTGATGATAGGATCCCTGACATCCTTTCGTCCTTTGGATTGAACATCGGCCATAGACGTGTAGGCGCGAGACAAGGCGAGATTGCCAAAGCAGACATCGCCGAGGATGTGAGCTTCGTAGTTATAAGCTACGATGCCGGATTCGAGAAGCCGGATCCACGAATCTTTGGCGCCGCAGTGGGGATGCTTGAAGAGTGTCTTGCGGCAGAAGCTGCCAGAGACGGAAGTGTGGCCAGTAGCGATGGATTTGAGAAACTGTACGTGGGTGACGAGGTGCTGAAAGACGCGGTTGGTGCGTCGAAAGCTGGTTGGGATGCCATTTTGCTTGACCGCGAGGGAAAATTCCATAATGATTTCGAGAAAGAGAAGGAAGCGATCATAACGGTACGGGAAGATCTCACGGACGGGGAGACAGTGGATCTGAAAGTCATTCAAGACCTGAGGGACTTGAGATTCTGGATCGCAGAGGAGAGATCGCCGTCACCCGTACCATCCTAACTAGTACGGCCTCAGGTTACTTTCCGGCGAAGATCGAGGATATCGTCGAGCTTGAGTGTGCTCTTGCCGCCCCATCCAGCAACTCCATCTGCAACGGATGGGCGCACCGCCATGTACCAACTCCATGATCGTTTATCAAGGTCAGTGGGCGACAGTACGGCTGACCATGATTTGTATAATAAGTCGAGAGATTTGAGCAAGTGCCCAAGATTGTTTTCTCGATCCGTTGCTCTGGCGGATGCCGACTGTTTCTTCGGAGTGGCATTTGTGTTGCCAGGATCTGGGGCTGTATCGAAAGCCTTCATGATATAAGCGCGTGCAGACTGCGCTGTGTATATCGGTAAAGCGCCGTTGTTGCTATGCACATGAGCGGTAGCAATAGAACTCGAGTTCTTCTTTAGTGCCTCAAGATCAAGTCCCCAGAGAGCAGGCTCGTCCTCACGCTCGACCTCCTTGGCTCGATTGTCATACTTGGGAGATTCATCTTCCTTTGCTTTCTTCCACTCATAACCCCATCTTTTCATGACTCTGATCTCTCTTCCCATGACGGTAACAACAGGCTGCCCCTCTCCAAATCCTTCTTCCTCCGCGCTCCTGCCACTCTCTAACCCCAAGCTGACAGCCTTACTGCGGCTGTTGATGCTCACCACCGCTTGCGCAAGACTCAGTTTACTTGATAAGGGTTGGTCCGGCATTGTATAATTCAGCAGCGTAACCGCGAATGCTAAGACTAGCGGGGCGCGATTGGTAAAGAGCACGACCTTAGCTAGAGCGTCTTCATCCAAGTTGGACGATGGAAGTGTCAACGAGGCTTCGATGTCCGCTGAACTAGCATCATTTTCATCCATTGCCACCTTCCGGGCCTTCTTTGGAGGCGATGCAGCATTGACATCGGATGAACCACGCTTCTTCGAGACCCGCTTCGCCGCGTTCAAGACTTGTTTAGCGAGCTTCTCGTCCCTGAAGATAGTCTGCATCTTCTCCAAATTGGTCTTCGCTAGCGCGTCCACACTATATAGATGGTCAGCTGTATCGCATGCGAATTGACGCGCGAGTCGGCATTACTCCGCAAGTTCTTCCTTCTGTAGCTCTTTCACCTTCGCCATCGCAGTTGCGAGCGGGACTTTGGCATCTTGCGACAGAAAGCGCAGAAGGGCCTGTATCTTGGCCGCCATAATTCTGAAACGATTGATCAAGGAAATTTTCCTCGAACAGCACGCGAGAGAATGCCTAGGGGACACAGACGCGGGGCGATTGAGTACGATATCTCGAAAGAGGCGCGACAACACGTGATTAGGGCAATGTGACAGTAGTTCCGAATGAGGAATAGCGCACAATTCAAATTACAGCCTAGGGAAAGCCCTCGCTAACATCTCGCTAGGTTGTCGCAGGATAAAAGCACGTTACGCATCCTGACTCCTGTGCTCAGCAAAACAGAGACACGGTATTTCTTTGACGCCGCCAAATGCTGCTGGTGTCCAACATCAATGACCGCAGTTCCACCGATTGTTGCGGCCCCTGAGAGGCGGGGCAGTGTTATTGGTGGAGGCGGCGCAGCAGGCTCAGGCAACCACCGCTGAGCATTTTCGAGTCATTATGTTGGTGCCTTTACATGAGGTATAAGTATTTTGCTTCAGTTCAAGTGCTCCCTTAGAAGTCATCCAATCTGTCTCATTTTCGAATAATCAGAATTCCAAGATCAAAACTTCTTTCCCTTACCAAACGCGGAAATGGATATTCCCAAGCAAGAGATCCTGGTGAAGGATCTGCCCACCAAATCCGTCACACTCTACCCATCCAGAGCTCATATTGTTCGCGAAATCCGTGACGTGGAGCTGAAACCTGGCCCTAATGAGATCGAAATTTACGGCGTCACTCCCACTGCCGACGAACAGTCAGTCCAGATTGATGGCCGAGGATCCGCGACAATCACCGACATTACTGTCGAACTTGTGCCGAACCGCGAGATCTTCCAGGATGTGTACCCAGATGCCGATGAGCCCGAATCCGAGGAAGAGGAGCCGTGGGAAGAGGAAGACTCAGAAGAAGTGAAGGCTCTGAACGACGAGCTAGAGAGACTGCAGAGAGAGGTCAAAGAGGCAACAGAAATCCAAAATGCTGCAGCTCGACGTCTGGAAACGCTGGATTCTTACAGCCAGACAATGAAAGCCGACAAGAACACTGCTGAAGATGTCAGTAAAACTTTGGCGATGTATGAGACGGAGCGGGCGAGGATTTTCAAGTCTCATCAGGATGCTGCTGAGAAACTGCGAGTTTCTAACTCTCAAATTTCAAAGAAAGAGAAGGAACGACTCAAGGCGAAGATCCCTCAACTCAAGCGATTCGAACAAGAAATGAAAGCGCGGGCAAAACGTGCCGAGAAGAAGCAGCGCCAAAAGGAAGAGCGTAGGAAAGAGGTCGAGCGAATCAAAGAGGAGCGTCTCAAGTTCTGGCCGAAGAAAGTCTATCGGATCCTCGTTAGCTTGGAGACAGCCTCTTCCATTGATACTCCAGCGTCCTCACGACGCGGTTCAACGGACTCAGTTACTCTCTCCCGTGGACACATGCCGGATATAAAAGACCCTGATGCTCCATCATCGAGTGGAAGTGACGGAACAATTGTATCCCCTTCGCTGTCATACGTCACCCGTGACGCTTCATGGTCACCGAGATATGATCTCAACATCTCATCCGTCCAGAAATCTGCAACCATTGCGTATAGAGCAGAATTCGTCAACGGCACCTCAGAGACTTGGAAAGAGGCTCAGCTCATCCTCTCGACATCGCAGACATCGTACCAAGGCCTGGAGGACAAAGTACCTTTCATGCACGCATGGCACGTGAGATTGGGAAGGTCTCAGGACGGTGGCCTGCTCAGCCCGGAGGAACTCAACAAGCCCCGAGTTGGAAATGCTGTTGCGCCTTTGACTAAACGCAATGAGCTCTTCGGATCGGCACAGAATGTTTTCACATATGGATCCCAAGCGCAGCAACAAAACAGACTCCAGTGGGCGCAACAGCAGGAGGTGCAAGCAATGCAGGCACAGTCTCGCCACAGGGAGACATGGAAAGCCGTCATGGAGAGGGGAGAGAAAATGGACTCTATAGCGCCACATGCTTCAATTGAATCGGCCGCTCTGTTCGCCAGGGGAGGTGGGACTTTCGGTGCTGTTGCCAACGCAAGTAGCGCATTTGGCTCCTCAGTATTTGGTGCTGCGAAGAAGTCAAAACGCCTGGCCTCCGTAGAACAGCAAGAATCAGAAGAGGATATAGGCGAAGCTATGGCGTTTGGGCTTTTCGACGATGGGCCATCAGGCGCTCCCCGTGGACCTCCAACCGTTGGATTCCAGGAAGCGGAGTGGGACGATAACGGCCTTACGTCGACATATGAAGTTCCTGGTATGCGAACCCTTGCGCCATCTTCTCTTACACGCCGACACAAGATTGCAACGTTGGTCGCATTAAACATCCATCTCAGCTATGTGGCTGTGCCGAAGCTTCGCCCCTCCGCTTTCCTTCGCGCCAAGATCCGCAATCCCTCCAGCTCCGTTACGCTCCTCAAGGGCACAGCGGGAGTCACCCTTGACGGCTCGTTCCTGGGCAACATGATCTTAGGTCGTGTCTCGCCAGGACAGATCTTTGATCTTCCACTCGGCGTCGACCCGGCTGTGCATGTCAACTACCCTAAGCCCTCTGTGCACCGCAGCACCCGCGGCCTGATCAGCAAGGAGAGCGCGCAGGTCTTTTCGCGTTCGGTCTGGCTTACTAATACGAAGACCGTACCCGTAGAATTGATGGTTCTGGACCAAGTTCCCATATCGGAAGACGATAGACTGAAGGTTGATATCCTGCAACCTAAAGGACTGTCTAGCGAGGGCGACGTCGTGCGAGCAGGGAGCGCAGCGAAGGAAGGCGCGAGCGGTGCGACGGCGTCAGGACAGGGAAATGCCTGGGGCAAAGCGACTGCGACGCTTAAGAAGGACAACCAGGTGGCTTGGACAGTGACGCTGGAGAAGAAGCAGGCTTGCTTGTTGAAGCTAGAATACGAGGCGAGGATGCCGGCGACAGAGAGGATCACAGCCGCTTGAGCATCGATATGGACACAGCGATTGGATATTTCAGTAGGTCAATGAATAAAGATGATCTCAAGGCTTCGCCCTTTCTTGTTTCGATTACTCGGATGCAGATATTATACAGTTTGGCCCTTAGATAGTCTCAAACACTAAGAAAGCATTTCCACAAAGGATCGAGCTTAAGTCGATACCTTCTTTTGCTGTGCGCCCGCACGGATCCCGACCATTTGGCCCTTCTCCGCTCTCTCCAGTGTCATCGCTGTAATGACCGCAGCTCCTATTCCAGACCCATCCTCTGCACTCGTGAGCACAATCGGGTCATCTTCCCTATCCTCCTTCCAATCCAAAATTTCGCCCAATGCTTGCCCCCATCGTCGCCTGAATTTCGGATGCTTGTTCGCCACACTCCCATCAGCTGCCACATGACCTTTCTGTATGCCTGATTTACGGCAAATAGCCGCGACACCGCATGCACAGAGACGCGCTCCGCGCACAGCAACCGTGATCGCGATATGTTTCATCGCACGAAGATCACTATGTGAAGGGGTGATGTTGAACTCCCTCCGGAATCTGTTTTTGGTATCCCCCATGTCTGCCGAGTCATCATTTTCGACGAACGAGAGAACTCCGGTGTCGATGCTGTAAGAGGACTGAAGGTAGGATAGATTCGTTTGATCCGGGAATATAAGCCCCTTAGAATGCAGTTCCAGCAGAATGAGCCGGAAGATCTCCCCGAGATACAACCCTGCACTCATCTTCTCAAACGTTTGCTCCCCTGGCCTTGGTGACTGCTCGTCGACTGTCTCATCGTATGGGGTCCGAGGGAGGATAGAGTGGCTGTTGTCGAATGCGCCATATTCGCAGTTGATAGCCATGCGGGTATCAGATGGTAGGTCTTTGGCTTGGTCGTGGGACTTGAGCTTGGGGATAGAGCTGCATTGCTCCATGTATGCGGCATTGCAACCCGTGCCAAATATGGCGCCAACGATGGTATCAGGATCGTTGTATGCAGAGGCGATGAGTGCTCCAGTCGTGTCATTGATGAGCGCTATCAAGCGAATGGGAAGTTTCTGGCACATCTGTTAGTCCATATTGTAATAATCTTCTCGATATCATACCCTTTTCGCAATCGCTTCTTGCACCTGCTCCGCGACGTCTTGACCCTCCACGCCGTCAATGTCAAAGCCTTTAGTCCATGTCTGCAACACACCGTGATCGATGTAGTCCTGAATGGCAGGATATGAAAAAGTGAAACCCAACGGCAGAGGCTCGTTCTCGCTGCCATTTAGTCCTTGCTCTTTCGTGAACTTCTCTAGAGATTCTGCCACGAAGTTCCATAGCTGGTCGGCGCTTCCAGTTTTCAGGTCGTCCGGTATCTTATATTGCGATTGCATAACTTTAGTCTCGCCCTTCCGCTCGGCAAGTTCGATCCAGCAGACGCGTATGTTCGTACCACCGAGGTCTAGCGCTAGGAATGCGCCCCTTTCATGACCTGTGGGAAAGCCGAGGACCCATGTGAGGTACATTGCCTAAACGACGATTAGTTGGGAATGAACTCAAGCTGCGAGGGCCACCAACTATGTTACGGCCATTCTCTTGTAAGCCTGGTACACATTAAATTAATCATATGCTCTAAATATTCTGTGAGGGAGCATACCTTCGTCTAGCTCTTCTTGAAATCGCTTGCTGATAGCCTTTAAAGTCTCCCCGCTCACCCAGAATAGCTCATCAAGCCTCTCGATCTCCGTTCTGAGATCTCTTGATAGGCTGTCCAAGTTATCTGTATTTGAGTCAGTCAAAATAGCTTTGTGGTGAAGCCTGTGCATCGTCATACCCATTTTCCCCTCCACACGCTCAAGTTCCCGTCGAGCACTTGGCTTTGAACCCATGCTCTTTTAGAATGAAGACAATGAGATGCAAATGCAGTTTTGAATAGAAGTAGAAGCTGCCCATGAAGAAACCCAGTTGAAAACTTGAACGGGAAAATCATTTGTAAAATGATGTACCAAATCTTTCCCATGTCGGATGAGGTTAAATGACATCATCCGAAGCTACGAGGGGCGCATGCTCGCGGCACTTTTCATTGCTCCAGATTATTCGAAGATCATCTCAATGTTCGGAGACAAGGATCACATCTATGACAAACAAGCAGTATATAGTACTCAAGAGCGCCGCGTGGTGAAGGTTTGCAAAGCAGATTCGGATGAAGGATTTGATTGCAGATGATGGCTGACCAATCACAGGCCTCAGCGACGTCCTTTACCTTCTCAGCGCCCATTTCGGAGCCAAGTGGGTGACAAAATAGTTGAGTCATGACTACAATATATAGAACTACGAGAATGTATATCCTCGATAGTTAATATAAGTTATACACGTTGAAGCTGCGTATATTAGATAAGCGAACTCTAGTATATATTTTATCGACCTTTCAGAGATGCTCTCGCTAGTGTTGAAGAGGAAACCTCGCTTTTGCCAAATACGTTTAAACTTTACAGGACTCAGCTATTTTGTCACCCCCGTGGGAGCCAACAGGGAGTACTAATATACAGTAAAGATGGATATCGTCCGTATTCTACTCCAATATGATCTCGCTCCAGTGCTTTCCTGGAGTCAATGCGTTGTCGAACGCCCTCCGAAATACTTTACCTAGTGCGACACGCCGAGCAATACCTCCACGACCCGATTGCACCAACAGTACATAAAATAGATCCCACTCGCTCTGGTCCTGCTCTCTGGGAACATAGTATGTCCACACAGCGCTCTCGTCTGCGGTGAAGTTTTTCGCATGAGATATCGCTAGGAATTGGTGCTCCGCCGACGTTCCAACGTTGTGCCTCGCCCACTCCTTATCCAGAACAATCGTGCCGCACCAGTCACCGCCATTGTCAGATATATCGTAGCGCTCGAGACCGCTCGGCAGACGCTCTTTTGCGCTCTCTCCGCTGTAAGGTTCGTGATCTGCTGTGGACAGGCCTGACTCTTCCTCGAGGGGACTGACGCGCAAATACGCGGACCATGTCCAGAACTGCAGATACCGCTGATCAGGGAACTCCACAGTCGCTTCTTTGCGTTCGTGGGTGACGCTGACGCCGAATGGGTGCTCGGGCACAGTACGATAAAACGTGTCGCGGCTCTTGGTCATGATCTCGTCATCGAGAATGCGGCCATAGCCGTCATGCCGGCCAAGCTCATAGTGTGCTGAGTATCCATCCCACCTGGAGTTCGCTTCTCGTTGCGCGCGTCTTGGGCCCTGGTCTGGAATAATGGCAACCCGATCATCATAATAACCGCGACGACTCGAGTCCCGTCTACGGAGGGCGAGCTCCTCGTCCGGTGCTGATTGAGACAATGATAAGCTCGTGTACGAATAAGAATCTGAGGAAGGAGATGAATTGAAGAGTGTCGGAAGAAGGCTGCTGAGCCTGTGGATATGAGATACTGCACTCACATCTTTCAAGTCTAGTCCTTCGTCTGTGATCATAATCGTCGTAATCATACTCTACCTCCACTTCTTTCCTCCCCCTTCTGTTTTCCCTCCCTCTTTCTTCTATGATCACATCCCCTTTCTCCCTATATTCATCTCTTGCATAGTCGTAGTCGTCTTTCGTGTTCCAAATGTGGCGCAGATCACCATGCCCATCGCGGATATACCAGTGGATCCAAGTGTGGTTCGTAAGCCATTCGTTTACATTTTGTAGACATCCTTCGATCATGTCGGCCTTATACTCAATTGCGGCATCTGCCCACGGACTCGCAATCCAGCCACACCATGACCAGCTCGGAAACTCATCTTGACCCCATTGGTCCTTCTCTTCCGTGTCTTTCGGTAAGCGACGGAGCATTGGCCCGTTCATGACCCAAAGCAGGGCCAAGTCGAAATGAGAGCTCGGTAGGCCAAATATGAGCGGTGCCTCCATTGTTTCAGCAAGGAGATTGGAGATACCGCCGAAGGCGGCCAGAATATCATTCGCCCGCGTCAATCGCCTCCTCGTATACAATTGTGTGCAGTGCATGTAGACCCAGAACGGTCTCTTCCCAGGCCTTAGATCCCTCAATAACTGCAGCGGCGCCTGCACCAAACCTAGGCTCCACCCCGCGCCTTTCGGTTCCGCAACGATGTCCTCAGACATGGCAGTCGACCGACACTGAAAGTATACTCTTCCTTGCGTGAAGATCAAGCATCGCTTGCTCAACAGCCTCTCACAGAATGTCCAAGCTCTTGTGTTCCATGTGCTCTTCTGTATTCCAGTCTCAGCGAGCTTGCTGACCATGAGCGTCAGTCCTGGTAGAACTTCATCAATGAGCTGTTCTGTTGTGCTACTCGAGTTGTGCATCGCCACTAAGCCTGCATCTGCGCTGCTACCATCCGCCGCACAAATTGTCAGATGTGCGTTCCCGTAAATCATGTCCATTGAAGCTGCGTTGAGCTTCCAGCTCCTGACACTATCTTGAACAATACAAAGGCTATCAACCTAGTGAAGTATAAGAGAGGCATTTAAATATAGTGTGGGTATGCGTTGCAGGACTTACCCAGAGGTATCTTATCCCCAGTCGCCTCACAACATCAATCGCATCCGTAATCGCTTTAGGCAGATCCTTTTCATTAGCCTCCAAGCCCCCGTGAGCACGATGGAGTAGCACATTTTGAAGTAGCGTCCTGAACCGCTTCTCTTTTCCCCACACATAGCTCAGTGCGACATACTTCTCCCCTCTTGGCAGTGGCACGAGACACATATCTCTCACATCGATGACCCCGAAGTAGCTCTTTTCAATCAGGTCGTAGAACCTGTGGTCGTACCCTATACAACACCGCTCGCCATGCTGCTCATTGCACGCCTCGAGCCAGCTATTGATTAGCGCCTGGTTTTTCCCCAGCGCCTCGAGTGGACGGCCCAGGAATAAACTCTCCCGGCCCCAGCTCCTCGGAGCATCCGAGTTTGGGCGAGTATATCGGGTAGGCGTGACGAACACCAGGTATGATTCGGTTAGCATGTCACCCGGTGACCAGCGCAGATGGATCCGCCGCGTCAAGTTTCTGTGATCCATGATACGGCCACATTGATCGAGAGTGACCTCGCGGCCGTCAACTTCCCAGTTTGCGTGGCAAATAGCCGGCAGATCGCTCTCAATTGGACCCTGGATCAGCCGCTTCATTCCATCTGGGTGCTCAATAGTACGTCTCAGATCCAATGTAGACTGATAAATGAGCCCACAGATAGGACAGCCCCTCCTGCGTGACTTGATGTCGCCAAGAGTACCGAGCCTGTACATTTTGGAACTGGTCTTTAACGAAGTCCTGCCACTGCCACTACTTCTGCCACCGCTGCTGGTAACACTCTTGCCATGCTTCAGAGGATCCCCGTTGACATGGAATTTATCGACGCCCACGTCGAGCTGTGCACAAAAAGTACATATTCGCTTGCTGTTCGGTTCCCTTGGTGGCTGGACGAGTTATCAGATTTTAAACCCCGTATTTGTCTGGAAATCGAGTCAAAAGGGTTCAAGAATTCTTACATCTCCATTCGCAACATTATCAAAATCTCGAGGTAGCACATGGTTCGGCAGGTCCTTTGTTCCGTCCATATTCCCAGCTGAACGGCTGTCGAGAGCGTCTTTCCGCAAAGTCACTGCTTCAGCATTGAAGCCGGGAATCAATTCAACCAGGTAACTCAACAATTGTAGAGAAAAAGAGCGGCAAGAACACTGAAATGAAGGCTACGAAAGCGATGTCCATGTCACAGGAAATTGCGAAGAAGAAGAAGTTCAGCTCTGTGGCTGGGGATGCACACCTCCTCCCACATCTTGGCTTGCAGCTGAATACTCGGACAAGGATTAGGCCGCAGGATTCAGGACGCGACATGGTTCGCGGAAGAGACGAAAGTCCATTAGTTTAGATTGATCAAGATGCACCCATACGAGTCGAACGGAGACAACAGTTTCCGGGAGTAGCTTAGAGAGCGACGACGGCGAGAGAGGTACCCGAAGTTCAACCAACTTAGGATAGGCGCCTACCAGCTGGCTTTTGAGCACAAGCCACCCGGATACTAGGCGGGCTTTGCACTAATATGATGAACCCACAAAGACGTTAGGTTCTGTGTATCTATACGATATATATGAACAATGGATTATACAGGATTGAAATTTATCATTAACCTTTTGCCCGTCCATCGAGGACTATTGCAGCTCGTCTAAGATACTACATATACAAACGCGGTGTCCCGCAAGCATCCCAAACTCCTCAATGCGTCCTGACGATATCAATGTCCGACGTCTATTGCAAAACTCTCCGATAGCCATATCATAGCAACGTCTCCAATTTCAACGCAACCATCTTTTAAAACTGTGCAACCGCAATAGCAACAGCCTGCTCATCGGTATGGCTAATGCTCACACTAATGCCCTTCACACCAGCCTTCTTCGCCGCAGCTTCAGCATCACCGTGCAACTGTTGAGTCATTAGTCTTCATTCTTGTCAAGTCTTTCCGAGGTTATGACATACCTTAACAGTCGGCTCACCACTTTCACCCTTGACAACCTCAATGTCCTTTAGCGCCGCACCAGCGCCCTTGCCGCTCACACCCAAACTCTTGAACACCGCCTCCTTCGCCGCCCAGCGCCCGGCAAAGCTCGCCCTCGCGTTTGGCGCAGCGCGGCAGTATGCTTGCTCCGCTTCGGTGAAGTTACGCTCCACAAACGTGGCATTCTCGACATTAATAGCGCGTACATCCTCAACGTCCACGCCGACCTTGCTGTTCGGGCCACTGGCCTGCGCAGCCGCGAGCGTCTCGACCATCTTTTGCGTCTCCGCCTTCTTAAGATCGGGCACTTGCTCCGTCTTTGGCTTGCCGGCCGGGTTTGGTCCGTCGGCCTTGGGCGGCGCAGAGTAGGCATAGACGTTTGTCTTCGAGTCGTGCGAGACACGGGCCTGCGGGTCGAGGAAGACGTTTGTCATTTGTGCCTCCTCGTACGGCGACTTGTCCTTGGCGCGGAACAGGGTGTTGTTGATCAGGCCGTCGTGGAAGTAGCGGTAGGCCTTCTTCTGACGCGCCTCGACCTTTAGCTTGTAGCGGGCGTACTCCGCATGGTCAAGAACAGCGAAGAGGTACCTAGGGTGGATACCGATAGCCTGTGCACCCTTCTGACCGAAGCCGAAAGAGGTGACGCTGAATGCCTTGACACCGTCGGTCTGGATGCTGCGTGATGGGTAGACAATGTGGTCGTATTGCTCCATAACCTTGTCGACGTTGTCGGCGTTTCGGTTCCCTGGCACGAGGCCAGAGTTCAGCACCTGCAAGCAGCCGTTGAACATCCAGGCACCAGCTGCACCCTTGGGGTGACCGGTGAGATACTTCTGGAAGATACCCAAGAGCGCATTGCCCTTCTTACGACCAAGGTGACGCATCTGCTGGCAGATGACTTCGCTTTCATTCTTGTCGTTCGCAACAGTGGAAGTACCATGGAAAGAGGCAACATCAAGGTCGTCAATGGTGAGACCCCAGGTAGCAAGAGCGCCGCGAAGAGGTGCGATACTCGGGTCCTGCTTCCAGAAGGCATTGCCAAGAGCATTAAGGGCAGTCTTCTCCTGGCGGGTAGCTTCACGGGCGATATGCTCTGCGCGAGAGGCCATATACTCCTTCTCGTCGAAGGGCTCGCCAGTGCCTGCGGTAGCAGACTTCATGGCAGCAACCTCCTCCTGAAGGTACAGCAATTCGCCCTCCTGCCATTGCTTAATTTGCTTGCGGCGCAGGTCCATTTGGCGCTTGCGGTACTTAATGTCCAGCAATGGCGAGGGGAACTTGCTAGGTACTTCCCTGGCGGTAGTCAAGACACCCTTGCCCGGGGCAGGAACAGAGCGACCGATCTTGTCTGTTGCGGTGGCGGTCAAACCGATGATGCCGTAGATTGGAACGCCCATGTCGAGGGCAAGGCGGGCGTCCATGATGACTTGGAGACCACAGCCTTGGGACTCCATGAAGCCGTTACGGGTGGTCGTAGTTGGGCGAGACATCTCCTTTGGTGTGCGGCCGTGAGCGAACTCATCCTCCGCGTTGCTGGTAGCCTTCATGTTGGCGAATTCGTACGAGCCTTCTTCTTGGAAGTCGTCAAAGCCACCAACGAAGCACACGCGAGCCTTGCCTTCGACAATAGTGTCGTAACCGATATCAATGGACTCGACAGCCGTAGCGCAAGCACCGACTGGAGTCTTGATAGGACCGGTAGATGAGAGCAACAGCATGTTGACCCAGGCGGACATGGTGTTGATAAAAGACTCCTGCAAGATATCCTTCTGCAGCGGCCTGTCAAGGAAGCGATCCTTGTACATGCCTCGTAGAGCAGTCGTGCCACCGATACCAGAGCCGATACAGTTACCGACCTCAGAGATATGGACGTACTTGTAGAACTCATATGGGTCAGTGATACCGCTGCTCAGCAGGGCCTCGGCGGTCGAAACAAGCACGAAGAGAGTAACGGGGTCGACCTGGCTGATGATGTCGTCTGGCACACCATACTTCTTTGCGTCCCAGCCAGTAGGGATCTGGCCAGCAACAAGGCGATCGAAGCGCAGAGCCTTGGGGATGAGCAGGGTAGCGCCCTTCCTCAGGCGCACAGTGTATTCGCCCGACTCTTGGATCTCGAAGATCTCCACCTTGTCGCCATGCTGGCGCAGGAACTCCTCCGCGGTCTCCTTGCTTGCCTCAAAGGGATCGAGATCCTCTTCAATCTGGACCTCCTGCAGGAGCTGCTTCTTGTTCGGGTCGTAACCGTTGAACAGTTCAGGCTCGATGAGACGGATACCGCTGTGCTCCAAAATGTACTTCTCGTACTTCTGCTTGACGTCCTTGTCGTCGACAGGCTCACCGCTCTTAGCATCCACCCAGCCAGAGTAGCTCTTGCCCTTGAATGGTCCGTTGTGGTTCTTGATGAGACCCATCATCCAAGCCATTTCAATGCAACCTTCAAGTGAGAACTCGCCGTACGCTTCCATCTCCCATCGCGTGCGCGAATTACCCCATGGACCAACTTCGGCAAAGCCAGTGACAACAACAGTCTTCTCGAGATCGACCATGCCCTTGAGATTGTCGTTGAGCGGCTTGACTTCCGTCTCCCAATCAGGTAGGTCAGGGAAGTTGTACTTGAGGTTGGCCCTTGGCTGGACCTTAACCTTCTGGTACAGCTTCTCAGAGTCGTCGCCATTGACAATCTGGTTCTCAAGGCTCGTCTCCTTGACAACAGCCTTACGAATCTCGGCAGTCTCGGTGAATTCTTTGCGTAGCTGGCTTGTCAGATCCTTCAGGTTCGGCAGGTACTGGAAGCCACCGTTGAGATCAGCCCACACTGGCTCATTCTGGCAGAGGTTAACAATCGGCGGCGCCATGAGGCCAAGAAGGTTGAATGCCATCTCTTGCTGACTGAATGTGCGGACACCATATCGCTCAATGCCCTCGGCGACAATGTTGTTACCAGCCATGAGACCAGTGCCACGAGTCCAACCAATGATAGCACCGCAGATGGTAAGGTAGTTACCCCACGACTCGGAGTGCCACCGGGTGAAGAGTGTCTCCAAAGCGATCTTCGATTCGGGATACAGGCCATCGTTGCCAAAGGTGCCGTGGTTAGGGCTGAGTGGGAGGATGACTTGAGCGGGACGTGTCTCAAAACCATTCTGCAGCTTGTGCGTCTTAACACTGCCAAGAAGGCGGAGGAGGTTGGTCATCATGATACGGTGAGCGAGCTCGGACTTGCTGTCGATGTTGTCAATCTCGCGGCCGTTCTCGGAGATGGCAGCAAACGGAATAACGTAGTCCAGATCCCAGCCCAGTCCCTTCTTGCTGTCGTAGATGTAGGACACAAGTGCGTCCACATCCTGCTTGGAGCCTTGGTTGAACGGAACGACGATGAGCTGCGAGCCACGAGCTCCATAGCGGGCGTACATGGACTGGTAGTATTCGTTGACCTCCCTGGAGAAGCGGCTGGTAGTGACAATGACCTTGGCGCCACCAGAAATCAAGCCCTGGAGAACTTCTGCACCAATTGATCCAGCTCCGGCACCAGTCATGAGAGCATTCTTGCCTTGGAAAGTGAGACCTTCTCTTGCAGCCTTCTCGAGCCCGTCAAGGTAGATGCCAGTGAGCTTCTTACTATACTCCCAGCCATGATCGTCCTTGCGCTTGAGATGCAAGAACGGAATGGTTTCAACCTTGCCCTGTTTAGGCTGGCCGTTGGCACGCTTACCCTTCTTCAGGGTACCATTAGGACCTTTAGCGTGTCCGTTGCCGTTCTCCATTGGCATGATCTGACCCTCATTCATCGACAGTGAGCGAACAACGTTGCTGTACAAGCTCTTGATCTGAAGTTGGGCGTTCTTAGAAAGCTTGTGTTGCTGCTTGATGAGCTTGTAAATGCGCTGGAGGTCGTTCTGCACCTTCGTCCTGTTACCATATTCAGAAAGTTTGCCACCGTCGGCCATCTCGCGCACATAGTGCTCAAGCTTTCGCACACTCTGTCGTGGGGCTTCGGTGTAGTTCATGTTACCACGAGCGTCAATTTCCATCGAAGGTGCAGTGGGAATTGATACATCCTTGAAAACTGGAGCCTCTTCAAGAACGTCTTTGCAGTTCTCAATGAGCTGTTGGCCGAGCTCCTTTGCGAGCTCGTAAGTCTCTCCCCGCTCGGTCGGGCAGTGGTCGATGTGGTATTGCATGAAGTCGAGGAGGAGAGGGTTCGAGCGGTTCATGATTGCGATACAGCGAGATACAATCTCTCGGTCGACGGCCTTGAGACGGCCAAAGATGATATCGTAGTACATGGCAAGAGCGTCCTGTCGTGCCCAGTTCCAGCTGCTGTCGTAGACACGGGCCTTAAGCGGGGTAAACGAAGGCTCAATACCACTGGCATAGAAGTCACCGTGCTCAGCATTCCACAGATCAAGCTGCGCCTGCAGCGCGTTGGCGGATTGCTGGCTGGCAACGGAGGCCTTGTCGCCAGCGCGAAGGTCGATCTTGAGGTACCGAGCAAAGAGCTCGAGTTGTTGCTTGAAAAGAGCTCGCTGGTCCTTGGTGAGAGCATCGATGGCAGCGGGATCCATCATCATGCCACCAGCACCACCAGCGTCACCAGCCGCTGCCGGGCCAGACGAGAGGCTAATGCCTGCAGTAGATGCGTATTTGTTCGACATGTCGTCCAACCACGCCTTGGCGTCATTTTCAGACCCAATACGAGAGGCCGGTTCTGCGGTGAGAGCCAGAAGCAAGACACCGTCCTGTCTGCCTGCGCCAAGACCCCACCTCGTCTCGAGATGCTTCCTGACTGCGGTGATGTTGAAGCCTCCAGGCATCTTCGAAGAAACCATTCTTGCGATGAGAGATTGTGATTGCTTTCCAAGCTGACCATTGAAGGTAGCTTGCATCGAAGCACCAAGCTCGTCGAGCGGGGTGTCTTCTGGCTTCTCAGGCGTGGAACCAAATTCCTTGCCCAAGTCACCGAGGATTTCATTCTGGAGGGTAGATTTGCCTATACAATGCAGTTAGCGTACACGATACGGGGTAGAAGTTGATGTGTGGGTGTAACTTACCTCCGACGAGATCCTTAATGGCCTTGCTCAGCGGAATGTCAGCCAGAGGCTTCTTCAGCTTCTGTGCAACGAGTGATCGCAAAATATCCGTGGCCGACACCGGCGCATCTGGAACAGACGCAGCCGGTCCTGCACTTGGTGCTGGTGCAGCAGCAGCCACTGGAGCTGCTGACGGAGCTGCCGCAGTGACGGGTGCCGAAGCACCGGAGCTCGCTGCCTGTGGTTCCGGTTCCTCCTCTACTGGGTCCACATCGTAGTAGATGTCTTTTGCGTCCTTATTGTAGCAAAGGATTTGCCGTTGTACGCTTCGTGCAGCGTCGTGTGCCTCGTATTTGGAGCCAAGTGTCCGCTTAGCCATCACACCCAGCGTATCCGCAGGGCCGATTTCGACGATGCGCTCGGTGGTCTTCTCGCCCAAGATGACATCCTGAGTCTCGATCCATCTTACTGGAGAGGCGAACTGGTATGCGAGGAGCTCGATGAGGAGGGTGTGGGACAGGTCTTGCTCAACTTCGGGGCGCATGGTGATGGCGCCTGGGGGTATGCGGTCCAAGGAGAGTGCAGAGTAAGATATGTGCAGCCACTCTAGTGAAAGAGCGTTGAGGGTGACTTGATTGAAATGCCTCTCCTGTGTTTAGGTGCTAGAGTAGATTTTGAGAGGTGGAGGAGGACAGGCGGAGGACTCGAGGGTATAGGTGCCTCACAAGAACAGCAGCACGAACACCAATATCGGGAAAATGCAAACAAGTCGGGCGGGAGGAAGAGTAATCTGGCTCGGCAGTGCCTTGGTGGAAGTGGACACGGTGGAGGTGAGCTGATAACACGCCTCAATGGTTGGGGGGAGATGTGAAGCGGTACTGTATGGCTCCTGCCACCGGCGAAAAAAAGGTTGGAGTTGCGGAGAGCTCAACGACCCGCTAGCGCCGCTTCGGGCCTGGCGCGAGGGCTGCTTGGCGCTGCGAGATGAGGCAAACTCCTGGTAAGGGACAGCCCAGGGCCTGGTACATGATGTACTCCATGCACTCTGGCCGGGCGGCGCAGGGATCAGAGCCTCTCAACTGCTGTAGTCCTCAGCACGCGATATGTTGAACACGCCTGTTCGTGTGGGATATCTCGGAACGTGGCTCGGCAGGCAACGCTTGCGAGGGAATTGTATTATTCTCACCCTTGCCTCGTCGTCGGCCGTTGGACGCAGCCAAATTCTGATTAACTATCCCAACTGGCCGGGGTGTGACCTCAACGCTGCGCACTAAACTGCCGCTGGCTCCTGCGCGAAATGTGGCCGGGGTGAGCTCTCCACCAGAACTGCGGCAGAAAAAAAAGTGGACTGGCGGGTAGCACTTGCTAGCCTCAACTCAACACCATCTTCCCTTCGCCCACATACCCTCTTATCACCGCAGGCGCCTTCCAACTGACCGCTGCTCCATCTTCTACCCCTCTCCCTCTCCTCGCAAGCCTCTCCTCTCCTGTCATCCTGAATCAGGACCCAGCGAGCACCAAGAGAGCTGCCTCCGCAGTGAACACGAAGTCTCTTTGGTAGCGAAATTTGCACCGTCCCATACCGAGGCACTGCCAATCGTGAGTAATCTCGACACAATTGACACCTGTCAACTTCTGCGCGCTCAAGGCAGCCGTTGCATCAATACAAACGGGTATCTAACCGTCCCCAGATCCCCTTCTCTCACACGACCACCATCATGTACCCGTCAGGCCCTCAGACGGGTGTCTCCACACCCCGCGCCGCTGCCTCGCTCCGTCCCCTCGTTCTCTCTCACGGCTCTCTCGAGCATTCGCTCCTTATCCCCACAAGTCTTCACTTCAATGCCAGCCAGATCAAGAATGCTTTCCTCGCCACTCTCCCAGAGCCAACGGACGAGTTGGCACAGGATGACGAGCCATCCTCCGCGCCAGAGCTCGTAGCTCGATACATGGGTTATATTGCACGAGAGTGCGAAGAATCAGAAGACCCGGCAGGATACGAGGAGATTCTCGGTCTTGTGATCAACGAGTTCGAGCGAGCTTTCCTTCGCGGCAACGACGTCCACGCAGTTGCCGCATCTCTGCCAGGAATTGTTGCCAAGAAGAACATCACAGTAGAATCGTACTACAAGGCTAGATATGTTGCCGAAAGGCCGATCAAGCCGCACGAATCTGCTCTCTTCCGCGAGGCGTCTGACGAGAATGCCTTCATCTACGCAGTTTTTGGTGGCCAGGGCAACATTGAAGAGTACTTCGATGAGCTGCGCGAAGTCTACACCACCTATACCCCTTTCCTCGAGGACTTCATTACGGCAGCGGCAGCTCACCTCCGCGACCTGTCGCGTGACCCGCAAGCAGAGAAGCTCTATTCGAAAGGCCTCAATGTCATGAGATGGCTTCTCAACAAGGAATCTCAGCCAGATACCGAGTACCTTGTATCGGCCCCAGTCAGTTTTCCGTTGATTGGTTTGACGCAGCTCGCGCACTTTGTAGTCACGTGCCGTGTCTCTGGCACTCACCCGGGACACATCATGGAAAGAATGAGCGGTACTACCGGTCACTCGCAAGGCATAGTCACAGCAGCCGCAATCGCTGCCTCTCACGATTGGCCATCGTTCGAGAAGGCTGCAACAGATGCCCTGACTGTTCTCTTCTGGATTGGTTGCCGTAGCCAGCAAGCATATCCGCGTACATCTCTAGCCCCTTCTGTTCTCCAGGACTCTATCGACCATGGCGAGGGCACACCAACTCCCATGCTTTCAATTCGTGATCTACCTCGCTCGGCCGTTCAATCTCACATCGACATTACCAATCAGAACCTGCCAGAGGATAGGCACATTGCCATCTCTCTTATCAATTCGCAAAGGAACGTTGTGGTTACTGGTCCTCCACTTTCTCTGTACGGTCTCAACTTACGCCTGCGCAAAGTTAAGGCTCCCACTGGCCTTGACCAGACTCGCATCCCTTACACAGAGCGCAAGGTTCGCTTCGTCAACCGTTTCTTGCCCATCACTGCTCCATTCCATAGCCCCTACCTGACGGAGGCGCACAAGATTCTCGAAGAGGATCTCAAGGACGTCAACATTAGCGCCAAGGACCTCTCTATTCCAGTCTATGACACCAACACAGGCGAGGATGTGCGAAAAGCTGAGCCGGGCAACATTGTCCCTGCCTTGGTTCGCATGATCACACATGATCCGGTCAATTGGGAGAAGGCGACAGGCTTTCCAAACGCAACGCACATCATTGACTTCGGACCAGGTGGTATCTCCGGCCTGGGTGTTTTGACGAACCGTAACAAGGATGGAACTGGTGTCCGTGTCATTCTCGCGGGCACTATGGACGGTACCAACGGAGAGGTTGGCTACAAGCCAGAGCTCTTCGATCGCGACTCTGAACATGCGGTCAGATATGCGGAGGATTGGGTCAAGGAGCATGGTCCGAAGCTCGTGAAGACCTCAGTCGGACAGACCTATGTCGACACTAAGATGTCTCGTCTACTAGGTCTTCCGCCCATCATGGTGGCTGGTATGACTCCCGCTACAGTTCCTTGGGACTTCGTCGCAGCTACCATGAACGCTGGCTATGAGATCGAATTGGCTGGTGGTGGGTACTACAACGAGCGCAACATGACCGAGGCCATCGCCAAGATAGAAGCTGCCATTCCAGCTGGTCGCGGCATTAGTATCAATCTTATCTACGTCAACCCGCGAGCAATGAATTGGCAGATTCCTATGATTGCCAAGCTCCGGGCGGATGGCGTGCCGATTGAAGGCCTCACCATTGGTGCTGGTGTTCCGTCGATTGAAGTTGCGAATGAGTACATCACGACGCTCGGCATCAAGCATATTGCCTTCAAGCCTGGCAGCACAGAGGCCATTCAGCAGGTTATTAACGTCGCGAAAGCAAACCCAAGCTTCCCTGTCATGCTGCAGTGGACTGGCGGCCGCGGTGGCGGCCACCATAGCTTCGAGGACTTTCACCAGCCCATTCTCGCCATGTACGGACGCATCAGGAAATGCGAAAACATCGTCTTGGTTGCTGGGTCAGGCTTTGGTGGCAGCGAAGATACCTACCCTTATCTCACCGGCGAGTGGTCCAAGCGTTTTGGCTATCCGCCGATGCCTTACGATGGTATCCTCTTTGGCTCTCGCATGATGACTGCTAAGGAAGCCCACACTTCGAAGAACGCAAAGAAGGCCATTGTTGACGCACAAGGTGTTGAAGACTCCGAGTGGGAGAAGACCTACAAAGGTCCCGCTGGCGGCGTCATCACCGTCCTTTCCGAGATGGGTGAGCCAATCCATAAGCTTGCGACTCGTGGTGTCCTATTCTGGTCTGAGATGGACAAGCTCATCTTCAGCTTGGACAAGAAGAAGAGGCCTGCAGAGTTGAAGAAGAAGCGCGACTATATCATCAAGAAGCTTAACGATGACTTCCAGAAGGTCTGGTTTGGACGTAACGCTCAAGGCGAAAGTGTCGATCTCGAGGACATGACGTACAGCGAGGTCATCCGCCGCATGGTCGAGCTGATGTACGTTAAGCACGAGAAGAGGTGGATCGACAAGTCTCTCGCTAGGCTCACCGGCGACTTCATCCGCCGCGTTGAGGAGCGCTTCACCACAACCGAGGGTAATGAGTCCATTGTCCAGTCGTACGCCGAGCTCGAGGATCCTTTCCCTGTCGTTGAGAAGGTGTTGAAGCAGTATCCGGAGGCTGAGAAGCAGCTTATCAACGCCCAAGACGTGCAGCACTTCTTGATGCTCTGCCAACGCCGTGGCCAGAAGCCTGTTCCATTTGTCCCAGTGCTCGATGAGAGCTTCGAGTACTTCTTCAAAAAGGACTCACTCTGGCAATCGGAGGATCTTGAAGCTGTTGTTGGCCAGGATGTTGGCAGGACGTGTATCTTGCAAGGACCGATGGCTGCCAAGTACAGCAAGATTGTTGACGAGCCTGTCAAGGATATCCTCGATGGTGTGCATCAGGATCACATCAAGGCTTTGACCAACGATCTCTATGGTGGGGATGAGAAGAAGATTCCGACCATTGAATACTTTGGCGGCAAGTTGCTCGATACCACCGACAGCGTCGAGGAGGCCGAAGGTCTTACGATCAGTGAATTCACTGGCAAGACAGTGTACCGCTTTTCCAACCTCCCGAATGCGACTCTTCCATCTGTTCAAGACTGGATGCAACTCCTCGCTGGCACAACTTACAGCTGGCGTCATGCCTTCTTCAAGGCGGACGTCTTCGTACAAGGCCACCGCTTCCAGACGAACCCTATGGCGCGCATCTTCCGGCCGTCTCCTGGAATGAAGGTCGAGATCACCAATCCCAACGACCCCAAGCAAACCGTCATCTCTGTCTTTGAACCTAGCAGCTCTGGCAAGGAGGTCCAAACTGTTGAAGTGAGCTTGAAGGCCAACAATGAGATCCTCGTCAACCTGATCGAAGAGCGCAACGCAGCCAAGGAGCCTGTCGCTCTACCATTCCGCTTCACGTATCACCCAGAAACTGGCTACGCTCCAATCCGCGAGGTCATGGAGGAGCGTAACGATCGCATCAAGCAATTCTACTACAAGGTCTGGTTCGGTGATGACAACGTTCCGTTCGATGCGGACGTGGCTGAGAGGTTCGAGGGTGGCAAGGCCACTGTCACCTCTGAGGCAATCAATGACTTTGTTCACGCCGTTGGCAACACCGGTGAAGCATTCGTTGACAGACCAGGCAAAGAAGTTTGGGCTCCTATGGACTTTGCCATCGTTGTCGGTTGGAAGGCGATTACGAAACCGATCTTCCCACGCGCCATTGACGGCGACTTGCTTCGCCTTGTGCACTTGTCCAACGCGTTCAGGATGATGCCGGGTGTGGAGCCGCTCAAGAAGGGCGATGTGCTTGATACTACCGCACAGATCAACGCCGTTATCAACCAGGATTCCGGCAAGATGGTCGAAGTCTGCGGCACCATCACCCGCGATGGCGAGCCTGTCATGGAGGTTACCAGCCAGTTCTTGTACCGTGGCGACTACAAAGACTTCCACAACACATTCCAGCGCAGGCAGGAGACGACGATGCAGCTGCACCTCGCTGACAGCAAGGCTATTGCTGTGCTCAGGAGCAAGGAGTGGTTCAAGCCTGAGGATGCCGACTTGGATCTTCTCAACAAGACTCTCACTTTCCGCCTGCAGAGCTTGGTTAAGTTCAAGAACAAGACGGTGTTCAGCAGTGTCCAGACGCTTGGTGAGGTCTTGCTTGAACTCCCAACGAAGGAAGTCATCCAGATCGCGAGCGTAGAGTATGAGGCTGGCGCCAGTCATGGCAATCCCGTTCTTGACTACCTCACTCGCAACGGCCAGGCGCTCGATCAACCAGTACACTTTGAGAACCCAATCCCGCTCAACGGCAAGACGCCACTTGTCTTGAAAGCTCCCGCGAGCAATGAGACGTACGCCAAAGTGTCGGGTGACTATAATCCTATCCACGTCAGCCGCGTCTTTGCCGCATATGCCAATCTCCCGGGCACTATCACCCACGGCATGTACAGCTCCGCTGCCGTGCGCTCGCTCGTCGAGACATGGGCCGCAGAAAACCACATTGGTCGTGTGCGCAGCTTCCACGCTAGTCTCGTTGGTATGGTTCTGCCTGAAGACACCATCGAGGTGCGACTGCAGCATGTGGGTATGGTTAGCGGCCGCAAGATCATCAAGGTCGAAGCTAGCAACAAAGAGACTGAAGACAAGGTCTTGCTTGGTGAGGCTGAGGTTGAACAACCAACAAGCAGCTACGTCTTCACCGGACAAGGCAGTCAAGAGCAGGGTATGGGTATGGATCTCTATGAGAAGAGTGAGGTAGCTAGGGAGGTCTGGGATCGCGCGGATAAGCACTTCATGGACAACTATGGTAAGTCTCACGCCTATGACCGTTCAATGAGGGTTAGATTGGTACTAACGATGGATGACAGGTTTTGCGATTACAAACATCGTCCGCAACAATCCCAAGGAGCTCACGATTCACTTTGGTGGCCCGCGTGGCAAGGCCATCCGCCAGAACTACATGTCTATGACCTTCGAGACTGTCTCGTCTGATGGTACCATCAAATCCGAGAAGATCTTCAAAGAGATCACCGATGACACGACCAGCTACACCTACCGCTCTCCTAACGGCCTTCTCTCTGCTACCCAGTTCACTCAGCCAGCACTTACTCTCATGGAGAAGGCAAGCTTCGAAGACATGCGCTCGAAGGGCCTCGTCCAGCGTGACTCAAGCTTTGCTGGACACTCCCTCGGCGAATACAGTGCTCTTGCTGCCCTCGCAGAGGTCATGCCGATCGAGTCCCTCGTCTCCGTTGTCTTTTACCGTGGTCTGACTATGCAAGTCGCCGTCGAGCGCGATGCCCAGGGCCGCAGCAACTACAGCATGTGCGCGGTCAATCCATCGCGTATCAGCAAGACCTTCAATGAGCAGGCGCTGCAGTACGTTGTCGAGAACATTGCCGAGGAGACGGGCTGGCTGCTCGAGATTGTCAACTACAACATCGCCAACATGCAGTATGTTGCGGCGGGCGACCTGCGGGCACTCGACACTCTCACGAATGTCACGAACTTTTTGAAGATGCAGAAGATTGACATCCAGGAGCTGATGCAGAAGATGAGCCTCGAGGACGTGAAGGCGCACCTCGTCGACATCATCAAGGAGTGCGCGAAGCAGACCGAATCAAAGCCAAAGCCCTTGGATCTGCAGCGCGGCTTTGCTACCATCCCGCTCAAGGGCATCGACGTGCCGTTCCACTCGACCTTCCTGCGCTCTGGCGTCAAGCCCTTCCGTAGCTTCCTGCTCAAGAAGATCCACAAGACGAGCATCGACCCGAGCAAGCTGATCGGGAAATACATCCCGAATGTCACGGCGCGCCCGTTCGAGTTGACGAAGAGCTACTTTGAGGACGTGTACCGCCTGACGAACAGCCCGAAGATTGGCAACATCCTGGCCAATTGGGACAAGTATGAGGAGAAGGAGGTGCAGGGGCCGGCTCCCGCGGCATAGACCAGGAGAAGGGATTGTGGTGATGCCTTAATGTTTCGATGTTGTCGTGCTTGGAGTTTGGGATACCTAGTGCTTCGGCGTTTTTGCTGAGCGAAGAGAGGGAACTAGATTCGCGTCATCCCATGCGTTGTATAGCTTCTAGACGGTCGGCATGGCTTGGAAAAAGTCATCGGATATTGTACACAAATATTAGACACTACATTTCACTGACACTCACCCGAGGATATCTTTGTTATCATTGAACAAAAGTGAAGCCATAAGCTCGTTTCTAAGTAAAGATGCTGACTAAAGGCTGCCTTGGGTGAGAGCGGTCAGGAACTAGTCCGTTTCCTACGTAATATTTCAACTATTGGCGCCAAGCTTCGTCTCATACTTTCTGTAAATCCATTCTTGAGAAGTTGAATTTGACCCTACTCCGAATAGGATACCGCCAACAATGCTTATGAGAGTCAAAGATAATGCTTGGTAATGTTCATCAACTTCCTTTTTTGTTGGTATTCGCGCCGCTTTTGCTCTCATCCTCAAGGTGTCTTTGGAAGCCGTGTAAATTGAGACAACTGTCAAGAACTTCCCCTTTCAAGGTCCGTTATTTATCGGAGCGACTTTGTATTCAACCTCAAGTACGTAACGGGGATGATCAGTCGAATTCCTCTAAACCTTATTTTCGATCTAGG
The DNA here is from genome assembly GCA_010015805.1 of Rhizodiscina lignyota. NCBI lineage: Eukaryota > Fungi > Ascomycota > Dothideomycetes > Aulographales > Rhizodiscinaceae > Rhizodiscina > Rhizodiscina lignyota. The sequence continues at coordinate 1,618,099 of ML978128.1, forward strand.
CAATTTCTACACTGCTTGTTCTGTAGCTTGTGACGAGGAACTTGCGACTCCAGTTTTTCTCCGGCTTATTCCCGCCTTATTGTTTCTCTCTACGGAGTACTGTATCGTCCCTTATCAGTTGGGCCTTTACGGAGTATCAACTTCACGAAAGCGAAGAAGATGGCAAGCCAAGGCTTATAAGGTGACGAGAACTACTCTTCTGACTCATCTCTGATTCAAGATTTGAGAACCGAGAGACATCTGTCTTGGCATGAGGATGGAATGCTGAGCTCCTCCAAGCAGTGTATCCGGCACTATAGCACCCTTAGACGGGTACCTGCTGCATTAAATATAAAAAGAATGCGATCCATTTGATACTGACGGACGAAAATTGTCTCCGAGACGAATCGGCACGCTTAGTCAACGAAAGCCAGCCGATCCACGCCCTGTCAGACAGCATCGCTCCGGATTGCCGAAACATGTCTCCCGATTCCATATCACATCATTGACACTTCTATCCCAGAGATAATGTCAACCAATTGGCTAGCTTGCGATATTTCCTTTCGCTTAAAGATGGATATACGGAAACGCTTCCCTACTCCGCTATCGATAGCACACTCGGGATACCGGACAGCCAGCTTCCGGCATTTTGCTTGGTAATATATACCTGCTAATCTCCACGACAGAAACGAAAACCTTCATGATTAGTGCAGCCCAACGTCGAAGTAGCCGCATCGGATGTGAAAAAATCCCGTACCCGTACCGCTAACTCTATCATCTTCTCGAGCTGCTCTGCCAAGTATAGCTTCACCGACGAATCTCATTGCTCGACTCGCGCTACATACCCCTTTTCTACTATGTGATCCATTGTACTGAAAAGGGCGTCTCGCACGAATGAGCCGAAGTGGCTTCAACAAATTACAAAGCCTCCTACCCGGTTCCCGATAACGTAAGCTTGTCGCTTGATCGCAGTGGTGGTCACGTTGGTCTCCTCATCGATGGACCATGGGGAGATTCCTAATGTAATTGGATTCCGATTGGGATTTTGCTGCTTTAATTCCATTGCGGCTTTGGATCCGCAGCTTGTTTATACCTCCCTCAATTGCTCTTTTCCACAGATCTATAAATCCAATTGAAAGACAGCTCGCATTGAACGCAACATTCTTGAAGCCATAACAAACATGGCCACTCCAAAGGTTGCCGTCGTCATCTTCAGCGTGCGCTCACCACGAGTCGGCCCTAATGTGGCGGCGTACGTCAAGTCCATCATCGACACCCACTCTTCCAGCATCCCCCTTGAGTACAACACGGTCGATGTCGTCGACTTCAAGCTCCCAGTGTTCAATGAGTCCCTGCCGCCCGCGACAGTCCCAGCGATGGGCCCGCATAAGCACGAGACCACGAAGGCATGGTCTGCAGAGATCTCCAAATATGCAGGCTACGTTCTCGTCTCGCCCGAATACAGTATGGAACATCACATGAACCTTTCTCGCTTATGACTGGCATACTTACACACACGCCTTGTAGACTATGGCATGCCTGGCCCGACGAAGAACGCAATCGACTACCTGTACAACGAGTGGGCGGGAAAGCCGGCGCTGATTGTCACCTATGGCGTGAAAGGTGGGACCTTCGCGAGCGAACAATTGAAGGGTGTGCTGGAGGGCATGAAGCTGAACGTCTGCTCGACAAAGCCTGCGCTGCCATTCCTTGGGGGCCAGGGACCAGATGCCATGGCGGCAATGTCGGAGGGCAAGTTGGGAGATGACACAAAGAACTCGTGGGACAAGGAGCAGAAGACTGTAATATTGGAGGGCTTGAAGGAACTGGAAGAGAAGATAGCTGCAGGCAAGGATGAAGCGAAGCCTCAGTGAGAAACAGCAGTAAAGAATTCCGAGACGGTGTTTTGAGATGGATCAAAGACAACCCGGTTAGGAATATTACTTAAAACAGTGCCAATCTATTCGTCTTTCACGCCAACCATCTTGCATGAGTCCTTCCATAGCCTCTCTTCCTTCTCTTGATCGAATGCCCAACTTTCATAACCGATCTCGACGATGGATTGAATTGGACTATGCTCAACTGGGCCCCATTCTCCAACGTCCTCCAGATATCTCCCGCCGACACCCTCGTAATGCTTCCCAATTGCGGCAAGCAGCGTCGTGGCGGCGCCCTGTTCCGTGCTCTTCATGATCGCAGGTATAGTTGGATCTGTGCTCCACTGTGCCCATTGCTCCTGAGTCACATGCTTTTGCAGTGGCGTCGCAATATTGCCAGGATGGACTGCGAGTCCGTGAAGGCCCTGCGAGCCGTATTTGCGCTCAATCTCGTTCGCCATGTAGAGGTTTGCTGTCTTTGCCTGCCCATAAGCCACCCACATATCGTACTCGCCGTCGAGGTTGTAGTTGTCGAAGTGGATGCCGGATGCCCTGTGGCCGCTAGATGTGAGGCAGATGACCCTTGAATTGAACTCCGGGGTGGAAGAGGCGAGCAAGGCCGACTTCACTAGCTGGAAGAGTAGGAAGTGCGCCAGATGATTCGTGCCCAAGTGCATCTCAAACCCGTCTTTCGTGAGCTGGCGTTCTGGGATTGCCATCACGCCAGCATTGTCGATCAAGATGTTCAACTTCCCACCACTGCGCTCGAGGAACTCCTTAGCTGCCGCTCTGACGCTTTCGAATGAGGTGAGGTCCATCTTCAAAAGCTCAAGCTTTCCGGAAATGCCAGACAAAGCATCCTTGTTCTTTTTCTCATCACGGGCAGCGCAGAAGATCGTTGCGCCGGTCGCTGCCATTGCTCTCACCGTCTCAATTCCGATGCCGGAACTTGTGCCAGTGATGAGAACTACTTTGCCCGCGAGCTTTCCTTCCATGTCGTTGTCCTTCACGATTTGAAGAGCGGTCACCCTAGCGTCACCAGGGCCATTGGGGTTCCTCTCTGCTTTTCCGTACTTGTTCATTGGGAAGGACATGTTGAAGTCGAATTACTGAGAATAATTGAGAATGAGTAGAAGTAAGTAATTTGTTCGCGTGGAGATGTGTCGTGGTACTGCGTCAATTGAAGTGTCAGTAAGTGGTGGTCAGCACTCTTTATAGAGCAAAGCTATATTTTCATTCGCAGCGAGGCTGCAGATACGTCATGGATGAGGACCTGAACGTTCTTCCCGTTAAGTCCGCTTGTTGAAGCCATAGTTTAGAGAGAAGAAATAAGTTTGATGCTGTAAGTCCACTCTTTGTCCGACAACATCGGGCTCCATGTGGATCAAAAAATCACGTGCAGATACAAGGCTGGTTAGTAGAGCGAGAGAACGGCCACCTGATTGGTAGAGCATACGAATCAAGGAAATGGTAACATAAAACGGATAACGGTCTTTGAGAGTGTACGAAGACACCTAAAGTCTACGAGGGTTGTCGGTGAGAGCCTGGTTTGACTAAAAATCGAACAATGATTGGTACGTTTCGCAGAAATTTCCGAGAAATGATGAAAATGAAGATCGAAAGACTCGGCTGAGAGCGATGCAAGGCGGGGAGGCGGCTGAAACACGTCGGTGAACTGGTTCAAGGCCGTGTTAACTCCGTCATGGCTGTATAACAGCTTGCGACAAGTTTGATGGAAGTCTGGGTGCGCTCTTTATCTTTCACGGAACACCGCTGCATACCGTTAGTAGTGCGAGGAGACGGTCCAATGCCGGCGGAAGCTTGCGAATCTTGGCCATTCTGCGGCCTCGTCGAACGCAACATTGTCCACCTCTCTTCAAGCAAAGTCTCTACGTAACCTAAGTGGTCCGATCGAGAACTCAGCGGTCAGGATAGCAGTCTCCCATCAGCATCTCGCGCGAGGTTAGCTTAAAGTTGGATGTTCGTTCGGACCCCTTGCCGTATTTGGACTAGCTCGGAGCGGACTAGCCCAGAGTTCCTCCGCCCCTGAGGGAAGAGTCGACGGTATATATCTCCACCTCTACGATTATTCTGCTCGTCGAACTTTTGCTAAGCTGTTTTCCGCCTGTCATCGGATTCCATCTCATCAAGCATCGAAGTTGACAAAGACACGTAGGAGAAAGTCCTCCAGTTAGGATGCTTCATCTGAAGATGAGGCCAAGATTCCGTTTGTGGCATTTGCCTGACTGGTCACTTCCCCAACGGAAGTCGAAAGTTTATATTGGCGAACTGGACTTGAATCATCAACTCATATGAGGAATCAGGATGCATTTCGTTCCTTTATATCCGCATCCGCATATGCACTTCATGTCGCGTCGAGTGTGCACCCGCCTGCTTGGTTTTGTCAGCGCACACAGACAAGTAATCTTTTAGCGTTTCGACTGCCAAGCCGCGGATTGGATATCCACAGTGCCATTTCGTACAAGATTCGCGGTGTAAGATCTGACATTCCTAAAAGGGGTAACCCTGCCCTGCCAAGATTCGTAACATGCGTCCTTCTTCGTCATTTGAACAGTTGAAGTTCGTGTAAGGCATACGGGGTAGAGCTGTCGCGAGATATAGAGAAGTGTTTCGGCCTCAGCAAAACGCATCTGTATTCTCACGCAACTCTCGATTGGCCATCATAGACGTGTCGCGCTTATTGCCACGTAATTGCCGCCACAATGTCACTCTCTTCCGCATCAACCGACAACGCTGTCGCATATGTCAATGGCCGGGTCTATACTATCAATCCAGCATCACCGTGGGCAGAGGCGTTCATCGTCTCACCTTCCGGGACATTTACTGTCGTGGGCTCGAACTCTTCCATTCTGGAGACCGCTAAGGCCGAAGGACTAGTAACGTACGACTTGCGGGACTCGTTTGTCATGCCAGGAATCCACGATGCGCATATGCATATTCACCACTCTGGTCTCGCACAGCTCAACGAGCCCGTGATTGGCATGGATGCAACTGTGAAGACTCTTGCGGAGAAACTGAAGGAAGGGAGCTGTGCTTGTGACTACGCGCATGTTCATGAAGATTGGATCCTGGGTCACTCTGTCGGCGTTGAAAACTACGACCGATCGTATCTGGATAAAACCTTTCCAGAGATCCCCGTGATTATTCGTACAGGAGGCGGGCATGGGATGTATCTTAACACTGAAGCACTGAAACGTGCGGGATACGATCTCCAGAACGAGGTTGAGACCAATGGAAAGAGATTCTTGAGGCGAGAGGACGGCAGTCTCACAGGCGAGGTCTACGAGACTGCGATGGCCAAGGCCAGTCTAGCTTTGCCGAAGCCGGCAGTGGCCCATGTCAAGAGAGCAATCCTCAAGGCCTTGCGAGTAGCGCACAGCGTGGGCGTGACGAGCGTCCAGGAGGCTGGAATCAATTCTATTGCGTTGCAGGCACTCAGCGAATTGGAGAACGAGGGCCTTCTGCAGACAGATGTCGCGACGCATATCGTTCACAATGTGGAGTTCCTCGCCCAAGAGCCCATTAGCGAACTGGAGAGACTCATCGACCGTGCGAATGACTTCAAGAGCAAGCATGTCGACACCAACTTTGTCAAATTTGCCATTGACGGCGTCCCATTGCCGCCGCTGATGACTCAATGCGGTTTGGACGAACACGGGAATATTGAGGAAAACAAACTGACAATGGCCGAGCGGGATTTCGAAGAAACACTCGCAAGATACGACGCTCGCGGAATGACAATCAAGATACATGCGTGCGGAGCAGGTAGTGTGCGAAGGTCGCTCGATGCAATCGAAAAGGCAAGGAAGAAGAACCCTACGGGACCACGGCACGAGGTCGCTCATTGCAATGTCGTTCATGAAAGTGAGATGAAATCAAGATTCTCAGAGGAGGCACACTGGAAGCTGACAAGGAATAAGATGATTACGCTCGATTCGCCAAGCTCAATGTCACGGCCGAAATGTCTCCGGCATTCTTTTTCGGTCATCCACTAACACAGGGCTTCAAAGACGTTCTCGACTGGGATTTTGTCAAGCTAGCAGATGCTGGGGCTCACATCACTGTCGGATCTGACTGGGGAGGATTTTTTGATCCGTCGTTAATTGTTGCAGGCGCTAATGCCGTAGAAAGGGTCGGCAAAGGATCCAAGGAACGCGGTGGCGAGCTTCTATGTCGGTATCTGACTCTCGCCGGAGCAGAAGCAGTGGGGAAGCAAAACGAAAGAGGAAGCATTGAAGTCGGCAAGAAAGCTAGCTTCATCGCAGTCGATAAAGACCTAAGCAAGGGTGAATTTGACGGCGCCTCCGTAACGAAGACCTGGTTTGAGGGGAATCTCGTATGGGAGAAACCTAAGCCTTGAGGTGAGGGCTGGGACGCTGTGATTTGTATGTCGAACGGTACGTGATATTTCGTTGTCCGCCGTGACTTATCGCATCCTCGTGCTCTACTTCAAGATCAAATTAGACGAGGGCTGTCTTCATCCCAGTGCCAAATATCACCGCCTTCCAGGCCAATCGGATTTACAAATTCTGGTAATTCATAGATCGCACTCCAGCCCTCACTGTACTCCGCCCAATCAGTCATCGGAAAATCCATTGATTGATTTGTTCCAAAGTCGGACAGCTCCTGTGTTTGATGGACCTTCAATCGAGCTTCTGCTTCGGTCATCAGCCCCTCCAAAATTTCTATGTTCTTCAAGTCGTGTCCACTCCGCACCCATCGGCCCCTAGCCACCCTTGCAGCATCCCAGGCATCCTGCACAGCTTGGGAGCCCGACGTTGATGCTCTATGACAAAGCTCGGTGAGGAGATATGCTAGCGGAAGGAACTGAAGATATGCACTGAGCAGCCACGTCCATTTCTTTGCCTCCGCATGTTCGGCTAACGCTCTGGGTGCATCTACAATCTCAATCGCGATGAGGAAGAGGCTATCTGGTGCCTTTCTCAGCTGTGAGGAATCGAAGGACACCGGGCGCTGGAGGTAGAGCTTGAACCGCATCTCGTTAATCAAGACGAATGAAACGTGTTTGGCGAGCCAATACATGGAGACGGTATCGCCGCAATGAATTAGGTATGTGTCTGCAATCCTTTTCTCGCAGGCATCGATCATAATCTCCTTATGCTGAAATGATTCCTCTCCATCTTTTTCCAGAGCACAACTTGTCTTTGCGATTTCTATGCAGATGAGGGTGAAGCTCATCTGCGACCAACCGGGGGAGGACCTTGGAAGCTGCGTCATGTCTGGGTATAACTCCATATCGTCAACATTAAGGGGCAGCTCTGGAAGGGACAACTCCGGATCAGAGAACGCGCTCTGATTCGATCTTAGTCGTCCATGATCTTCCGTGGCGCGTCGGTCAATATACCACAGATGCCACCAGAGTCGTCGGCGAAGTTCTTCCTCGAATGGTGACGCGTTAGTCTTGTTTGGAGAGCACAGCCGTCTAGCAAGACCACTCAAACCCCACGCGAGCTTTGGCTCATTGTTGAATCTCGCAAAGGACAGGAACAAGACAAAAGCCTGAAGAGTCATCGAAGCGTCAGTCGTCAGAAACTCTGCTTTTGATAGAGCACATTCTGCTATCGAACGGTACTTTGAGACGGCTTCCGGTTTTGAAAATGCCATGTGGCCTTCGATTTCTGCGCAAGACATGCTGGAGACGGATGTGAAGCATATGACCGCCAACAGAGCGTTCTCCTCGCGACTGAGGATATCATAACCCTCATCCGCTTTCCGTATTATCAATTCTGTGCTTGGAAGGTGTACGACTTTCACCAGAGGATCTACCTTCGTCTTGAAGACTCGCCAGCAGCACTCGAGATGATGCAAGCGGAGCCGGGGAGGCCCTTCCAGCCCTGTGTTGGCGTTCCAGAAGCTAAAAGGGAACGCGTCCTGGGGTGATGGTGCATACGATAATTTTTGATGGCCAATTTGAGTCCCATGATCACCGGCAGCGGCATCGTGATGCCCCTTACGAGATCGTCTCGCAGCCCTGACCGGAGAAGGATACGCGCACTCGACGCTCCATCGTTTACAGTTGGAGCAAGGTTGGGCTTTGTCGCACTTGACCTTCCTTATGGCACATGGTACGCAAGCTTTTTGCTTGAGGATCAGAGGTTTTCCAATAATGAGCGGCGTCGGTCCTGCGAAGACGATTGGTGTGACGTTCATGTTATCCCGATGTCGCGTTCGACGAAGAAGCTCAAACTATGCCAACGCATCGAGCCTTGCACTGGTGGAAATTTCGGCGTCATTATAAGGATTGTCTCGCGACTTTATCAAACCTGGTGACTGTTTGCCTATCTGGAGACTCGCGTTCAATGCGAAGTACGACAACGTCTGGGCGCTGTGGAGAGAACGGAAAATTCGGAGCTTGGCTTTTATGCAAGCGCTGATTGGACGGAATGGTCAGATACCACGAGACAATCTAACGGTGATCGAGAGCTTTCGCATTTTCGGATTTTGCAAGAGTCTGAAGAACGGATCAAACTGCTAATGGCTTTATGCAAATCTCCGCCAGTTCTGTCTATGAGACCGATATAAATTGGCTCTGAAAGCCCTCCACGGGAATTATTTCAAGCCACACTGAATGATACTGAAAGAACGCAGCGATGGCAGCGCGTATTTTCTTCCTCTTTTTCATTTCATTGCTCCAGCCAGTGTCTGCGGCAATGATATTTGAAGACCTCCATCTAATTCCAACATACCAAAAAGCGCACGGCATCATACTGGGTCTGTCGTTCATCATCGTCTTTCCTTTAGGCGTCTTGTCCATACGAGCCCTGAAATTCAAAGGAGCAGTATGGTTGCATGCCGCCTGTCAGCTCGTCGGTTGGACCCTTATGATTGCAGGACTTGTAGTTGGGATTCGTATGGGTCAGATTCTGGACATTGTAAGCAAGCCAAATCCTCGGCATTATTTGAGACAACTGAACATAAGCTGATTGAAAAAAGCTACACAAAAATACACATACAATTTTGGGAACGGTCGTCCTGGTGCTCATGCTCATTCAACCGTTTATTGGCTTCTTCCATCACTATCGATTTGTCAAAGATCAGAAAAGAAGCGTATGGACATTATTGCACGTTTGGTATGGCCGAGTTCTGATACTGCTTGGTATCATAAACGGTGGCCTGGGGTTGCAACTTGCAGGGAATACAAGAGCTGGGGAGATTGTATACGGTGTTATCGGCGGAATTGTAGGACTTGCAATTCTAGTTTGGATAGGAGTGTTTGAAAGCAGAACGAGGAATGCGAACAGAGAACACTCAGCAGAAGTGCAATTAGAGGAAAGACGCAAAGATTCCGAAATTGTAATACGGAGCTAGCTTACCTAGCTTGCCTCAGAAGATTTGCTTCTCGATGTCGCAGAAAAAAGGACGCCGATGCAGATCTTGTTCACTTCCCGAAACTAGCTCCTTCGCAGGCACAGCTCGATGAAGATGGAAGTTCTGTCTGCGATAGTGCTAGAGGTCCGCCCCAAAATCGAAGGCTTCGTTTCATCAATCGTTTGCTGCAAGGTTTTCTGAGCTGTTGCTGTCGATACATGTTAATGCGCAAAACGAAACTCCAGCCGCTTATTACCTTCATCTTTCGTCGTCGTCAAATACTCCATTCTCTGCTCTTCGCTCATGGCGTCCCACTTCTTCTTTCGCCATGCGTTGCGCTTTACATAATAGACCTTCGTCCCCAAGTACAAGAAAATATTAAGAATGAGTAGATAGAGAAGTTCTCGATTTCCACGCTCATATCGCGGTGCGTCATCTTCGCGGTAGACGTTGGCCGCAATAATTCCCGATGTCTGGACGCACATATTGTAGATGGCGGCGGAGACTGTTCGAGAACGCACGGCGTTGGAGTTCCGCGAGTTCCAGCCGACTTGAATGGGATGAGCACTTGGGTAGCTCAGTAGAGCGGTCATGACGATCCATGCAAGCCACTTGTTGATCTTATTGATATCGAAGATGTTGAGGAAGACCAGGAATGGGAGGGCCCAAAGTTGGGCCGCTAAAGCTGTGTATGTGAGCTCTCGTCGGATCTCGCCAGCGTACGTGAGTCCGAGCATTGTCACGACATGTAGGACTTTGCTCGGTATGACGAGTAGGTTCGTCCCAAATGTGCCGAAGCCGAGACCCTTCAATGAGAGGGTGAGGTAATTGGATGGAGTCGACATCGGAGTTTGAAAGTTTAGACCGAGGAGATAAGTTGGCCACAAGTCGAAGTCTTTAATACTTTTCCAGAGCAGTCCTAGAGTGAGAGGTTCGCGATTGTGCATCGAGCTCTTACTTGGATCCTCTCGTATGATGCGGTTGACCATTATGAACTCTTCTCGTTCCGTGAACCAGCCATTTTTGCCTCGGAGCCAACCTGTTGTGGATGTTGGACTCGACGGCATCAACGCGAAAGCCAACACTCCGACAACCATTGTGAGAACGCCCTTACAAGCTCTTAGCTGGTATAGTATTTGAGGATGATATGCACTTACTTCAATCAGAAACAGCCATCTCCAACCAGCTCGGCCATGTACGCCACGCATATGCAAGATACCAAATGCAAGAAAGCCACCCACGACTTCCGACAACGCACTTGCCGTCCAAAAGAAGCCCAGTCGCAGAGATAGTTCATGGTGTTTGTAAAAATAGCTCAAGTATAGTATGACCTAAGATGTTTAACATTGATCTGATTCGTGGACGTAAAGATGCTCACTTCGGGAATGAAGCCGCCTTGCAGCATACCAAGCAACGCTCGACATATCAAAAAGGAGGCCCTTCCTTGAAGAAGATATTGGGCGGAGCCGACGATTGACCATATGACCATCTGAGTCGGTATCCAGATGTCTGGCCCGATCCACTTTGCAACCAGCTGAGATGGAAGCTCCGCGCAGAGAAAGGCTAGTCTGAACAGAGTCAACCCGAGATTATAGTCTGGTTACGGTCAGTGGTGTAAGGTATTGTTGATGCTACTCCTAGGGAGGTACCGTTGGTGGTCATCTGCAAGTCTTCCAACATGCTATCTGTCAATGCCTGGTAGATATTTGATCGGTCCAGTTCCAAGGCCATGAACATAATTGCAGCAAATAGCATGATCCTCAAATCAATCTTGCGTACCAGTCTGTGCTCCTCTCTCCATGTCCACCGAGCATCTGGATCAAAGCGATGGATGTTTTCCCATTCGTTTGGAGGCCTGTACTCTTCCAGCGTGCTCGGATCATCGAAGACTGATGGCTGAGTGGCGATCGCTTCCGGGTCATACACTGACTTTGATCGTTGAAACCAGAATCTCTTCTCAGTACCAGGAGTACTCAAGGATGATGATCTATACTTGTCCAGTAGCGTTGTGGTATCGGACGTCTCATCTTTGTTCGGATCCGGAGAGCTCGAGGAGGAACCTCCACCCCTCTTGTTGCCATCATCTTTGGAAAGCTCGACTTTCAGTTGAGTTGTTTCTGTGGCGCTTGAAGATGCTTCAGGATCTTCTGAAGCAACGCGTTTGTATCGTGAGTTTCTGAACGGTTGCATGGGAATCTCTGGCAGAACGGTCTTTATGGACCGACCCGCGAACGACTTCATGGAGAAGGGCCAACATGGATGGAAATCCAGGCAGGATATATAAATACAATCTCAACGACGCATGACCAAACTTTGAACAGAAACTTTCAAACAGCAAGAAAGAGAGACTGTTAGATTTACAAAGTACACATTCGCAATACAGTGCTGATAGTGACGCCAGATGGCGATATGCCTCGTGATTGGCCATCTGTCGACGCACGCCATTTCAGGGAGGATTGTGAGATGACCGACATCCTTGCACACCTCTCAAAACATTCGTGAAGTTATTTAGGTTGTCAAATTACCTCTATGTATGGTTTGTGAACTTTCTCTGCCAAACAGCCTGAAAGTCTATGCGCTGTCTCGGTGCCCGGTGTTGGTGTCCCCGTTCGCACGGGAAGAAGAGCGCAGGGCCGAACGGGGCCATCGCTCCTCTTACTTCGTCGTAATTAATGCGAGATCGGAACACTAGGCCTATTGATATGCATGTGAGCGAACCTGAGCATGATTGAATGCTATAGTGTCTATTCAACGACAAGGAGAGCAGAGATACGATAGAAGATTCAAGTACCTAGATGGCAATGGCGGTCGGCCAAAGCCGAGTAGAGTACAGAGTAGAGTACTACTTAACACTCCCGTTGTGTTTAGAGGTATCTATGAGTCATGAATTGGCGCATATTCCGAATGATATCTCTTATACTTGATATTTCATTAACCTCCAGTCCCCAATTGTCGACCATTTCATTTGTCAACCCACAGTGCATGCAACTTCTTTCCCAACACAACCAGCCTCTTACTACTACTACCATGAGCGAACACAACTCTTTTTCTTCAAATGTGAAGATTAACGAATACTATCTTATGCAAATGGGCGCTCAATTTGATGTCAACGCGCGAACCTCTGAGGCAAGCGTCCAGAAAGCTTCCGACGGTCACACGCGACCTAAAAGTGAGAGGCCGAAATTCAAAGGCCTAAAGGTTAAATTCACTCTGTTACCACATATGTACAGGTAATGACGTAGCGACGTCGTCTGGTGCGAATGTTCAAAGCATCACCTCAGAGGTCAAAACTCAGGGCGAGTCCGGCGATCAAACAGTTCAACAACATCAGGAGGAGCGGCAGACTCATGGGAAAGAGTGAGCATGGTAGGCCAACGAGGCAAAAGCACTTGCTCTGCCAAAGAAACTCCGGAGCTGCGAACGATGGTCGAGTGTGCTTGGGGGTTGTTCGTTAGAAGGGAAAGGCATGGGGAACAATGAGATGCAGAGGCCGAGCAGGATGCATTTCGGACGATCGGCATAGACAAGTTGGCAAAGATCAAAGTGCAAGGACTTGAATAGATGCAGAGATGCCATTCCAGTGCTCGTGTATATCCGTCCCAAAGTAATACATGAACAGAAACACCTCAACATCTGTACAGTACAGTATTACAACGTTATATGTGAACTCCCGCTCGCTTAGATTACAACTCATGTAATTTACCGTTTAAACAACGTCTCTTTCATTAAAAACGACTACCCTGTCCCATGCTCTGCATCATCTCCAAGAGGGGATCGACAATCGCAGGCGCGGCGAGCCTTGCTTTTAGCGAGGCCTTGAGCTGCTCCGTGTTCATGGAGAGGAATTTGCTCTCTCTGATCGGATTTGCCGCAATCTGGAAGCTGACCAATCCATCCATACGGCCGATCTCTGGATCAAGTCTGCTGAAGTCGTTGCCGGTGAAGTTGACAGTTCTTAGAGACTCAAGGGATGTGAAGCCTGGCGGGCAAGCTGAAAATATGTTGTCCTCAGCAATGAATGTGCCCAGATTCGTCCACGTCGACATGTCAGGTAGCGAGGACATCCGGTTGATAGAGATGTCAAGATCTTTTAGCGCAGGCAAGGAAAGAGTATTGGCGTCGCTCAGCGCTGTGAGTTGATTGTTGGAAACTTCGATGCGTTGGATACGAGACATAACGGTTACTGTGGATGGGAGTAGAGCTCCGGACAGCTTGTTCTTCGATGCTAGTAGTTCGACGAGCGGAAGCTGACTGAGAGACTCAGTTGGGAGACTCTGCAACACGTTCGCGGACACATTCAACACACGGAGCTTGACAAGCTCGCCAAGTGTGTCTGGGAGCTGGCTCAGCTTGTTGCCTTGGAGCTCTAGAATCTCTAAATTCTGCATCGACGAAATCGCGGGCGACAGTGTGCCTTGCAAGCCATTTTCGGACAGCCTTAATTCCCGCAAGCTTGGAATTTGGGCAATAACTTCCAGACAATCGGCTGCGACTTTGTTGCGAGACTAGTGACCCATTAGACATGTCTTACATACGTTGCAGAACTCAACCTACCAGATTCAGGATTGTCAGCCTTTCCAGCCCACGGAAGCCAAGAGGGATAGTCTGAAGCATATTGCCGTGTAGATCAATATTTTCAAGGCCGCCGAATTGAGGGATCTTGTCGTCATCTTCTCCATCTGGGAACATTTCCTCTGGCAGCGTCTGGAGTTCGTTATCGGCCGCCGTAAGCTTGACAATATCCACAAATTCGCCCCATGCGACTGAATCCGCGGCGTCTCCTTTCATGTCATACATGTGTAAGACCTCAGAGGGCATCTCTTTCAAGCCCATAGCGGAGACGTTGAGGCGTCCTTCTATTCTCGCTTCGGCAATTCGCTTAGACACCTCGGATTCAGCATCTCTCGGCTTCTGATTGAACGGATCCGCGACCATGTCGAAATTTGGTTCTTCTTCAACACCTTTCGCTGACTCTCTACGGTGCTTCTCTTTAGCCAGCCTGATCTGCTCCCGGAGAGCCGCAGAGGAGCTCGACACCTTGCGTGGCGATGTATCGGGCGCGTCTGGAGGAGGCTTGACCGCCCTTGCTGCACTCGCAACGGTGGATCTCGTAGGTCTCGGCTTGGAAGAGAAGAGGCCATCAAGACCAGGGCGTGAGCTGGGCGTTCTCGCGTGCATTGTTTTGCTACCACTGAGTGGCACTCGTGCATTTGCTCGCGATGTCGTTCGGGCATGCGTCTTCTCCGCAGCCCCAATAGTACTTGTTGTTGTACTAGATGTTGGTGCTCTTTTTATCGGACTCGTAGGTCGAGCAGCACCAAACGCCCTGCTGGTAATAGTTGCATTCCGCATTTGAGACGTCGAAGAGTCGCTGGATCCTGGCCTACGGGCATTTGACATGGAAGATCCCGGTCGGGATTGGGGCCCTGTAGTCATTGGACTCTGTGGGGTGAAAAAGCTGGACCTTCTTCGATCTCTTGGCGTAGCTGGCACGTTGGCAAGACTCTCGATAGTCCGATCTGAAAGCGATGGTCGAGGTCCTTTCCGCGGCTTTGGCGTATCTGCAAGCACGGTCAGAGCGTAATATCCGGACATTTCGCAATGCCAAACGGAGAGTCAAAGACAGTAATGACATGATCGCAGATTCTTCACGAGAATTACAGTTAATGTTGCAACAGAATTTATCGTGGGAGTGCTTCTTTTTGGAACAGGCCTAATGGTTTGAGGAGATATTCCAATTCTTGAAACACTCACCTCGCGAATCCAGTGGCTGATCAGAAACAGTCGTATCCGTCATACTGAGACTAGAAGACGACCTGAAAGTGCTCCCGTCGTTGTCCTGGGTCCCACTTCCATTTGACGACGAAGTTGCGGTTCGCTCACGTGCGTGACGCGACTCAGGTCGTCCGATGGGCTTTTTGAACACATCTTGAGCCTTGGGCCGGATTGGAATGTCTCGAGCCTGAGTAACGCGCACTGTGCTTCCGAGACCACGTCGAACAGTTGCTGGTCGTTCAATCCTGGTGGTTGACGATAGCTTGCTTGTTGACGCGACGGCTCGAAGCTTGGGCGGTTGCGGGCTCGTATTGGCACTCGTAGGCTTCAAAACAGGAAGCCTGCTCATGCGGGGAATACCAGATGGCCGCGCAACGGCGGGTGGCCTCGAAGGAAGATCAATTGAGTCGGCCATGGCTGCCATTCACCACACAAGGAGCAGTGCAAAAGCAGTTCATATTTGTGTATCGAAAAAGACGTCAGGTTAGCCCCTGATGCGGTCGACCTGCGATGTCTCGGACGTTGTTTGGGAAACCGGCAGGGCCCGCGCCAGCCGAAATGAGCTAAGCGCGCCGCGCGGATCATCAACGTTCAGCCACCTCCACCCAGGATACAGCCGACTCAATTCACTCCGCCGCCATTGACTTTGCTCGCTGTCTTGCTGCCACGTCTTTGTCGCTCGTCGCTGTTCGCTCTTGAAACTGGGTCGCGTGGACCAGGCGACACGACTTCTGCAAGGCACGCGCTGCCTCTCCCTTCCTTGACACCGCCATTGTTTCGAAACCAACTTCATCGGTGCCTCTGCGCAAGGGCCGACCTCTATCTTGGCTCCTAGCTTGCGCCTGGAGTACAAAACATTCACTGTCGCTTTCATCCTCAGCTAGCGCATCTACCACACCTCTCGCACCTTCAGGGCGCTGGCTCACTCTGATCGATGAGTGACGCTCCAATTCACTCGCAGGAGCTGCGAGCTGGTGAACCCATGTCGAAGGAAGCTTCACCGGACTCTCTCAGGCAAGATGCGCTTTCGCCCAGCGCCGAGCTGCTTCCAGCATCGCAGCAAGATCCCGTAAAGATGGGTTCCCCGGCTCCAGTGTCCGCATCCATCACTCCTCCACCGTCCTCGCAGCAGCGCGTCACTCGTCCTTCTGTGCGCACCCCGACCCCGCCGACTCCGCATCTCTCTTCACCTCCACCGACTCTGAAGGAAGCTGCACAGCTCGGGCCGATCGTAAATGACGCCGAACTTCCATCTCCTGATCAGGTTGTGAATGCTAGTACCGAAGAACTTCGATCAATGGTTGCTGAGTTGACATCTAGTCTGAAAGAGACTCGGATGACTGCCGCTCACTACAAGCTTCAGTACAACATGCTCAGCATGGACAGTGCCGAGAATTCGAATCGCATGGCGGTCGAGCTTGCCATGGCCCAGCGCGAGGTTGACGTCTTGCAGCAAGCTGATGAGAGGCGACGCGTGGATAATTCTACACCCGGTCGGGCGTATCCAACTGATGGAGTTGCAAATGCAGCGCTACTTCACGAGATGAGCCGCCACTGTTCTTTACTGCAACAAGAGAATGAGGAGTTGAACGACGTGTTGGCACAAACACGACTAACTCTGGAGCATCGTGAGGGTCAAGTGCTCTCCCTCACTGAGGACAACGAGCGTCTCAGAGGACGTATCAAGAAGAACCGAGAGCACATGAATGGCTTCCTTGACTATGTGCAGCAGCACAGCCCTCAATCCATGACAAGTACCCCGCACCATACTACGCCTCGCTCTCGCGCCCACCTACGTGCAGGACCACTCTTGCACGAGTCCCATTCTCGTGGCCAGCAACCATTCGAGGCTCTCCTCCTCGCCGACAAAGTCCTCAGCCAAGAGACTGCTACCGCACCGTCTACTCCAGGAAGAGCTCAAGGCAAGAAGTTCGGCCACCGCACTGCTCATTCAATGTCGTCACTCCCGTCTACGCCACAGAGGCCACCTCCAAACATTGCGATGCAGAGCAACCTTCGCACGCCACCGAACTTCGCACCCATCCAGGAGCCCCCTCGTACCGTGCCGACTGCTCTTTACTCCTCTCAGCGTCAGCATCAGCGCCGCGGCAGCAGCGACTCAACCATCACTGCGTCTAGCGTTGAAGATGGCGGCCGCTCTGGTGATGACGAGATTCCCGAGTCTCAAGCGAGTCAAGCAGCGACGAGCATGTTACGTCGCACTCCTGTCTCCAAGAGCATGTCCTCCAGCAAGGCCGGCTCATTCAACAGCACCGGTGGCGGTGGTGGTGGCATGAAGCAGGCTAAGCTCTTTGGCCAGATCACGAAGCCTGGCTTCAGTATGCCAGTTGAGCACGAGAAGCGTCGCCTGAGCGATTCCCGTGGACAGCCTGCCATTAAGCGGGCTCGTGTTGGTGAGGCTGTTGGATTGGGTATTGGCCTTGATGGTCCCCGTGTCTGAGTTTCTATTATTGCATCATGCATTGCGATTGCATGTTTTCGGCTGACAGTTTGATTGTTCGACTGTTCGGCGTTAGTCATACCTCCATTCTGGGCACACACGGTGCGTAATGTATGGACGCATTTCGGACCCTGAAAGTCGAACAGGGTGTTGTTTTTCTGGATTGGGCATTCTGATGAGGCGCTTAACTGGTTTTCCAAATCATGAAATGACAACTGTCTAGGGGAGGGGTGGTTATGGACTGGATTGTGGAGTTTTGATCATGAGGTCACAGCTGTTTTGGGGGGCTTATAAGACCTGGCTATGTGTATATATGGATGAAGTACTGGATGACTAGGATACCAATGAATGAATGAGGTGTTAAGAAAATATGTTCGAATGCTTCTTCTTTTCATACACCCCGAGAGTGACTCGAGGGTGATATGAACGTTGCCCCGTGGCTACGATATACTGGACTACCAGAAGATACACCCTCTTGAATCAATACTGATTATGGTCGTCAAAGCTGTGTCATTATTAAATACTGCCTAGAGTATATTAAACTATACTTTCAGAGACGCTCTAGCATAACTTGAAGAAGGTACAAGGAGTTCCCCCTGTGAGGCTAAAATTGCGGTGCAGGTCAGTATTACCATGCACTCGGGGAATGGAGCTGCTATCGCACTGAGCTTCCAACGACGCTCTCACCCAGTTGAGGAGCAAGCTGCGTGATTGCCGTCCGCTTTCATCCATGCCCATCGGGTTTCTGCTATTTGGTGACCGTTGAAGGCCAGAAAGTCCCGTAGGGAACCGGGAACGGCGATTTCTCACCTCGTAAGGTGCCGAGGCACTCGACTACCTAATGTTAGCCGCGGGGAAAAAGCTTCCCGGAGATCGCAGACGACAAGGTAAGATGTTCTCGCGTAGAATTGTTTTACAAGCTAGATATTATCAATTCACACATCCTTTCATTCATCATCTCCTAGAAACTTGGTCTCTTGGAACGGGACTTGCTCCCACGTTGATCGCGTGACATTTGAGCCTTTTCAGTGCCGCCTCCGAACCACCTTCCATCACCATGTCGTACTCGAAGCGCATAGAGCAGGTGAAGAATCACCTCAATTACCCGAAGGGCCTTCTGGCCGGCCAGGTTGCGATCATCACAGGTTCAGGGCAAGGCATTGGAGCTGAGACTGCACGGTTATTCGCGAATGAGGGAGCGAAGGTCGTTGTGAACGATTTGGATGGAAGTATGTACAGACTTCTCTCATTCTTGCGCACGCTAACATGCTGGTTCGTACAATGTTCAATGCTAATTTGACTGTGTCATACAGAGAAGGCAGAGGATGTCGCCCAACAAATCAACGAGAGCGGCGGTGAAGCGATAGGCGTAAAGTGTGATATGATGAGTGACGCCGATATAAACAACCTCGTCAAGAAGGCGGCAGAGTTTGGCAACGGCAAGATCCACATCATCGTCAACAACGCCGGTTTCACATGGGACGCTGTCATTCACAAGACCACAGACAAGATGTGGGACACCATGATCGCAGTGCACTGCACTGCACCCTTCAAGCTCATCCGAGGCTGCGCACCCTACTTCCGCGTCCGCGACGGCGAGCCCCGTGTCATCATCAATATCTCCTCCACCTCTGGTATCCACGGCAATGCCGGCCAGGCCAACTATGCGCTCGCGAAAGCAGGTGTAACTGGTCTGACCAAGGCCGTCGCGAAGGAGTGGGGCCCGCAGTTCGGCGTCCGCGCGAACACAGTTGCATTCGGTTATATTCTTACAAGGTTGACGGCGGCTAAGGAGCTCGGCGGCGCAGTGCAGCTGGCTGATGGCAGCAAGATTGCCATCGGTATCCCGAAGGGTCAAGGAGCGAAGAAGAACGAGGAGGGGAATAAGCCCATCCCTGATATTCCGTTAGGCAGGCCGGGTACGGCGACTGAGGCTGCATCGTCGATCCTAGCGGTTGCGAGCCCACTGTTTAGCTATGTCAATGGACAGACTATCATGGTTACAGGTGGAAGGAATATGTAAGTCGACAGACGCGGCTTGTTGGAGCTTGGGTAGAGGCATTGAAAAGCATAATGCGATCCATCGACAAGGGGATACATGGACTTTTGTGAGAAAACCGGAATTCGGCACGTCAATAAGTGTGAAACACGTTGCAGCTCTAGATTAATTGAAGTCAGGAGTAAGGAAATACGACATATCCCTTAATTCTGTCTACGGGGGTGGTGTGATTGGTGCCCAACTTTCCTGCCCAAGCTGATGGCAGCTCTGAAGGATTTGGTTACCCACCACCTCTCCTTTGCATTGTGATGCAATTGAGTAGGAAGAAGGGCAGTTAGAAGGAGAGAATATCAAGACATGGAATTTTAAAGGCATAAGAGAAGATGCGCAGCGTTGATCTCCCGGACAGCCATGCAGCTTCCCCAGCCTGCTCTTGTGGAGAGAACCCATGCCAAGGACGTGGCTCGTGCTAGCGCGCCAAGCCCTGCCCTACTTTAACTTTCGTCGCACTGCAGCTCACGAACTCTTCTTCAACTCCCAACGTTGACACACGGAACACGGGCGTCAATACCCAACCTTCCGCACCCCTACAACCTTGCTTCGGCCATTTGCCTTCTTCCGTCGCCGGACGTTCTGGTTGACCTCCTGCCGGCCATTTCCCCCAGGCCTTTGAGCATCTTCCGCTCCACGTTTTCAAGCTGGCTCTAGGCAAGGAATCTGTCGAAGGCGAGATGGCAGACGTCAGCAGCACTCGCTTGTATTTGGGAAACCTCCCTCGCAATGGTATGCTCACTCCACTGCACTGGATGGATGGATGAACTTGGCCTCGGCCCTGGACCTTGGGTGACGGGTTGTCCTCCGTGCTATGGCTCCAAGGCAAACAATTCACACGCGCGATTTTGAGCCAGCTGACCGCGGATTTTGGCAACAGCTACCAAGGCCGATGTTGAGAACCACTTCGCCACCCATGGCACCGGCAAGATCACTGAGATCAAGCTCATGAACGGCTTTGGCTTCGTCGAGTACGAGGATCCAATGGACGCGCGTGACGTCGTTCCAGGTATGTTTCGCACTCAGATTACGTCGAAGAAAGCTAACAGATCGTAGCATTCCGTATGTTGTGCCAGACGGAGCGATCAACCTTCAATACTGATAGACATAGATGGATCCGACTTCATGGGCGAGCGCCTCGTCGTTCAGTTCGCGCGTGGTTCGCGTCGCGAGGGCCAGCATCCGTACCCCAATGAGCGCCCGGCTCCGCGTCCTCGTCGCACTCCGTTCCGCATGTCGATTACTGGCCTCCCCGTTGAGACCAGCTGGCAGGTTAGCTACATATTCCCCCTCTTCGCTTCTTGGACACACTCGACATGATACCTTATTTGGAGACATTGGCCTCTATTTCCCTCCATGTTGTCAAGGCCTTCCTCTCTACCTGTTGTGTCGGGCCTGATCTTTCTTCTGGATTATTGCCAGACCGTCATACTACAACTTCCAGAACTTGCGAGATATTCCTATTTATTCCCCTGCTTCCCCATCCCCTGTTCCGGTGGATTTGTCTTTCCAGGCATTCAAGACATAGAGAGTTGTCCATCCTGTCATTGTTGTGGTTACCAGTTCTGGATATTATCCTCCTGCTTCGTTTGGATTGTCCTTTTTTGGATAGGAATCTTCTCACACTGGACTCTAGGATTTGAAGGACTTTGCCCGCCAGTCTGGACTTGATGTCGTCTACTCCGAGGTCGGTCGCGACCGTGATGGCAGGGGGTAAGAGCTCAAGCACCGTATTTTTCGCAAATTGCCTTACTAACAGGGAATCACCGGATAGATTCGTCGAGTACGAGACCTCCGCTGATCTGCGCAATGCCGTGGACAAACTTGATGGCCGCGAGTTCAAGGGCCAGACTGTCCGCTGCGTTGCTGATGTGCGTATTGTGGCCCGCGTTATATTTTTGTTGAATTAACAGTACAACAGGAGCAGCCGGAGCGTCCACCGCGCTATCGTTCGCGCTCGCCTCCGCCCATGCGTGGCCGTGGCGGCTATCCTTCTGGCCCTCCAGGCTACGACGAGTGGGACCGCCGTGGCCCACCTCGTGGCTACAGCCCTCGCCGCGATGACTACCGTCGCCGCTCTCCCCCTCGTGAGTACTATGATCGCGAGCGCGACCGCTGGGGTGGAGCACGCAGCCCTCCAGGCCGCCGTGGCCCGCCACCTGCGGATGATGGCTACGGTCCTCCACGTGGACGCTATCCCGACGAGGCATACGATGCTCGCGGCCCACCCCCTCGCGGTGGTCGCTATGATGAGGCCTACACGAACGGTCATGGCCGTCCTCCCTACAGCGGTGGAGGCCCGCCTTCCCCAAGGCGCCGCAGCCCGGGTGGCCGTCCTTATCCTCCGGCTGAGTACGAGAGACCTCCACGTTACTGGTGAATATTCCTTCCCTACTACTCTTCTACCTCTCGCGCTGGGAATCTGGTGCGAAGATGGTTTTCATTTTGTCGTATAATCGTGGTGTGCCCCATTTTGGCCCCGCTCATGTCCCTCTAGAACCGGAAACTACCTCGTCGAGCCTTGACCTACCGATCGTAAGGGAGGCCGGAGAGGCATCATGGGGAATGATGAACGGGATGAAGTGTTAAGACGGTACACGAAAGGGTTACTCGGGGACTCTGGTATTTTTTCATGCCTCCTGCTCATGCGGAAGGTATTTGCGACGGATTCGATCTGCCTTTCTTTTCAGGCAGAAGCGGTAACAACGGAATTCGGTTCTGATGGTTCTGATGCGGTAACAATCATCTGTTTTTTTCGGGATGCTCAAGGTGCACATGATAAGATACCACTCTACGGGACTATTTGCGCTTTCGCGCCCTTGTCGTGTTTGCACCGGTGATCACAAGGGGAAAAAGTTTCTACACTCGTGTACTTTAGTTTCCACTACCAAATTGACTCATGATCCCCTAGTCGTAATTTTTTTTCCGGCTTTCCAAATATGTTTTGGTGTGAGTCCGTCGAAAGTTTGTTCCCTTGCTACTCCCCTTCCCAAACGAGTCGTTAATCAAGTTATCTACAATCTGCTTTCCACCTTCCCTTCAAGAAGAAGACCCTTTGAGAGTCTAAAATCAGGCCGGATTCAAGCCTACAGCTGATTGGCAGTGTTGAAGTCAACGAGCGCCTCCTGTATGCGCGCGCTCATCGTCTTCTCACCCTCGCGCACCCACACGCGCGGGTCGTAGTACTTCTTGTTCGGCTTGTCTTCGCCATCGGGATTGCCCACCTGCGTCATTATGTAGTCCTTCTTCTTGAGCACGTAGTCGCGGATGCCGGTGAGGTAGGCCCACTGCAGGTCGGTGTCGAGGTTCACCTTGACGACGCCGTAGCTGATGGCGTCCTTGTACTCCTGCTTCGTGCTGCCGCTGCCGCCGTGGAAGACCAAGAAGACGGGCTTGTCCTCCTTCGCGTTGATCTTCTCCTTCACGTACTTCTGGTGCTTGGAGAGGAGCTCGGGGTGCAGCTTCACGTTGCCGGGCTTGTACACGCCGTGCACGTTGCCGAAGCCGGCGGCAATGGAGAAGTAGGGCGAGATGGGGGAGAGGGTCTTGTAGATCTCGTAGATGTCCTCGGGCTGGGTCTGCATTGGAGCTAAAAGTTAGCAATTGATTTTGTTGGGTACATTGAGACGAGGAAAAGGGAGAGGTACGTAGAGAGAAGCGTTGTCGACGCTCTCGTTGTTGACGCCATCCTCCTCACCGCCGGTGATGCCAATCTCCATCTCAAGCCACTGCTTCATGGGAGCGGCGCGCTTGAGGTACTTGGCCGTGGTGGAGATGTTGAAGTCGACGGACTCCTCAGACAGATCACTGTTTCACTCGTGAGCTCATGTTATCATTTTCATGCACTCGATGGAGTTGCATACATCATGTGGCTAGAGAACAGAGGCTCGCCATGCTGCTTGAAGTACGCCTCATCGGCGTCGAGCATGCCATCCAGCCATGGGAGGAGCTACTCAACCAATCAGCACCTTTTGTTCGTGGTACCCAAAGTGTCGTCGAATCCTCACCTTCTTAGCACAATGGTCGGTGTGCAAGATGACAGGAACGCCATAGGCCGGCGCGACGCTGCGGATGTAGTGGGCAGCAGAAACGGCTCCAGCAATGGAGGCCTCCTGCTTACCGTTCGCGACACCCTGTTGCCTTAATCAGCGCAGTTGTCCTGATCTCCTAAGCAAGTGTTTGCCAGACCTTACCGCAGAAGTACGCGGCACCACCCTGCGAGGTTTGGAGAATGATCGGCGACTTCTGGTCTCTTGCTGCTTCTAGAGCCGCGACAACGGTGGAGCTGGAGGTAACGTTCTGTGGGACTTAGCACTGTTTGATAAGGTGGGGTTTTGAAGAGCTCTTACGATGGCGGGAATGGCGAAGTTGTGCTCTTGGGCGTAATTGAAGAGCTTCAGAACATCCTCACCAGTGATGACACCCTCTAATTCGAGAATTTAGACCCCGTTCAGCTTGGAATAGTCATTAGATCTCACCTTTCCTCGACAAGACGTCTTTAGCACCCATTGTAGATGATTCCGATGAGGCTGTGAGAGGTTGCGAAATGCTGATGCCGGAGCTCTGCTGGACTCTGGATTAGCTGAAAGAAGTATTTGATCACCTTGCTGGCGCTCGCTGACAGAATTGGTTGAGAATTGAAGAAGCTGAAAGGTTGTGCGTTGAGCGCAAGAGCGAAATATCAGGTGGGGCAGAAGTCTGCGGAGCCGATGACCTTATGCACGACGTGCAGAAAAAGCACATGAAACTCACCGTTATTTTTGTATTTTTCAATCTCTGATAAGGCGCGAAGCTTCAGCGAGAAAGGGTGATGGAGCAGTGACACGGCAATTGGCAATTGAAAAGGTCGAAAGGCGGATATGACGCAGTATTTACGCCGCGGGGTGCTTTCCAGCAGCCACTGCTCCGAAAACTGCCGTCCTGAGCTTCAGAAGCTCCATATCCGCGAGCGCGCCCAGCGACCCGTGAATCTCGCTGTATTTTAGCCGTATCACTTCCCGAGGAATGCTTCTTCCGCCTCAAAGCTGGCATTTCCGTTGCACGCCGTAGGGATCTGACTCTTACTGGCAATCATTCAAGGCCTGACTGATGCGACTTGCTCTGTTATGAGAGCGTATGACATAGCGGATTATTGAGCACCTCAATCGAGATGCGCCAATCACACCAATCTCCATGCGACGCTGAAATGCCAATGGATAGATTTTACTCTCTACAGGATATTGATACAGAATCGCTTCGCTATGATGCTCCGGAACTGACCTAGAAGTAGCGTACACACTACGGTGTCTTCCCAGCTTCTGATGGAAGCACTCTAACTATCCTCTTTACGGCTTCAGGCGCTCCCTTTATGTGAATCTCGACCTCGAACTCCCCAAGATGCTTTACACGGTCCTTCTCTTCGCTAATTGTCACCGTCTGCCTCACAAACTGAACATCATCATCCGATAATACAATACGTCCGGCCTCATCGTTCTCCGCTAGAACTGCCCTGATGCTTGTTGCAACATCTGACGTCGATACAGAGCCAAATATGCTGGCAGAGGCGCTCGTTTTCGACTTTTCTGAGGCGGCAGCAGCAGAGAGGATAGAGGCTGCTGCAGAGACCGCTGGAGTCCTGTCTTCCGCAGGCGCTGGTTCCGCTTCAATTGGTTGTCGATAGAAGTCGATTCTGGCCGGGATGAAGATTTGCAGAAGTTCGACCGATCGCTCGGGCTGTATAGCGTCAGCCAGGAACATATCAAATTGGACAAAAATAACACATACACTGAGGTGCTGCAGTCTCATTAAGGGAGTAGACTTCGCGACTTCCTCTGGTTCAACCAATATTTCGGGCGGTGTCTCCATGTCTTCCGGGGCAACGTAGCTGTGATTCCTCTCGAAGGGGACATTCTGAAGCTTCAACTCTTTCAGTTGTCGGTGTGGAATGTAGTCTGCGATGCCCTTTGGGTACCAGTCGTTGCGGAACTGGCCTGAAGTGATTGGGACGAAAGCTCCTGGCGCAGAAATAAGCGTCAGTCCTGTATCCGCGCCCAATATACTTGCATCTGCCCTTACCTGCTTTACCGAAGCCTGTGAGGTCCCTCAGGAGCTTGACCGGCATGGTCAGCGGCCCTTGAGACCGCTTCTTCTTCCCTCGAATTTGCTGCCTCGGTGGTCGCGCGTTGCCGAGCCCCCAGCCAACGAAGCGCCTGGCGCAGGCAGGACATTGAGGCAGCAATGAAGGCCGCAGAGGCGCAGCCATCCTGGCGTTGAGTGAAGCTCGCACAGCTGAACAGCTTCGGTCGCAACTTTTGCTGGAATGCGGATAAAGCGCGATTGGACACGACGGGCGCGAAGTCTCTGGCCGGCTGTGCTGCAGGTCCGCAGGAGATGCTCGGCGATAAAACGTAAGGCGATCCCTGCCGCGGATACGACTCTGCTTTTTCTCATTCTGCCGTCCGCAAATGCACGGAACCAAAGCCCCATTGCCCTGCACCGCTTATGTACCATGTTTCTACCGCCTTAGCAAACACTCGGCGATGGATCTGACTGACGAACCCTTTCTAATCCCCCAGATCTCTCTCCCTCCTTCTCCCCACACTCCACAATCCGTGCCTGAGCAAGCGCCTACCCTCCGCCTCCATCCCGCTGCTGACAGACCTCCATGACGAACGCGTAGTCGGCCATCCGGCCGCGCCGACGCCCCACGTAGAGATTCCTCTCGCTCCCCGCGATGCCTGAACGGCCATTGACCATTGCGACCTATGCCGCGGGCGCCTCTCTCGCTGCCATCACGCTGGTGTACGTGTTTGGCCCGACCTTCCTGCTCGATGGCGACTCCCCGACCGCTTCAAACAAGAAGGGCGTGGTGGGCCTGACAAACCCGGCAAATGACTGCTTCATAAACTCTATACTGCAGGCGCTGGCGGGACTACCTGACCTGAGGGTCTATCTCATCCGCGAGGTGCACAGGCGAAAGCTTGATGGGCCAGAAATTTACGCCGTCACGCCGCAGGACGCGGCGGAGCTGGAGAAGAAGAGAGGGGCAGACTCAAGACAGTGGAAGCTGGAGGGTCTGCGCCAGGGCGTCGTGACGAAGGCGCTGAAGCAGGTTCTGGATAGGCTGAACGAGCGGCCAATCTACCGGAAGACAATTTCTGCGCAGGAGTTTGTGGTTGCGCTGGAGAAGGCCTTCAGGACGCGGATCAGCCGGCAACAGCAGGATGCGCAGGAATTCCTTCAGATTGTCACGGAGAGGCTCTGTGATGAATATCATGCCGGGGCGACCGCGAGAAAGAGAGCGAGAGATGCGCTCAATGGGTCATTCGAGGTCGTCACAGATCAGGAGAGCGGCCCGGAGTATATGAATGGCACAATACCAGGTCCAGTCAAGCAGTCTCTTGCCGGAGGGAATGGATACGTTGCTCCAGAAGAGGAGGGATTCCCTTTTGAAGGAAAGTTGGAGTCCCAAATTGAATGCTTGACATGCCACTTCAAGCCAAAGCCCACCGTTTCGACCTTTGTTACACTTACCTTGAGCGTTCCTCAGAAATCGTCTACTTCACTTAACGAATGCTACGACCGAATGTTCAAGCGCGAAACGATCGAAGACTACAAATGCGAATACTGCCGCCTCGAAGGCGCAATCGAGCTCAAGAAGCGCGAGCTCAAAGCCGCAAAATCCTCAGGCACTCAGCAACAACTCGAAGACGAGATATCCAAACTCCAACTCGCACTACAAGAAGACCCCGAGAACCCACCCGAGGACATCGTCCTCCCCGACTCCAAATACGCTCCCAAGCGCAAAATCGAGCGCTACACGCGCATCTCCTCCTTCCCCAAGATTCTCGCCATCCACCTCTCCCGCAGCCTCTACTCCGCCGCGACTCTCTCGACCAAGAACATGGCCAAGGTCTCCTTCCCGGAGAGCTGGCCGCTCGGCGAGGTCCTCAACCACCGGCGCTACCGTCTCCTCGGCACCGTCACGCACAAGGGCGGTCACAACTCCGGACACTACGAGTCCTTCAGACGACAAGTTGTGCCGGAGCCGTTCAGCACGCCGCACAGCTTTGGCACCGAGGGTGTATATAGTGTACAGCCCAGCCCGAACCCATCCGCGGTACAGAGCCCAAGGATGAGCGCTAGGACGAGTCGGGAGAGCGATAAGCGGCTTTCGAAGCTGGCGGATCGGTCTGCTGTGTCCTCGCCGTCGTTAGTATCTCCAACCCCGTCGTCGGTGTCGAGCCAGTCCTCCTTGTCCCTCTCCTCCACGAAGAAAACGCCGCCCGCCCCCACGTCCGCTCCAAAAGAAGACGACCTCTCCATCCCAGTTACCCCATCACCAGCGCCGTCCCCGCGGCCGGTCACATCAGCGTCGAAAGTCCAGTCCGCTCCCAACCTCACGCAGCTGAAGCGCAGCAGCAAGAGGAAGAACAATCGGTGGTGGCGGATCAGCGACGAGAAGGTCAAGGAGGCAAGGACGAGCGACGTGCTGGGGATGCAAAAGGAGGTGTACCTACTCTTCTACGAACTAGATCGGAGAACAGAGGACATTTGAATAGACTGGGGGGAGACAATGCATTTTGTTTGTTTGTTTTGCATAGGTACTCGATGCATTTGGCGGCGAATTGGCGAACCGGGACATTTCCGCACACTCTCATTGGCGGCGTACTAGCGTTGGTACTCAGTACATAGAAATCCAAGCATGATGCATATATGAAGAATAACCAGCAGGAACTTTTCACGCTGTTTGATCGTAGAGAATAGTGTCTGCGACAGTATACTCACGAAGCATCAGTACATGAGCACGACACCGTAGATGCTAAAGTCTGCAGCATTTGCAGAGGCTTCCGCTGTAATCGAACTGAAAGATCTGCGCCAGTTTGGCGTCGAGTTCAGTCTACTCAATGCCCCTAACCCTCCTATATTGAAGAAAGTCAGCAAGACTTCCGCACCATTCAGCAAAAACTAGGAATGGCCTCGGGTCGTTCCAAGCAATGCCCCTTTCATGAAGCAAATGGAGCGATGGATTTCCCGCGATATACACCTCGGATGGGCAAGGTATGAAGATCAGCGATATCAGACACGCCACGAAGATCTTTCCGTATTTCTATACACTCAATATCATAGCAGGCTTTCATGATCGGGTTTGCACTTTACATGTTTACTCTGTCCTCGCGTGGCTTTTCTTCTTCTGAGAAGATACATGGTTCCTAAGTGCTGGCGTCTCGATTTTTCGAGCACATTTCCTTTCTGAGCGCTTGCTTCGTTTTTGTCAAAGTCCAAAGTGCCAACTTTCCGATCACCGCCAGTAGGTACAATGATATCCGCAATCGTCCTTCGGACAATGCTAACCTTAAGAACGAATTACTAGATTCCATAAGGACAACCGAGTTCGTTAAGACGAAATTAGAGGAATCATATGCCTCTAGAGCTATAGGTATCCTGCTATACTCTTCCTGGGATAGATTCAGCTGCGATATATCGCGTCTACGGGACATCATCATCTCTGTCAAGGTCCCTTTCTACCTCGTATACGCCTTCGACAGTCCTTCGACAGTCCGTAGATTAAGTTTACTAAGAGTCCACTCTTCAAGCTTGGCGTGGAGTCGGGCACAACATAGGCAATTGTCCGGTCGGCCGTGCTACTCAAGTGCATCTACAAGCCGTTGGGTGACACCCCTGGTGACTGGAGTGCTATTAAGAGGCGAGAGGGAGTACGAGCAGTAATAGAGGTCGCCCAGAGGCTGCAGGAGATACAAAGCTTCAAAGACCAATGTTCGAAAGGTCTTACTATCTCAAGCAAAAACAGGATTGATCGCATAACGTCATTAAGGACTCTGAGGAGACTCTTTGACTGGCCGTCTCATCCCGTCAAACTCGAATCGTTCCGAGCCACTGACGATTAACTTCCGCTAAGGATTAAAGGAAGACAACGTCTCGCAATGCTGCGACTCAAATATCACGTCGGCGTCGGTAGAAGAACGGCGAAGGTTCACCGAATATGAAAATAGATCGACGGGTATATCAAACACGAAAGCTGCATTTATATAACTCCAAATGGCTACCTCTAAGGTATAGTCACACACATAGCCTATCAATCTCCTATGCTCCTGTGCAAAAGCAACGCTTGAACGCCTAAACAAGAACAGCAAGACCATGCGGGGCCGATGATGCCTCTCGCTGCAAACGCCGAAGAATGAAGCAAGAACGCCAGATTAGCCGTATGCATCGTAAGATCATGCAAAACATGCACCGTTTCCCCAGTGACCCATATCCACAGAACAATGCAGGGCGCCGCCGGAAATGCTGAGAACTTTTGGGAGCCCGAAACCGTTTTAGACCGATGGGAGAACTCCTTTACACCTGCTCGATCTCGCTGGCTTCCAACTCCTGAATGAGGGCCAAGATATCGGTCTTGTCTTCCTCTGTACTTTCCGCTGCGTTATCGTTGGCAGCGGTCCAAGCGACGGCATTGCCAATGTGAGCAGTCTTGTTCTTCTGCCTCTTGATGAATGGGATTTGCAGGGCGCCGATGATTGCAACAACAGCAGAAGACCACCAAGGAACTGGGCTGAAGTGCGCGTTCGTTCCAACACTGTACAAGAATCCCGATACTGGGCTGGCCATCATACGACACGCTCCGCCAGTGCTTGCAGCAAGGCCATTGATCTTTCCAAGGGTGCATGGCGAGGGAGCGGCTTCTTTGATGAGGATGAGAAGGAGGGGGTAAGCAATAATCATGAAGAAGTTTCGGATCGTGAGACATGTATAGATGCCAAAGTAGAGCCACTGGGGTGGGAGGCAACCGAGGAAGGGAACGATAAAGTAGCAAATTGGATGACCGATCGTGACCATGGCAAAGAGTCGCCAGACTCCAATCTTGGTTGCAAGGTAAGGGAAGATGAAGGCTTGGATGAAGAGTGCAACCACACCGTTGATGCTCATGATCACACCGGTCTGCTGCATGGAGAGATCGAGTCCACCTGCAAATGGGCTCTCGTCGGCATCATCTTGCAGGTATATGGGCATAAGGGTATCATAGGTCATCGAGTGGTAGGTGTAGAGGCCCAATGCAACAATGAGAATGAGCACGGACTTGTTGTAGCACTTCGATGACGAAGCAGATGATATCGAGCTGCTGTCGGACGATTTGTGCCTCTTCTCAGGCCTGGGCGAGGGAGAGTCTTCGGTAATACGCACGGGGTTGAACGTACCATATGATTCGGTAGTCAAGTCGGCAGCCGCTGTGGTCGTGTTGCTCGTGGTCGGAAGAAGCGGGGTCTCTGCTGTGGTGTTATCGAGCTCCTCTTGCGTGCTCCACGGCTGCATGTCTGGATGAGTCTCATCAAGGAAGAAATATCCAGCAATGATAGAGACGAACATGAGAACAGCGCACATGACGTTCGGAAGCAGGTAGGGAAACGTTCCAAAGAGGCCGTCACGAGAGAACAATGACGGAAAGTTCTCAGCAGGATCGGCAAAGAGACCGCCTACAGCAGGACCCAAGATCGTTCCAATGCTCCACACAGCAGGCATTACAGCAAATGCCTTAGCTATAGCGTGACTCTGTTAGCCGTTGTACTTACTCTGGGTATTACAAATTACTATACTTACGCTCATGTGCTGGGTTGACTGTGAGTTCGCCGACCATAGTTTGAATGACACCGACATTGCCATTGAGCATGCCGCCTAGCAGTCGTCCGAAGAGAGCGACCCAGAAATTTGATGCAAATCCAACTACGAGTAGGGAGAGTAGGGTACCTGCACATCCAAAGAGCAGAACAGGTTTCCTTCCCACACGGTCGCTCACACTTCCCCAGTAGATGCCGGTAAGCGCCTCCGCGAAGGCAAATGCCGCGATGAGCACGCCTGCGTAGAAGGCGGCATCGCTCTTGTCGCCGATTTCATAGTGAAGAACGGCTTTCCAGGCGTATGGTAAGAAACTTGTGAGCGCAATCGGCTCAGCAACTCGCACTAAAGCTGTGAGGAAGTCAGCAAGTGATGCAACAATAACGTGTGTGCAATGGATGTGGCCTCAGTTCTTCAACCTCAACGACCTCCAATCCATGCATCTCGGTTTTTTTACCTGGCCAGTGCCAGTATTTTCTTGTTCATACGTACCAAGTATTCCAAGCTGAGCGGCGGGAAACTTGTTTGGGTCACGAGGGAGTCTTTGGTCTGGTGTAAGTCCCATGTCCTCTCGGTACTTTTGATCCTTACGGTTAATGCCAACGCGTAGACCACACTCAAGCCGGCGAGAAGAAGTAGCTTGATCGTTTACGCTTGACCTGATGTTGCCCAGACTGAGAGACAATACAATGTTTCCGAGCACAATTGACTGATGAGGAGAGATGAGGGCGAGAAAGTTGGGTGGGAGGGCGAAGGCGGCAGTGGTATTTACAGGTTTTGCAGCGGCCGATCATGCTAAGTGGCGGCGGAAATATCGAGAAGGTAGCGCCAAGCCTATGCTCCACCAACTCCAGCCAAGGACGTTGGGACGCCACGCGTTCATTGGCCGACATTGGCCAACGACACGCACGTTCCAGCCTTTTGCGCATCGCATGCTCAACCTCCGCCCAACTTTTCATACGTCAATTGCCGCTCTCCACCGCGATGAAAGTGGCTAAAAACTTGACTCACTTCTAATATCGTCCATTGCTTTCAAGCTATGCTATTTTTCCCCGTTACTTTCCGAGCCTAAACCTTAAAACGATCGATGGGCCACTCATGGTGGGAGCGAAACAGCCGCATGGACCCTCTCAAGGGCATGCAGTGATGCGAGGCTACTCCGGCACAAGCGGGAGCTAAACATGGGTCTTATGATATTGTTCCTCTACTTTTCCAGGTCGCATGCTACGCTTCTCACGAGTGACGAGCGGGGCGATCTGGACTGCGCTGACTGCCGGGAAATAACAGCCAGAACCATCACTTTGGAACTAGCTGGTGCTCGGCTATGCGAAGTAGGTATCACCAGATTGATGCAGCTGCATACCACCTCTATGCTGCGAGACATGGCATGAGAACGACAGCGGGGTCCACGTTCGACTTCTTTCCCTCCAAGGCATCCAGTGGACGAAGAAGCTTACACTCTGCTGGCGTAAGGCTTCCGTACAGCTGACTGATTGTCCCAGCGGGCCTTGGGCGGAATTTGCGAGGCGTCGGCTCTGCGATCGGGATCGCCTCTGGAGATCGGTAGGTTCCACAAGGCGGTGTAGCCACTTGCCCCATTCCAATCCCCGTTATACCGGCGACGTCGGGCGTCGCGTCCATAAGGGAAATTGAAGCCAGCGTCAACCCCTCACGCTTCTATCCGAATATCTTGTGGCCCTAGTGCCGATAGTCTAGCTTTCGACGCATACGGTGCAAGGCAGCTGAGATGGACGGATCACAAAGAGCCGCATCACCTGCTCTAGATGTAAAGAGTAACAGTTTCCATACTGAAACTAGCAAGTCCATTCCAGATCTACGGTTTGCACGTGAAGGAAGCCGAAAATCCTTGACTAAGTTCTGTGGATCTGTCAATCTGAAGGACCCTGGAGGACGAAAATTTTGCTCACACCACTAACGTCAGGGTAAAAAATATGAAGCTGCGATCTGCTCTCGATCCTCCATCGCAGAACGCAGATTCGGCGCCGTAAAAGAGTGTGAAGGGTGATTCTCGGACAACCTCGTTGTAGACGGTAGACGAGAGTTGGAGCACGGGTAAGCTCGGTTCGGGGATTGCTCGTCGAAAACCTCTTGGTCCCTTAGTCAACAAATGAGAGCCGCTGACGACAACGACGTAATGTGCTTTCTCTGCCATTCAGCTATAGCATGCTTTGGAGAATCTTGTTCTCAATACATATATCAGAAGGTCTCGCACATCTCGACAAGTTCGGCATTTCTCTTAGACAGTGCAACCTCGCCAAAATAGTCCGTGCGACAAGGCAACAGGCTTTCACATTCTCTTACAGAAAGTTAGGCTCACGGTTCGATCTGGGACAGATGCCGCTTTCGTTTGATTCAAGGCCGCCGTAAGATGGGTTTGATGTTATCCGCGAAGGGCTGGTTACACGATATAGATTTCTAAGTACTCGAACCCTTTGAAATAGTGCCAATCTATTGACAGAATACATACGGGTTTCACATAGCTCACCTCTTCTCTATTCCCAGCTACGTGAATACGCTGTCCAAATATTCACGTGGAAATTGTGTTGCCTAGGCGTCCAGCACTCAAAATTCAATGAAGCCACCTCAGCCACCAATTTGACGCGCCAGACGCGAATCCGCATGCGCCTAGGCCTCGTAGTCCCTGCAAACGCCACAAGGAATGACGTCTCGTTTCGCACATCATGGAACACCCCCCTCCTTCTTTCCTTCATTATTATAGAAGCTCGACAGGCTACTGTACCACAACACGAACATTACCTAAATTCGATTGAATCCTTCTCTCCTAACTCAACACCTATTTCCCCCGATCGAAGACCTTAAAATTCACCTGCTTACCCAAAGTCGACATCATGGCGACCACAGTACACGTTCAGAACATCTCGAGCCAAACCAGCGAGAAGGAGGTCAGAGACTTCTTTAGCTTCTGGTGAGTTTCCTACTATTATCAATCTTTCGCTCCGGAGAGCTTTGCGCTGACAGCTCTTGTACAGCGGCAAGATCAGCTCCCTATCTGTTACCCCTACTTCAGACGCTCCCGATGCGTCAAAGTCTGCGACCGTGACCTTCGAGAAGGAGACCGCAGCAAAGACTGCTCTTCTTTTGGATAACACCCAGCTCGGTCCTGCCCAAGTCAACGTCACTGCTGCACAATCCATCAGTGACATGGCTGGCGGAAAAGCTACAGCAGGCGACGACGAGCAGGACGTCGCACCCGAGGACAAGCCGCGAACACGCATCATTGCGGAATATCTGGCACATGGATACGTCGTCAGTGACAAGGCTATCCAAGGCGCAATCGACTTGGACAAGAAGCACGGCATCTCGAGCCGCTTCCAATCGGCGCTCACAAACTTCGATGCCAAGTACAAGGCGAGCGATAGGGTGAAGGCTGCGGATACCCAATACAAAGTCAGTGAGAGGGCCAGCGGTGCTTGGTCTGGCTTGAATTCGTATTTCGAGAAGGCCTTGGACACTCCAACGGGTCAGAGAGTGCGGCAGTTCTACAGTATGTGCAATCACCCTTGAACTATTAGAAAGCTAGCAACCTCTAACATACTGCAGTGGACAGCAATAAGCAGATCATGGATGTACATAATGAGGCTCGTCATTTGGCGGATCTGAAGACGGGCAAGCCTGCAACCGGGCAAACCGAGGATCACTCAGAGGCTGCTCCATCCCAAGCTGAGGAGATGGGCATGGAGAAGCTCCCAGACTCAGACCGCACAAAGTGCAACTGCGGTGCAACGACCGAGAAGTGCCCTTGCGAGCCTGGAAAGTGCGCATGTGCGAGCTGCGCGAAGAACCCAGATGGGACACCTGTGACGACTTCCTAAGGCTGAGAGCCTGATCAAGGGCAGGTAGGCGGAAAGTCTTGCTGACCGCTGCGGAACTTGCGACTTTATTACCTGCCGCCGCCTATTTCGCGAAGTTTGGACGGGTTCTCGGACCGAAGATCTTTACTTTCTGCTGGTCGTAGGTGTCATCGGCGAGAATATATGATAGCAGCACCTACCTCAATGAACGAAGATGACGAATCCCCTTGAGTAGATCTCTAAACTATCAGTGTGATTGGCTGTGCCGTGCAGGATCGGTGTGAATTTCATGTCCCCAAATTTATGAACGCCCTGCATATGGTCGGCGGGAATGCGGCGGGTGCCGCAGAACCACCTCCTTGGCGTCACGAAACGAGCTTGAGCCCTGAACATCCAGCGACAACAAGCTCTCAATTGGGACGTCAGCAGGGCGACTGTGGAAAGTTCAACCTCGCTGCTGAAGAGATCGCCATTGAGCCTCACCCCGATGAGGCCATTCAGCACCGCCGAGTTTCTAGGCGAGCGATTCCGGACGAGGGCAAGACATGGAGCTGGCGGAGACGCGGCCGCCAGGGCAATTAATTGGTGAGATGAGCAGGCTTTCGTTGGCGGATGCGGTTCTAACACTATTCTCGAAAAGCGTTTCAGGTCCGCCATGACCAGCAGTGGTTGGATGGGTGTGCGGCTTTGACGCCGGCGTGAAACGGGACCCGTCGGTGTTGCCAGGCTATCCAATGCCGACGTCCAATATTCCCTGAAGTCCCGACGTCGCAGAAGCTTTTCATCCTCCAGCCAACTCTTCCTACCCCATGGTCTAGAGCCCGTCAGGACTCTACAATGGTAAGGCTGTCAGCCTTCGGGAAATGGCTGGGGCGCCGTTGAAGCCTCCCCTCCGTCGAAGCCCCCACAATCCGAATTATCTGAAA
The DNA here is from genome assembly GCA_010015805.1 of Rhizodiscina lignyota. NCBI lineage: Eukaryota > Fungi > Ascomycota > Dothideomycetes > Aulographales > Rhizodiscinaceae > Rhizodiscina > Rhizodiscina lignyota. The sequence goes on from ML978128.1 coordinate 1,653,960, forward strand.
TTATTTGCATTGTAATTGGGCAGAATGGGGAGCATTGACCTGCTTCAGCCTGTCTTAATCCTTGTTTGGACGTCGGCGTCGATCATTACAATCATATCTCCAGGACATTAGATGATCCTTCCACAGCCTGCCCCCTCAACGTACGTGTGCAATACTCGCGTGCACATCTACTTATGTCTCTTTTGTGTCACTCGTTACGTGGACAGCTGTAAATGCATTTTATTATATGTTCAACTTCCCCGAAACACGCCCCGATTAGATCCCGGTGCATGTCGAACCCGCTGTAACTGCACGAACATTGCCGCACAAGCACGACCTCCGTATCTCCCATCGGCGAGGTCCACCGGACGATTACGCATTTAGACTCTCTCCGAAGCGTGTAAGACGTAGGCGCTGGATCGCCGCGTTCTATTTTCCCCAGATATCGAGCTCAACAACCACGGCGGCGAGCCTCCGACGATGAACAAAAGGGCATAGCCTCCAAACACAGAACTCTTCGAGTTTTGCGAGCAGCCTCTCGTTCAACTTCCCTTTCCACGTCATGTCCTACGGCTCCGTCCTTATCGACCGTCCAGAGATCCATGCAGGGATTTTTGGGATGCGAAACGAATCCAAGCGCTCTCGACAAACCCCTTCCTCAACTTCCTCGAACCCTATCAATCATATCCTTCGCCGAGCAAGCAGTTTTACGCACTTCCCCCAGATTCGAGAAACCGCAGTAGAACACTTCCCGTCAGTTCAGAGTAAAGGGACATTTACTGAAGACGATCTAATCGTTGTGAGAGGTCACAGTGCAGATCAAATTTCGACGTCGTCTGGTACTATCAGCCCGGAGAATGATCCACCAACGCCACCCGAACCCGTGTCAATATCGTCTGAGCCCGTAGACGGAGGCTTCCCGGCCTTCCTCGAGGACGTAAAGGCGCACGCAATGTTCGAAACGTCGACCGAAAAATTCCAATTGATGCGCCCAGAAGCTGCTGTGACAACGCCATCAACACATAATAATAAACTTCGGCGGAGGTCTTGGCTTCCTCCAGTCTCTCGCACACTCTCCCGCCCAACGTCGCCGAGACGAGAAGCGAACACAACTCCCGAGCCAATACCAGAGAATGTCTCAACGGCTGATTCGAAGGCGGCAAAATCACGCAGGCGTAACTCCTGGATGCCTTCGAATAACGCGTCGTCCGACGCGCAGGGCTCAGAAAAGTCGAAGACTCTTCCTCGACTAGACACCAATGCCATGGCTAAAAAGTCAAGGCGGCCGATGAGTGAGATATTCGGCATATCGCCGACGGCATCAAGTGCTGAGCGCCCGTCTCTATCATCTTTGCCGCCATTGAATACGGACATAGCACAGAAGAAGTCGAGGCGTCCACTGAGTGGAATATTCGGCCCTTCTCCTACAACACCTAAGAAGTCGCAAGAAGAACCGCGCTCTGCTCCTCCGACCTCAATTTCAAAGTCTTTCTCGTTGGATCGCATGCCTTATCGCATGCCGTCATTGAAGGATTCGCTGCCATCATTTGATCGACTCCCAGCGCTCTCGAGGAATGCTTCGGACAAAGCCCTTTTCACGAAGAGTGATCCTGCGCGGAGGAGAGATGAGCTGTGGACCTATTTCAAGGCGCTGGACGCAGACTACCAGAAGTACGTTTATCTTCCTCCCAAAGTAGACCAGGTACATACCTTACAGACCACACGTTAATCTTTATTTCTAGGTTTCACGGAAAGAGCTCCTCGGTAAAGGCGACGATTGTTCGAGCCTCCCTACTACCCTTCCTGAGAGCCCACAGTGGCGACACATCCGCACGAAACTTGCGCGCAGAAGATCTTGAGAAGAGGGTGAATGTTCTGAACAAATGGTGGGCAGGTTTGCTTGAGGTTCTGAATGGATTAAACAACCAATCCATGTCTGGAACGGATAGGCCTGTGCTTTTGGACGGTGTAGTGGGCATCATGGAGCGCCCTGAGTGGAGAGCACCTCCATCAGAATATTCTCCACTTACTGGCCGGTAAGTTACCTTCTGTTGAGTTGTAGTGGAATATGTTCAAGATTTCTTTGATATCCGCCTCTGGAACATCAAAATGGGGCTAACAATCTATTCATTTTCAGGTCATCAACGTCATCTCACCAACGAACCCATTCATCATCATCCACAGACTCAAGCTCCTCCGATTTCCTGGCCGATTCGATCCATCACAACATCCGCAATATCTTCGTTCAAAACATCCTCACACAAATGGGCTTCGTCGTCGAGAAAATGTCGCTCAAGAACACCCCAGCAAGCGTTGTAGCTTTCTGCGGGAAGGCCTGCGCCTATGCCTTTTTCTTCTGTCCCGGCGTTGCTAAGTTCCTAGTTTCACTGTGGAAGTTGACAATGGATCCTATGCGCCGAATCTTGGACGAGTACGGCGTGCCGCGGCACTCGATCATGGGAGACGTGTCCAAGCGCGTGTGCTCGGCGTTTCCGTCTCATTTGCAGGAGTTGCGATTGGTTTCATTGACAATGACGCTCAGGAGCTTGCAACACAATCCTACTCCTCCCTTTCAGACGGCTCATTACAATTGGTTTGGGCCTTGGGTTAACAAATGGGCTGGAAGAGACAGCGATCTGTTCTACATGTTCTTCAAGAACTATCACATGCTCGCAACTGACTTTCTTCCCCACAAAGCAAAGAAACTGGAAAGGATTTGCGCTCCGGGCCTCTTGATGGTCCACGCGCAACTTCTGACGACTTTGGACGCGACCATCCATCGGAATCCTTCATCTGCGCCTGAGGAGCCCCGGAACGGAGCTTCGTCGACGACTTTTGACGACTTGCTGAATGATGCGGATGCTTCTGCACCAGCTGTGCCGGTTCCTGGCACAAACGCAATCAGACTCATGGCTGAGAATCGCGTGATTATGCTGTTACGAGATTGTCTCTCGGACAGGAGTTTCAACTCGAATGGAGCGCGGCACTTCTCCGCTCAATGTCTAAGTCACATCCTGCAAGCAGCCGCAAGGAAAACCTCGCTCTTCGATCACAACGCATGCTTCACATTATGCGACTTTCTCGAGGAGGCTGTTCCAATATTTGTCCGATATGATAATGGCTGTGCAAAAGAGGACGCTGTTTTCGAATGGTCATTCTGGACAACGGTCTGGCGCAAGATGGTTGAAAGCCAGAATACGACGACCGAGATCAGAGTTTATGCTCTGTTGTATACTATCTGGAACCTTATCGCGGAAGACGCTGATCGCAAGGTCGACTTTTGTGTCAATTTCTTACTGGCTTCCGATATCTTCCTTACTCGATTCAACCACTGGTGTCCGATGGTGAGGGGATACTACATGCGCTTGTTAAGCTGGCGAGTCGCTCGCTACGATGCAAGCGCATCGCCCTTGGATACGTGAGTATTTCCTATCCCTCACTATAGAAACTACTAACACTGTCATAGCACTATTTTAGCAAAGCTGATGGAGAGATTGAGCACTGTGTGGTCATTTTTCCTCTTCACCAGACAACTCCCGGGAACGGACATCGTTGTTGATCATGAAGCGACTCCTGGTTCACCGGCACCTGGAAGAAGGCTTCTCATTATTCGCACCGACCCATCAACGAACCCTAATGGCGGTACGCTGCTATCATTCGACGACACAACATCAGCCACCCAGTCAACGCGCCCTAGACGGAATTCTTGGGTAGACAAAATGGCAACCGGAGATTGGCGACCCGACTCTGCAGACTCGAGTGATTCCGGAGAACAAGATGAGGCACCGCGCCGATGGTCGCTTCTCCGTAACGTCATTGACGCAACTTCAATAAGGTCAAAGTCGCAAAGTCCCAAGCCGACGGGCCGCGACACGCCAGACAGCGGGCGCAGCTCGCCTCCTGTGAAGCCTGATCCGCCGCGGTCTGAGTTCCGACACCACACTCGCCAACGAAGCGGAAGCATGCCAGCTGCTCCTCGCCATCGGACATACTGCTTCAAGTTCTCTCTGGAGCATGTAGACAGGCGCTTCCACAACCAAGCCAGTATCGATCTACGGCCACCTCGTCTGCCTCTAGCGGCACAGCAGCATTTATTGTCAAACTACAATCTCGACGCCATGTACAGTGACATTCGGCCGACCCAACCTGATGGTGCTGCGGCTGGGTGTGGAACATATACGGGTCGCGCACTCGCTGAGTGGACGGCGGTGGTGACTGAGTGTCAGAACTTCTTTGAGAGGAGGATCAGGGAGGGCGTGCCTTCGCACAGGTTGGTCGAGACGCCTATGCTGGGTGTTGAGACGTTCAAGAGACCAGGTTGAGCCATACACGTGGCAGTGTATAACAGGTCGAAGTTGCAAATATTGTTGGAGCATCACCAATCTGAATGCAGGACACTGTCAATGCAGACAGTTGATGCTTCCTCGTCAACGAATAGCCGCATTTTGCCGGCAACTACAGGAATGTCTTCTTTCACCAACCGCTCGACCGCAATTTGGCGGCCGCTACGGGAGGTTTCCAAGTATGTGTAGCGTTTTGTTCCCTTATCGGCTTCGATTCTTCTTGCGAGGACAATTCCCGGCGTTTGGAAAGCCGCTTTGGAAGTGATACACCACGATAGGGATTGTTTCTTGTCTATTAGGACCAGGGTGGACCTGGCTGGACTCTTCTTGTAAATCGTAATTCCTAGATGGAATTTTTTTTGGTATGCCGTTAGCAGTCTCCGGTCTAGGGAATCAATTCGCTTCCAGCCTGGCAGCTGAATTCATTATACTTAGTACAGTATTATCAAAGCGTGTGTACAGTCAATCAGCCAGTCATCGTGCGGAGAGACATAAGCACCTTAAAGGGAGCACTGGCTCTCAATGTGGAGAATATGGCTCCCCAAACTTTCCGATGGCATGTAAAATTTCAAATTTTGAAACTCTTTCGGTAACCTGGGAAATTAGAGCGCATGCGTTACAAATTATGGCTCCGTACGGAAGTCGAGACATCTGAATTATAGCTGAAGAATCTAGGGCGAGATACCTATACTGAATACGTAGTGCAAAGAAAGTCCTCTAGGGCGCCAGCGCTCAGCTTGCCGTTTCCAGCAGTGTACAAAACGTCACGCCTCAACGTTGCATGAATATCCACGAACTCACGAATCCGCCTTTCCACTTCTCGCGATTAGAATGTGCCATCAGAACCTTGCTCGGCCACCGATTGCCGGTCAACAATTCGGAAGCACTCCTGTGTCACTCACGCACCGACATTTCTCAGGAACAACCCTATCACTGGCTCCGCCCTCCGAGACCCCGGAGCGTAAGCATCAGCAGAGCCTCCCCGACATTGATTAAGGGTGTAAGTTTAGCCTTACGTGCAGCCGGAATGCTCTCATAGCCACACCGCCCGAGAATCAGGAGGAATTTCGCTTCCTTTCGAATCTCACTGGCGCTCTCCACATAGACGTGATTCGCGTGAGGTCGGTGGGAGAGTCACCGCGCTAGACTAAACGAGGAAATGCGCATCTCTATAGGGATGCGGATCTTCTCCAAATTTAGGGCTGTCACCACACTTCAGGCACAGGCAACAAAACGTCCAGACCCATAGGAACTCTAGCCCATCTCTCATGCCCTCGGCTTACCCGCCATGTACCTGAGAGCCAGCTCATTCTCTCTCATACCGTCGCAACCCATCCAACGCACATCGGCACTCACGATGAGATGTCTCACCGATGTCATCTGGCGGTTTGACAGTAATTGCAAGCTCTCGTTACAGGTCTTTACCGACTGTGATTTTCTGTTTCCATGGCATCTCTACCTGCTTCTTGATAGCAGCCAATGGAAATGCTCTCGTTTCCTCCCAGTCATCGGGTCTGGAATAACCCCGTCTGGGCAGAGGCTTTGAAAGGGGGAAGGGCTCTGATATTTCATCGAAAAATCGTATCCAAGAAAATAAGGCAACCCCAGAGTGGCATTGATGTGCGTTACAGATGCTTCGATAGCGCACAGTGCACGTGGTGGTTGCCCGTACCTGGCTAGCCATGGCTGCCATGCTTCCCACCGTTCCCCGTTCAGGCGAGATGAAGAGGTAAACTCAGCCCCCTTGTCAGATTTTACTCGAAGAGCTTAACAACAACCTTCTCGGCGCCGCAACGGCCGCAGCGCGCATCTCTAGCTATGACAAGATGGTGAACCCGTCTGGGCTACAATCGGCGCCACCAACTGGCAACTGCACGCCTTCCGCTGTCGACTCCAATTTAGGTACTTTGTGATATGCCGAGACGTTGAGATGTCCGACCGGGATAGAAAATAAGCCTTTTGGCAGATGGTACCTGTGCATCATAAAAGCTCGCTGTCTGCTCCCTCAGAAATGGATCATCAGCACACATTTCTTAGTCCTTGGGCAATAATCATCTCATTCATTGTTCGACCTTCGCTTTCTTGTTTAACTCTCGCCTCCCTTGAGAGTTTAATCGGACATTTCTTGCTCGGCTTCTCGGTCTCATCGTCGTCACCCCTAATATCAACCAATAATCATGCGTTCCTCCACTCTTTTTGCAATCGTCGGCACTGTTGCCGCAGCAGAGGCCTTCGAACTCCCTGGCAGGGGCCTCCTACCATCCATATCAATCGGAATAGGAGCGAAGCCGAGTGCTTCACCTGCGGCTGGTAGCTGTCCTTCGGTCTGGAACGACGTTGTAACTGAGCTCCACGCTGCCTTCCTGGGCAGCAATGGCCAGTGCAATGACCTCGCCCGTCAAGCTGTTCGCGCTGGTTTCCACGACTGCGGCACCTACCGCCCTTCGATGGGTACCAGCGCTGGTTGCGACGGCTCGTTCATCCTTGCGAAGGAGTACGAGAACTCTGAGAACAAGGGTCTCCAGCAGATTGGTGACTTTTACACTGGGGTCCTTCAGAAGTTCAAGGTTGGCGCTGGCGACTTGATCCAAATGGGTGCTTGTACGTTTCCATCTCTTCTCGAACAGTCTTCACCACAAATACTGACTCGGTCCAAACAGCCACTGCAACTGTGACGTGCCCACTCGGCCCAGTCGTTCAGACATTCGTCGGACGCCCAGATCGCAAGACAGCCAACCCGACCGGCATCCTCCCCTCGCCTTTCGACCCCGCGTCGAAGACCATTCCTCTCTTTGAAGGCTACGGCCTCACCTCAGATGACTTTGTCGCTCTCCTCGGCGCTCACACGACCTCGACGCAGAAGTTCGTTGACCCGCAGAAGGCGGGCGCTGGCCAGGACACTACGCCCGGCACCTGGGACGTCAAGTACTACGGCCAAACCTTGGACAAAAAGGCACCGTTCACGTTCGAGAGCGACAAGAGCGTCGCCAACAACAGCCAGACATCAGGCACCTTCAAGGCTTTCGTCAACAACCAGTTCGGTTGGAATGTTGCTTTCGCCCAGGCCATGACCAAGCTCTCCCTCGTTGGCGTTCCCGGCGGCTCCAGCAAGCTCATCGACTGCACGTCCGCTCTGCCCGCAGGCACCGTCAAGCGTGACATAAGGGCCGCTCCGATCAACGGTCGTGCGATTTAAGTAATACAGAGCATCCAGTGGCGTTTATGGATTTGGCATAGCCCGGCGTTGTTATTGGAATGTTTTGCCGAGTATTTCCTTTTTCAATTGTTCTTTGCGACTTGACTTTCAGTGTCAATCGAGCATGATACCAGAGGCGTTTGATTGCCCTGTAACTGTAATGTGTATACTTTTTTCTCGGGGCCTCTGCCATATAGGACTCTAGATGTTAGATATTATGAGAGAGCTAGCATAGCCACTCTAGTACAGTTGCCTTTCGCACTTCCAAGAAGCTTCCGCGTATCGTTGAGTTTACATTCACGGTTGCCAGGGAGTAACTCGCCAAGTCTGACTTGGAAGATTTGCTTCTCGTTCTTGTAGAAAAGAGACGTCCTCATCCACTTGCGTGAAACTAGCTCTTTAGTAAAATAACAAGATTCCGCAAACCAGTTCCGAGGTTTTGGGATGGATGTGACTCCAATGCGTAGAAAGTGTGTCGGGCGTGTGCATTTCGATGCGCTTAAAGCGGTAGTTGTTCTCGCGTATCTCTCCAGATCCGTTCTCCAGGTTCAGGTTGTTCGTAGCATCAAGTGAACAGAGCTTCCCCTGGCCCATGCATTGCTCGCGACTGTAGCGACTGTCGCAGCGTCCTCAATTCAGTTTGGAGTCCGCAGAAGCGAGGCGAACTTGACTTGCGTTCACTCCGCGGGAGGCTATAAATTTAGAACGGTGCAGCGATTGTTTTGACAGGTGCCCGTCCAAGCACACGTGCAGGAGGCGCGAAGTCCTCCAGGTGCTTGGTGCTGTGGCTGACGGCAGCGCCGTCTGGGTCCCATGGTTCGCCCATCCGCCCCATGCTGGAGGAGGGGGCTCCCGTGTGGAAGGATGGCGCTGGAGATGGAAGATCGCAGCAAGCCCAATCGGGGCGCGACGCACGCAGCTGAAGAGCTGGCGCACTGCAAGAAATGCAAGCTCGCGGTTGGGCCGATTGGAGCGCTTCAGCTGGCTGGCCGAAGTCGATTGCTGCTCTGCGCGCGGGATGGGCATTGGTGCGGTGCTGCTAAGTGGCGTCTCGCTGCCGACCATTGCGCTGCGAACCAGGGTCTTCTCGTCGATGAAACAACCTGCATTATTCGAACATCTCCTCCTTTCCCTCCACTTGTCGTTGCGATCCCCGTGGGCAGGAGCACGCTTCTGCTCGGAGCGACCATGACTCTCTGATCGCCCGTCTTCCCTTTCTTTGCTTCTTATCATCTTTTACCATTCGCCTCCCCTGAACCCCTCGGCCTACATTTGCAGCGACCGCACGTCGCTCCGCGCAGCTTCAAGTTACATCACGACGCGACCCGATCGACTTCGCCCAGCCATCCCACACGCAATTGATCCGCCTATCCATCCGTTCGGACTCCGTACGCGAGAAGAGTTTGTCGGACCGCGAATTCGTTGAGCTTCGGCTGCTACTCGGCGTGGGGAGCTATACACGCTGCACACTCCTTTTCCCCGACCGATAGCTGTCGAGCTGTCTGCGATACGCTCATTTTCGTCCTTCTCGCTTCCGCGCGCCTTTCAAAGTACACGGTATCGTTCGACGCCCGCTCTGTTGATCAGATCCTGCGATGCGCCAGCCATTGTAACGCGACCTATCCTCCTATCATCTCGTCGGAGCGGGCGACTCGACACAACCCTGGTATAGAGGCTACATACTCGAGGCATTGTGGGGAGAGAAAGACGAGAGCGCGTGGACACACAAAGCGGAGCGCTCGCAGCCATGACATCTATCGAACCTATGCGCCGTAGCCCCTTCTCCGCAGACCCTCACGCTCCGAATATTCACAAGAGCATACCCATCCTTCCATCAACGGCCGCTCCATCTCTTGCTCCAGGCGATCCTATGGATATCACACCCCCCTCTAGCGTTGCCATGGGGCCTCCAGCTCAGGGGGCTCCGGGTGCGGATCGCAGTGGACCAAGTGCTTCAGGCTCATCCGAATCCGAACCTCCTACGACGAATGGAAGCAGCGCGCCAGCTGTAGGCGCCGCGGCTGCAGCACAGCAACCTAAAGTAGTACAGACAGCATTTATACATAAGTTGTACAAGTACGTTGGGAGCGTCAGAGTCGAGGAGCTTGCGCTAATGATCATTAGTATGCTCGAAGATCAAAGCATTCAGCATTTGATTTCTTGGTCGAGCACGAACGAGAGTTTTGTCATGTCACCTTCTAGCGAATTTTCAAAAGTCTTATCGTACGTCGGGGAGGTTGGTCTTTTGGGTCTTGCCATTACTAACTGCGCTCAGGTCATATTTCAAGCATACAAATATTTCATCATTTGTGCGACAACTAAACATGTATGGTTTCCACAAAGGTGAGGACCATCGGCCATTCGCTCTGCATACAAAACACTTAACTGATGTCGAACAGTGAGCGATGTCTTTCATACTGGCGCACCGGACTCTCCCTTGTGGGAATTCAAACATGGCAACGGAAATTTCAAAAGAGGCGATCTTGTGGGCCTCAGGGAAATAAAGCGACGCGCTTCACGACATGCACTGATACATCGAGACTCATTCTCGGCTGGACCCAAAACAACAGTGCAGCCGCCTGGGACACCTGTCGAGCCGGTACCCGACCCCGTCGAAGCACGTCTTTCAATGCTGGAGCACAGTTTATACGATGTTCACGTACGGTTGGGGCGGTCAGAGGATAGCTCGGCGTACTTAAACTCAAAATGCCAAGCGCTTACGGAAGGTCTCCTCCGATGTCATCAGGTAAGCAACGCCACACCGAAGTTGTTGAAGAGATACTGAGTTGGCTAGTGGAATAACGAATTGACGAATCATATCATGACTATGGTGCCGGATCCGGATAATCCAATTCATCGAGATGGTATGCTTGTACCTTTCTCCTAAATTGTCACACCATGCTAATGACAAATCAGTTGCAAATATGCAAAGAGACATCTCTCGGCAAATCGAAATGCTACGATCGTTCGAGGACTCTCAAGAGAGTATCCCATCTGCCCGTACGACATTTTTTGCAAACTTACCGAATGAGAGTGGACCGCCACTCAGTCCTCGCCAAATGCCCCACGATGAAGGACGACGAAGTTCTCTTGCGGGCACCAACCGCTTAACACCCTTCCGCCAACCTGCTGCATCTCATCTCTCAGTATCTCCGCGTCGATATGGCTCCATCGGAGGGAGTTCCAACTACTCTCCATCTTCAGCACGTGCCCCCGCACCTCCTCCACCTCCAGCCCAGCCAATGCAACCTCCAATGGTATCAGTTACTTCACCTCCTGCCAATCTCTCACGAAGGCATACATCAGCAGATATCCGGCTGCATGGTTGGCAAGGCCCTCCAGGCCAGTCCTCACAAACACAAGCATCTCCTTTCGCTTCCGGTCATAATTCTGTCCCGTGGCCATCTTCTCCCCATCGTACACCCTTGAGCGGTGATCAAGAGATACGAAATGCTCTTGCGCAGTACGAGATTCGCGGCGGGCCCCGGCAAGGAGGGTCTCGTCAACCAAGTCCACCACAGGATCCGGTTCCACCTTCAGAAGCTGGGTGGCAGCTACCTGGTGCCAAGTATCCGTTCAGGGGCATCGATGCTTCAGGCCCACCAACACGCCGTTCAAGCTTGGCGAGTAATGTCCATAGTCTTCTGAATCCCGCGGAGACGGCAGAACGGCCTGAGGGCGAGGAAGAGGGTGGTGGTGGCAAGCGAAAACGCGTGCAATGATCGGGCCTGCTCCGCCTCAGTTTCTTCCTCAGACCACATCGAGCCTCTCTCAACCACTGTTATGAACTTCTTGCGCCTTCTATTCGATGATCATTATTACTCCATTTTGCTCGCGTTCTATGCGATTTGTCTCTTTGTTCTGCATCGTGGAATGCACTCTTTACGGCCACCTATTATTAACAACCCTCTTTCTCTTTTGGCCTTTCGCATTTTACGGATCTTTCCAGAAATTCCTCTGCGCATTATTCTGGGACAAGGGCTGTCCCCTCGCAGAGGCAGATGATATTGATGTCGTATTCTTTCATGAAATTTAGATTCTGGTTAGGCACAACTTCTGAAACGACCTTCAATGAAAGTGTGGCTGCGGCCGAAATGGCCGCGCCTTCGGCCGATTCGATTCACCAACATTTTAAATGGAGGGGGTTGAAGGACTATTTGCAAGAATTTTTTTTCGCGCGTAGCGTGTAGATAACTAGCTTATGTTGCGGACGAAAGAATAGGAATAGAAATCAAAAGTCACGAGCCGGCTTCAGTAATGACATTTTATCTCCGAGCCATGACCAATGCAAGGCCAAAGTAGCGTAGCTTGCCATTTGGTGGTGCTTGAGCTTAATGAGCTGAGGTCAGCTACCATGAATTCCGCTGGAAAAGGCTTGTGCATCATTACATAAGGAAACAAGTGGATCAGTCGTGCGAGAGAGGGTCTCACGTTTCCGTACGTAGTTAAAGCTGCGATATCAGTTTCCAAATCCAACCCGTAGTGTAGGGTAGGTGCATGTACATGTATTATTATCCTATTACAAACTGTTGGATTAACATTAGCTCTTGTGCCTGTTTGCCAGAATCGGAGAAGCAGTCTCCACTGTATAAATGTTCTTCTAATTCAACCACTAAGCGCACAGAGTATGATGGGTTACCACAAAATGGTGCTGACTCAGCTCCACCTGAGCATCAACGGCATACCGACGCGGCTTCTTCCTCAGCCGCACAAACGCTGCTCAAGCTTTTGCCATGCATGCTTCTTCCTCTGTGCCTCTCGAGGCTGTCATCTATTGCCCCTTTTAGCTTTGCGGGGCATAGAACTGCATATTCAGCACTAGACCGATGTAAGTTGTTGGACGAAAACGCCATACTCCTCAGCTCCTAGCAACAGGCGGTAACTCTTCCGACGGAAATTCCGCCGGCAGGGCTGGAGAGATGGTAGAAATGGAGGCGTTTCTAGTACAACATAGCTGTGGCTTCCCTCTTCCTCTCCTATTTCTGCAACCAAAAAGGATTACGGAATCTTTGTCAAGGGCGGACAGGCTAAGAGACCGTACAATACCGGCTCCAGATTAGGCAGCATAAAGTCGGCGAACATCAGCTTTCAGATTAAAATCCGGGGTTGTTCTCACTTCTCGTTCAAACTCCTAGACATCTTTTTAAATTCTGCAGTCGCTGTGCGACCTCAATTTTCCTTTCAGCTTAAGAAAACGGTGTGCTGTTAGCGGTGCAAGATGCAGCCCAAAGTCGTGTCGTTGCTTGGCGTTCTGCAAGCCACCGCTTCGTTTGCGGCATCGCAAGAAAAGTATGACTATGTCATTGCTGGAGGTGGAACTGCTGGTCTGGCGCTGGCAAACCGACTGTCTGCGGAGCATTCGGTAGCCGTCATTGAAGCTGGAGGGTACTATGAGGACATCTTCCCTTCCATCGCGATCCCTGGACAGGATGGAGCTGCAGTCGGCATGGATCCTGACACGATCAATGTAATTGATTGGGGACTCGTCACGGAGCCTCAGGCGGGTCTCAATCATCGGCGTCTGCATTATGCCCGTGGAAAGGCTGTGGGTGGAAGGTGTGTCATGTCTAAGTGAACTTTCACGTGGGGAATTCAATCGCGCTAACTCAAATGCAGCTCCGCGAGGAATTTCATGGTGTATCAGCGCGGCACGAAAGGCTCGTACGACCAGTGGGCCGACTTGATCGGAGACAAGGCTTGGTCTTGGGACAATCTCCTGCCGTACTTCAAGAAGAGCGTGAGCTGGACGCCTCCTGCCGAGAAGCCCGACACAGAGAACGCGACGACGGATTTCCTTGAGAGCGCGTGGACACCCAAAGGCGGCCCACTGCAAGTCAGCTATCCGGTGACCACTGGAGCGATTTTTACCTGGCTGGCCAAGATCAATGCCGAAAATGGAATGCCTGCGGCCGACAGCTTCAATGACGGAAAACTGGACGGCTACAAGTACGTCGAGAACATGATTCACCCCGAAACGCATCTCAGAGACAGCTCCGAAACTTCATTCCTCAAGGCCGCTCCTGGGAAGGTGGACGTTTTCCCTTACTCTATCGCTGAAAAAGTGCTCTTCAACGATAAGAAAGAAGCAATCGGAGTCCAAGTCAATGGAACGTCGATCCTCGCCAACAAGGAGGTAATCATCTCAGCAGGCGCATTTCAAAGCCCTCAACTTCTCATGCTATCCGGCGTCGGCCCAAGCTCGGAGCTCAACAGGCACAACATACCAGTTGTACACGACCTCCCTGGTGTAGGCGAGAACATGTGGGATCACCCAGCGTATGGACTTGCTGCAGAAGTCAATCTGGCAACCGCCATCACTCCTGAGGGCATGGCTCATGCCGAAGCGCTGTGGAACGACCATCGTACCGGTCCATGGACGAGCTGTAACGTCGACGCCATCGGCTTCGCAAACTTTGACGACGAGGTACGCAAGAGTCTCAAGCCCAGCACCATGAAGGCGATCGAAGATAACTTCCCGAGCGACTGGCCCGACTTTGAGCAGTACGGCTCGCCCGCCTACGCCGGCAACCAGAGCGGTTTCGCCGCGCCTCCGGACCCCACGAAGAACTATGGCTCCATCACGTACATCCTCATAAAGAACCTCTCCCGCGGCAAGGTCTCGCTGAAGTCCGCCGATCCGAAGGACCTCCCCGCCATTGATCCGATGTGGTTGACGCACCCGGCGGATATCGACATGGCACTCGCGGTCTTCAAAATCGGCCGCAAAGTCATGCAATCCGACGCCTTCAAGCCGCTCTTAGTCAATCCCGACGTGCCCGAAGTGTTCCCCGGCCCAGAGGTCTCGACAGACGGGCAGATCCTCGAGTACATCCGCGAACAGGCGTCGCATGTGTGGCACGCGTGTGGCACGTGCAAGATGGGTAAGGATAGTGATAATATGGCCGTGTTGGATTCGAAGGCGAGAGTGCGGGGCGTTAAGAATCTGAGGGTTGTGGATGCCAGTTCGTTCCCGACGCTGCCGCCGGGGCATTTGACGGCGACGGTGTATGCGCTTGCGGAGAAAATTGCGGATGATATTCTGACGGAGGCGAAGGGACATGCTGACAAGGAGGAGCTGTAATATGTTCAAGTTTGTCAGATGGTTGGGACGAGGACATTTTGATTGATGTTAACTGGAATGGAAAGTTAAGCGAATTACAGCATAGGATTTCAATTTGATGACCGAATGAGTGTATTATACGGTATTGTACAGTTACAATGACATGACGAGCGTTGCTTCAAATCCTCAAACCATATGAGGACAAGAACCCTTGATGGCGGCGAGTCTGTCGAGAATGCGGCTCAGTTCAGGTCTAAACTCAATCGGTAGTATAAAATTAAGGTTCCCAATACCGTTATGGTTGGGCAGACAGCTTGAGTGCATCTGACAATGATGATTGAGCGATGAATAGTCGGATCATTCGCATTGCACTTCATCGCAATTACAACTCGGCTGCGATTACGAGCGCAAGCGATGTCCAAATGATCTGATAACGCAGAGCAAGATGACCTGGCTTCAATCCGTGTCTCCCGGCACAACGTCGAGATGGCCGAGCAGATCTTGAACTACCGTAAGCTTCTGTCATGGATATGACGCTTGCGAAACAGTGTATGGTACTCGGGCGCTCCGAGGAAAGCATCGTGACATCTGGTGGCCGGGCCACGATATAACGTACATGTCGACTACTGCCACGAGGGCAATTACCTCGAAGATTTGGGGAGTATTTTCCAAGTATTGTAATGATGCGCCGTAGAAGACATGGGATCAAAGTGAGGAGAACGCAAGCGTGCTGATGGCAGCGCTAGCTTAGTGGAAAGGTGGGTGACCATTCGGTCCTGCATGGAGCTTAGCCATTCTTCGAATAGACGATCGGTTCAGTGTTAAAG
The DNA here is from genome assembly GCA_010015805.1 of Rhizodiscina lignyota. Classification (NCBI taxonomy): domain Eukaryota; kingdom Fungi; phylum Ascomycota; class Dothideomycetes; order Aulographales; family Rhizodiscinaceae; genus Rhizodiscina; species Rhizodiscina lignyota. Next base: position 1,669,365 of record ML978128.1, read on the forward strand.
TATTGATACAGCTAGTTGGCATAAGCACTGCATCTCTTGTTCTATGAAGGATGAGTAGAGCATGGAACAGAAATAGAGTTTGAAGCAAGGATTTAAATTTTTAATTAAAAAAAGGACAAGGGTCTGGTGGGCTTCGAACTTGCGGCCTCCAGAAGCAAAAAAAGGGCCCTCTCTGCCAATAGTCTGCCAATGGTTAACGTGTAGTGTTGTTCTTTTCGGTTTAAGCTCACAAGATTATTTTTGGGTAACATGGTCCAAACTCGACCACATCAGTAAATCCCGCCCTATGCCCGAAGGCATTAGCAAGTAAATGGCACAGTGTATATATACTTACTAAATTTAAAATAATTATTTAACGATACAAACTGCGAAGCATAATCAGTCACAAATTCAAACAAGCAACATGCCAAGTATTGATATCCTTGATCTTGAGGTTTTGCTCGGCCGACTTCCTCTTCTCAGTTCAACTACGATCTCTTGTTGTGAGCATTCCTTCTTCTTCTTCTTTTGTTCATGGTGTCATAGATATTGCTCTTCCCCCTCTTTGAAAGTATTTCATGACTTGGGAGTGCTTTATATGGGGCAGACAAATCATCATGTCGAATCGTGATGCGTGCCTGGCATGACCATCTCGCAGGGTCGCACTTAAACCAGAGATAGATCGAAGATACTCTGGGAGGAGACGATCTATTAGGGGTCGAAAGGATATGATGGCTACTATCATGCCGCGATGGATTTGAAGTGATAGACACGTCCACCGCGAAGAAGTGACGTCCAGTCCGACTTTTACGGCTAAGCTGTAACTTTACGATAGAGTGGGCCCTTTATTCTTCTTCAGGGCTAGTTCGCAATTTAACCCCAGACTCAGTTAGACTCTTAGAGTATGGCTTGGTTGCACAGATCCCTCGAGCCTTCCTTCTGCATCGTCATTCACCATTCGACTCTTGCTCTGCACTATCTATACCGTCTTCAAAGCTTGGATGCATTGGATGGTCTTGGGGCTGCACATATGCACCAGTTCGTCATGAACGACCTCTCCCTTCCTCTGCCCCATCCCAACACCATGGATCCTAAACTCGCGCAGGCCATCGAAATACCTCGATATCTGCCGTCTCAGGAATTGGTAGTAATAACATTCTGAGTGCAATCATCTACGGGTCACATTGGCCGTCATATCAAAAAGAGCACATTACATTGGATCGTGCATTAAAGAGATATTATATCCACTACCTGGCAGCATTATCTTCCATTCATGACGAATACATATTGAAAGAGCATAGAGACACCTTTTCACAAAGATACTGGTCGCACCATGCAGTCATCATGCTATGCTAATCATCTCCAAGTGTGATCAAGCGTACGTAGTCCCTGCCCTTACATAGCGATCATCACGGTACCCATTCACCAGCATCGGCAGACACATCATGCCATCCGCGACCTGCCTTATCTCGGCCAAAGGATAGTGCCACCAATACGTGGGATCAGGCGGGTTTTGGTCGCACGTCAAAAACTCTGTAGGCGAGGTGCACAAGAAGCTTCCGGGCCTGCATGGCAGGTATTGCTGTAGGTTATTTACGTCGGCGTATGGCGGTGGCGTGGGCGGCGAAGGCGGGCTCGAACCGCCGGGTGAAGGCGGTGACGGAGGTGACGGGGGTTGTGGGGGCGGCGGAGGCGGCGGAGGCTGTTGACCAGAAGGAGGCTGTTGACCAGAGGGGGGATTGCCTCCAGGATTTGATGGATATTTGCTTGAAGAGGTGCATGTCTGCTGCTTCGCACTGATGTAATAATTGATCGCCATGGCAAGAGCAGCAACGCTTCCATCAGATTGTATAAAGTCTGTGAGAATGACGTTCGGGATTTTGCCGGAGCTGGTGATGGCAGGCCAGAGATATCGGTACAGTTGCTGGTTCGCCGTAGTAGCAATACTTTTGATACTATCAAAGGCAATCTCGTACCACATGGTCTCCGTTAATGTCCAGGAAAGCAGGAAGCCTTCTCCTTGGCGGCTGAGAAGTTTATTCAACTGGTCCGACTGCATGGTGGAGAAATCATCAGTGTTCGAATAGTTGTTGGTGAGCGCATAGAATTGGCCTGGGTAGATTCCCGAGTTAGGAAAGCCGGAGAGGTCGACGTTACCGTCACGGACAATGATAACGACTGCAGGAGAGCTGCCGACGAGTTGGTTCAGCGTCAGGTCTCCAAGGTCTCCAGTCCCTGCAGGGGCTATGTAGAGATGGCTGATCGATAGCATTTGTTGTAAGAGCCCGTTCCAATCTGATTGTGTCAAAGCTGGGTATCCCGAGGTGTCTGTATCTACTGCATGCGAGAGTTCCAGAATGACAAGCTCATTCGTATTGGTGTATGCTGTGAAGGTGTTCACGTCGTTGATGATATCCGCAATAGACTCGCCATTAGAACCAAGGCTTCCCGAATAGTGGCCAGTAACGAACTGCCCACCGGAGATTACAGGGCGGATGTCGAACCATCTGGTTCCTGCAACAAGCTGATCGTGGATGTTCAGACTCTGTGTCAAACTATTTGCCGAGTCACCTCCCGCACCTCCACCATTGGGATCTAGCGATGACATTCCGGCGTCGTGCGAACCAGGGATAGACAGTTGGCTCAGCGGAAGGCATCCGATGTACTCCATGTTTGTCGTCATCCAATTCCAATTCACGTAGGGACTGACATAACCGCTCCCTGAACCATCTCCAGACAGGACCCATTGTGCATCCAGGTTGTGCTCGAAGGAGAACTGCTGCTGTGTGATGGTTGTGTCGATGGGTATGTTAAATATATTGATATAGTAACCGTTGAGGCCACTATTATGGTGGAAAGAGAGCCTGAAAGCCGTCTGGTCGGCTACGGCTCCTGGGCTCTCGATGGTATATGTCACGTCTCCGGCATCGTCCGTTGGGATGTATATTATATCATCGAGCTCGATGTAAGCACGTGCACTTTGACCTGGTGCATCCCGTTAGCGATGTGAAGAGTAGTGCTGTCGCTGGCTGTGCCATACCTGATGCAATGCTATCCGGGAAGTTCCATGCATTCATCTGGTATGTGTGATTGTATGTGACCGACCATAGATATGGGGTCGCATTGATCAGAGTGAACCATCCACCGTACCCCATGATGCAAGGCTGGATTCTGAGAAGAGGAAATCAAGACTGAACGAAACGAGCAGCGGACGGAACCCCAACATAAAGGGCTCAACTGAGTCGGGCGGGGGAACCTCAGCCTTTGATGTGAGCCTGACTCGCCATACTCGAAGCTCTTCTTGGCTTGAAGTGATTGAAAGGCTTTGGGCTACACATCTACAATAGTTCCTAATTTTGCACTCTAGCTTAGGTGCATCTTGCCCGGAACGGATGCATGGTGGTAGAAGAGGAAACGCCATTGACGATGTCGACGAAAGAACAAAGGAGCACCGAATAATTAACCTTGAGGGCTCATGCTTGTAAGGAATTCCAGAGCTTCGATTCGGTGATTAATGCAGAAGAATATGCAATAGGAATCCTCAGCCTCGTCGACGCGAGAATAAATACGAAAGCGGACTAGCTTAGCCTTATACAGCAGAGATATCACGCGGAGAGGTGACGACACAGCCTCCTCATATCGCCCGGCTTCGGGGTCGATGCAGCTTTTGGCGTGTTGCCAAGTCGCGATGCTTTTGAAAGGATTCCGACGCTCTTCGCACATGTTGCGACGGTGGAGAGGAGTGGAAGACGCAGGTCGGCAACGGGATGAACCGAGCGAGAGGCCCACAGTCCGACATGGGACAAGTCTCCCCAAGCCTGTGCCAAGAACGGCCATGACCGACGGGACCTGCCCACGACTTTCCCACGACGTCTCATCCAGATCCACTGTTTCTATATGCATATCGTGCTCTGAACTAGCTTCACCTGGCAACACCACAGCTCCGCGAAGTGGAAGCGGCGAAAAAGCTCCAAGGTCGCCCTCACAATCTGCCTTTTGGCGCACTCCAGCGCCCCAAGACACCCCCACGCTCACTGCCTGAAAGCCAACTAGGACGAGGACAGTATGCAAGCATAGTCACCTGTATCTCGCGCACAGATCCTTCAGTGCCAATTGAAGCCGCCTGAAGCTCCTCTACGCAGCCTGAACGTCGCCTACCCCACACTACACAACCTTCCCTCACATCGTCGCCGCTGGCCCAATCGGCGGCGCGATGGCAGCATCATCCAGGGCACGACAGGACACCTCTCCGCCTTCTCCCCGCGCACCACCGTCAGATTCACCTGCGCTCGACACGTCTGTGCCGCGTGGGCTCAGTCCTTTGGCTCGCCCTGGCGGTCTCAATGACGCAGCAGATGCAAGAAGACCCTCTGTGCAATTCATTCCACATAAGAGCGTTGGACTCCCCAGTGGGGATGGGAAAAAGAAGGCTGGAAGTCTCATGCGAGCACGCAAGATGTCTTCGCCTCCACCGCCACCGTACGTCTCAGGCCCCCTTGGCAGCTGGTTTCATTTGCAATATCACCATTTTCATTTGATAGTCCATTGTGGAGTTGAGCACGTGATGACTTGACTCGGCAAGTGCTGGATGTTCCCGAGCCTATCTACGCTTATCCCGTCTCCTATGAATCTTCAGGAGAAACCCCCAAGTTCAATGGTAGAGACTAACAGCCAAGGTAGCCTGTTTCAGCCTCGTGTGTCTTTCGACACTTTCGAGAGGCAAGCTGAGGTGAAGTCGGATACGACGTCATTCTCGCTTGTCAAGAAGCACAAGGATTACGAATACTCGAAGCGCTCGCGCACCTTTCTCTGCGGGCTGGACGCAAACGATTACTCCGAGTTTGCTCTCGAGTGGCTTATCGATGAGCTGGTTGATGACGGCGATGAAATTGTCTGTCTTCGGGTCGTCGAGGCGGATTCGAACATTGCGGGGCACAAGAGCGTAGAGCAGCAACGCTATCGAGCAGAGGCGGAAAATCTGATGAAGCAAATCCAGGAAAAGAATGTCGAAAACAAGGCAATCAATCTCATATTGGAGTTCGCGGTGGGCAAGGTTCAAGACGTTATTGATGACATGGTATGTGTCGGTTACTCTTCGCACGCGTCGGAATTATGCGGCTCATTTCCATCTAGATCAAAATTTACGAGCCTGCCATTCTTATTGTTGGTACGCGTGGTCGAAGTCTCGGCGGCTTCCAAGGCCTGCTCCCCGGATCCGTGTCGAAATGGGTGCTTCAGCATTCCCCAGTCCCCGTCATTGTCGTTCGACCGAACTCGAAGCGTGCCAAAGGCAAGCGGAAACGGCTTCAGGACCCTACGAGAACTGGATATCGCGATCTGCTTGACAAGAGCTCCCAAGGCGGGGGTCACCTCCTTGACTTTGCGCATCGTAACAGTTCCGATGTAGTGACTACATTGCGTGCTGCGTCAGATGCCGAGCCAGCAGCTGTGGCAGCAGCCATTGGACTAAAAGATGAGACGCCTTCGCCTGGATATAAGGGGGATCCGTTGATGAAAGTCGAGTCTGGCAAGACAGACGGGACAGATACGACGGAGTTGTCACCAGAAAGCGCCTCTGGACGTGAGACGTCTCCGGAAGCATTGAGAAGTCCAGCACGCGTCATGAAGAGTCCTGACACTGAGAACTTGGAGAGCCCAGATTTAAGCGATGCATCAAGTGCGGACGAAAACGACGAGACAGAATTGGAGCTTAAATCTGGAGAGTCAATTGATACACCCGATCCTCCTGTCGAGCCGGCCAAGGCGGAGTCCTCTCATAGCCCTGCAGCTGACGACAATCTCTCGCCAAAAGCCGAGCCCGCTGAAGCTGGAAAAGGCTGAATGTTTTGTCATGATGCTTGAGTGACGGCGGAACAAGGTTATGTTGCATGCACCTCTCTACATACCCATAGCGGCTGGATTGCGTGTCTCTCTTTAGCACTTCGGATCAAATTGAATACATGATGTAGGCAAGCATCGCGAATCACTATCAGTGCCCCATATTAATTAACATCGGACACGGTAAGAGTGGTAAGTGCAACGCTTACCTTATCGCTATCTGCAAGGAACGAGCGTGCGGGAGCTAAATGATAGCGCGGTGCATTCGCTCCAAATTTCCGACCCGTTCGTCATTTGTCGACTGTTGACTCTTAAGAGAAGTACAGTCGGTAGCAGCGACTTTACGAGGCAAATGCTCTGGCTACGCGTGAGAGCTGTACAGCTGGGAACAGAGATCTACCATTGGCTTGAAATCGATAGTCTGAGGCATATCGGATCGTGCCTTCCCGGCTGTGACAGGACGACCCCTTGCGTGTGCAGATCGTCATCGGGGATTGCTGCCGCGGCGCTGAAAGCCACCTCAACCCAATCCATCATCCCTCCAAATTCTTCCATATACCCTCCCCCACGAACCTCATCCCTCTCCTGCCAACCTCTGCCCATCGAACATCAATGTCTCTGCACTCCTCCGCTCATACAAGACACCCAAGGCGATCCAGCACCCTCTCCTCCCCCACCTCGCCACATGTTCGACACTTCCTGCTCCGGTGATTCCTGTGGCCCGCGCCAGCGCTTCTCCGCCGTCCTTCTCTCCTCGCTCCCCTTCATCGTCAGCTTCTTGCTCGTCGCGACCGCCGTCTCGCAGAAGCTATGGCCGCTGCTGTCTGGCGGCGGCGTGGCCAATGGCGACAGCAAAGACGTCTCTCCGGTTTCCCCCCGCGCTGTGCGACTCCCCACGCATACGTATGAGCTCGATTCCAAGTCGCGACTTGGGAGGACGGTACCGAGACCATCGGCACGGCATCTCGCGGGCTTCACGTTCAGCACGAATTTCGCGCTGAGCGCCGTTTTGGTGGAATTGATTCTGTGCGACATTTCCAATGCGCTGAACCCCGCCGCGCGTTCGCTGGTCTTGAAGGTCACGCTCCCGTCCTTACTCTTCCTGCTCATTCTGGTCGCGCCGGCCTTGGAACTACATTCTATGATAGCGGCGGCGGGATGGAACTTCACAGGCACGAGAAGGACAAGGCTCAGAACGGCGTGGCTGATTGAAATTGCTGGGCTGGCGTGCTGGTTGTGGCTGTTCTGGTATCTGGGCAAGGGCCTGCTGGGACTGTATCTGGAAGAGGAGTCGTATATGCGCACACGTAGCTTCAGCGAAGGATGCTTGGAGCGCATTGGCATTATAGGAATAGCACTCATGGCTTTGCTGTCCGGTTTTGCTGCCGTGAGCGCTGTGTGGCACACTCTGGCCATGAGGTCGAAACCAGTACGTCCCCTCCGTTAGAAATACAATAGCACCACACACTAATCACCACCACTCAGGTCACCGAAGCAGACATCGCCCGCAAATCCGCCGGCCTCTCCGCAACCGACGACATGCTCCTGGCCAAACGCTCCCGCCTGCGCGCCGTCCAGCGCAAGATGTCCGAGACCCCCGGCCCAGATGGCTTCATGGGCCGCGTAATGGGCTCCATCCGCGGCAACGCCGACGCCACCGAATCCCGCACTCTGCAGCTCGAGATCGCGGGCCTCGAGACGATGCGCGTGTCGCTCAGCAACTCACTCTTGTCGCTGCAGACGCGGAGGCATGCGCAGCTGAGGGGCAAGACTCCTGTGGGCAGGCTGTGCAATGTGGGGAATTACATATTCGCGGTGTATTGCGCGTACCGGATTGGGTCGGCGCTGCTGGATTTGACGCGACGGTTTATCCTGCCGTCGACGGGGCAGCATGCGAGTTCGGACCCCGTGACGGTGCTTCTGTCTGTGGTTGCGAAACACTGGGATCCCACGATCGACCGCGCGGCATGGTCGAGGAGTATCTCGTTCTTGCTGTCGGGGTTCATGCTGCTCGCGAGCTTCAATTCCGCGCTGCAGACGTTCTTGCTGCTCGCGAGGGCGTTCCCGACTCTGCTGCGCTCGACGCTGCATGCGAATCTCGCATTGCTGGTCAGCCAGGTCAGCGCGACGTACGTCATTAGCAGTGCGCTGCTTCTGCGGAGCAATCTACCGGACGATGTGAGAGGGGGTATTAGTGAAGCCCTTGGCAGCCCTCTGGACGTTGGGTTCGTGGGGAAGTGGTTTGAAGGGTGGTTCATTAGCGCGGTGGGGTTGACGTGTGTGGGCATTTGGTTGTCAAGGAGATGGAAAGCTCCTGGGGAGCTGGAGGATGATATTGGCGATGAGACTGTCGAGCTGGGTCGCGTGGAGATGGGGAAGATTAGCTGAAGGAAAGGGTTTTGGTTGCTTTGCGTCATATTATGGAGTTGGCGTTGCTGCGGTTGGTTTTATGCGATATACCAAGGGAACATTATCACGCAAGTATATGAAATGCGAACTAGATGGTCAAGGCGAGGGCTTGGATGTTTTGAGGTTCATTGTATTAGCTTTCTATTTTCTGCTGCCTTCAAGGGCGCATTTATCCCAAGACCAGGGAGCGTACTCCGTACAGCGAAGGAAATTGCGCCGGCGCGCTCTAACTACAAAATAATTATACATCGCTTAATTGGATGTCTATATAATGAGGTGACTTTTGCAAGTCTATGTAGAATGTAAATGCTCCGTCTCTTTGCGAGGAATGACTGAACTGACTCCACGTAATGCACCAATTCGATCAAGCCGATGATGCTGTTCGAACTTACTGGGCCTTTTTTGAAGAGGCCTTCAGCGCCTTGAAGGCTCTCCTCCTCTCGTTCGCCTCCGCGGAGGACTCGGTGTCCAGGCAGTAGTCCCACCACCTGAAGCTGCTGGCATAGTTGCCGACAAACTTCTCGTGATGCGTATCGTGGTGGTCCGCGCCCGCCCAGATGGGCAAGAAGTGATGCAAGCTCCAAGGGAACTCGTAACCCGAGTGCGCATCAATCGCCTGGAACAGCCTGAGCACAATCCAGATATACATGGTCAGAATGTGCAGCTCCCCGGTGAATGCGCACCACACAATCGGGCTTCCAACCGTACCGATGCCGAGGATCATCACCTCGATCGGGCTCGCGTATTCGGCGGCCAGGCCGAACGGCGCGGAGTACTGGTGGTGGATCTTGTGCACGTTCTTGTAGAGGAAGGAGGAGGCGTGCATCGCGCGGTGCGTCCAGTAGTGCCACGCGTCCTCCATCACGAAGAAGACGGCGATCTGGAAGGCCATGGTGAGCGGCGAGGGGAAGGGCACGGCGGTGCTGAGGCCGAAGTATTGCGCCATTGGGTGGAACAGCCAGATTTGCGGGAGCTCGACGGTGAAGTGGGAGAGGAGGACGAGGAGGGCGCATGACCATTGCTCTTTGGCGGTGGGGATTTTGGACTGCAGATTCACTTGTTAACTGTCTGACTTTGCGCTGATGGCGTGATAGGGGCACTTCAACATACGTGCTGAATCTTGTACTTCCTCATCCACGGAAGGCAGTCGATTACGATCCACGGCAGACTGCGGCCAAAGTAGACTATCTCGTGCATGGCGAAGGAGAGGATGCCCGTGGCGAGCACGTCGTTCTGCATGTACGTGTACCATGCCAGCCACAGCTTCTCGAAGTAATTGAGCGAGACATTGTATTTCGAGACTTCGTCGAACTGTGCCCAGTACGTGTCTTGCGGGAGGCCGACGAGCGGGTCGAAGGCGGTGGTGGAATTCCTGTTGAGGGACGTGAGATAAGTATTTGGAAATTTAGGGGGAGCGCGGTCGCAGCAGCCTACATTTTCGAGTTGCAGCCAATTTTCAGCAAATGAAGAATATTCCCGTGTCTGGCCAGGCCAATTGGCGGTAGATGGAGGAGTTATGTGCAGTGGCTGTTGTGGGAGCGAGTGGTGATGGAGGTTTTGTATTGTCCCTTATTAGTCGGTGTGGGTCGATTCCAGTTTGGCCACTCCCGGGCGCTGGTGACGAGTCGAGAGTCGCGCCATCCAGGAATCTCGGCTTCCGGGCGCACAGACCATCATCGACAGGTCAGATGCCTGTTTGGGCTGCCGCTGCCTGCAGCCACGATCAGATAAGCTTAAACAGAGCCTCAGGCACGGCGTCCGGATGTCAACTCGTTCTCCTTCCACGAAGTCACGCGTTGATGGCCCTACAATTACGACTCCGGATATTGCTGCTCCGTATGCACCTCGAATCACTTCATGGCTAGCATTCGTCCTTTGCCATCTCTGACGCCACTAAGATTAGACCTGGCAGGTCGAAGTCATCTGGCACTCGCTGATGGAAGTCACCACTCAGAAGTCAACTCGACGTCGCTCCTCTGTCGCCTGTAATTCGAGCCCAAATTGCCTCAGTAGAGCAACCACTCGCCTCTATATTGTATTCGCTCGCTTAATCCGAATACGGTCACGATAGGCGAGCCCTCGCTGAAAGGACTTGGAAGGAGACATCGATCACGTTTTGTGATACCACCAGCACCACGCTCCCGCTAGCGATCCGGTTGAAACTTCTCCGGCCCATAAAACAGGCTCAGATCGAGGCCATTGTGCAGAATCTAGGTGCTCATGCAGTATGCTGATGGATGTCCGAGTTAGAATGGTCCACTTGCCGCACGAGGATGTGAAGTGCGGCACGATCCAGGAAAGAGACATGAATGCTCTGAGGACCATGCGGCTACCCTCTTTAATTATGACATTTAGGTAAGGGAACCGGTCGAGACCCTGTGGCTGCGGAAGCTCGGGCTCGGAAGCGAGTCTTCCAGCCTACTTTCAGTCTCCTTAAAATCTCCTGACCGGCAAGTACGAAGAAGAGGACCAACTTCAGACAAAGGGCTGTCGTAGCAGTTCCGGAGCTTCCTGAAGACTAGTCACAATGTCCAGCTTGTCTGGCTAACTCGCCAATAGTATGCGTCTACCTTGAGGATGCTAACATGGTGCGACTGATATTCCCTGTGGGGAGAGATGTTTATATACCCTTTCGAGATATATTCGTCATGAGTGGAAGGTAAAACTGCTACTGGAGATGTAATATCTCTTCAATACACAACCCTAATGTAATGTGCTCTCTTTGCCTCAGAATGAAGTCGTTTATGCATGAGCGCTCACAGGAACTCGGACCACGTTAACGGGCGCGAATCTGGATCTCCATTGAACTTCCATCTCAGAAAGGCCATTGCTCCTGGAGTCTCAACCCACGAGTCGTACGAGTTTCTCAAACCTCCAGGACACTCCTGGCCACCGGTACGATCCAGCACTCGGAATCGCTCATCGAAACTGGCATAGTGGTCCAGCATCACAGGCCAATAGCGATCCGCAATGTCCTTGACTGTGATATAGAGCATATCGATCTGGTGATTCAGCTCTCCAATACTTGCGGCATGGTCACGGCATTCCCAGAGGTGTCGATTGTTTGCAACAATGGGACTTTGAGGAATATACGAGCGGACCACGTCCTGTATCTCGCGTGGAAGTGCACTGCCCAACGTCGTGTCTTCGAAAATCGTGGCCTTCTGCAAGGCTCCCAGATCGAGAATCAACTTGATCTTCAAAAGCGTAGCAGCGATGTTGTGCTCCAATATCGTTCCATCAAAGCCCGCGACGTTGTGATCGCAAAGGTATTCCACGGGCTCAAAGGCATCTTGCTGCTTCTCAATTAGGGTCGGATAGTCGGTAGAAAGATAATCGACGTCATCCCAATCAAAGTTGAAGGCTTTGCCAATGAACCTCCACCTCTTAAGAAAGTCGTAGCACTCTTGGTCCCGATCTAATCTCAATAGTAGCTGCGGTTCAGTATTTCTGGCCATGATCCCGTCGTTGCGGCTCAGTTTGAGAAGTCCCTGAACTTGCTCAAGCTGTGCCTCTACAGACTCTTTCGTGCGTAGACGGCGCATTGCTCTGATGAGATCCATGCGCGTTAGCATGTACTTCTGGGTCTGTCTTTCATCCCAGAAGCGACCAGCTACCATGTTGAATGGGTCTACTGGTGCGAAATCTCTGCGAAGAACCCGTTCATCGGAAGCCAACTGCTCGCGATACATGGTAATGACCTCACATGCATGCCCATGTCTGTCTCTGTGCGCAGAAAGGTGCTCATTGGAGCAATATCTGATGAGCCCACACTGGCTGCAGAGGAAGGAAGTTCCTTGACGACATGGCTGATTGCACTTCCCACAGCCGTCAGTCAACGATCGGTCCGGCCCTGGACGAGTGCCAACGATACCATCGATGTCATATCCTCTCCGTTGGCGATGGTCGCCGTACATGAGAGTCGGTGGATTCCTTAGATGATCCTCTCCCTCTGGCCACACAAGCGCCATAGGCGGAGGGCGAGGAGCGCCGTCATGTAGCAAATTGGTCCGTAGGATTGTTGCTGCGTGCCGAACAAGCGGTCGGAACGGTCAAGTTGAAGGTCTTGTGGTCTCGCAGTTTACCGTTTGAGGTTGATGATAGGACGATATAGGAAATTTGCCACCCGGCATTTTTCGGTGACGCATGTAATTTAGGAGCTTTCAGGGTAAAATGTCGACTTTGAAAGCTTTCACTAGCTTAATCAGGCCAAAAGCATTAACCTATTTGGTTGATTGCTCAATAAATTAAGCTTCCCGAGCCTTCAAGCGGAGTACATTATAAAAGGGCCCTCAACCGGGACCCAGCTCGCGCCGCAATCTCCATTGCAGATGCTTCTCCCAGCTGTGCATGCTCAAGACGGAAGCCGATCAGTCACTCTGCCAGTCCCCCGATTGTCCGATGTTTCAACACCACAAGATATTAGATCTCGGGAGGATTTGATCAATTTCTATGGGATATTTGACGGAAGTCTTGGTGGAGAAGGGTGCAGCGCCCGAGATTTTATCCGAACTAGGAAACGCCTGGTGACCTAGAGAAGCTGTAAGCACTCTGTGAGATCAGCTTCTTTTTCTCTCTTTCCACGTCACATTCCATCCGTATATTAATCACAGCGTTGAATCCCTCGCGAGCATCATGGTATACGACTTGAGGCCTGTTCGCAAGGGCTGGAGACTGACTAACGACTTACGTGGTCTTTGTTTAATGCGCGTTCTTCACCCAAAGTCTTAACTGGTCATGGAAAGTCAGCTTGAGCAAAAGAGAAGGAGTCGGCAAGGCTGTTGGACCTGCAGAACCAGGTTCGCTTCTTACAATATCGATGTGTGAAGACGCCGCTCACCAGATCAGGAAGAAGAAATGTGATGAATCAGGGCCACCATGTCTCAATTGCAGGCGTTTGGGACTGAGCTGCGAATATGACGTCAAACTCATATGGGAGGATGATCAGAGAAGAGATGGAATGAAAAGACGCGGCCCGCGTGCGAAGAACGCTAAGACCACTGATCCGCACAACAGCATTCGAGGCTCTACTGCTCAAACGTGCCCGTTCGCACTTCGAGCCAAAGACCCACCAACGTACGGGGCTGAATTGACTGGATGTCCGGATCCAGTAGAACAAGAGAACGGCGCTTTTCAGCTGCCTTCGACGTCTGAGGTACGCCAGCAGCGGTTGGTAAGCCATTCTCTTCAGCTCTCTACTACTCTCGTTATTTCTGGAAAGAGGCGCCGTTAGGTCCTGTACGCTCACGATGAATTCATAGAATTCATATTCGAGATTGTTGGGGAGTAGCTTGTCCAGTCTGCCTTGGCAGATTTGCTTCTTGTTGTCGAAGAGCAAGGGCTATGTCAACGGGGTTGATCTGAAATGAGCACTTCGCAGCTTCGCTAACTGCCTTTTTCAGCCATCTTCATCCGTTATGGTGCGGATGCCTCATTCTTCAGGCTTACCACGTCTCCTCGACCCGACAGAGTCACTATTGTTCGATTCATACATACAGAGATTCTCAAGGACTTATCCAACCCATTCTGGACCGAGTAACCCATTCCTATCGGTACTCGTTCCATTGGCTTCACAGAACGATGTAGTACTAAATTCTTTACTCGCGTTAAGCGGTGCGCAAGGATGGGATCGCACCTCTCCTGAGATGGAGAGTGTAACATTAAGACTAAAGCACCGGGCACTACAAGGATGCAGAGCGCTCTTGCAAGAAGGCCCTTTTGCTGCACACACCACGAATGCGGTGTCTGGGCATGAGCTGCAAATGTCCGCATCAAGTCAACGAAGCTCCATTTCCTCAATTCCGAATGCATTGAGCGAGGAAAACGTGATTTTTCTCCTTGCCAGCTCTGTGCTATTCCTATTGTACGAGAAGATCTCCGGGGAAGAAAACTGGAAGCCCCACATCGAGTTCATCAATCGGCTTTTCAACCAGCATCTTCATCGCTTCACCAGCACAGAAGCATACCAATTTTTACACAGCATATTTCTGTACAATGACCTCGTCAGGTCCACTTCACTTCAGCTGCCGACGCTTTCCTCCTTCTATCTACGAGCTGCACAGCCGCAAGTGGGCGATGCAGGCGACAGAACAGGAACCCAATCACGCCATTATTTCCCTCGACTTATCGCCAGAATCTCTACCGGGGAAGAAACTGTATCCGATGAGGACATTGCTGTATGGGATGGAATATTGGATTGGCTTCCTAGCTTCGCACTCACAGAAGCCGACAATGAGAGCACTATTGCAAGTCCCCGCATGCATCATGTGGCAGCTAACCATTTCTCAGCGACAGAGGATGCTCAGATTCATGAAGGGAGGCATAGTGAGAATGTTCCTGGTCCGGGTACCTCTGACTGGAATGATCAACGGACGGTGTCGGAGCTCTACCGAACAGCAGCAAGGATATTCCGTCGACAAATCCTTCGAAAGCGCCAGCATACAACCGTCGCATCGGAATCAGGAGCTGATGCCTACGGAGGGGATGAAATACCATACCTTGCTAGCTGGGCCATTCAATTGATCCAGTCACTGCCGGAGGGATCTGTCTTTGACAATGCGCTCCTCTTGCCCATTGGGGTCGCTGGCAGAGAGCTTACGGCGATACACAGTCAGGAAAGAGAGTACATCATTCTCCGTCTTCGTTCTCTGGAACAGCGATTTCAGATGCGACATTTTAGACGCGTGCAGGAGGTTTTGATCAATCACTGGTCCAGACTTGATGGTACGGTTCTCATGCCCTCCAACCAAGATGATACTTCGCGGGAGATGATACTGTTTGGTTAAACAGGCTGCTATATTCGTTATCTCTAATCCGCAGAATGAGCGGAAGTACTTGTTTATTCTAATATCTATTACCAAACTCTGTTACCCCTCACCTCCAGCGGCCTCATCTCGTACATGGTCTTCTGAATGTATTCAATCTGCTCATTTGCCCACTTCTCAACTTCAGCAACATTGACGGTTTCGACTCTGCAAAGCCCCTTCTTGCCATTATCAGTGTTCTTCACATTCTCCTCATACCGTTTCCTGAGCTCATCTGCGGCGATTTGCGCACGCGCCGCCAAAACATCGAGCCGATATGTAGTCCACTGGTAGTACAGTTCTGTTAGATGTGATTTATTTCTGATATTCATGTTCGTCGTTTCGTCCAAGAGCGTTGGGTCTTTGGGGCGGAAGGAGGTAACAATGGTTATCCGCTCGGGCATGTTGTCGACAGGTGCAGCGGTATGTTCGATATAACGTCCTTGCAAAATGCAAGCAGCACCCTATTGACGAATAAATCAGTGACGATATACACCCAAGAACGTTTTAGATTGTATCACACTTACCATCTGTGGAGCTTTCACCTTCAGCGTTCTCTCATCTCCGCATCGAAGCTCAGTCTCTCCACCGATCATATGTCGGGCATCGGAGAGCATAACGACACAGACAAATGGATGCGAGTCCCTATGCCATTCAACAACAGGCTTTGTCTGATCTGTTACCGCCCTTTCCTTTGGCTTTTCCTCCTCGAACTGCGCTATCGCCTCCTCGGTAGCTGCTGGAGGCTCCAGAGGCGTTGCCCGAGCAGCCTCAACACCACCAGGGCCAAGCTGGACGTTGACATGGCACGTCTCATAGTCCATGCAAGGAACCAGCTCGATACCTGCATTATCACTGATGATCTTCAAGACCTCCGGAGAGTTCCAGAAGGCGTGGATGAACGGGGCGTAACGCGGAGCGTGCCCGCGGATTTGGACCGAGCCAGGGCGAGTGTGATGGAGGCAGTTGTCAAGGACTTCTGGCTGGAATATCTCCCTCCTGTGCTCAAGGAGGGCTTCGTATGAGAGGAGCGGGAAAGGCTCCGTCGACGCTACAGAGGACAGCGCTGTCGGAGGAAGAGCGAGATCTCCCATTTTGAGGATCTTCAACGGCGGAGTGTAAGCGAGATGTCTCTTTGGGTCAAACTTGGTGAAAGTGGTTGACTGCTTGGCAGCATACTGCTCGATGGATGGAATGCCATCCATGACTGGAGCGCTCTCCACAGCTACTGGAGGGGACATGTTGGGCGACTGTACAACGAGAAGCTGCTGAAAGAACAGGAACAGATAAAGATATGATGCGTCTAAGAAGGGATTTGAAAACGAGCTGAGACTGATAATAATAGTGATACTGCTGTGGTATGTTGTTCTTCACAACTTCATACTTATATGAGTTGGTTATCATGTCTGAATATCTTCATCAGATGCAACGCTTAATGCGGTTATTGTTGCCGCCCGCCAAGCAAGAGAATAGAAGTGATATCAACCATCTCCGCTTCGTTGGCTTTACGCAATTGGACATTCACGTCTACAATTGTGCAGAATCTGATGCACTTCATACGGATCTCGGCAGCCAGGGGATACGCTAGCCGAAAATGGAGTATTGTAGGCGCCCGGCCCCTTTCTCGGCGAGTCTTTTTGACTTCAACTGCTTCGTCTCCACTATAAGATCTCTATAGAGCGAATTAGCTATCAGTTTTGGCTTTGTATTCCCCAGACTTGATAATGCTGGTGATACCTCTGGACTTTGATTCCCAAAGAGAGATATTCTTTCCACAGTTTCTCCCGAAGTCTTTGGATCGATAACAACTGCCGCAACAGAATCATCTTCTTACGTGGCCGCTCTGACAAGTGTGGAAATCGGCTGCACCTTTCGTAATTGCTGGAATTATGTTGCCTCCCCTCCAGTATGAATCGGGAGAACAAACGCCTTCATACAATCCGCAGACTACTTCTGAGGCTCCAAAGAGAATAACTCTCTACGCCATCTGAACCACTTGCTCATTCTCTTCCCCATGGAGCGAGACATAATGGGGTCGATCTTCGCCACAGGATGTGGCTTGTGGAATATGATCTTCCCACCTTCGCTGGATTCACCCACCCGTTCAAAGACGACGGCCGAGCCACCACCATTCCTGGCCGAGAAACCAGTATCTTGCATTGCTTGCACGAAGGTATTCCAGTCGGTCGTCTTCGTGGCTTCTTCGTTTTGTGCTGGGAACATTGTACAAAGAACGGAAAATGTGCTTGCTTTCACTACTACTTTTGTGCTTGGTTCTTCCGGCGGAGCGAGCGGTATCTGTCCCTCTGTGGCTTCTGAGACGGGTTGAACGCTTTCTGGCTCCTTTCCTCTCGTCTTCGCTTTGACCTTGATTGCCTTGTTTTCTTGCTTTGGACCTTTCTGATGTTCGTCTGAATTTTGCTGTATCCTCAGAGGAAGGCTGTTCTGGGCAGATTGCTCCGCTTCCGCAATACTGGCGACAATGTATTCCCGCTCCACATCCAGTGCACGGAGGTGTTCCTGGCTATTGTATAGTGACAGAATTTCCAGATCTTCTTCGGCCTCGCTGGCGCTGAGTCCGCGCTTGTCCATTACAACGCGATAACGGCTCTTTACTACACTCCAAAACTTCCCATGTGCTTCATGACTCTTATCAAACTGGTGGAGCTAGGCAAGACTGTTAGGCTTCCGTTTACTTGGCATAACTGCGTCCTGAAATTCTTCCAGTGCTGCCGTCATCTCACGTTCGTCCAATTCACTCATATGCGAGCGATGCGGTTCGACGAGCTGACGTCTCCATTGCTTTCGATGACTCTCATTCTCGAGCACATCATCTAGCTCGCGATTCGTGTTTAGAGGTCTATGCATGCGCACCGAGACAAGCAATTCATGAATTGCGGCGTAGTCTGAAAGCTTTTGAAAGATGATCTGGTCCAGTCGAGCGCGGTCAGCTGCGGTGCATTTCGAAAGATGGTCGTCCAGAAAGTTGAAGAGCATAGCATGATCGTACCGTCTTGGTTCATCTGGAGCACCTTGCAGCTGGAGTAAGCCCCAGTCAAGAGGATCTTCGTAAAATACCTTCGTAATATCCTTGTTTGCTTTTCTCCTCGCCGTAATTTCACCATTCTTGATCTGTCCATGCTCCCAAAAATGGGAAAAGCCACGCCTTTGGGGAATAACAGCCTGGAGGTGCCTCGATTGCTGATGCATAACATTCACAAGCAGGAGCCCGAGTGAGCCTAATGCGTTGTCGTATTTTCGAGGTAGCGCTTCTCCGCCATGGATATGATCTCTGTAGCGGAGTTTCCACTTTTATGCCTCGTGGAGTTCGACGACCACCGATTGCCAGAACCAGTAGAGTTGCAGGTCATGGCACAGTTCCCCCACGATGATTCGACAGCTGTCGCTCCGCCCAGCTCGTTTGACAGCAACAAATTCGGAGATCTGCCGCATATGTCGCCGCATATAGGCGGGATCTGTCTGTAAAAGCCACAAATGATCACCTGCGGCGTCCACTCTCGCTTTGGCTAGTGATATCAATCTGTCGATATTGAAGATTGGAGGCGCAGAGAATGCTTGATAAGTGTACTGAGACCAGAAGGCAATATCGCCGCTCTTCTTGAATCCAGCCTGAGTCATTTCTGCCCATTTTGAGGACGAGGCAGGCAACTCGGAATTTACACCATCCAAGATTTGGTCGAGCACTGCACGCAGGAACCCCAACAGACAGGCTTGGGCCTCGACGATGAGCCGCGCTCGCGGATACCTACGATATCAAATCGATGTGCCTTATCTTTGTCCCAATCCACCAACTGTCCAAATCTTGATCCATGCACGACCACGCAGCGCCCACAGTAGTCCACATCTAGCAGACCAATGTTCCAACCAAAATTCAGTTCTTTATTGTCAAATGGAACCCAATCCTCTGGAGTGTAATGTGTGCGATTGTGAAGCAGACCGAAAAGAACGGCCGGGTCGGTCTTGAGGAGCTCGAGGCTCAAGGAGGGCAGCAAGCAATGCTTCCTGTGGTGCGCTCGGGTGTCTTTCCAATGGAGTTCGGCGATGGCATATCGTGGGACAAACCATTGGTGTGGATAGAGGTCAGGATCGACTTGGAGTAAGAGATTCGCACGATGTTCTCGGCTCTTTTTCCTCCAGCGGCTCAATATTCTATCGCCGTTCGCTTCGCACTGTCTCCGGAGGTATTCTCGATTATCCCGGATCTGCGACACATATTTCCCAATTATCTTTTCAGCTTGTGCATCTAAGACCTCAGCCACATAATTCCATCGATCGACAACCTGGTCGTTCTCTGTGTAGAACTGGGTTCGACAATCGACGCATTCGCAGGGGGAATCGCGTATGGGAGTTGTACTAAAGACGTAACTTGTGTCACCATTTGCTTCGCGCGAGGGCCAATCCCCGACGGACTGCATGGTCGATAATTGCCGTCGAAAGCAGAAGAAGCGAATCAAAACGCAGCTTGAAGTTCTTGAAAGGTTAAAAAGTGAAAGACGATGAACTGCCTTTGTAGCAGAATAATATTGTGACCGTCAAATTTCCGCGGTTCAGGCACAGCCACTAAACGTTAGGTAGCCTCTTTACAGGGCTTGCCGTATATAAGCACGACCAAGAATCCCTTGCTTAGTCTGTCGCATATTTATCAAGCCTCACAGTGGAGTGCCTGGGTTGTCCAATAGTGAAACTATTATTTATATTAAGCAGCTAGTTTCTCGTGAGCGTATGAGACCTATGACCGCGCCTTACTTCCCCAATAACTAGAAGCAAGTCTTGTAAGGTAGCCTAGTAAACTACCCCTCTTAACCTTGAATATAAACTACTGATATCTAGAAGCTTCTTAGAAGTGTTGAAGGTGACTGTAGTAGAGTGGCTCTGTAGATTGTTCGTTCGTTGGAACTGGTTCTTTCATAGATTGTTGAGAGGAAGCGGAAGAGCGGTCGAAAGATTCTGTTGATTTGGTCCGAGTATGCAACAAAGGCGATGGTATAACATGCTGAGTTTAAACACCCAGAAAATAATTGTTATATATTTTTGCCATAGAGGAGGCCTGATGTGCGAAGGTATCGTTGCTCATCGATCTGACATGCGTCAGATTGATAGATCTTCCCCAGATTTGCACATGCCTCAGGTGTTGTGACAGGGGCCACCCCTGCTCGGATGCGCCACATCTGTCATAGTCCCAGCGATTGCACTTGCATGTGCACACCAATACGCAATCGACAAGCCGTTCCAGGTTTGCGTTGGGCCTATGACATGTTCTTCAACTCCAGGCTCTGAAACTCTCCCTGGACCTTTATCCATACATTCGGAATCGCAAAGATGAGTGCAGGTATTGCCTCTACTCTTAAGGATCTCAATCCTCTCCCAGACGACCTTACCGTCGTAACGGATCCCGGAAAGAAGGACCGCGCAGAAGCTCTCGCGGACGAGCCTACAGCAAGCCATGCGCTTGCAGTCGCTGACCATGAAGAGAAAGGTTTGCGCCGATATCATGTACATATCATATAGGCACTGAAGTTTGAATAACACAGGCGCAGCTCAACAACCGCACGATGAAGAAGAGGTCGTCAACCTTGGATGGAACGCGCCACAAAGCGAGATTGCCAATCCTCTTGTGGGAAGAATGCACAATGAAGAGCTCTGGCTGCTCATACGGAGATTCAACATGGTACGTATGCCGCTTTTGAGAGCATTCTGAAGCTTACGAGGGTACCTTAGCAAATGTACCACTTGAAGGAAGTCGCTCATCCCGTTCCCGGCAACCTCGATTTGAACATTGCGGACGAGGAGGAGTTCTCTCCTGATAAGCTACGAAGCAACATTGAGAGGCTTTACATGACAGTCATTGTTGGTCTCATTGCGTTCGTAAAGCATATCGCTCGCTTGCGATCGTGGAGGGAAACGAGGCGAACCGCGTGGTTCTGCACTGTGGGTGGTTCGGCTCGCCTCCAACTTCTTCCGATTCCTAACCAAGATGCAGGCCTACTTCGTCGCGTGGACGTTCGACTTCATCGTTCCACTCCTGTCTCTGACAATTATAGCACTAATCGTCTATCCCCCTTGTCGCGAAGTCCTCTTTCCTCCTGCGCCGATAGCTCTCGTCGATGCCAAATCAGGCGGCGTCCAGAAGCCAAAGGCCGGCGTGCTCGGGAGCCATGATTCTGCAACTGGCGCGCCGGAGAACCACAAGGGTGAAGCGGTGGAGGCGGAAGCTAGCAACTTTGTGAACGGCATTGCATCGGTGGCTTTGAGCAGTGCTGCAGGCAAACATCCTCAGAACGATCCAGATGAGGAAGAAGGCGCCGCACACGATGTCGTACCCGATCCGACTGCACTGGCGGTGGGTGCCGCCGATGCAAAAGACAAGGCCGCGGGTGGCAAACCAGCTACCACGCATGACAAGACGAAGGTGCCTATGGAGACGGCGATGTGGACAAAGATGAGACCTGTCATGCACGGAATCGCGGATGTATCAGGTCAGTTCTTCTGCTAGAGAGGTTTGGAACGTGGCTGATTGTTATTGCAGATACATGGGAGCGATTCGCGAACGCACTCTCCCCAACACCACCCTTTCCAAGGGAGACCTATCGGCTACGTCTTGCAGCACTCATTGTTCCTCTTCTTGCGACGTCAGTCTTTGTCACCTCCTACATGTTTCTCAAGGGCGTGACCTTCGGTATCGGTTTTGGATTCTTTGGCGAT
Organism: Rhizodiscina lignyota; assembly: GCA_010015805.1. Taxonomy (NCBI): domain Eukaryota; kingdom Fungi; phylum Ascomycota; class Dothideomycetes; order Aulographales; family Rhizodiscinaceae; genus Rhizodiscina; species Rhizodiscina lignyota. Next base: position 1,691,117 of record ML978128.1, read on the forward strand.
CCAGTCATCCAGCGAGGCTTGAGCTTCTTGAACAGGAGATTTCCAAATTGGCAAAAATTGCTCGAGTTACGCAAGTAAGCACAGCATGCTTCATTGTGATGTTGAAGAAGAATCTGCTGACTGGGATGGAAACAGTACTATACTCAAAGGTGTACCGACGAATGCGCAGCTCACAATTACACTCCTGCGCATTGGTGAAGCGAACAAGGCTCCGCTTCCGCCACCTCCACGTGTCGATGAACCGGCGCCAGAACAGCCCGCTGAGGTGACAGAGGAGCACCTTCGGGCTACAGGCGCAGACTGGCCGCTCAATGCGACGAAAGAAGAGCTCGATGAGGCCATGGCTCATGACCCTACCGTGCCTCACGAAACTGGAGGCGGTGATATAGACGCCTCGAAGAACTCAAAGCACGGCAAGAAGGGCGGCAAGCTGCTAGCATTCTTCAAGGGAACGACCAAGGCGGCCGTTGAGACGGCCATTGGCACCGACCATCTCAGAGCCAAGGCAGGCTCGACGCCAGCGAAGAACCGTTTGGGCGTCATTCCTCGACGGGGCGAGCAACCCATTTCCGGTCCCGTGGACTTCAAGTCTCGCTACAATGGCCGCAAGGGGCATGTGTACATCACGGCGAAAGCCACGATTCCCTGCGTCGCGTTCAGCACTGATTCTACGATTGAGAAGATCGGTAGCGTGGACCGTGAGGACCTGCACCCCGCCTGGAGTGTGCCAATAGGCGATATTAGGGAGCTGAAGAAGATTGGTGGCTACGGCTGGAAGGCCAAGCTCGTCGTCGGCTGGGCTCTGGATAGACAGGTGAGTGATGGCCTAGAAATCATCGACAAGAGGGGAAATAGCTGGGTCTTGACTGCTTGCCCACTCAGAGATGAGCTCTTCAATAGGCTATGCGCCATGGGCGGCCAGAAGTGGGAGGCTTGGTGAGAAAGCATGGTTCCAATACACGATCAACTAGACTTAGCTATTGTATTGTATTGTATTGTAGTTCAATCACGGCCGAGATAGGCATGCCTGAAGTCGACTTCATAGTTCATCTCGCTCATCCTCATGAAGGACGTCCAGTGCGCCCCTAAATTAAATCGACATCGACATTGCCATGGTCTCACACGAGGGGACATCTCGATCAGATATCTAATCAAAAGCAGCGCCGCCAGCATCATGTATGCCGCATGCGTAATGTAGTTTTGATTGTTCTCGACATTGTAGCGACTGCCCTGAACGGATGTTGGTAACCATTTACCCTTTTTGGCTGCTGTGCCGAGCCATGGAGTCCACGGGATTTCGCGACTTGCGCAAGTTGCGAGTATCCGGCTGGAGGTGCGTACGGCGATCAAACATACTGCAAGTGGAATGAATTCGGCAATTCAGGACTCGCAAGGAGACGGCTCTGATTTTTGATCGGAAACAAAACTGCAGCAGCGGAGGCGGAAACTCCATGCGCTGCGACGGAAACATCTTGTTGCCGCAAAAATAGGGCTGTAGTGCGGGCCGTCGATAATATTATTCAACCAAGACAAATAGTAATCCCTGAGTCATCTTCCTCGGGTTCGTGGTGGATTATTATGGACGCATAGTGCGCCGTACTATGTACAATTCGATCGCCACGGCCGCTATGCCGGAAAACGACAATATTAAAAATATCTCCGGTGCAGCTGCGTCGCAGTTTCACATGTATTAAATGATGATACGATGACTCGGAAGGTCCCGAACTGACGTTGATGAATTCGAAGACATCCTTAACTGTGACTCGTGTGAGAGATTGGGAAGATGCACTACCTACATCCTGGTTTCAAGGGTATCAGTTTATGGCCAGATTGCGCAGCCACAGCCTGAATGGGTGTCGAATGCTCTCAAAGCCAATTTCGATCGCCGAACAGCTCCAGCTCCCGGGGGAATTTGGAGAAAGGTGTCAAGAATTAGTATTCTTCGGCGCGCAGGTATCGCAGCCCTCCTGCGCGATGAAGTCAGTCAACTCGCCGAGCGCGTCGCCCTCTTTCCCTCCAGCTGCAGCGGGCGTCGCGCCTTCGTCAACCTCCTCGCCAAAGTCGCGCGCCTGTTCATCGCAGAGCTGGGCCATGGTAAGGTCCTTCATCGACAAGCCCTGAGGCCTGTGCGTCGTCCATCTAATGTGCACGAGATTGTACACATTGGCCCATTCAGGGTGGTGTTTCTCGCGGCGACACGCGGCCGCAACGGCGTCCATGAATTCCCATGTCTTCTTGAAGGTCCGGAATTTGAAAGACCGCTCTATACCGCGCCCATGGCTGCTGGGCGCCCAGCGGCCGCCGGGAGTGCAGAGGCGCGCAAGCAGCGGAGCGGCCGTGGCAGGATCAGTGTTGCTCGAGAAATGAACTGATGCGGCCGTCGAGGCAGAGGCCGCATCCGCGACGTCTGAAGCCCGCCCACCACCATCGTTTCGCGGTGGCTGGACAGCGTAATTGGTGGCCGTCTGCATGAACGTCGGAGGAACGTGGCGAGGGATGGATAGGGCTAGCGGCCGACGTTGTCCTTGCGTTTGATGGGCCTGGAGGTGTGCTCCTGCCAGGCGGTTGACGTTGCGAATGCGCAAGCGGGTGCGGGCCTTGCACGCCTGGCTCACGTCCGTGTGGAAGCGGATGCAGCTGCGGCCTGACGATCCAGATGAAGCGGGCCTTGCCGCTTTGGCGAGGTTAGCGAAAGAGTCGAAGAGAGTGCGGAATTGGAGCATTGCCGTGTGTGGTGTTTCCTCATCACGAGGAGCCGTGTTTCACGCCCGTGATTATGTGATATACTCTCGTTAGGGGAGCCAATCGAGGGGTGGTGGAGACTGCTGTTGATAGCGAATCGCCGCTGGGTGTGCTCGATAGGACGGCTCGCAGCGATTACTGATTTGGAAGTGCTTCGGCGTTCAAACAGGTTCGCTGATAGTTGACTTGCGCGAGGATTATTGCGATTTGCAGGAATGATTTGGATGCCCGCATTACCCACCAGGCTGTATTGCGCGCCTAGTCTGATGCTCCGTCTTTGTACGGAGAAGGTGAAATTTCCTCCCGCTTACCTAAGGCTCGGAGTTTAAAGCCTTATTGATGACCCAGGAGGGTCAGAAGAGCTACGTAGGTACGTCTAGAAGGGGGTGGGGATGGTCATTGGGCAGTTCGCAAGCCAGTCTATAGTCTGAGCTTCTGTGGCTCTGCGAGAGTGACACGCCCTTTGCTGTCGTGATCAAACTTGCATGCGACAATATGATTTCGCATTCGCAAGCTCCAATGCCCGGCGTGTAACTTTTCCCGTGGAAACAGTGGATTTCCGATTATATGATTAGATGATCCATTCATGACCACGACCGGCGTCCCTATCGAGGAAATCCGGTGCGATTCCGAGTGGATATGCACAGCAGCCACAGGGCAGCAACAGTGCTGCTTTCGGGTATTGGTCGGGTACTGCAGCGTCGAAAGGCAGTTCGTGAATTCAAAGTCAACTTCACCACAACCCTGCAGCTGCAATCGCCGATTCAGGTAAATTGCAGCGCAAGGGGTGGCGTTCCATATCAAATTGATTAACGGCTGGCGTGCTTCTAGACGAGCTGGCGAGTGTTCATTCCTGTTGCGCGATTGACTGCATGCGGAGAGAAGATGAACCGTGGGAAAGTCTCCATGGAGATCACGAGGGCTGGGTGGAATTTAGCTCGAAGACGATGCCATCGAGAGTCGGAGACTTTGGATACACTCCACGGAAGGAAGAGCATCGCTGAAAGGCTATGTATATATGGTTGTGTGATTTGATATGTCTTCGCAGAGTCGCAAGCTCCAACAACCCTGTGGAGAGCATGCTCACCCCCGTCAGTCAGGGTTCCGAAGCTGCGGAGCATCTTTTCTGTCACCCACGAGGATCTCCGCAGGGGCAGGCATGATTCTGCTCCGTACTGATGTCCCCATCGGGCGCGTATTATACGGATGTTTTAAGGGCGATTTGTGCCCTTGAATATTACACGAGCTCGTGAAGCAGGAATCGCCAGGAGGATCCCCCTCGCATACACGGCCCAAAGAGGAACTTACTCGCTCGCAGAGCTGCCAGCCTGCCATGCAGGATTCCTAACGTATGTGAAGCAGTATTAGGAATCGGCGCTGTTGGTAGCGACGCGAAGAGACTCGAGGCGTTCCACGCGCTTTCCATGGAAAGGAGTCTCGGGCGAGAGGCGTGACGTCGGAATGGAAGTGGCAGCAGCCAAGACAGGTGGTTAGCTAATGCCTGATACAGTGATTCCTGCTTCGCGTGGTGTGGTACGGTATCTCCGCTGACCGGAAATATGAATGATGCGGATTGCAGCGCCGCGCAGTCGTCGCAAAAGAGCCATTATTAGAGCGGGCGGCAGCGAGCGAGGCCAGGCGCGCCGTGCTGTCGAACTGAGCATTGTATACAACAGTTCGCGTTACTTCTCCATCGGGCAAATGATATGGAGGGGAGCGAGGCAGCTGGAAGAGGAAATAACGAAACAAGGAGTAACTTTCGAGCGCTCGGCCGGTGGGCGCGTATGTCAGCGTGGAGGCGGCCTTACGATACTCGCTCTCGCTGCCTTGGCGGGGAGCGGAGCAGGGGCGCGCACCGCCCAATCGCGCAATGCCTTTCCTTACCGTTAGTCAGGCGCACCTCTTGCTCCCTTCGCTGAAGAATGGTGGAGAATGAATGCCTGATTCGGGTCGCTCGGAGCGCCAAGGGCGAGGGCAGCTCGAGTGTTTGTCATCAGCCATCAAGCGCCTTAGTAGTGCGCGCTGGAGCAGATATTAGTTATATCATTATCAGGATGGCACAGCGCCTCTCGCACGAATCCAATCGGGTTAATGCTAGACTGTGGCTGCGTGCCATTCCTCCAGCTGCGTGCCTGCCTCCCAGCTCCAGTGTTCCGCTGCGGGTCCGCCTGAGAGTCGCGCGCGATACATGTAACTTATTCGCTCCACCCAACAGCGAACCCTCACCATCCTTTTCTTTCCAATTACCTCATCACCCATCGGCCGCCCGCTGAGTCTAGCGAGCAAACGCCCTTCCCAGCGCCTGTAGCGAACCCGGACGCCGAGTGAATGCCGCCCGCTACGCTGAAAAGTATCCGGCCTACACTGCACCTTACCTAAATGCTCGCGTCCAACCCTCCTTCGCCGTCTCCAAATCTTTTAGCCACCATGTCTCGAGTAAGCACTCTCCCCATGCCTACTTTGCACCTTCATAAAACACTTATGCTGACCTTACTAATCCTAGGACGGTGCTCTTGAACTGAGTATTTTACTCCCGCTCCCCCTGCCCACTGCTCCCATGGACAATGCTAATCTTTTTAAAAGGCCTCCGCGAGCATCTCATGCAAGTCCAGAGCACCGCCTCTGCCCCTCCCAACTCCCAGCACGACCAGAACATCGATCCTGCCATTGCAGGAAACGCATATCAAATGAGCGCAGGAGACAGCGGCGGGGACGACCAGATGCAGGACACAAGGAAGGGCAGGAGGGAGCTGTCGACGTCGAAGCGTGCTGCCCAGAATCGCGCTGCGCAGGTGAGTCCATCGCGACGGCATTGGCTTTTGCGCGATTGCGTTCGTTGTTTTGCCAAATTTCATGGTCGTCATCGACTCTGCGCCGTTCGAGGACGGATGAAGACGTCGCTGCCTTACTCATCTATTACTCATGCATTTTCGCTTTCGTATTTCGCAATATCTGATTTCTTGGACTTTTCTTTCTCGTGTAGCTGGGCTTGGAATCCGTATCTCTGCGCTCGATTTGCCCCAACAGACCCGCTGCGCACTTTTCCGCCTTGCGAGTTTTGCGTGACGGCCAGCCAGCCGCGTTGTCGCATAGTTGCCAAACAAGGAATCGATTACTAATATTTCGTCGCAGCGCGCATTCCGGCAACGCAAAGAAGAATACATCAAGAGCTTGAAGGACCAGGTGAAGGAATACGAGACCCTGAACGAAAACTACAAGGCCGTGCAGGCCGAAAACTACCAGCTCCGGGACTACATCATCAACCTTCAATCACGTCTTCTCGAGTCACAGGGTAGCTTCCCCGAGCCCCCTGTCGACATCAACATTAATCGCAGTGCTCAGCCACCGGCACCAGAGGCACCCGCAATGTCGTCCACAGCCGTAAGCCAGCTCGTTTCGGCAGCGCAAGCGACAGAGGCGCACGCGGATAACGGCGTCAAGCACGACGGCTATGTACCTGCGGGAGACTATCCTTCAAAGCGCCAGAGAGGGGAGGATGGAGGTTGGTCACCTTTCTGTTAGTAGTTAGCACCGCGTCTCCTTTCTTGCCCTACGTCCACCCTTTATTTGCTCATGGTGGGCCAACAGCAACAGGAGATCGCCCGAATTCATGACGGACAAATCTCGGAGACCTGAGCGACTCGCTCTCGGTTGCGTCGCGACGATCGATTATTGAACGAGGCTATCCGACCTCTTCCACTCTGCCGGACGGGTTACGTGTTTTGTTATGAGGATTACTTTCTTGCTGCGCTTCTTTGACTCTAATGGTTCTGCGGGTTTAATCGGCGTCGTTTATGGCAAACTGCATGGATTAGTGTTTTATATTGCATACAGCGATCAAAGGACTGGGAGGCCGGCGAAAACGGGAGGCTACTTGACTTCCAAGGTTTATGTCTGTAGGTCAATACTGTGCGACTACGGTTGCACGTCGTGAATGGTTACGGTCTGTTCAAGTTTCACTTTATGAGAAGAGGAGCAATGCTTCTAAGAGTAACAAATGTCACGATGCCTCTTCTACGATGGTGCAAAGAGCTACATTTAGATTGGGCGATACTGTTGATGTCGAGTGCGTCCTAAAACTGCTGAACGGATTCCAGTCTTACGCGAACGGAGCTCCAGCAATCGTTCGCACGGAGGGAGAACATCCAAATGTTGCTCTAACCGCACCCCAGCAAATGGTCGCGCAATCGCAGAGGAACTTTTGAGTTCAACGGTTTGATTTTTGCGCACCAGGGAAGACCTTCAGCTGTGAGTTGAATAGCACTGAGCTACTATCTAGTGTTTTCGTTCTGGATTCATCGGAGGCCATCAACGCTGTCTTCGAGGCTGGTATCCAACTTTCACATGGCAGACGCCGGTCGTATCATTCACAACATGGCGCTGGCACTGTAACACGCGCTCTCTCAACCGCTTCCCCTCATTCACAGCTTTACCAGTTTCACAGGCACCAACCATTAGCGACGCAAACAATTACACTTCCGTTGTCAAGGCCGTTAAAAGCCTCGCCTATCCTGCAATGTCTTTGTTTCCCTACTTACAAAACACGCGTACGATGGCATCAAAGCACAGAAGGACATGGTCGGAGGAGGAGATGTCGGTTGCCTCTTCTGGGGTGATGGAGCCAGAGGAGAACGGCGACGACTTCATCAAAATCGACGAGGCGCAGCTGAACTACATTCCCGAAGTAAGTTTGGAAGTACCGATGGCATTCCAGAAGCTATAATTCTTACAGGACCAGAACTGCGAGAACCCGGAATTTATTGGGCGACGACGCAGGCCAGAGACTACCCTCGAGAAGATCCGAAACGCAGACTACGAGAAGCAGATCAAGGCCGCGAAGGAACAGTACAAGAAGCATACCCAGACAGCGAAGGATTGTCTATTTCGCAGCGCCATCGCCGGCCTGAAACTCGCGAATCAAGGTGCCGCCTACGCGTCGCGGACCATCGGCGACTACACAGACAGCTTCGTCGCGCATCAAGAGATCACGCGCGTGACAAGGGAGGGCGATGGAAGGCCTGAGCCTCTGGGCTGCAACTACGTGGGTGGAGCAGACGACGACACAGAGCTCACGAAAAGCATGGAGGAGAGGCTCAATCCAACCTCGCGCACGCGTCGACGGAACGCCCCATCACCTGGCCGTGCTACTATCGCGATGATATCAGAGCGAGCGAGCGAGCTCCCGCGAATGGGCCTACACGAGCTGTCTCCGATGCAGCGCGAAGCTCGGGCAAAGGCAGTGTTGTTGAGTCGGCCAAGGCAAGACGGGGGCAGGAAGCAGCTGGAAGAGGCTACGGAGAAGGTGGAAACCGAGGCTGCAGAGCAGGTGCGCGGTAAGAGGGAGAATTCCGTCGGAGATGGTGACGTGCAGGTGGAGGGTGTTTCTCTATGATCCTCTGAAAGGAGCATTTCCGGATACGGCAGCTGTTCCGTCTTCTCTCGCTCGCAAGATGCCAACGTCTTGGGCCCTGCGTTTGGGCTGTTATAGCATGCACTATACCACTATCAAGCGTCGCATTGGGCAAGTCGTGCGAGATGTCCAGAGGCATCGACCTTTTCTCGCGCATAGAACAGCCGCAATGGCATTCACACTTATACCCAAATCCGTGCATTTTACTAAGTTGGCTCATGTAATCTGCGTGGCATCCTGGCTCGCGGTACAACAAACCCGACCGAAGACATGCCGCTCTTAAGCTTCTCGTACGAAACTCAAACGGAGTTTAGAATTGTTTATCTAGGATTCTTTTCGAGTGATTACTTCTTCTTGCCACCTTTCTTGCTCCGCGTCGACTTCGCTGGGGTATCTGCATCCTCTTCAGGCTCCTCCTCAAACGCCTCGCTGCTCTGCTTATCAACGCCCTTAGTCACCCCAGCCACAGCCGCAGCGTCGCCGACGCTCGGGTTCGCGATCAATTTAGTCGCGTAGTCATCGAGCCCTTCGTTACTCGTAATAGCTTCATCCTGCACTCTTGCGTCGTCCGCTGCACCACCAACGTCGTCGCGGGCGTCGTTTTGAACGGCCAGCTGCTTAACCAGCCTACTCGCCTCGCTCTCCTGACCGTTCCACGACCCGCAGGAGGAGCATCGCCACCTGCCGACCTCCTCCAGGCTCTTCGTGCCCGGCGGCGCCTGCCCGTTGACGAGCCTGCACTGCTGGCAGATCAGCGCGATACGGTTCTTGGCCTGCAACTCGTCCTCGCCCAGGAGGGCCTCCATGATTCGATCGTACCACCGCGACTGTGTCAGTCCACTGATCGGCGCATATTGTGGGGACGCGTCGCCAAACGCGTTGGGTGCGAATTCGGCACCAGGCGATAATTGCTGTGGTGAGGTAGGCGATGTAGGCGAGGTAGGTAGTGGGATGGCGTGCGGCGGAGGGAACGGAGAATCGGACTGAGCGGACGGAGGTTGTTGCTGTCCGGAGGGAGAGGATGGCGTCTGAGCTTGCTTTCGAGGTATGTTCGCGGTAGGTGGAGGCTGGCGGTATATTCTCTGATCTCCTGCGCCTTGCTTCTGGCCCTTTGGTGTGCCCTTCTTGCCATCGCCGCCTGCATCTTGCTTGGGCTCTCGTGGAGTGCCGTATTTGTCGAGTAATTGCTGCGTCGAATTGTACTTTGTTTCAGCCTTGAGCTTCTCGATCGTCTTGTCGCGCTCCTTGTATAGCCCGTCTAGGTAGCTTTGTGAGGATGCCAGGCGCCAGTTGAAGTAGGCGTTTAGCCCGAGACGGCCGCCATAGATCCTGAATCAAATCAGCGTCCTGAATTGTGAATTGTAGATTCTGTCCCTACAGAACTGGTCCTCCAGCAACGCCGGTGTATTCGTATGGTCCCCAGTTCTGGAGGCCAGTTCCAACGAAGAGGATGACGAAGACGACGCTGTAGATCAGGATGGCATATAGCACCCAGCCGACACGTATCCGCCTAGCTTGCTGCTTGAGAGAATTGTTTCTCGCAGTTTCTTTCGTGATCTTTGTCGCGAGGGCCGACAAGGTCTTCTCGAATGAGGTGTCACCCTGGGTTTAATTGTAAGCAGAGCGTTCACACAATCGCGGTTGGCAGGAGACGCACTTTCCATGGCCAGAAAGAAACCATCCTGCTCTCTTCCAAGCAGGCCAAGGTCTGTAATTGAAAGAAAATCGTAGGTCATTAGATCATGTCGCGAGCAGTTTAAATATGCCCGGCATTATGGTTAGGCAAACGCGATCAACACGACACGAGCCGCAAGTGTAACTCGAGTCAGGCCGAAGCCAATGACGATCGACCAGCGCTTGGCATAAGGCTCAAGCCACGCTTACGACTTTAGAGGCCTCTTCTCCGTTGAAGCAATAAGACTTGCTGCTGCGGCAGTACTTTTGAAGCCTTTTAGGCATAATGTTTCAGGTGTGTATATCTAAAGCATCATCATTGTAGCTACAGCTAACTCCATACAGCGTCTCAAAGGCGCAATTGACAGCCGCATAGCGGAGGAGCAAGCACGCCAAAGAGCGGCAGTAGAGCAGGCACGATTATCACCTAGCAGAGGAGGTGGTCCAGTACGAAGGTCGAGCTCGAATGCCCGATCTCCGGGGAATCGTACTCCCCGACAAGCAGATGCGAAATCCACGTTTCCAAACGGAAGGCCCCCTGACCCCGCCGAATTCGAGCCGGAATTTGTTATAGGCGAAGATGATACGCCCATACCTAGCAGGTCCTCTACACCGAAAGTGCAGGGTGAGGAGGATGCCGAGAAGACGGTAGCGGGCGAGGAAGCTGCAGGTGAGAGGAGCGAGAAGAAGGAGGAAGCCGCCGAAGAAGGGGAGAGCGAGAAGGCCGCGTCTGCAAGGGATAGCAAACCTACAGCTGTGCAAATACCACTTGAAGCTCGGAAAAGGCTTCTGCGATTGGAGAAACTGGAACCAAAGTATCAAGGTATGTGCATTCTTAGTTGACCTTGAACTCGCATCATCGCAATGTATAGCCATTGCACGCTTCGACGAGATATTGCTCTCTTTAGACCGAGCAGGCAATCGTAGCCGCGCACTAGCTACCAATTGAACACCATCGCTCACTCCGCGGATGTAGAACTCCTCCGATCATATCGAATTGCGCACGCCAAGGTTCTGACCATTGAACCCTTCGAGGCCACACTCCGCGAGAATACACCCCTCACCTCCATCGCCGATCCCGGAGCCTTTGTGGAATATTTGAATCAGGTCAATCTGAAGGCGAATATGGTCATGGACGAGCTGAAGCGTCTCTCTGGGGAGAAAGATGAGCTGAAAACGAAATTGGAGGCTGCGGAGAAGAATGCTGCAGACACGCGACAAGAATTGGATCAGCTTCGTGAGCAACACACGGCAAATGGCTCAGAGGGAAAGGCTGCGGACGGCACAAGTCCGACCATATCTTCACCGAAGGAAGCAACATCTCCAACTGTCAAGTCGCCCAGCCAGAAAGCATCAGACGGTCTACCGTCAATCTCTACCTTAACTTCCCCCACGATACAGGCCGATGACAAGGGCGAGGACTTCTTTTCATATGAGAGCGAGGTGCCGAGACTCGAATCTGAGCTCCGCGAAAGCCAGAGCAAAGCCACAAAACTGGAATCTGAGAAGGAGAAGCTCAAGAACGATCTCTCCGTTGCACAGGAATCAGCAGAGCAGCTCGTGAAGAATTTGGAGACTGCGACACGCGACCTGCAGAGCATGAGGGAGGCGAACGACAAGACAATGTCTGAGGCGGCCGATCAGAAGAAGGAGCAGGAAACGATTCTTGATGACATGAAAAGTAAGCTCGAAGCTGCTGAGAAGGAAGTCGAACATTATCGTGAACGCGTCCCGGAACACGACAAGATTGTGGCCGACCTCAAGGAGAACATCTCGACATTGGAACGCGATATTGAGTCATTACGAACTTTATCCTCGTCGTCAACATCAGCGCGTGATGATGAAGTCAAAGATCTCCGGGACAAGCATGATCAACTGGAAAAGCAGCTCTCCGAGTCGGAGAAGGCGCGTTCGGAGCATGTGAAGCGTAGTGAGACGTTGAACGGCCTTGTCCAGACGGTTAGAACTCAGCTAAAGGAAGCAGAGGCAGAGAAAGAAAAAGCAGCATCGGAATTGGTCAAATTACGTGAGCAGTTGCGCAGTGTGGAAGAAGATAAGAAAGAGGAAGAGGCAGCTCCAAGTGGTGCTGGACCTAATGGCACTGCGGAGGGTTCTGGGACGCCGACTGGACCAAGCGAGGGTGCATTAAAAAGGAAGAACAAGAAGAAAAAGAAAGGCGGCAAAGCTACCGCTGACTCTGCTCTGGCCGCTGGGTCGACCACTCCCACAGTTGAAAAGTCTACCGCATCACTTAGTGGACAAGATGATTCTCAAGCACTTAATACTCTGAAGGCTGAACTTGAAGCTCGCATCGCTGAGCTTGAGAAGACCATTGAAGAGAAGGACGTTGCAATTGAACGACTCAACTCCAAGCTTAAGGATCAAGACGACCTAAAAGAAGAGATCGAAGGCTTGAAGCAAGACCTGTTGGACGTAGGCCAAGAGCACGTCGAGGCCAAAGACAGGCTGAAAGAGTTGCACGCTGAGAAGTCTGCGACTGCTGAATTGATTGAGAAGCTAGAGAAGGAGGTCGCTGAATTACGCACGAAAGGCACGGAAGGCGAAGCGTCCGAGCAGCAGCGTCAGACTCTGGCGAAGGACTTTGAGACTCTGAAGGCGAAGGCTGATTCTCTTGAGACCGACTTGTCGGCAGCGCAACAGCTAGCGCAGACGAGGTTTAAAGACTTGACGGATCTGAGAGAGGTCCTACAAAAGGTGCAGCCGGAGCTTAATGGGCTCCGCAAGGAAGTCGCTGAGTTGAAGGGTGTGAGAGAGGAGCTGACAGCAAAGTCGGCCGAGTTGCGCAAGCTCGAGGGCCGAGAGAGAGATCTCAAGGCTGAAGTCGGGAAGTTCAAGTCGCAGGTTTTCGACAAAGACACGGAGATTCGCTCCCTAAACGAGAAGGTTGCCAAATCTGTTAAAGACCAAGCCGCAACTGAGGATGCAATTCGACAAGGACAGAGAGACTTCCAACGTGTCGACAACGAGCGAAGGGAAGCCGTTGACGCCCGAGACAGACTCAACAGAGACTACACAAAGGCGCAGGAAGAACTTCGAGCTGCGCGCGAGAGCCTGCGCTCCCTTGAAAAGCAGTGTGAGAAGCTTACGCACGACGCTGAAGGTCTCCGAGACGAGATCGGGCTGAAATCAGCACAGTATGCAAGTGCGCAGAGTCTCATGACGAGTATGCAGGATCAGACGCAAGAGATGGGCGCGCAGATGAAGGAGGTCCGCGAGCGTTGCGAGAGCCTAGAAGAAGAGCTGGCAGACGCGCATAGGCTGCTGAGCGAGCGCAGTCGCGAGGGCGAAACTATGCGCAGGCTCTTAGCCGATGTGGAGGGCAGAGCTGAAAGCAGGATCAAAGAGATGCGCGAGCGCATGGACCTTGCTGTTGAAGAGCGCGACAGGGCTGAGGAACAGGCGAACAGCATGGGCAGGCGGAAGGCGAGAGAATTAGAAGAGCTTAAACAGAAAGCTCGGGATGCGGAACGAGAGCTTCGGCGGGCGATCGCGGATAAGGAAGATCTGGAAGCTGTCGAAAAGGATCTTCGAAGACAGAAGGACGATTTGGAGCGGAGAGCGGCGAAGACGACGGACGAGGTTGCAGAGGTCCGGCAGGCGATGGGTCAGTTGCGCGATGCATTAGACGACACGGAGAGACAAACTAGAGAATTGGAGAAAGACAAAGCAGATCTTCGAAAAGTCCTGGAGGATACACAACAGCGGCTGGAGAAGGTACAGAGATCGAGCAAGGTATGACCTACCCGATGCAGTGTTAATTACAGCATACTAATAATTCACAGCTCATGGCCGAAGAACTCAAAGCTGCCAAGGCTCGAGTGGTCGACTCGAACGTTCAGTCGTCGCGCTCATCCATGGATCTATCATCCTCACCAGCCCGCGTTTCTTCCCCGATGTTGAGTAAAGGCAGGACACCGTCAACAGCAACAATTGAGGGTGCGGCAGGTCCTGCATCAGGCCAAACCGACTATGTCTATTTGAAGAACGTGCTCTTGCAGTTCTTGGAGCAGAAGGACAAGAAACACCAAATGCAGCTCGTTCCGGTCTTGGGCATGTTGCTGCGATTTGATCGGTAAGTGCCCCCAATGAACGCATTCGTATTTGGCCGAAACTGATGGCTCCGCAGGAAGGACGAGCAGAAGTGGATGGCGGCTATTTCAGCTCGATGAGCGTCTTGTATGATCTGGCGATAACCCACAAGAAGACCTGATCCGACAACTTTAGGATATATGCCAGGCCGATGTATCATATGTAGTCACGTCATAATACTTAATACCGGATCTCCGAAAGTTGAACGAGATGATCTGGTTCCGAGCGGGCGTTGCATAGCTTATGGTTCTCTGGGGTTTCATATATATCGCAGACATGATTGTCCTGGATGTGCACAAGCATGAGCGAACTTGTACTATACTTGAATCCATCTTTCAATTATGTACTGGAGTCCTTAAAGGGAAAGGCGAGATACCGAGGTAATATGCTTTGCCCTCACGAAGGCTATACTTACTTGCAGCGGAGCTGTGTGTGGGGGTTTAGTTCGAACGTCACTGGAGTGTTAAACACAGCCTTGAGACTTTGCGATTACTGCATGCTCGTCCCGAAAAGGCTATCTTTACCCCGAGTTATCATGTGTATGCAAGAGCTAAGCGACCGAGGTCAGAGAGACATTTTGCCAAAGGTCATGCTTTCAACGTCATGTTATCATTCCAGCAAGATCGAAGCAAGCGCTCAGAAAGGAAATGTGCTCGAAAAATCGAGACGCCAGCATACCGGAACCATGCATCTTCTCAGAAGAAAAATGTAAAGTGTAAAACCGATCATGAAAGCCTGCCATGATATTGTGTAAAGAAACATGGAAAGATCTTCGTGACGCACCCGATATCCATTGGAGGATATTAGTCGTCTTGCCAGTGGTTCCGAACTATTCGAGTTTGCCGGCGCCTAACGGGTATAGTGCAGAGGGCTTCGGCGAAAGTCCTTCGAAAACATTTCTGCCATTCGCTCCACCTTCCTTGCGGCCGGGAAGAAATAGCTGCCATCCTTATCGCGGTTCTCTTTTTTAGGGGCCGCCGATCTTCGCATCATAGAGACGATTTGCATTCCAGTACCTAAAGCAGAGGGTTCTCTGGTAACGGGGAGTGTGGACAGTTTGACTGGAATCCAACAGCGAACATAGACCTTGGCGGTTGGCAGGATAGACGGGATAGTACGAGTATCGTTGACCTTGACAGGTAGAAATGCCTTGAAGCGCTTCGCAATCGCCTTAGCATTCCTTTTCGCCAGGGGGTGGGGTTGGAGACCCAAGGCCAACGATTTGTACTGCTTTCTATCGATATCTGCATCGAGCTCATCGTCGGTGGCATTATCATCATCAAGGAACGGCGAGTCCGAGCCCGATGTATTCTCTGGCCTGCCTTGTTGGACGCCCGGTACATGAAAGCAGGGAGCTGTGTGGAGTTGTTATTGTTGCCCTGCAAAATCCTGTCGACCTGCAGAATCTCACTTGCAGGTGGGAGTAATGAGGAATGCTCCACCCAGCCATTGTGTGTTTCACTCCAGAAGAGTTCGTGGGTGTCGTCAGTCTCTTCGTTATGGAAGAGTTGTTTCTGCCCATGCGTACCACGGAGGACGGCGATTTCATGGAACGGCACAGCACGTGAAGGCTCGGGCGCTGCCAGTGGTTTGTATCTCTATGACGGCGAGTTAGATACGGAAGATAGTTTGAGAATGGTAGACTTACGCCTCCTAAGCTTCCAACCACTGCTGCTTCCCTTGAGTTGGCCTTTCTCCGTTTTGATGGACCTTTGGGAGCATCATAGTTCTCCTCATCATCGTCATCATCTTCATCTTCATCTTCATCTTCTGAGCTGACGACGAATGAGTCTGTAGCTTTTCGCTTAAGACCTTTGGAGGAGGAAGAGTTGGTATTAGCGCCGGTCAGATCGATAAGGTCAACAGACTCTTTCTTGACTGGGCTCGAGGAGTTGAGCGTATTTGCCTTGGTTGCAGCTGTTGAGGTGGTTGCTGGTGTTGAGGCGGTGATAGTAGTGGCTCGGTCGGCTGTAGGAGTTGGAGTTGCGTTCTCCGGTGCAGACTGGTTGAGGCCAAGGAACGCCTGCAACTTAAGTCAGTGAAATACTGTGAAAATGGGTACGTCTCCGACATACCAGCAGACACTGAGCCTGCTCGTCCGAAAGATTGAGCGTAATGTTGATTGGTGGCATTTTCTGGGACTGAGAAGAAATTAGCGTTAGAGATTCTCATAAGTGACTTACTACTGAGTGTTGAATGCTTGCCGGTAACAGTGTGAAGCTTGCTACTGCTGAGAGCAGAAGACTTGTTCGCAAGAGTATGAACCTTGCTGCTGAGGCCAGGAGGCTTGCTGGTAAGAATGTGAAGCTTGCTGGTAAGAGTGTGAGGCTTGCTGGTAAGAGTATGAAGCTTGCTACTGCTGAGAGCAGAAGGGCGGTTGGTAAGGGAAGGAATTGTAGTAGAAGGGTTGGTGGAAGAGTAGAAAGGTAGATGAAGGCGAAGAGAATTATTAGAAGTGGGGTATCGGGAGGTTGATAATGCGAAGCTGGTAAGTAGTAAGAAGGAAGTCGCAGCCCTGGTGACTTCCATCGTCGATCTGGAGTTGTTCTTACATCAAGGCAGTACAGCTTGGTGCAAGTTCAGAGTGGGAAGGCACCTTGCCGGCCGGATATGGATATCTTCAACTCACCGATAGACATAGATTCTATAATGCCTCCAATTGGGATGGATATATGTTTAAGGGGCAGGCGTTGGTTAAGCCTTATGCGATTCCTGTGAACGAAGTGCCGTCACGGACTTGACGTTAATAGCCCCTCACTCGTAACGTGATCTAGGATACTCCGACCCCTTCGATGATTCCGCCACATCGATGCTTACTTAGCGAAATTAGGGTTCAACTTCCATTGTTAAAGTGGTATAATCGCATGTGAAATGAATAAAATTTACACATACCTCTACAGGTTTGGCATTTAGAAGACGAATTGGACCCCCCCTTCACCTTAATAATCATTGATGTGGCGGAATCATCGAAGGGGCGAATACGACGCAGACATGAGAGCATTCATGCCTTGTTCGATCGGCAGCTTCATTCATTCAACATCGTCCCGGTAATGTTATACCCAATCTCCCTCGGGTTGTTCATACTGCGGACGAACTCACACCCAATAGCAGCAATCGGCTCCAAACGCAAACGGGCAGACGATGATGCCAATGCATGGAGCCCTTGCCCCGCCACGCCAACGTCCAGTAATCGAAAACGGCCTCGCTCCACGGAACACGTCTGCAACCAAGAGCTCAGCTATCGGGGAAATGGGCGCAGGACAAAAGAATCAGACCGGAGGAGGAGCTTCGTCTGTGCCTGCTCGTCCCTTTCAGCAGCGTGCAAACTATGTTGAGGACCCGCACGAAGCCTATCAGGCTAGTGTGAACGATGCGCAGATCGGCTTATTCGATAACCTTGATGCATTCATGAACATGGAATCGTACAATACGGAGTCTAAAGACATGGCTACGGAAGGGCCCGAGCCAATCGTCCATCCAATGGGAGTCTTTCGATCTGTCGAATGATGGTCACGTCTGCCGTTTCTGTTAGTCCGTCTCCCCGTCTGGCAATGAGCTCTATGCCTATCTTCCGGCCTACCAAGCGCAATCCACGAAGAGCTGAAGGCTGCCGGACCCGAAAAGCGAAAGGAAACCACTAATTCCGTGCACATTCCTACCTCTACGTCCGTTTTCCAGCATCGTGTCATAGAAGGACGAACATTCGTGCAAAACCAGATCGGGCTCGATCCATACCTTTTATATGTAACCGCTCAAATCTTCGCCAGACCGCAAATCTACGAAATTCATTCATTTTCGGCCGGAGAGAGGCTGACCGTATGTTCCAGAACTGCGAACGGCATACTCACGGATCTCGCAACGCAACGCGAATGTGACTCTGACGGCAAAACTAAGCTCGCACATCTCATCGCCGATGAGCTTGTTCAGTGGATACAAGCTACAGTTGCCGAAAACCCTGCCAATGTAAGTCTCGATCTTACGTAGATCTCATGCGCATTTGCTCACACCTTCACAGTTCTTTTCGAGTATCGACGAGAACCACTGGCGTGCACTCGCTGAGCGTGTTGTCCATGATAACTCTTCGTCCGTCCTCAACACGACAACAGACTCAACGGTAGTCAAGGCCTACTCTGAAGTTGCAACTTTGCCAGTCAAGTGAGTGATAAAATAGTTGAGTCGTGGCTGCGATATATAGAGCTACGAGGATGTATATCCTCGATAGTTAATATAAGTTATATACGCCGAAGCTGCGTGTTTTAGATAAACGAACTCTAGTATATAATTTATCGACCTTTCAGAGATGCTCTTGCTAGGGTTGAAGAAGAAACCTCGCTTCTGCTAAATACGTTCAAACTTCATAGGACTCAACTATTTTGTCACTCTCGTACTAGTGTCTACTGCGGTCGAGCCGCTATACCTCTCACACCGCCTTTCACACCAGTTGGCTACGGAGCCGATTCATTCTACTGAGCCAACAGCTTCTAAGTCAGCTCCTATCGTGTCGTCTTTGTGGCAACGCCGCCTGGAGTTCATCAGAGGTTGGACAATAATCCCTACGAGCGGTGCAGGATTCCTCTGCGCAATGCGTGCAATCTGCCACTCACTCAAGGCCTAACATGGCGTTGATTGTACCATGGAAGAACTTCTAGCCGTCATGAACGATGAAGAGACGGTTAAGGCGACGACACAGTGCCCGGAGTGGAGGTTACACTCATATGAGAATCTCGCAACCGACCACCTGGCGATGAGCTTGCTAAGCTGGGGTATCCAACACGGTCATAAATTCGTCCTTGGTGTCTGGGTCGTCGGTGGAAAGCCGCCCGTTGCACACAAATACCTCGTTCCATCGTTATTCGATTCCAATCCGGAGAGGAAAGTGGTATATGTCCACAACAACAATGAAGAGAAGCTTGGAATTGACAAGAATGGCAAGGAGGTTATACACGCATACGGTCATTGGAGTGGATTGCGGCCAGACCTGCCCAAAAACGCCACCCCAATTGTGTCTGATGTTCAGAAGAAGACCAACTTCTACGAGAGTATCGCGGTGAAGTCAGAAGTACCAAAACTACCGAGCTCCGCAATCAACAAGACGCAAATGACCCCCGGAAAATCCGCCAGTATCCTTGACCTTGGGACTCGACAACCAACAAGGTCGCAAAGACACAGATGTCCTACCCGGGCGACCGACATGTCCCGTCTACTCGAACATTAGTACATCAGCCATGGAGAGAGCTGCTTACGATAGCCATGACGATATCTTCAGAGATGATAGTATAAAAGACAGAATTGCCCGTCGTCTGGCTCCGATATGTGTGCCGCATTTACCAGGAAACGTCGAGCTTCTCCATAACTCCGTCTCAAGGTGGCGGCAGCAGCACTTGTGAGACTAGCGAGACCGATATATGGAAGCCTAGGGACGTTCCGTGTTGGAAGTCCTCCAGATCTAACGGCGGCATTGAGGTGGCTTCTGCCATAATTGAACGTGTTGCGGCGCTCGAGTTTGGATCGGAGTTACTCCTTGAACTTGGTGAGATTGTACAGCCAAACTTGAAGCCATATCTCCCGGAGAGCGGACAATCAATACACGACGAAATCCGGAATAGTCTGCAAGAGCAAGTGCTATTCATGCTTGGAGGACAACAATGGCGCGCTAGAGTGAAAGAAGCCCAATGACGAACTCGATCTCGATGTGCAGGCTGGAAGCTGAGAGACTTGGTTGAATTTGAGCAAAGTTAGCTTGATGTATACAAGCTGTAAGTTAAGCTCCTGTAAATAATTGAACAAAAGCTCAACCTCTACGCACAGACCGAAAACTGAGCGAGTGTACTTAGTTAAAGCAAAGCTCGACCTTCATGCGCAAACTCGGAGTCGAAGGAATTCGCTAAATTCAAGCAAAGCTCGGTCTATGTGTGCAGGCTACAGGTAAGGCTCCCGCGAGTAATCAAATGGAGCCCAACTTCTACATGTAGATGGAACGCCAATACCAATGCGTACAATAAATTAAATCCTTGATGGCTGGGTCGAACATCAAAGACGGGTATCCGATGAGGCGAATGGAGCTAATTCTCAATGAGCTCAGTCAGCCGCACTTACAGTACATGTTCTAAGCAGACGCCGCGAATGGTTACTGGGCTGTCCTAATCGCACCAGAGCACGTGTGTAAGACTGCATTCTCGACGATCTTTGGACAGATGTGCTACTTGCGTATGGGGTAGGGACTTACTGGTGCACTAACAACGTATTTAAAGCTGAAAGACATTGTAATAGGATACATTCCTATGCCTAACTCGGAACTCCCCCTGTCAGAGGTTATGAAAGAGCACGTGTCTTTTGAATACTTCGTCGACGATGATCTGGGAGGGGTAGATACCTTCCTTAATTTGGTCCGCTTTCTGTATGAATTTTACTTCCTACGGCTATGCTTTGCGAAGTTATCACTGAACCCGAACAAGTCAATCTTCTTCACAAGTACTCTGAAGGTGCTTGATTGGCATCGTGGTCCGGAGGGGTTGAGGCCTACAGTCGACAAGCATTCCGCGTTGCTGCCCCCGGCGAATAGAATTCTGCAGGTCGACGAGATCTTGCAAGGAACCACAGCGAATCATAACCAGAACGACGGTGGTGGTGCTGGGTCTGATGTTATCCCCTCATCAACCCAACTCCCTTCATTCGCCTGGCGAGGATCCAACCAAAGTATGACAGATGACTCAGACCCATCTTCCTCTTCTGATGAGCAGTCTACCGACGACGACGAACCGGACCGGGAAATCGACAGAAAACACTACGAAAAGCTGCTTAAGAGGCTCGGGTCCAGCCGCAAAGCCGTCAAAACTGCCACGGCAATTGCCAAACGGTTCAGGGGCTTCCCGTCTGTGCAGGTCGCCGACAACCTCATTATACCTTCTATCGTGCCTACAGCCATTGTGTGTATCCGTTGCTGGATTCCTATCGCAGTCTCCGCACTTCCCGTCAACCAAGTGCCCGCTGGTGTGATGGGTACAGGAATGACAGTTATATCTGTGATGCGGACATCCTCCGCACCGAAGGTCGCCACACGCGAGGAGGACGGCAGTTTCTTCTTCAAGGCTGCGAGGAACGTTGAGCGAACAGCAGCAATATTCTCAAAGGACTTTTCTCCAAAGCCCTCTGCAGTATACGGTGTGATACTCATCAAAGTCCAAACTGCAAACTTTCCCATCCCGGCGAGCAGATACTCCGACTTCTATAATCACCCCTCGGATAACGTGAACCTGAAGAACGACTTGTCGGATTCCATAAGGACGACGGAATTCATCAAGAGCAAACTCCAGGAATCTTACGCCTCTGGAGTCCCTGGTGTGCTGTTGAGCTCTGCGTGGAACGGATTCACCTGCGATATCCACCGTCTTCAGGACTTCCTTATCTCCGTCAAAGTGCCTTTCTACCTCGCATGCGTTTTCGACGGTGCACAACTTGGTTTTGCGGGAAACTTACTTTTCAAGCGAGGCGCGGAGTCAAGGGCTACGTGGGCAATTATCCCTTCAACCTTGCTATTGAAGTGTATCAGCAGATACCTTGGCGACACCCCTGAGGATTGGAATGATACCAAGCGGCAGGGGGACGTACGAGGTGTAATGCAGGTTGTTCAAAAGCTACAAGAGATGCAGTCCTGGAAGGATGGCGCTTCCAGACGTCGCACAGTGGAGAGCAAGAGTCGTATCGACCGCATCGACACCGTAGAAGACTCAGAAGACACTCCCCAACCAGCCATCCGGAGATCCCGTCAAACTCGAGTCCAGCGAAACCGCTGGCAAGACGATTGACTTCAACTGGTAGGGTTATAGGCTTGCCTGCGGCAAAGGGTCCTTGAACATAGACGTATTGGTGCTTCTCCATGGCGACTATCTTCGTCTCCTGCCGCCTGTACGGTATGTCGAATGCGAGTTCTTCGAGAGTCGAAAACACCGGCTCACGCACATAAGCCTCCGCTTCCCACAACTTCGTAGGCTCGACCGAAGAGGCGACTGAAGAGGCGGAACCGTCATCATTATCGTTCTTGCACTCGACAGGTCCGAGAAGAATATAGCGAGTCAAGCATTGTAGTGTCAGTGATTCATACATAACATTTTATGCAACTATGCATTGATGAAAGCAGCAAGTCCGCTATGTCATTCGTTCCACGCAGCTTACCGAAGGTCCAAGTCACATTAAACTGCTTCCGAGCCATCAATAGACCAAGGGCAAGAGCCACCTCAGTTACAACTCGGGCTTGGGGACTTTGCCCAAGCTATTCAAGTGGGTGTATTAAGGGCAAACTTGACATTGTAGTCATAGACTATCAATGAATGAGTTGCATGTGAATAACGGTGTGCAGCACATGATAGCAGGAGCGGTATATTGTAGTGAGGCAGAATGAGTTGTGTGGTCAATTAGATGGAGTTCAAGTCGCGTGCTTTTTCCTGCGTCGGCGATAATTCTACCGAGCACTGACGGAAATAAATCCGCATATGGATATGAGGCGCGCAGATTGAAAAGGGGCAACTTTGGTGGCGATCGTTCTCCGCACTCCACTTTGTGGGGCAATCGCAAGGATGGAATTATCTTTATTAATGTCGATTGACTCCTTGCATCTCTTTGAGTCTTGGAAAAGCTTGTCGAACGCAATGGTGCCGGGTGGGAAGTCCATTATATCGGGAAGACAACTCGGCATACCACGAGGGATACTGCTGAATTGGCATCGGACAAGACATAGGGATTGCTATCATCCTTGCATCATCGCCACGAGCCCGTAAAACAGTTGACGGCGGAGCAAGTCAAAATGACTGGCTTTTCGCGCGCAAAGGAGGATCGGCCTACGCCGCCAGAAGTGGTAAGTTTGAGCTTGTAACGATTGATATCAGTAATTCTCATCATTTCAAGTACAATTGGAGGGTCTATGCCGTGGCACTCACAGTAGCCATGGGCATCATGGCGTATGGGTAAGGCAATCGTAGACACATGCGAGAATTCTGCTGAAACTAGTCCAGGTACGACAGCGCCTTCATCGGCACTACGATAACCCTGACGAGTTTCAAGCGCGACTTTGGTCTCGTCAACATGTCCAAAGCTGAACAGAATGATGTCTCCAGCAACCTGACAAGCATATACTCTGCTGGCGGCTTCTTCGGCGCGCTATTCATGTTCTTCTCCCTTGAATTGCTCGGTCGTCGCATGACCGTGGTCATATCAGATGCCATCTTCACTCTCGGCTGCATTCTATGCACCGTGCCGAAGAATCAGCTTGGACTCATCTATGCTGGACGTCTGCTCTCTGGCCTCGGCGTCGGTGGGCTCGCAGCAGTTGCGCCCATCTACGTAGCTGAGATGTCTCCACCGGCTATCCGTGGTCGTCTGACCGGCTTCTTCGAGTCGTCCTACCAGATTGGCGCCGTCATCGGATTCTGGATCAACTATGGTATCGTCCACAACCTCGATGAGACCAAGTCGATGGCGTGGCGTATCCCGATGGGCGTACAGCTCATACCTGCCGGTTTGCTCGCGATGGGGATCCCTTTACTGCGCGAGTCCCCAGTCTGGCTGCTCAAGAAGGGCCGTGACGAGCAGGCCATCAAAGTATACAGCTACATCCGTAAGCTGCCTGCCGACCACGTGTACATTGCTCAGGATGTCGCGTATGTGAAAGGCCAGATCATGCATGAGCGTGCCGTGACCACTGGTGGAAGTTCCAGCTTCGGGGCGTTCTTAAAGGGTGCCGGTAAAGAGGCCTTTATGAAGGGCATGCGGAACCGTTTCGCGCTGGTCTTCATTATGTTCATGTGGCAAGCTTGGTCGGGGGCTGCTGCGATCAATTATTACTCTCCGACAATTTTCACTTCCATCGGGCTGACGGACTACACACTCTGGACTGGAATATACGGTGTAATCAAGGCGGCAGGCTCAGTCATCTTCTTCACCTGGTTCATCGACAAATTCGGTCGCAAATGGCCATGGATCGTATCGTCCGTGCTCTGTGCGTTATGCCAGTACTACCTGGCTGGATACATTGCTCTTGCCAATCCCCAGCCAAATGTGCCCCAGTCCTCGTCGTCGATTGCAGGAGGCAAAGGAGCGACGGCTTTTATCATGATATTCGGAGCAACGTGGAGTTTCGGCGCGAATGGTTTGCCCTGGATCATCTCTGCTGAGATATTTCCATCCAGTTTGCGAAGTATCTCTGGCCCGTGGGCAGGCATGAGTGTGTGGCTTTGGACCTACGTCGTGACGAAGGCTCTCCCGTCCATGTACACGAGCATGACTTATGGCGTGTACATCTTCTTCGCGACCATGCTGATCCTCGCGGCTGTGTATGCGTTCTTCTTCATCAAGGAGACCAAGGGCCTGAGGATGGATCAGATGGACGAATTGTTTGGATTCGTGAGGCCCGGAACAGACTATTCCACAAAGTTGGACGAGAGGGAGCTTCAAGAGGAGCAGAAGCATGTTGCGCAGCAGATTGACAAGGTGTGAGGATGTGACATCGAGAGAGCGCAGGACCTATCATGTTAGTTGTACAAATCCCATAGTCACGCGATATTATTCGAATCTCTGTGAGAAGATCGACTCTGTGTCATTAGTGACTTGCTTGCTCTGGCGTGTAGTAATTTCGCTCGATGGTGACAGAAAAAAAGCTGGCCGCAGCTTCAATATACCGAACAGCAATGGTGTGTAGTCTCTATAATCAGTAAAGCGTGCAAGTTCTACAAAGGTGCGCTATTGCTTAGTACACTCCATAGACTGTACAACTGAGCTTCCAGAGGTAGTCCCACTTACCTTGAAGTAGAAGAGCCAATCTCTCCCCGACGTTACAGCTTGCCCAGCGGCCGAATATTTTGTCACCCTCGAGCTTCCCAATCCGAGTACCCAAATGACAGGTCGCTCGCCAGATTGAAAAGTGTAACTGTGGAGTAGTCTGGTGTCGTACGACATGCATATTCCAATGTTCTGGGCCTCCCAGATGAGCGTCATGGTCCAAAGCTCCATGTTGTGCAACACCAAGGGATGAGACAATTTAGACGTCAAGGAGAAGGTCGAAGTGGCATAACCAGCTGATACTAAGAATAGTCGTGTGAGAGACAGGCCGCATGAACAAGCAGTGAACTCCTGTCCGAATCAAAACGGTAGACAACGGATAGACCTTTCGAGACCTTCAGGCACAGAATCTGATCGAGACGTGATGCAGAGGGCTGTATGGAACCCACTGTTCCATTGTCATTTCCTCGCGGCCAGAAATGTTGAAGGACTGGCTGAGGCTCTATAGTTACACAATGCAATGCACTGCACATCAGGCGCACCTTGGGATATATTTGGGCGTCGCCACCGTCCCGATCTTGATACTCTTGTATAAGATCCATGCAGCCCAGTGGATGCCACGAACGATAGGGTCGCTCCATAGAACGTCTGCCCACAACAAGAGTTCCTGATCGTCGGATGGATGACTCGCAAGAATACAAGCGGGCCGCGGCACGGAGTACGACGCTGAGCGGCTGCACCGTTTGCACGTTGCGCAACTCGTATCTCGGAGAATAATGATTAGCCTCTTGCGCTTAGTCAAAGTCGGAAATGATAGCCCTGATATGGCGCTATTGCCTTGACCCGTGGCTACCTGATAACTTTGATAGAATAACTCTGGTGCCACGTGGGCGCATGTCGCCGAGCTGTCAACCGTGGATCTGATGAGGTGAGTGAAGTGTGATGTCGCTATCCGAAACTCTTAATTTCAACAGCTGAATATTTTGATGAGTTAGCCTCAAGCGAGAGGAGGTATATGCAACCCCTGAGGTAAGCGACGTGTCTCCCCGAAGCTCGATTTCTAGCTCATAGATTTCTGCTCGAAAAGCATGGTGACGGGCCCGCATATTCCCTCATCCAGATGAAACGATGATCATTGCCAATCTCAGGGGATTCTAGGCCGTGAACCACGTGGAGAATAGGATGGCCGTGAAGGCCCACTGATGGACAAGAGATCGATACGCGACGTTTGGATTGTCGGGGCCGATGGCGAGTATGTGAAAAGGGGGACGAGCGCCAGGGGACGGCAGCTCATTGGCCGGATCGTTGTAGACGCACGGTGTCCCAAAAAAAGACGGACATTCAGGCACGTCCGTTGCTTGGCCGAACCTTAACAAGACCCACGTCGATGCACCAGCCACATGTCCGTCCGAAGTCGAGCTGCCTCTGCTTCCACCCGTGCCGATTTCCCTACACCATGCGTTTCTGGATCTCTGCTAACGCTGCCAGCCGTCGATGGCGGCATAGCCTCATGTTCCACCGTCCTAGTGGTTAATGTAAACGCTGGTACACGCCACTGAGATCCACTTCCAAGACTGCTGAAAGTTCATAATTGCCAGACACTTGCTGGAACTGTTTTCCAGCTCAGGAGACGAGTCTTGGACATCACGTCAGGCCGGCTCTCCGACTTGCGTTATCGACTTCCACGGGCGGTGCCGTGTAACTCTATACTCACCGGAGGATAAGATGCACGTTCTGTATGGCTTCATAAATAAGCTCGTGTAGGATCATTTAGCCGTGTGGGAAGGAGCTTGCACGATAGGTGGTGATACGTAGATCTCCCGTCCCCTCCCAGCAGTAGCCGTGTGCAGCACCGTACGAGAGGGTGAGCAATGAAAGAGCCTCCCACGCCTCCGGTGCGTTCGTTTGCTGTTCTGCAGAGCAATCGGCGCTCTCCCCCATGCGCTTCTCCGACGCACTCTTCCCTGCTCTGGCTTCAGCCCTGGCATGAGCTCATGGACAGGGTTCAGGCCCCCTACACTTCCGGTCGAGTTATCCTTCCTTGTCGCCCGTCCATCTTGCAAGCGACACTGTGATTCAGTTGTAGAGCACTGTGGCAGTCGATTCGCTCTGTGCGGCAGTCTGGTACTATTGTTTTGTGGCTGCTATTCTGGACTGCAAACGCGTTCGCCGCGTGGATCTCTCCTGTATCTTGCGCTGGTGCTTGGCGCTGTCGGCGCTCAAGCTAGATCAGCCGCTTCGCGTGTCTAAGCCCACGCGTGGCTTTCCTTTGCCCTGACCCCGAGCGTCCTCAACAACATGCTGCCTTCCACTGCTCCACTCTTGCAAGCCCGCTCGGCGCTCTTCCAATTGCATTTGACCGGCTCACTCAGCGGGCTTGGGACCATCGCTACCTACGCGCCTCGTCTCCCGTGGTTTCGTCGGCAGGGCTTGCTTCGACTCACATACATTCGCCCACGTGAAGCGTCTGGCTCGCCAAAGTAAGACAAGTGACGGCACACCCGGAGGCTCAGTGTTGGTACCTCACCGTTTGGACGTTTTGCAGCTGCATGTATTGCCCCTTTTCACTGTTCTCGAGATCGATTCTCTCTTCACGTGTTACTATCAAC
Organism: Rhizodiscina lignyota; assembly: GCA_010015805.1. NCBI lineage: Eukaryota > Fungi > Ascomycota > Dothideomycetes > Aulographales > Rhizodiscinaceae > Rhizodiscina > Rhizodiscina lignyota. The sequence continues at coordinate 1,718,432 of ML978128.1, forward strand.
ATCTTTCCTGCGTCAGAGCAAAGGATACGAGCTTATTCTCGAGCTCCTCTTCTCGCTGCGTCTCATACCATGCACCGGAACTGCATGCTTGAAGGCTATAGTAGGTCCCATGTTTTGCCTCTCCTTTCAAAAGTCCGACGTGCATGTTGTCCCTGAGCCGCTTCCGGGATAGGCTTGAGCTCAGTCCGCATCTGGAAATTGTGGCGTTTTGATATTCGCACTAGTCTCTGCCTCCATGTCTCCGCTCGACCCTTGTCACGCTTTCTGGACTTCTCGGCAATGTGTGGCGTCAATATGGCAACATCGGTTAGGATGTCTAGACTGAGTGATGGGAAGAGGTGTCGGCAAGATCCCTCTCCCCCAGATATGTTTATATACAGGCTGCCAGATCCTCCGATCTGAAGAGCACCCGGCCACCAATTCTCTCGTTTAATACTACATTCGTTTTTTCTTTTACTAGTCTCTCGTTTATTAGGGAAGTGCCGCCTTCGTTAAAGGCCCCGGGTTCAACATGCAGAAGTTCTACACCCTCCTTTTCGCCGCTCAGCTGGCCCGCGAGGCCACTGCCTTCCCCAACTTCTTTGGCAATGCCGCCGCCGATGAGAACGTAGAGAAAAGAGGTTTCGACAATGGCAGATATAATCGTGACCATACCACGACCAAGTACGAATTCGTCACGAAGGAGACGACCAAGCTGAGGACCATCGTCATCCCGACAACGACCGTGTCCACCTACACCGTCTCTGACACTGAAACTTATTCAACAACCATTCCTACGACCATTGTGGACACAGTTACGGAGTCCACTACCATCGTTGTTCCAACTACTTCCGTCTCCACTTCCGTCTCGACCGGTGTGTTCCCATAGATCAGGCAAAGCAAAGCCTCGTTGCTAACTCCTCGCAGAGATTGTTCCAACCACCAAGGTCAAGACTAAGGTTGAGAAGGTCACAAAAACCAAGGACCACACGAAGGTCGTCACCGTCCACCAGACAAAAACCAAGGATATCTTCCTGTGGAAAACAAAGACCGAGGTTGAGAAGTTTACGAAAACCCACACGTCGACCATTCACAAGACGAAAACTGTAACCGACCATGAGGTGAAGACCAAGTACCACACCAGCACGATCCACGTCACGACGACCAAGCCAGGTAAGCCTTTATATTAAGCTCATGAAGAGCCACCAAACGATGCATCAGACTAACGTCTCCCAGGCCACACCACGACTCTTGTTGATTACCTGCCTGGAACCACCGTCACTGAGACTTATACTCTGACGCCCAACGCTTCGACTGTCGTGATTACTTCCCCGACCACCGTTACGGACTACGTCGCTGCCACCGCTACCCAGATTACGACTGTTTCTGCCAACGCTTCGTACATTACAGTTACCCAGCCAGGTAGGCCAATCCCAGCTTCTCGACGCAGAGGAGCAAGTCAATTCGTATCTTTACTAGCTAAGGGCGACACGCTTTTGCCCGGGAGGGTCCATCCTGGAACTCGACATTCTCGAGCCAGGCCCCAAGCTCGTGGCTCTGCTGGCAAGGATGCAAATTGACATGCTCGTGCTGTATCGTTTCATGGCCTCTGATCGCTAACGCTCCGCAGGTTCGACCCTCACGCTCACTTCTGTGGTATACGGCACAGCTTTGAGCGCACCCCCGGTGACGACCACGGTAACAGCTGTTGCCAATAAGACTGTCACTCTCACTTCGCCCGTCTACGGCACTGCTCCTGCCGGAGGCGTTACGACTGTCCTCTCAACTGTCACGAAGATCGTTGGTGGCCAGGGCACCGGCACTGGATCTATCTGCAGCTCGACTGTTTCCACCGTCTATGGCGGCAATACGACTGTCACTGTAACGAAGGTAAGATTTCTATGGTGCAGACCCGCTTTGAAATTTATGCTGAGCAATTTGGATTTCAGGTCGCCTATGGCACTGCCCCAGCTAGCTCTCTCCCACCTTACGGCTCGCTTCCGCCCTACGGATCTGGCAGCCTGGGAACCGCTCCGGCCAAGACCTGTAAGTGTCTCTACTGTATTGTTAATAAATATACTAATGGAAATAAAGGCAAGCCTAAGAAGACCGTTACTGTAACAAGCATCGCATATGGTTAGTACCCACCTGAACATTCATCATGAGGTAGCTCAACACTAACGCATTTTCCAGGCACCGCTCCGGCCGGATCTCTCCCACCATACGGCAGCGCTCCTGCTGGCGTTAAAACTGTCACTGTGACAAAGGTACGATTCTATGGCCAATGCAATCGCTTGCTTCGAATTTTATGCTGACCGATTTGAATTCTAGGCCGCTAACAGCACCGCCCCGTCGTATGGCACCGGCGCTGTTACTACGATCCTGTCCACTGTAACGAAGATTGTTGGCGGCCAGGGCACCGGCACTGGCGCTATCTGCACCCCGTCCACTGTCGTCTCCACCGCTTCAGCCAACAAGACGATTACTCTGACACAGCCGTACTACGGTATGCTATCTATCTTGTGGAAACAGATCTTAGAGCTGTGCTAATTGCTTCGCGCTTCAGGAACCGCCCCTGTGAAGACGATCACAATCACGAAGTCGCCGCAGGGAACTGGCTCGCTCCCACCATATGGCTCGATCCCACCTTATGGATCCGGCGCCCTTGGAACTGCTCCGGCTAAGACCTGTGAGTATCTACTACCTTATTAAGGAAACAACTGCATACTGACAAAATAAAAAGGCAAGAAGAAGAAGACTGTCACTGTTACAAGCGTCGCCTATGGCACTGCTCCTCTTGGAACCGGCGCTGCAGCACTGACCGTTTATTCCACTCTCACTGCCCCGGCAAGCACGACCACTCTCCCTGCTATCACGACAACCATCTTTACCACGTCTACTGCTCCTGGTGAGTCCTTTCTATGATGCCATTAGATAATTCAGCAGGGGCCCATTAGACTGACTTTTCTCAGGCCAAAACTCCACAGTTACTCTGACCTCCGTTGATTCAACAACGTTGACAACCACCAAGCATAAGAAGACGACTGTGACACTGCTTGAGAAGAAGACGAAGACGAGTGAGCCCTTTCCAACGCCCTCCATCTTCAGGAATGATTTGCTGACCTTTGCACACCAGAAACCGTTGTGGGACCCACGACGACCGCCTGGCAAACGAAGACAATCTCTTAAGCTAATCAGCTTCTCCATGAGGTTGATTAGTATCGTCTTGCCTTGATTGTTGTTCTCAAGCGTTTGATTTTCGATTCGACGTCCGCCTCCGCATTTCTGGGGGCGCTCGTTAGATGACTCGATGAGCATAGATTTGTATGCTAGCGAAACCTGGCTACGTGGGAATGGTAATATACAGGCTTGGGACACTTCCTCATGTCAGACAAGAACAGGCGTTAGGCAGAAAAAGCGACTCACGGCTTATGTTTCATAACGTACATATTTACAAACCCCCTTAATTAATACTTTGGACGGTCGCATGTCAGCTTGCATCTATCTGGCGATCAAATTAATGGTATTGAGCTGAAACCCCTCGCACTTCTAATTGGATTTATTCGACAAGATTTAATGATTCCATTGTCCCCTTCGGGTTCGCTAGCTTGCTCGGCACGCCTGCGAGGACACCATGAAATTCACAACTCAATCGAAATAGAACCTCATTTTTTGCACGATATTTTTGATCGCCATCCCGTCTATGTAGCTATACATGTGTGGTTCGTCATCAGAGATCGCGCGGGTAGTCCGTAGTCTCAATTGCTTCGGGATACACCAATCCATTCTGCTTCCTCACCTCGTCCATGACTTCCATCATCACGAGCGTCTCCTCCAGTGGTATCGTATCGCTCTCTTTCTTGCCATCGCGGATACACCGGTAGCATTCGTCGGCTTCCCAGAACATGCCGTGTCCCGGGATGTCCTCTGTGACCTCCTTGTACTCCAGCGTGCTGTTTTGCGCAACGTTCGGGATGATACGATATTGCGTTGGACGATAGGCTGGAGGGAATATCTGAAGTTCGCCCTTTGTACCTTGTATCTTGATTGACGGTCCAGCGCTATGCTTTCCATCAGGGTCAGAGCCCACTCTGAGACCAGTCGTTGCGATACCGTGTGCGCCAGTTGCGAATTGCATTATGATGGTCGTGCATTCGTCTGCGCCTGTTCTCGGCTCCGGGGTTATGATTGAGGAGACCTTGGGCTTCACTCTCTTATCCTTGGGCTGTATGTGATAGAGGAGCTGGAAGATCCAGAGTATCGAATAAATGCCCACTTCACGATTGTTAGCCCAGTAACCCAATCATTGGCGATCCTCTCATTACTCACGATCTAGCAGAGCTCCTCCAGCAAGGTCCGGGTTGACCATCCTGTGCTTAACGTCGAACTTCTTCTCCACATCATCTCCAAAGGCGTTGTCGGCATACATCCTCTTAATGTCACCCAGCGTCCCCTCAGCCGCCAGCTTCCTAATGTTGATCGCCAACGGGAAGTATCTCGTCCATTGCGCCTCCATGAGAAACAGGCCCTTTTGCCTAGCAAGGTCGACCAAGACCTTAGCTTGCTCCGCGTTTGTCGTGAAGGATTTCTCTAGCAGGACGTTCTTGCCCGCCTCGAGACATAGCCGTGTATTCTGGTAGTGGTGGGAGTGAGGTGTGGCGACGTAGATGATGTCGACGTCGGGATCGGAGACGAGCTCTTTGTAGGAGCCATATGCCTTTGCAGAACTCGGGGCACCAACTTCCTTTAGGAAGGCTTTTGCTCGATCGGCAGAGGTTGATGAAGCTGCTGCTTGCACGACGTGGTTGACGTCGCTAACGCCGCGAGTGGAAGGGTCGCGGAGCAGGTCTTTGGCGAATGCTGGGGCAATATGTTAAAATTACACTCCTTTAGCGCTTTAAGAACGTCCAACTTACTCTCAGCGATTCCTCCGGTAGCTATAAACTTGTCAGCTTCACGTACGGAAAAATTTAAAGCTAAGTTGAGATGGGTAGTTACCAAGGATGCCCCACCGCAGAGGTTTCAGAGAGGAAGACATCTTTTTATTTGATTATCAAGGATTGAAGCTGTGAGATGATATAGAGGCTCCTCAATTCGCGAAAAATAATTTAAAATCAGCTCAATTGAGGGAGCACTGAGCTTATGTATTCTGCCTCAATGGCCATCGCGGGGGCGGGGCAGAGTCACTTTTCCGCTCCGACATTCTGTCGTCACCATTCCACAGGGAATATGCGGAAGCGTCAGCCGGATTTGGCATGAAGCTTCTCATTCTAACTGTTGAGTCCCGCTATTCGAACGGCGGAATCGAAAAGAAGCGATGCAAAGGAAGAGCGTTTAGCGAATGGTGTCATATCAGGCTGAAGCATATTGCAAAGTTTCAGCAGGTTTGATCTCGTGTGGGATCCATTCAAGTTGTCCGACTTACACGCTTTGCTCATTACTCTCGATGTGGATCTACTAAAGATGGGACAGAAGCATAAGTGAACTCTTCAAGTAGAATCTATTGCGTCAATGTTGCGACTTGCTGTGGGAAGAGGCAGTCGACAGGAGAAGAAGAGATCCTTAATAAAAGGAGTGGGCTTGTTAATGTCACGGAATCCACATATTCGCCAGAGTAAGATAAGAGCTACAGTGGGTCCGTCAGGAGAACAAACTCTTCACGAGGAGTCAGGACACGGAAAAGGAAGAGCGCGGCATTCATACCGACCTCTAATAAAGTAGCACAGTGTAAAGATGTGTGATCATAGTATATATTCACCGGCAAGGCCAAACATTAATTGAACATACAGCTCTGATCAAAAGATCACAAAGATGCCATTATGAGATACCCGGAAAGGCTCTCGATCTGTCATCGAATCACGGCGCACAGCATCCACGGAGTGCATACAGAGGACGGATGCATAGTCTGGCTCATTTGTTCTCGCCATAGCCAAGAATCTGATGAGCTTCTAACCCTTGCGACGATATGAGATGTCTTTTGCGAAATCTTGCCTCTTCTGCTATGCGAAATGGAATCCACTCCGCTCGTATCGTTTCTCTGAGAGCATCGACTATTCCCCGAGGTCGCCAAAGCTGCTGCAAAGCTGCTGCAGAGCGCCGTGTCTTCGTCGATTTCGAAATCCGACAGCTCACCACTTGTAGAGCGGAATCTCCCGATAAGGCGGATTTTGAATCAAGTGGTAAGATAGATGAGGCCGCAATACCTGCCAGCCATATACGTGGCCGAAGTCGTTAGTATGCACGGGCAAGGGTAGAGGTGACCTTTGCCTTCCTCAGCTCTGTTGTTGTTGAACAGCGCAAGCAGAAGCAACTCCTCCACAAACTTGGTGAGATTGCATTCTCAACCACATATGTTAGACAGTGTGTATTTGAAGCATGGCACACAAACGAGTACATGGGATGGGAGAAATTGAAATCGATTCTATAATTCCAATACTGTCAGCAATGTATCTTGTCAAAATTTCCAACATTTCCCAAATATCATTCGGTTAACTTGACAATGCTCAATGAGCCTCCCCAGCAGCAATACGATTCTTGAGAATCCTTTTCCCAGTGTCATACAACGCCAGATTGAAAGAATATTTCCCGCCGAAGTTCAAAACGCCTTGTCGGCGCCGCAATGCATCCATCAATATCGTTTTCTGATTTTGCACTATCCATCAAGAGAAACGAATCAGTGCACCTTTCCGTCATTCGCGTAGACAATCTGGTCCTCTTCGATGACAACATGGTAGTCATTCCCCCATGTCTGTACGGACTCTAGAATCTTCGCTGGCGCATCGGCGGCGAACCCTTTGATCAGATCTGCACAATTGTCAGCATTGGAACCCATCTCGGCATGGAAGATAGGATAGCGTACTGTATTCATGTGTGATATAGCCACCAGCCTTCTTGATACCTTCCTTTGCCTGGTCGAGGATATGCTCCGGAGTGTCTTTGGGATACGTGATGAGGACAGACTTTTTGGGCGCCTTCGCAGCGGTCGCAAGGAGGGCGAAGAGGAGGACGAGGAAGAGCGATGTGAGTTGGAACTTCATGGTGGGCGATATTTGCGATCGTATGGGCTGTTTGTGAAATGGAGTTGGATTGCAAAGCGGAAAGTCAAATGGATGAGACGAGGTTGAGAGCCTGGAGTGCTCGATTAAATGTGAGGTCACTGGGGGCAGCCACTTGTAGCATCCCTTGCGCTCGGTTATCCGGACCACTAGAACAGATGTAGCCTAGCGCCTGCCGCGGGCCGTTATGGCTTGGCGGCTCCAACTTGCTGACTTCACGTTTGAAAAACGACTTGTCACTCGTGTTCCTACCTGCAATACAGTTCAACGAGCCCACGGCAACACAGCTGTGGCTTCCAAAGAGCTCTCCGCCTCTTTCTTTCGACTTTCACTCCTCTCTCGCACTAACTCAGCCGAGCTACAGCCACACCAGCCGCCCGCCGTTGCACACGGTCGCAGCACGCTTTCGCCTTTTCTGTGTTCGGAAGTCATCAGAAATACATCTACAGTGAGGTTGGAGATTAGACAGGAGCCATTTAAGAGCTTGGAATAAACGGTGTTGCATCAGAGTACAATAAAGTTTATCGGGGTGGGGCAGCTTGCGCGTGAAGGGAGCAGAGGAGGCTGGTGAGCCGACAATAGCAAGAAGGGGACAATAGAACAAAGTTGTTCAAGGCGGGCTTGAGTGGTCCTCTAGCTAGCATCATCCACATCGCTTTTGCATCCTCTTCTCTTTCTGAGAGGCAACCCACTGTCTTCCGGAGTTTTTGGCGTCCCAGGAGCGACTTTGCTACCAGCGGCTTCGCCCTTTTGCCGCCGCATCACAGAAGACTGGTTCTCTCTGTGCCTTGAGCTCCTTTAGACAGATATTTGCTGCTACTCTTGCATTTGAGACCATCGAATCTTGCCACAAGAATCTGAGCTGTCAAAAGCACCCGTCCAATCATGTCTTACAGCGCCCTGCCCTCAGCTGAAGTGGCGCAAGACTTTCGCGAAGCTCTCGAAGATCTGAAGATTAACAGTCGACCTGAGATTAGCAACTTGACAGTCATCGCGAAAGAGAACACTGAATATGCGCAAGCCATCTCGAGGGAATTGGAGGATCACATCCGCAAGGTAGGATACAATGCCAAGACTTTCCTGTTCAGGAGGTTGGGTGGTTGGGGATGGAGATAGTGAAAATCCACAACATCAAAATTCAACCAGCGAAAATGTATCAGTGACTAACATTTCTGTAGACACGTCCAGAATTCAAATTACCTGCGCTTTACGTGCTTGATTCGATCGTCAAGAATGTCGGCACTCCCTATACGGTCTATCTAGGCCGCAATCTCTACAGCACTTTCATGGGTGCATACACTCTGGTCGATCCAAACGTTCGAAAAGCCATGGAGGCCCTTTTGAAGACATGGAAGCAGCCAGTGCCAGAGTCTTTGGACACTCGACCGGTCTTTCCTTCCGATGTCACGAGGGACATCGAGAATGCTCTCATCAAGGCCCGCACCGTTATGCTTCAGCATCAGCAACAGCAAGCACGTCCTCAGTACCAGGCCCAGCCACCACGACAAGCACAAGCTGCGCCCTTCAGAAATACTCCAACTCCGCCTCACACAGGATATCAAGTGCCGCCTAACACTGCACCGCCATTCCATCCTTCCCTGACACATCCTCCAAACGTTCCATCACCGCTTCGACAGTATGCTACTACTGTGCCAGTTCCAAACGCAGGATATGGTCAACCGGCGGCGCAATTCCAGTCGCCTGGTGCTCGGCTTCCAGATATTGGAAAGCTCCAAGAGGAAGTCAAGAAACTGGTTCTCTTGGCTGCGACAGAGGTGTACAAGACTCCCGGGAACGCTCAGACAACATCACTCCTGAAGACCTTGGGAGATCTCCAGAAAGTGCTGGATGCGGGAAACCTTCCCCCAGCAGCCCTGCAAGCTATTGCGGCGCAAGTTGCACGCATAGGAGAGTCATTCAAGCCGCCACCTCCCGTGGTACCGACACCACCAGCACCAGCTCCCGTATCTCTTCCTCCGCAACAACCTCCGTTGCCTCCTCAAGCCGTTTCGCTGGCAACGCTTTTCAAGTCTGTCACACCGTCTACCGGCACTCCGACTCTGCCGGCTCAACCTCCACCTCCAATCAACGCAGCTACGGCCACACCACCCCCGGCTCTATCCAACGCTGACCTTTCGCAACTCCTTAAGGCATTCGCGCCCGGACCGACGCCACCTCCACAACCAGTTCTGCCCCCATCAGTGCCTCCAGTCGCAGCACCCCCACAAGTTGACCTCTTCGCCTCCCTCCGTGCCGTTGGCCTCCTCTCCGGCGCTCCAGCAACTGGCACGCCCGACCAGCGAATCAGATCTCCCCCGATAGGCTCAATCATCCCGCCCGCACTCGCCTCCCTAGTCGGTCCTCCATTGAAATTGGAGACCGCCTCCCTCAAGATCCCCCGTCCGCACCTACTCAGCAAACTCTACGAGGCTCGCCCGGATCAGTGTCGCCAATGTGGTCGCCGCTTCCCTGCCACGGAAGAAGGCAAGCGCAAGAAGGCTGCGCACATGGACTGGCATTTCGCCGTCAACACGCGCGTCGCTGAGAGCGCGAAAGCCGTGGTGAATCGCAGTTGGTACATCGGCGAAAGGGAATGGATTGCATACCGCGAAGTGACATCCGATAACATGAACGACAGCACGAACTCAGAAGACGGTACGGGCTCAGCGAACGGCACGCCTAGCAAGGCGAAGAAGGCCAAGAAGGAGTCAGTCGTCCCGGTGCCAACGGACGTGAGTCAGCAGAATGCGCACTGTCCGATCTGCCAGGAGAAGTTTGACGTCAGCTGGCATGAGGAGATGCAGATGCCGGTGTGGACGAATGCGATGAAGGTTGGTGGACGGGTGTACCACAAGACGTGCTATGAGGAGGTTGTTGGTGCTGGCGCGATGGGTGGTGCGGCGAAGGCGGGAAGTGCGAGGAACACACCGACGCCGGAGAGCGTGCTGGGCAAGAGGAAGTTTGATGGTGGTGTGGAGGTTTAGAGTTCTAGACTTGACTTGCAGGCTTGCATTATGAGTTTGAGATGAATGCAGAGTTGGAGCACACTAGCGATTGAGTCCAATAGCACCCATCATGTTTACGGTAGAAAAATTGACGATGTTCTACCATGGATTTACGAGTCTTCTGATCTTAGTGTGCCAACTGCTTATGGACCGAGCACCGAATAGGTACTTGCCGTAGGGTCCTAGCTCAGCACTCCCATGAAACTCTATGGAATTGTAGTGAGCGGTATCCAGGGTTAGCAACCGACCAGCATAGTATATGATGGAATTAGTTTCTCGTGAGCGTATGAGGCGTCTCTTTTCCACCACAGCAAGAAGCAAATCTTCTAAGAATCTCGAATATAAATTCACTACTTTGCGGAAGCTTTTTGGAAGTGCTGAAACCAACTGCGATAGAATAGCTCTGCAGACTGTTCTCTTGCTGGAACTAGCTCTTTCGTAGAGAGCTACATGTTGTTTGTAAATATGAAAGCATGCTCGAGGGTGATAAAATAGTTGGCGGTCGAGTAGGGAAGCTAGGCTATCTTCATAAGCTTAGTCCTACGTTCTTTAGGATGTATAAGACAGCATACCCTTACAAACCTCGTACGCTAGTATTAGTTATAAAGGCTATACGTTATTATCTTGAAACTGCTCCCAACTTTCTTGTCGTCCTCGTTGGTCTGCTAGCGTATGGCATATGAACGCGAATTTCACGATAGATAAATGGGAGGGGGTTAGGTCCACTGCTTTTTCAGAAGCAATTTGAACCGCACATAGGAGATGGCAGAAATTTGAAGCATTTGAAGACGAGTGCCACGCCATGTATTGTACAATTAAGCGTATTCACATGGCCTCGTGAGAGGGAACATGAAGAAATTCGAGCTTTTACCCCTGAGCATAGCCAAGACGTCTGGATATCAACGACACTATGCTCCAAATCGAGTCGTTCTCGTCCAGGCCTCGTAACAGAACCTCGAGGACGTCCATTTTCGCAAGCACCATATATTCATCAAATCGCGCTAGACAATGCTCTCCCCTTAGTTCTTCAAGCCCAACCGGGTCATCAACGAACCACCATGGCTGCTCTTGTCACCGTCAAAGACCTTCAGTAGACTCTGCCACACTTGACCCGGCTCCTGACTGGCATCGATCGGCTTCCAGATGCCCGTCTTCTGGTAGTAACCAACAACGGGGCTCGTCTGCTGGTGGTAGGTTACCAGCCTCTTCTTAAGCGCATCAGCGTTGTCGTCGCTTCGCTGGATGAGTGGCTCGCCAGTGACATCGTCCTTCATTGCCTCCTTGGGCGGGTTGAAAATCTTGTGGTACGAGCGGCCACTCGCGGGATGGATCAGACGTCCAGTGATGCGGTCAACCAGGAGATTGTCGTCGATCTGAAGCTCAACGGCGTGAAGAAGAGGTGTTTGGCGGACATCAAGCATTTGATCGAGTCGCTCAGCTTGTGGAATCGTACGCGGGAAGCCGTCGAGGATGAAGCTGTACAATCAACTTGTTTAGTAAAACCGTGTCTTGCAACCTATTGCAGCAAGCTACATGGCCTGCGCATGCAAGTGATATTAGACCTACCCATTCTTGCACTCTTGGTTCGTCTCCAATTCGTTCTTAATCATGTCCACCATGATCTCATCGCTCACCAAGCCACCTTGATCCATGATCTTCTTCGCTTCTCGACCCAGCGTCGTCTTCTTGGCCACCTGTGCGCGCAGCATGTCTCCAGTCGCGAGATGGCAGATGCAGTATTTGTCCTTGATCTTCGGGGCCTGTGTACCCTTTCCGGCACCTGGAGGTCCCATCAAGATCATGCGCATCGAGGTTGTAGGTGCCGGCGCCGAAGTGGAAGTGAGCCTCGACTCGAGGTCCTGCACGCGCGCCTCGAGCTTCGAGATGGTGGACTTGAGGTCGTCCACTAATTGATCCGTCGGCGCCATTGTGTATGTGGTGTATTGATGGGTTGTGAGTGCGTAAAAGAAAAAAGAGGCGCCCCGAGGTTCGGACAGGTAGCTTTTGCGACTAGCTTATGTCACCACCGCTGCCTGCGAGGAATTGCAATTGCTCGAGTGAACGCGGTCTGAGGAGAGGAAGAGGCAGAGGGAAGTTGTTGAGAGCGGGAAGAAGGAATTGAGGCTCTGCGTGTGGCGGAATTGTCAGGTGAAGGTGGTTGGTGTACTCTGGCGGGTTGAGGTCAGAGGTCGAAAGGAAGCAGCGCACGGACGGGAGCTTCGAGCTCTTCCGAGCTTCCCAATTTTTGCTGCGAGCGCACTCGGCCGAGGTCTAGCCGGATGCGAGGCTCAAACTTCACCGCATATTGTCCTTTCGTCCATGCCCAGAACACCAAGCGTCTTGAAGACTTTTGTTCAGCTATATCCTCTACTTCAGCCTCTAGGATACCCATTCTTTGGCCAAGACACTCCGCAAAAACTAGTTGAGAGCGCCTCGCTACGCCGATGCACCCTCTCCCGCGTATTCATTTCCGGATTAAGCCCGATGACTTCACGATATTCTTCCATTGAAGCTATGAGGCCATATACATAGCATCTAGCTCTCGTTCATATACTTCGTCGCCAACGTGCCAATATGCGGTAGGATCTCGGCCTCAAAGACATCTCCATCCCGCATGAATTCTTGGGGCCGTCGACCAACTCCCACGCCAGCCGGAGTACCTGTAATGATGACCGTCCCCGGCGGCAGTGTCGTACCTTGACTGACGAAAGATACAATCTTCTCCATGGGAAAGATGCAGTCGTCTACACCACAGTCTTGCATCACCCTGCCGTTCTTTAATCCTCTGACGTGCAGCTTCCTGGGATCTGGAATTGACGGGGCGAGCACCAGGCACGGACCGATGGGACAGGACGCATCGAAGCCCTTCGAGAAGCACCATTGTGATTGCGTGAACTGCGATGCTCGGCTGGAGACATCGTTAGACGCCGTGTATCCCAAGACGTAGTCCAAGGCCTCGCTTTCTGATACATCTTTGCACAACTTGCCGCCTGGACCCAAACCGATGACTACGGCAAGCTCAGCTTCGTAGTCTGCGCAGTCGGACGCGATGGTCCACTTCGGGATAATAGTAGGTGCTGGAAACGGATCTGCTAGAGCTGTGGCCGGCTTCCTGGCTCTCTCTTCAGCAGTGGACGAGAATATAAGGAAACTAGCTTACAGGAATATCGTTGGTTCGCTAGGTATCTGCATCTTGACCTCCTCGTCATGTTGCTTGTACTGTATCGCCATGTTGTGGACTTCTTCAACATGTTGCATGTACTGGTTGCAAATAGTTTAGGATCACTGATATCTTGGACGGAGTTGTGTGGAAACTGTCTCCCTTCCATTTCTTGATCTGGAGTGGAAATTGCAGATGGCCCTAGGCTGGAATGGGACTCACATTCAATCCAACACACCTAATTGTTCCAACTTCCTGTTGTGACAATGGAGCTAGTAATGTGCCAATGGTTTCAACTCTGTCAGTTGCTGCTCCAGGATCGAGTACCGAACTGCCTGAGAAAACTCGCACTTTGACATCTTCACCCTGCATCGTGGCTTTACCAACATCAATCTCTTGGTCAATTGGTTGACCTAACATCGGCCCGCCGCCGGGCTTTCCAGACTTTGGGATGAAACGAACGAATCCTATTGAAGGTAAGCTTATGGTCACTGATCGAGAAAGACGTGGGAGAGTACTTTGGATTGCCATTATGAAGTTGGTATTTTGACTACTAGATTAAGGATGTTACCAAAATGATAGGCAAAAGTAACTACATACAGAGTAAGAACCATTACATAAAGGACGTATCAAGGTATCATTAAGCACCTTCCCCGCAGGGAAAGCCGCAGATGGATGCCGAATATAGCATCTCTACAACCATGCTCGCTGGAGTTCGTTCCGACATCGCAGCATGCGATAGCAATCTGAAATTGCTTCATGTGTTTCATATTTCGTGGAGGAGGATAGGATAACTTTGTAGAGCTCGACGAATGTGTCAAAGGGGGAATAAAGTAGCGCTAAAAAGCTCGTAAGGCTGCTGGGCGGCTGAGCATTGGTCAGGAGAGCAATGCTTTCGACCGTGGAAGGCTGTTGTAATAATGTCGAGACGGTTCTCACCGGATACGAACCAAATTTCTAACGAGTCAACTCTCAATTCAGGTGTAGAGGCGGGATCGAGGAGTCTTTTTATCACAATTGAAGGCTTAATTCAGATTCCATACGAGCGGAAGATACAGTTCCTCGGTTGCAGAGGAATTATCTTTGAAAGAGATTAACCTCCACTCTCGAACGGAAGTGTGCATTTCCAAGTTCAGCTGCCGAGCACCGAACATAAAAGGGCTCGAGCAGTTACCAATGGACATTATAACTACCGCCTCACGGAGTATGCATGCTCTCCCGGGCCTCAGGTTTCATTTCGCCCTCCACGCTTCTGAAGCATATCCTCGAGTCTTCATCCCACGTTGGTGAACAGTGACGATATTCATTATCTGAGACCAAGCCTGAGATGAGCTCCAGCCTCAAGCCGACAGCCAACTCCACATATCGATTTTGACCGAGCTGGTGAGGTCGCGAGTCAGGCCGGCGCACTGCCTCACCCGCCATTTATTGTAGTGGCGCCTTGAACCCCCACTGAGCCCACTCAGGAGTCGCGCAAACGGCATCATTCCTTGGGGATGCCTCGCGCTACCAAGGCGAAGGCGCAAGACATCATTGTGTGACCACACCAGGCGTTCTTGAAACGGTCCATAGTTGGGGCTCAAGAAGCCAATGACACGATCGAAAGCTGAACAGCCTCAAGGCTGTCTTTCTAGAAAAGACAAGGAAGTATTCTTCTGCTCACTTTTACCACCCCAAAGCCATCATTCCACACCTACTCTCGCTTACGCGTTCATTCTGATTTTCTCACTGTCGTTTGCCATTATCACATCTGTTATATGGAGATGACATCACAAGTCACCTCATCCAACTCACCTGCCGAGCTCTGGGCATTTCTCACCAAACCTCAATACCCCTCTAAACAGCGAGTAGTTACCTCGAAACGGCCAATCATTTCTAGACCGAGACCAATAACCAGAAAAGAGCCGGCACAGCGGTCCGAGGTGAACCTCTTATTGCTCGGCCAGTTCAACTTCGAATGGGATTCTACCGTATCAGAGCAGCTGGACGTGCGGAAAGATGAACGCTCCAGCAGGCATTCGCAGGAAGCAGACCGAGATTCGAGATCACACCACTGCCAGCTGAACCGGGCACGGAACGTCCAGCACGGTAGACATGCACACCGTCCATCAACATCCTCAGCAGCATCAGCATCAGCAGGACCAGTGCGTCCTCGCTCCCCCAAGGTCACACACATTCAACAAACTGACGATACCATCGGAAGGGCAGTAACAACAGAGTCTGGTGCATGGCAAATACCGCCTAGAACAACCCCAGGATCGTGGCCGCAGGAGATCGAAGAGGAGGGGGCAACGTTCATTCTCCAAGTGCCCGAGAGTTCATCCTCTTCAGCACATCAAACAGCGCGGAATAACTGGAAAGTGAAGGTCCATGCTTTGCCGCCTCTGAAGGTGCCACAGGACCACAGTGATGGAGGTAACTCTTTCTTGGAATCACCTTCACCAACCGGCAGCGTTTCACCACTTTCAGACTCCGGCGAGAGCTACTCAAGTGCTTTGGAGTCTCTCATCGACGAGTATGCCGATGAGTATGCTGCCTCGACTGAAGCCGTTGTGGGCATGAATGGCAAGCAAAAGGGCAGATTCCTCACGGCACTGCGTCCATCACGTTCCTCGGCCGACTTGAAGCATCAATCTAGCGCTCTCTTCGATCGCGTGAAGGGTGTCCTGAAGGGCAAGAAAGAGATCCCGGCACACGAAACGACAGCTCACAAATGGAGTCTGAACCTTAAACTTCCCATCAGCGTATCGACACAGAATCTGGTGCCACCACCCCTAGCTCCATCAAAGGCTCCAGAAAAGCCACTGCCTCCTACTCCTCTTCCGCCAGCTACAGCGCCCCCCACCCGTCCACTACCGCCAGTTCCAACACCAAACGGTCCGACAACATGTACAGCCTGTATGACCGAGCTCCCTCGCACATCCTTCCCCACACTCACGACGCCATCGTGCCGACACCCAAGCACAACCTGCAAAGACTGCCTCTCCTCCTGGATCTCCGCCTCCCTCGACACCACGCCACCCGACCAACTCACCTGTCCATATCCATCCTGCGGCTCCTCCCTCAGCGAGAACGAGGTCCGCATCTACGCCGACGAGGAAGTCTACGCCCGTTACGACACCCTCATCACGACAAGCCTCCTCAGCGCCATGCCCGGATTCCGATGGTGCATCAAACCCGGCTGCAGATCGGGCCAGATCCACCCCTCCTCCTCAGGCCCGATATTCAAATGCCACTCGTGCGGCTTCAAATCCTGCACCACGCACAACGTCAAGTGGCACAAGGGCGAGACGTGCGAGGAGTACACGTACCGGAAGGACCCGTCCCAGCGCAGGGCGGAGGAGGAAGCAAGTGAACGGATGCTGGAGAGCACAACGAAGGCGTGTCCCGGGCGGAATGGAAGACCGTGCGGGTGGCGGATCGAGAAGAATGACGGCTGCGATCATATGACGTGTCGCAAGTGCAAGGCGGAGTTTTGCTGGCTGTGCTTTGCGGATTACGATCCGATTCGAAGGAAGGGGAATTCAGAGCACAGGCCAAATTGTAGGTATCATAGTAAGAATTTGAGGGCACGATGAGCTGGTCTCAGAGAAAGAGGGGGCGTTGCGGAGAAGGGACATGGAAGCAGTCTGAGCGAATTTTGTCGTCTTACTTGGTAGAGCTTCATTTGTATTTTTGATGAGATATGAACAAAAAGGAGAACTGTATGAATGAACACCGTAGTCTATGAAATTTGCATCTCTGAATCTGACGCTCATCGACTGTGAGTATGAACGAAAATGGGCATAGTTCGACTTTCTCGAACTTGAGTCTCGTCGTCCGACTCAACGGCGCGAAGGGCCGTAAAGACGTGGTAGTCGCGTGGAGAAGTGCATCTCGGTATCCTGCGTTGATAACTGAACGGCCGAAGACATCAATGCCATTGCACGCTCCTCTACGAGGCCGCCTCGCCGCAGCGCCGTAGGATTTGCATCGTCTTGCACGTGTTCGCCAGTGAGCAAGCCACGCTCGCCAAGGTAGGTAGACGCTTTGTCACGTTCTGTGTACGACGGCCTCGATCTGCACGGATAGACGGCTATGTGCCGCGCGCTGCATTTGGAGAACTCCCCGGTTATATTTGTGGAGGTATAGACGGTCAATGTACTGTACCCCAGATTGCACTACCAGCAGTTGAACGGGGTGGTAGTGCGAGGCGCGAGGCGCGATGCGTGTAACTGTAGATTAACATATTGGGGAGTAAAGTCGAGTATTTTCATAGAGAGACACAGTTTGACTTTTGTTAGCTGCTGTTGCTAGAAGAGACTTGAGTATGCGGAGAAATCTGGATATAACAGTCCTCCGTATATGGTGACACTTCGGAGCAGAATTGCCGTTTGAGATGAAGATGAATGACAAAGGCGTCTTATGACTCCTCGGAGAATGGCCCTGATGGGAGAGGCATTGCCAAGATCGACATAAATGTTTCAGTCTCATAAAAAGTGGTGGTCGAACCCAATCCACCGACCCGGTAAACGGTCGGTTAAAACGGTCGATCGTGAAACAACCTCGTCACACATGATCAGCGCAAACAAAACATTTTCAGAAGGATGCCCGAAACAAGGCCGTGAAAATGAGCACAGTTTGTGACTTGAGGATCTATCGAGCCCCTTTTGCACAAGTTTCCGTTTGACGAGCGCGGAGCAGACTGCAAACGACCATATCATAACACACTAAGCACACATGGCGGTCCAGTCGACCGACTTTAATGGCGGCAACATAAACAAATCTCCGAGTAGATGGTGATGAATGCAGGTTGAAATGCAGGAAGCCGTGCTGGCGGGAGGAAGCGTTCGCGTGCCATGTTGGATAATTGTTGCTGTGCTGATAATGATGATGAGATATGTAGCACACATTCTTCATCGAAATGATGCATTTCGGCAATAAGCACTCATTTGGGATAAGGTAACAAATAACAGATACCCATGAGAAAGCGATGGCAAAATGTGCCCGCGATTAGGCATCGAATGATGACCTTCGTTTCGCTAAGCGCCTTATATCCGCCGTTTCAGAAAACAGAGTTCTCACGCCAGCGGCGAACCAAGGTGCGCCGCTTCACCGTCGCATTAGAGTTCTGACATGAGCTGTTTGTTCGATCTCTTTTCAGATCCGGAGAGGAATGCGAGAGAACCTGGTTACGACTGGGGTGGCCTGATGACGAAACAAGGAACAGGGAAGAGAGAAACGGTTCGCGAAGGGGGAACTCGAAGCTGAGTAGTACAGAGGTGAAGCGAAACAAGGACGCGAGAGAGTTTGTGTTCCTACGTTGGAGCTGCTTTCCGCATGATGCCATGCAGAGTCAAACTGGTTGAGTTTAGGCGAGTGGTGCAGCTTCGTTGATCGACGCCTTGCAGAGAGCTGTTATTCCTTGGTTCACCCCGCAGTGCTTCCTGGAGATGGAGAAGTTAGGTTTCAACGATAGATGGAGGTGGGTCCACTGGTCATGAGTGCAGCCGAGTTGGGTCAGCTCGTGGCAGCGTTCCTTGAAGGTTTGCCAGACACTTGGCTGAGAATGCGCAACCCACCGTGAAGGCTAGACTTGAAGTGAAGACACAGTAAACCGAAGTCTCGATTGAGAAAGGAAAGACCAAGTTTCATGATGGTGAACGAGGCGAAGGTCTCAGTTCACAACGTACTGCAAGCAGCAACGGCACAGCGGATTCGGCATGATTCCAAGCTGCGTGTGCAGCGTCGGCTAGCGAAACCCTTTCCGCGTCCAGGCTTGCAGGGTCGGCAAACGTTTCAAGCAGAATGATCTGGCCACAAGGCGTTGAAGGATGTTTACGAACAAAGGACCAACGAAGATTGTGAATTGTGCAAACTCTGGCAGATGCAAAAACGGACCGTTTGGAACGCCACTCCTTTTACTCGCCGTCGGCCCGTCGTTGGCCTTCCCACTAGCGGTACATACCGTAGGAAGCAGGCGGCGGTTTTGGAGTGGGACCGAAGGTGTTCAGTGCGTGCGGCAGGCCGACGCGTCCACCAGGGAGCTTTGCGAGAAATTCGAAATCATGCGTAAGACGGCGGTTTGTTGAGCGTCAGGAGGAAATTCAAATCCGCCGTTTGCAGTCCACCTGGAATTTGGAAGTCATGACAGGTGACGCGTGGAACCCACGAGGGAATTGCGCTGCTGGGCAACGACTGGAGCGCGCATGAACAGCACATGACAGCAGACGGCCAGGCATGTCAAGTCAAACGGGTCTCGTACGGGACGTCTTGTCCTTTGCTTGGACGCTCTTGGATGTGCTCATGAAGCGAAGGGAATACGGAGGTTGCACAACGACGCCTACACGTGAGACTGTACGACGCGGCTGTGCACCGATGGGACAGTGGAAATGTGATTCGATTCACACGCAATTTGACGAGTTTCTGTGTAGCTAAGGAGAAACCATCACCACCCGAAAGCGGCGAGGCGTCGAGGCACAAGCTGGAATGGCGGTTTTGACATGAACGACTTGCGGACGTGGATGGAAGCAGCTGCACCCGAAGGGGTAATCGTGACAGAAGACAAAGAAGCTGTGGGTGGATGCCCTTTGTTGGTATGCTCAGCAGCTCGAGTGCTGAGACGTGGGCGCGCCGGTGATCTCACACAACATCGGCCAGCTCGAGGCGCTTCACGCTCTCGTTCGCCCTCGGCGCTCGCCACAGCGCCAGGGAGTGACTGCACAGCTGCGGCTCGAGTGGCTCTGCCCGCTCTGCATCGGCGAACAAGCACCGACGTGGACAGGGCCTGCATTAGCGTGCCGGGAGGCTCGGGTACCTGACAGCACCCGGCGTGTTTGGTAGGCCTGGGTGAATAAGAGTGGGGCGCGAGGATTGCGCTAGGCTGCCTGTGCCACGGCCCCTGAAGCTTTTGCACGCTTCGAGATGGGCGTTTGTTTGACACACGCCCACGGCCAATCAGCGCGGCGCACGGGGCCCAGGCAGCGGTGGGAAGGCGCACGGACGTAGTTTAATTTCACAGCGCAGGCCGATCTCCATCACCGTCTGGGGTCAACAGGGAGGCGCCCATCTGCTCGCCCAAACCTCCACACCCTAAAAATGCATTGTGAGGATTGCAAACAAGGGGCCACCCAGGCCTTGTTCAGACAAAGAATGGAGCGAGCGAGGCCTTTGTTGTGCTGCCTCAATTGCTTTATTAACTCCCGGTGTCGGCGCCGCAGTGCCACGGGCGTGTTAAAGTCACTTTAAGATTTTGGATTTGGCAGGAACGAGCCGAACAACACAGCTTCGGGCAATCTCCTGCTCAGCCCTGAAACGCTAGTAACTAATTTCCGGGAAACGCACGCCCACTCTCCCCAAGATCCCTGCACGTCGCCATCTACAAAACCAACCTCGCCCTCGCTTCTTCTCTCCTTCTTCCTTCTCCACCACCACGCTCTCTTCAACCACCTTCCTTCGTTGCGGTCTCCAGAGACTCGTCGCTCTTTTCAGTCACTCATTTGACATTCGCGCCCTGGTTTCACGGTTGCAGCGTAAGTGGAACCCGCTCTTGCCCTTCTTGCACCACATCGCACGGGGTGTTCGTTCCAGTGAACACCCCCAACGCGCTGTACCTCCACAAACCCCACACCACTCGAAGCATATATCATCCACGCTCTTCTCCATTGTTCTGCGATCAAACTCGACTCGCAATTCGTTCTCTTCTGAAAACCACGTTCGCTAACAGCTTTCCTTCTCTTCAGTTTTGATCGGTGATCTGGTATCCCGCGTTCACACGTCACGCCAAGTCAACAATCAACAAACAAAACCAAGAAACACTCAAGTCAAAATGCGCTACTCTCTGTTGGCCGGCGCCCTCATCGCGGGCGTCTCCGCTTCCCCTGTGGTCGCTCCTCGCGACGTGGTCACCGTCATGGAGTACGCCACTCAGGTCGTCACCGTCACTGCTGGCCCTACTCCGGCTCCAACCGTCTCTGAGGTCTCCGTCGCTGCTGTGCCGAGCTCCACCAAGTGGTGGCACTGGCACTGGAGCTCCAGCTCCAGCTCCAAGGAGACTCCTGCTCCTGCTCCGGCTACCACTGCGGCTCCTAAGCCCAAGACCACCACCACTGCCAAGCCCAAGCCCAAGACCACCACCACTGCCAAGGCTGCTGCTTCCACTCCGTCTTCCTCTGGCAAGCCCTCTTACTCCGAGATCGTGGTTATGCACCACAACATTCACCGTGCCAACCACTCTGCCGACAACATGGAGTGGGACCAGTCCCTCGCTGACACTGCTCTTGCCATTGCTCAGTCCTGCAACTATGCTCACAACGTGTAAGTCTTCTTGTTTTCCCCCTGCGTGTGAAATTTGACGTGCTCTTCTAGCGACATGAACGGTGGTGGTTATGGCCAGAACATCGCTGCCGGTGCTCCGTCTGACAACATCTCTTCCATCATCACCGACCACTTCTACAACGATGAGGCTCCGTACTTCATTCCCTTCTACAACCAGGCCACTCCATCCGACATGTCTGACGCCATGTTCGACAAGTACGGTCACTTCACCCAGATCGTGTGGAAGGGCTCCAACAAGGTCGGCTGTGCCACTTATGACTGCTCCGGTCATGGCAATGGTCCCAACGGTCTCGGCAGCGTCGCTGCCAACGTTCCTCCATACTTCACCGTGTGCAACTACGGCCCACCTGGTAAGTCACTTCCACCATCCTGTCGCTCTTGACACATTCTGACTGACATTCAGGCAACTATCTCGGCGAGTTCAACACCAATGTCTCCCCTGGTGAGGGCAAGCCTGAGGTCAACTGGTCCTGGGGCATGTAAACTCCTTTACGCGCATGCAGCTCTGAACTCACGGCTGTTATGACATGATCCTTTTTCTCTTTCTGGTTTTTGCTTTGCATTTTCGGCGATTTCACACGTGCTGGACTGGCCTCATCACCCTCAAAATGGGAACTCTTTGATTGCATCTAGCGACTCAGGCATGTGGGGAACACGGTCAAGGACCTTCGAGCGGTCAGACCATATAACTTTTTCAATGTCTACTGTATCGGCACTCGCTGGCAGGATCTGCATTCCTGACCCTATTGAATCGGTCTCTTCGGAGCTCTCGTACTAGGGCGCCTGTAGTTTCCTGCCTTCTCTAATGGATCGGTCTCCTACTTTGTAGGGGTTCTCGTACTAGAGCGACAGCGTAGTTAGCAAAGATCGATACTTTTCTCTTCTTGTCTTATAGCTTCAACAACCAACGGGGAAGGTTTGAAGAACATTCGCTTCTACAAAATACTGTGCCTGTGACAATGATGATGCCTCGACTTCTCGCGATATGTATACTTGAGCGGCTATGGTGAGTCTCGCTTCCGTGATACTTGCAGCGTCTCGCAGCTGCACCAGGATGCTTGCAGTCGTTCATGCGCAACGCATCCCAACCATGGACCGACGTTCAATTAAGCTTGAGACGTAAAGCCCTAACGGGCCAGATCTCCAAGGGCTGGAATTGAGAAACGCTCTCTGGAATTCGGCGGTCGTCAGAACCGTCTCTGGCTGCCCAATAACGGCTGACCTCTCCCACTCTCTACCGCGCCTCTGGATCGCCAACCGCACGAGCCGCATTACTGTACGGAGGTACCTCCACCCTGCTCACCGAGCTATCGCGACTGCGTCATTGTAACCTCGTGACGACTTTGCTATCTCCACTCTCCTTGCATGCCAGAGCAAGCTCACAAGTCTTCTTTCCTTTCCGACTACCTCGGAGAGCGATCCACCATGAGCAGCTGAGCCTGTATGCTGCGCCGCCAGCCTTTCGCACCAGCGCGTCACCCGGGCCCAAGCTTCATCTCGACCTCGCATCCGCCACGCCTCCACACATTCCTCGGGTCCTCATCGCACAGCTACAGCCACCCTCTTCGTCCTCTATACACCCCGCGCCAAGCTCTACAAGCTCTATCCTCGAACCTGTCGTTCTCCTTCCACCGCTCCGTCCTCAAGATGGACGTCCGCCCACTCACTGGCCCCTCCGCCAGCCCCTCTGGCGGCGGCACCCCCGAAACCGACAAGCTGCACCTCACAAACCAGCTCAGCAAGAGCCGGAGCCCGTACGTGCGCGGCCACATGACCAACCCGGTCGCCTGGCAGATGTGGACGCCCGAGTCGCTCGCGCTCGCGAAGCAGTCGCAGCGCCTCATCTTCGTGTCGATCGGCTACGCCGCCTGCCACTGGTGCCACGTGATGGAGCGCGAGAGCTTCGCGAACCGCGAGGTCGCCGCGCTGCTGAACGCCAACTTCATACCCATCAAGATTGACAGGGAGGAGCGGCCAGACATCGACCGCATCTACATGAACTATGTGCAGGCGACGACGGGCGGCGGAGGCTGGCCGCTGAACGTCTTCCTCACCCCGGATCTCGAGCCGCTGTTTGGAGGCACGTATTGGCCGGGCCCCGGCACGACGGCGAACTATGGCGGGGGCGTGAGCGGCTTCCAGCAGATCCTCGAGAAGATGGCGGATGTGTGGAAGAATCAGCGGCAGAGGTGCCTGGTCAGCGCGAAGGAGATTACGGGGCAACTGAGGGAGTTTGCGCAGGAGGGATTGATCAGTCGGCAGGGAGAGGGCGAAGGGGACGGGCTGGATTTGGAGAGCGTCGAGGAGGCCTACTCACATTTCGAGGCCAAGTTCGATAAGGTCAATGCGGGCTTTGGCAGCGCGCCGAAGTTCCCGACGCCGGTGAACTTGAGATTCTTGCTGCGATTGGGCGTATGGCCGCAGGAGGTGCGCGATGTGGTTGGCGAGGCGGAGTGTATGAACGCGAGACAGATGGCTGTTGAGACGTTGCGAGCAATGTGGAGAGGAGGTATAAAAGATCAGATTGGCTATGGCATTGCGAGGTATAGTGTCACGAAGAATTGGAGCTTGCCGCACTTTGAGAAGATGCTGTACGATCAGGCGCAATTGCTCGATGCGTATACGGACGCATGGCTGTTGACAGGAGACAAGGAGATGAAAGCTGCCATCGAGGATGTGGCGACATATCTCACGACTGCGCCGATGTACAGCAAGGAAGGTGGCTTCTTCTCCAGCGAAGACGCAGACTCGAAATACCGCGCCTCGGATCCGGAGAAGCGAGAAGGCGCGTTCTACGTCTGGACGTACAAGGAGTTTCAATCTCTCCTCGGCGACCCCGATGCTGGTGTCGCGGCGAAGTACTGGAACGTCAAAGAGAATGGCAATGTCCCATTCGAGCACGACGCGCACGACGAGCTTATTAACCAGAACGTGCTAGCAGTCAGCAGCACACCCGAGGCGCTGGCGAAGGAGTTTGGCCTCACGGTCGATGAGGTAGAGAGGATTCTCAAGGAGGCGAGGGAGAAGCTTAGAGCGCATAGGGAGAAAGAGCGGCCGAGGCCGGATCTGGATGATAAGATTGTGGTGGCGTGGAATGGGCTTGCTATTGGAGCGCTGGCGAGGGCAAGTGCGGCGCTGGGAGAGGTTGAGCCAGAGAAGGCAAAGGCCTGGAAAAGTGCTGCGATTGGTGCCGCGGAGTTCATCAAGAGGGAGCTGTGGGATGAGCAGGAGAAGAGGCTGTGGAGGGTGTGGAGAGAAGGCAGAGGAGAAGTACTCGCGTTTGCGGATGATTACGCATTCCTGATTCAGGGTCTAATG
Source organism: Rhizodiscina lignyota (assembly GCA_010015805.1). Classification (NCBI taxonomy): domain Eukaryota; kingdom Fungi; phylum Ascomycota; class Dothideomycetes; order Aulographales; family Rhizodiscinaceae; genus Rhizodiscina; species Rhizodiscina lignyota. Next base: position 1,743,265 of record ML978128.1, read on the forward strand.
GATCTGTACGAGGCGACATGGGATGATGCGTGGCTACAGTGGGCAGATGACCTGCAAAGTAAGTCTAATCTTCGAACCGACGTGGTTGGTTTAACACAGCCCAGAAACGCAGATTGCCCTCTTCAACGACAAGACGACGCCTCTACAAGGCGGTTTCTTCTCAACCGTATCAGGCTCGCCAGATCTCATCTTAAGGCTGAAAGACGGCATGGACAACGCCGAGCCGTCGTCGAACGGCATCTCCGCCAGGAACTTGAATCGTCTCGCGTCCATCCTCGAAGACGAGTCGTACGCCCAAGCAGCAAGTTTGACCGTCGACGCCTTCGAGGCGGAGGTTATGCAGCATCCCTTTCTCTTTACGAGTCTGCTGAGCAGTGTTGTTGCGGCCAGGCTCGGCACGCGCAATATCCAAGTCATCGGAGGCGGAGAAGAAGCAGAGCAGATAGTCAAGGAGCTGCGCAAGAGAGTCAGGGCGAATGCTACGGTTGTGAGGATAGGCGAGGGAGGGAAGAGCGAGTGGTTGAAGAAGAGAAACACGCTGCTTGCAAGTCTGGATGCGAGTGGGACGGCGAAGGTGATGCTTTGTGAGAAGGGCGCTTGCAGGGAGCTGGCGGGAGGAGAGTTGGACGGTTTGATAAAGTGATGATTCATGCGTGATGATTTTCCTTCTTCCTCTGAATGCATGTTGGGCGTATTACGATGGTTATTGCATGTCATGTGAAGCGTCTCTGGGGGATTATAGACTTGGTATACAGAGGTTGGGACACGGCCTTTGCAAATTTTGAATTTGCAGTAAATCAAAGTCTAGCTTGAACTATGCCTCTATCTACCTTTTCGCCGTGCAGACCAGTTGATAAAAATCGACGGAAATACCGCTCTATCTCCCCAAGCGTACTTGAGCCAAGTGTGGTTGCTGTGCCTACCCAACCGTCTGGCCTGAGCACGAATACAGCTCCTTTGCTCGATTCCACGCCGAATCTCGAATGCGCAGCGAGCTGCTGATCATAGAAGACCTTTCCGTATGGCATCGCTCCCAGCACTTCTACGGCCGATGGGCCGGATCGAGTAGATATTGTAAGCCATGATATTGGCAACGACGCATTAGAGAAGAACGATGACTTCTCGATTTCCAGGAAGAGCTGGGCTAGCACACCACCAGTGTGACTCGGGTCTCCTGCGAATACCGCGACGTGGAAGCGGCCTGTATTAGGTGTTTCTCTATGGAGCCTCGTAGCCTCGAATGTACCCGGTTTCTGGAGCGCAGCATCAGGTACTCTCTTCCCAGCAACGACGGCATTAGCGCTTGCTGCTGGGGCGAAGGAACCTTGGATGCTCAACACGTTGTCAGCTTCGTAGTAGATGCCCAGTCCACTGCTGAAAGTCGCTGCTTCGGCCATGACTACACCCAGGACGACATTTGGATCAGCGTTCGGATCGCCAGTCCAGCCTTCGGGCAATTGCATTGTCATGAGTCGAGAGATGTCCTTGTCGTAATTGATGAGCTTCTGCACGTTCGGTTTCCGCTCGCTCTCGTATGTGTATAGTAGCTCTGGCTTCGCCAGCCCTCGGAGCACAAGAGAGAGCTTCCATCCCAAGTTCACCGAGTCGTGGAGGCCGGTATTCATTCCCTGTGCGGCTCCCGAGCTATGAGTATGACAAGCGTCTCCAGCGAGGAACACGCTGTCTTTGACGAAGAAATTGCGTGCGATGCGCTGTCCGACTACGTAGATCGTCCACCAATCTACTTGTTTGAACTTCAATGAAAACGGCTTCACCGAAGCAATAGCCTCTTTCACCGCTGCTTCCTCGTTGAAGACCTTATACGCCCTCTCGCGCTCTTTTGTGAATGCAAAGCCTATCCGCGTCCCTCCATGATCTAACGCCGCCCATAGCACGTTCCCGTGAGTAGGAGACTCAATGGCACAGTATGATCGGGGTTTTGGAAGATCCGTATCGATGACACCATCGATTCGAACCCACTTGTCCTCTGAGGAGCTTCCATCAAATGGGATCTGAAGCGCTCTTCGCACAAAAGAGCGACCTCCGTCTGCGCCGATCAAGTACTTGCACTTGACTATCGACTTCTCTTTCGTGTTCCCGTCCTCCAATGTTGCAGTGACCCTGTATTCGCCAAAACGCAAGCGTTCATCTACCTCTACTGCTACAAGGCCCATCGGCGACTCAAGCGCAACGCCCTTCTTCTTCAATTGCTCTCTGAATATCTCCTCTTGATACTTCTGCCTCAGCACCAACGAAAAGTCCCAGACTGTGTCCTTCATCTGCTCCATGAAGCTCCAACCGCGTCCTTGTACTTCGTTCCCATCCTTGTCGTACGATACTGTGGTTCTGCAGGCGAAGCATTGTTGTGCAAGGAGGTCTGCGAGGCCTAGCTGGTCCAACATCTCAGACGAGCGAGGGAAGAGCGTGATGGCGCGGCCATATTGGTCTTGTGAAGATTTGGCGTACTGTTCGATTATGCGGATTTTGTGGGGTGGAGGGAGGGTCGTTGCTAGTTGGTAGGCGGTTATGAGGCCTGCAGCTTGATGAGAAACTCAACGTGATGAGATGACATGTCTGAAACGAACCAACTGGGCCTCCACCGACAATGAGGACATCAACATGATCTATCTTGTCGACCATACCGATCCGTGATCCACAATTGAACAATTGAACGAACGGACTTGTGACGAAGCTAAACAAACGACGTTCCACAAAACTTCAGGCTGGTCTGGAGCTACAGCTGTAAGGAAAAGTAAAGAAATGCACCTAGACCTTCCTAACGGCATCTACACCGTACTTTAGAGGGATTTCTAACCTCATTGCCGACAAATTGTGAGCCGGAATCGCGGCACGGCTGCACATAGAGAGCACGGTAAATCGAATACCGCAAGGAATTTCTCGATCGGCTTAGCTTGTCGGGTTGTTGGACATGTATTTATGGGTTACTGATAAGATGTCACTGACGTGCAGTTGTTGTATGTAATGGCATGGGTCTGATATGGCCGGACGGGGAAAGCCGCGTTTGGAAAAGCAAGGGTTCGGATCTTCCGAATTCCAAACCTCTTGGAACTTCACTCATCTCCTGAGTAGATGATTAGCTACCGTCAGAATGTGCCTTATGAAGTGCTCATAATCAGAGAACTGCAAGAATTTGCTTGGCTCCATCTCTGGCCTTGATATTCCCGTCACACTTTGCCAATGATCCCTTTTTGGAATAGCTCAGCCTTGTGTTTCCATGCGCCGTGAATATCTCTATCCCGGCTTTCTGCGCCTTGAACCTCAAGAATGCCGTCCATACGGCTCACTTTAAGCTCGCCGATGGACGTGGCATTATGTAGACTCAACTCTCTTACTTTCATTCTCTATGATCATGGCTGAATCTTGTACGGGTCAGATCGAAGATTACAACTGGATTTTGGAAGATTCTATCGATGACTCTGCCACCGCACTCGACTTTGCTTTCGAGAGCAGCATCAACTACTCACTTGAAAAGTACGAAAGCTTCCCGCCAATTGATAACTCCAGTGAGATAGGTGTTGGCGTGGATATCCTTCATCACTCAGCGCCTGCAATGGCTCTCAAGCCCGACGATGTGCTAACGGACGATTTTCAACACTATATGGACGCGTTGATTCTGCCGAGTTTGGACCTCCAGCCATTTGGCGCTGTCTATGGCACCAATCCAGCAGCAACAGAGAACAGCGGCGAGCAGGAGACCGCCCCTGTACATGGAGATACCGGAGATGACAGGGACCTTGGACCGTCGCATCCAATATTACCAAAAGCAATTCACCCTCAGTCAACCATAAAACGTCCCAGGCTCGAGAAAGGAGCAAAGACTGTTCTCGTGGATTGGTTTAACGCGCATGATAAATACCCATATCCCTCCACGGCCGATTTACATGCCCTTTCCAGCAAAACCGGATTGTCCCTGAAACAGTTACGAACGTGGTTTACAAACAGAAGAGCGCGAATTGAGATGCAAGGTGAGAAGCACCACCAACAAACGAATGCTCACTGACTTGTCTTTTCCAGCTGAACACCCTGACGCCCAGCACTATGCGTCGATAGCTGTGGCATCAAAATCGCTGTCTAATGGCATTGAGGGTTCTAACCGGAATCAGGATCGGGCTTCATAACCAGATGCGTTATGCAAGAGCAGCAAGGCGATTTCCCCCGGCAGATCCTCCGAGTTTCACTGCAGGGTGAAAGCACACTCTACCTCCGAAAATGCTTCAACATCCAACCAAAAATCTTCCATCCAAGCTATACCTGGAAGCGCACCCTTGTTATCTAGGAGTCCTAGCCTTGGACCCATTGAGGACACTTCCAACCATCCAGAACGACACGACCACATGCCTTTGACTAGCGTGAATCTCGAGAGACTTAAGAGACAGGAGCATTCCACCATAACTGGAGTCGATGCTAGTCTTCACAGATTCTTCCATTCGCTAGAATTGGAAGCTGCAATTGGTGGCCATGACAAGTTGTGTGAAATGACATTCAGCGACGACGCCATCATCTCAAGCATCGGGGCCCACGACAGCAGGCCGTCAGAGATGTTGCCCGCGAGTGATTGCGGGGCCCCAACGCTTTCTATTAAAAAGCGGAAACTTTCCATCCCAATCGATCCGCCAGGGTTAGAAAGACCAACTTCAACGTCAGGTCCATCTGACTTTGCACAAGCATTGCCAGTTCCACCTTTTAGCACACATACGATGGAGTACGACGAGCTTGGCTATCATCGCACTTCCATTTCGTGCTGGGAAACCTCTAATTTGGATACAATAAGCACCGTCCATTCAGGGTCCACGGCAGGCTCTGCCGCATCATCAAGATCCAGTGGTCGCAAAGGCAAGAGGCGATACAATCTTACATTTGAGAGCCCGAGTGATATGAAGCCCTTGGATATGAGTCCGAGCCCCTGGAAACAGTTTGCTCTTAGGCCGGTAGATACGCTGAGATCTGGATGGATTTGCACCTTCTGCAGGAAAGATTGTAAAAGAAAGTATGACTGGGCACGCCACGAGCAAACTCATGTTCAGAATGCCGAAAATTGGGTCTGTATGCCGAACAACACGCCTTTCGAGGATGGCAAATGCGCATTTTGCGCAAAGCGCGTCTCAGAGTTTCCAACTTCAAGCGAACTGTCGGCTCATGGAAAACAGCACCAGGTTGAGTTGTGTCTCAAGAAAACTATTGCCGAAAGGTCCTACGGAAGGAAAGATCTTCTGAAGGCGCATATCAGACGATGCCACTCTGATGAACCATCAAGGGACCCATTTCCAGCACTTCATCTTGGTATGGTTCTGCCTGCCTGGATTCGAGAAGGCGATGCTTCTAAACTTTCCCGGAGGGCACTGTGGTGCGGATTTTGTGGAACATTGCATGAAAGCTGGAAAAGCAGGCTTGATGATGTTGCCTTACACTACCAAGATGGAAGCCTCCTCGGTGACTGGAAAGGTACTTGGAGCTGCGCTTGGCTTAGACCTTTCTCGTGGACCATGAACGGATGCAACGAATGCGACAGACGTTGCTCCGATCTAGGAGGATGGAGTACTTTTTCTTATTGCTCAACTCATCAGAAGATGGGTATCAGTTTCTCTACATGTTCTATGGTTTGCTCCGATGCCGATGTCTTCTTGCACCATGTGCGATTCACGCACGACGTCAGTGATGATATGCAGCACGAGCAACAAATCCTTAGACATGCTGCGATGTCCTTCTGATACTGAGTAGACTACATCCTGCAGAGTAATACCACCGTATTCATAGCACTAAACAAACGAGCTTGAATGGAGACATCTCTGGTTCATATTGTTCAACAAAATCACCATGAACAATGCAGTGAAGGCCCTGAGCTAAATACGTAGAGGCCGCCGTTGTTGTCTTGATCGAAAGATTTCTGCTAGTCTCTAGGAAGATAGCTTGACTTTCAATAGCTTTTCCGCATTCTTATACGCAATCGCCTCAAACTGCTCCTTCGTCACTAAACCGCTCTTCTCAAGATCCTCCATGAACTTGAGTCCGTTGCCATTGTCTGCGAAAGGGTAGTCCACAGAGTAAAGTATATTCTCAATCTTCGTGTTCCGCATGAGCGTCGCCATGGGGTTGACACTCCACACGCCGCTCGTGGTGATGAAGATGTTCTCGTCGTAGACCGTTTGGAAGACCCGCTTCCTGTCACCCCAGCGCTTCGACAGCACGCATATCCGCTCCAGCATAAATGGCAGCATCTCACCAAAGTGGCCGATAACGAGCTTCAGCTTCGGGAACTCGTCGAATAGCCCGGAAGCGAAAAGCTTCAGCACGTGCACGCCGACGTCCTGGTGCCAGCCAAAGCCCGACGCGCCAAGGCTTCTTGATGTCCCTGCTGTGAAGTTGCCAGTATAGAGCATCTGGCTCATTTCGTCAGTTGGCCAGCTCGGATGGAGATAGATCGGGACGTCGAGCTCCTCTGCCTTCTTCCAAACAGATCGATAGTTCTGGCCGTCGTAATAAGTGCCGCTTGTGTGGTTGTCGATGAGCGCGCCCAAGAACCCAAGTTCCTTCACCGTTCGCTCCAATTCTTTGGTAGCCTCCTCTGGATTGCTCATTGGCAGCACGGCGAAGGCCTTGAAGCGCTCTGGCTGTTTCTTAACTGCTTGGGCAAGCTCGTTGTTTGCATCGAATGCTCCCTGGACGGATGGATTGCAGGGCGCATGTGAGATTATCTGAAGATTGATCTTGCCGCGGTCCATTTCTGAGAGGCGCACTTTATCAAGATCATAGAGCTGGTTTTTCAGCGCAGCGAGCCATTTGAGTTGTTCCACATAGCGAGCATCATTGACCATGGAGCTGGAGATGAAATGCTCCTCGAGAGTGATGAGAGGTGGCACCATGATGGAGACTCTTTGACGACACGAAATACAATTGAAGAATCAAAGAAATGCGAAAGTTTGAATGTCAGAAACGAAACACGATCAGAGCTCAAATACCTTTTAAGTCCGCGGTTCACTCGACAATGTTGAGCTGAGATGCGGAGAAGTCGGCCACCGAGTCTCCGGATTGAGTAACACCTGAATGCATGACGTTCGACCAGAAGCTCACCTTTAACTCAATTCATCAATTCTACAACAGTGACCGACGACAGGAAGCACAGTGTTTACAATCACGGAATCCAATGATGGGCCAAGGGACCAGGCTCGCCGAAGCCGGGGAGATGCTCTTTTTGATGCCGTAAGAGAAGACGATTTCCGAGCCGAACTCCAGCACAGCAACAACGATAACCGATAAGAGCTTTCAGCTCTCCAAATGCATGGTAATGTACTCTTATGCTGAATTGATGCTTTCAGGTCTTCAGACTAAGCGTTGATGCTGCATATTTCTCGAGATTTCTGTCCACCTTCGCTGTTCGGTCATTTCCATTTTCGGTAATGGCGATATCGGAGTACGATCTCGTTATACTCAATGCTCTCCTCATCACAGATACAGAGACAAAAGAATGTGACATTTCGGTGAAGAATGAGAAGATCGATTCTATCACTGCGAAGGGAGCTTTGAAAGATGCCAAAGCAAAGAAAGTTATTGATGCAGAAGGCGGATATGTCATGGTACTCTACACCTTTCATTTATCTCCCCCATGCTTCACAATACAAGGGGGATCTCTTGCCCCATGCCTCGCATTCGAGCTTTCATATTTGATTGTGTAGGAGGCAGCAGCTTATAGAAACTCTGCTCGAATTTGAACCCATTCAAATCTTTCTCTTTCTTCACGCTGGGGCCCTGCCTATCTGCGAGTCGTACCAAGAAGCTGCAGCTTTTAGTTGATCCCTAAGCCTCCTTGATTACGCGTACCCCAGCTTTGTCAAGTCTGTTGTGAGATATGCTGCCGTACTTAGTCCAATGTTAACTTTGAAATCCAGCCAGGTGGCATCGATGCCCATGTCCACCTCCAAGAGCCTCCTCTCTTCGGTAAAGGCTCCACGGCCGACAATTTCGAGACCGGCACCCGCTCTGCCATATGCGGAGGGACAACGACGATCATCCCATTTGCTCCTCAGCAGAAACATGAGGACTCCCTGCTCCCTATCCTCGCGGCCACGCATGCAAAGGCCGAAAACAACTGCTACACCGACTATGGCTTCCACATGCTGCTCGCCAACCCGTCCGACACCACGCTCTCCGAGTTCGCCAAGCTGCGCAGCGACGAGGGCATCTCGAGCCTAAAGATATACATGACGTACGCCGCATTGCAGCTAAACGATGGCCAGATCCTCGACGTGCTGCTCGAGGCGCGCAAGCAACGCATTACCACCATGATCCATGCCGAGAACAACGATGTCATCCTGTGGATGACGCGGCAGCTCGAGAAGCGCGGCATGTTCGCGCCCAAGTACCACGCTACGTCGCATCCGGCGATGGCGGAGTTCGAAGCGACGTACAGGGCTATCTGTCTGTCTGAGTTTATTGATGCACCGATACTGCTGGTGCATATTAGCAGTCCGACTGCGACGGAGCATATCCGCTCGGCGCAGAAGAAGGGTCTTCCGATTTACGCGGAGACTTGTCCGCAATATGTCTTCCTGACGAAGCATGATCTAGACAAGCCGGGCTTCGAGGGAGCGAAATGTGTATGTAGTCCGCCGCCACGCGAGTCGCAGCTTGACCACGAAGCGATATGGAAGGGTCTCGAGGACGGTACGTTCACAGTGCTGTCATCCGACCATTGCCCATTCACCTACGACGACCCTGAGAACGGGAAGAAGAGCAGCATCACGGCAGAGTATCCAGTCGGGCACTTCAAGTACATACCGAACGGCTGTCCCGGAGTAGAAACCCGTCTACCTCTCGCGTTGTCCGCACAGCGGCTAGAGATGCAGAAGTTCGTCGAAGTGACGAGCACGAATGCCGCAAAGCTGTATGGCTTGTATCCTCGAAAGGGAGCGGTGATGCCAGGCCAGTCCGACGCGGATCTCGTAGTGTGGTATCCGCCGGGTAAGATGAAGGAGTTTGCGCTGAAGAATGAGATGCTGCATCATAATGTGGACTATACGCCGTACGAGGACAAGACGATCAAGCAGTGGCCGAGGTATACGATTCTGAGAGGCGAGGTGATGTGGGATCGGGACGGAGGCGGTCTGCTGGGAAAGAAAGGATATGGAAATTTCGTGAAAAGAGGGCCCAGCTCGTTGGCAGGTAGTCGAAGTGAGGGTGAGTGGGATATTGTTGGATTCTGAGAATGAATTGTTATATTTCTCAATGATCTGGTTGAGATTCCGCTTGAACTGAACTCGAGACTGGATTGTGATATCTCTGTACGCCCTCTCATCGACACTTCGATTATGTCGAGATGAGTGCTCGTGATGCAGTCAAAAGTAAATATAGCCCAGATCTGACCTACCGCAGCGTCTGGCTCCTCTTGATGAATAAATGCAGTTATTTTGCGAAAATTATACTAATCTAAATGGAAATCTACTCATGTCGGTGTTGGACGGGCCCGTGGACAGCCGCAACGGTTGAAGATGTTCACGTAAGCTGTGCAGACGCTGTAGAGGCGCACACGAGGAAGATTAGTATGTACGTGCGGGTTTGGTTGGCTATTTCGATAACATTTGGATTTGCCTCTCGAATCGAGAAGGCCAGATACTGTACATTTCCAGCGCTGATATTCTATGTCCAGGCTTATGTGCCTTATCCAAACCCCAATCCGGTGCTATGCATATCGCGAAATCGTTCCGACCCAAATCTTGAAAACAACCAGCGCCATGCAATGCAATCATAATCTATACACGTTCCAAACAAATGGGATATCCCGCGCTGTGAAGCCAAAAGCAAATATGTAATGGTCGTGACGTCGTGTCGTGTCGGCGCAACGATATCCAGCATGCGCCTATAGTGTGATCAAACCTACTCCCATGGCCATGCCAATAGTGGCAACCGCCATGCATCCCCATATTCTCAGTCCCTCGCCAGCCAAGACCGTTCTGTCCGCGCCACTGGTGATGCCAGACGGGAGCCCGCCGTTGCGCGCACCACCACTGCTCACAGCTGCCGTCGTGACGGCGTTCTGGATGATTGTTGCATCGGGAACAGCGTTATCGCCCGTACCAATCTCCTGCACATTCGACGACGTCGCATTGAAATTCGTCGCAGCGAGCGAGATCTCGTTATTCGCGAGGTCGTACACGACGTAAGCTGAGCGGAGGAAGGTGTCGCCGAGCACAGGAGTGGAGTCGCCAGCTGGAGCGATGCCTAGAACAATGTTTCGTTAGCTACAGGAGCGATTTGAATTTTTTGGGATTTTGCGCGGCTGCATGTAGGGGTCAGGGGACCTCGTATCCCCTAAATAGGAAAGACATCGCAATTGGTGTGCTTTGGCGTGTGCTGAAACGCGCCAAGTGGTGCAGGGAACGTGAAACTCACCGAGGATGCAAATGGGGTCGCCGTTGCCACGAATCGCGGCGACAACGACGAGCTCGTTAAGGGGCACGGAGATGGTCGGTGAAGAGAAGGTGAAGTCGACTGATTCGTCCTGGTTTGCAAGATTGCAGTCGACAATTGCGGCTCCTTCGTTCTGCTGATAGTCTGCGTTGAAGACTTGGAAGAGGCTGTTGGCGATGTCGTCAGGTAGATACGTCAAGCTGCTACCAGAGTCGAGGAGTACGGGAACAGCATTGCTCGTGTCGTTAAACACCGATTGATTCGCGGCGGACACCCCTGTTAGAGCAATGATGAACTCTCGAAATTCGCCTTGTTCTTTAATGAGTGGGAGGGTCGAAAGTTGACCGTGGTATTTATCCGTATCAACGCCTCCAAAGAGGATGGAGCCGGTGTTTGCCTCGAAATCGTTGAGCCAGAGACTGTAGGCCGGAGACTGGATGATGTTGCTGTTTACCAGCGATGTGGGAAGGTTGCGGTATGTCTGGCCAGTTGCTGCGAGCTGCACCTCATTTGATTCGTAGCCAATGCCTAGAATGCCGTTCTGGGAGGTGGAATTGTATCCAATGCCGAACTGCATATTATCGATGCTCGTACTACCGATCTTGAGAGTGTCGGTTGCGTAGTCGCCCTCAGCAAAGGTGCCATCGGCATATTTGATAGAGAAATCGCTATTGACGTAGTTGTAAGAGTCCGAGCTATTCGCATCATAGGTACCGGAGATGGCGCAGAAATTTCCTTGCTCAGAACATATTTGAGAGTTCGGTGCGTTGGCCCACAGGTCGCTGCTACCGGTATCGATGTCGAGGCGAAGCTGCTGTCCTCCAAGGGAGATGTTGACAAAATATAAGGTTTCCTCGTTATCCAACTGAGCTGTGAGCGTATTTTGGCGGCGTCTTAATTGATCCCTAATGTGTGGGTTGGTAATTTGCTTCCTTTCCGTCTGTAAGCCAAGAACTGCGGGAGGGCCCTAAACTGTAAGGTTAGAAGACTATCCATCTCGTAATTTGTTGTAATTTGATATATACTTGCATTTGTTCTTTCGACCAAGTGAATTGCATATGTGAGTTCCAAGAGAGCGGCGGACAGAGCGAAAATGGTTATTCTCATTTTGGGCGGTTATGGACAAAGATCGTGGCGAAACTACTGGACAGCGCCGAAGTCGAAAATGATGTGCAACTCAATTACTTATTGGGAGTGACGAACGGGAAAGAGCGAGAAAGAAGGGAACAGCAAGTACTTTAAACAGTAGACCAGGGTTTGAAGCAGTTTCAAGGGAAGTCGTAATCCTCAGGGCTGCGCGTGCGTAGTCTTAGCGTTGATCTTGTAGGTCTTGGGATGACGCGGCGTCAAGGCGTACGCATCCACAAACGCCGTCATAGACGCTGGGAAACAAAAAAGTGGCGCTAGACAAAACCCCCGGGTGCCACGGGTTAGAGACATGCAAGCCTCAGAGGCTTGGCGAGCGGAATTGTGACATATCTTTGCTCTCGGCGGCACTGCCATGCGTGAGCCCTGCGATAATCATTTCATGAGAAACCCCTCAACGAACAGTCTCCACGCCGTTTGCGGCGATGCAGGCTCGTGGGCCCGTGGCTGTGCACAACGTTTCGCGCATCAGCGGGCATCCGGCGGAGTCCCGGGAAAGACAAAGACAGACACAGACGTCTTGCGACGCTTCGTCACCAAGGCGAGCCGAGCGGATTGGCTCGTTTCTTGGTCCAGGGAAGCGAACAAACCGGCCGCACCACGCTGCATGTCCTGGGATGAAGTCACGATGGAGTCCAGACGCAGCCAATGACAATATCACCGGTAGAGACGCTGGGTAAGCGATTGTGGGGTGAGGATGTTGTTTGCACGAGGCATTGGATTATCCGTTTGAAGAACTTGACGCGGCTCTTGCTGACAGAATGTAAGCCAAGCCTTGCACGACATGCTTCCTAACAACCGGCTATCCCGTGACTGCCGGCATTGCGACGTCTCTCTGGGCGTGACCCGCACACGTCGCATTTCTAACTTCTCACAGAAGGCGCTGGACACGCAAAGCGCATCGCTGCGGAGCGGATCCGCTCTTGCAATCGGACGGAACTGGTGTTCGGAAACGGACTTTAGAGAGGCGATGACAGGAGCCACCAACTGTGACTTTGCACGTTTGGGGAGGAGCTGATACCTGTGTTCCAAGAAAAGAACGGATCCCTCCACCCTCGACGTCGGCCGCCTGCCATCGGATTTCCCGACCTCTGATCATGTAATACAAGGATTTGATCCAAAGATTGGTTCAGCCGCGGATAGATCCGAGTAAGGCAAGGCGAGAGGAAAGACGTGGAATTTCAAGTGGGATTCCCCAGGTCTTGGCTGACTTGTCTGATCGTGGCTGCAGGATGCATCTGACAAGACTATTTCAATTTGTTGCCATATGTATGCATATCGTCAGGCGAATCGATTGCCTCATAATTGATGACACTGAAATATATTGCCTCGAACGGCAACGAACTGCATATCACGCTGACGGTCCCGCTTGCACCGCAGTTCAGCGCCGATTTGCGTGGACATCGAGGCTGAATGAAGGCTGAAGAGGCCCCAAGGCTGTGAATCGGAAAATTACAGACGAGCATACGTGTAGGTCCCTATAGCTTGTAGATTAGTTTTCAAATTATAGATCGGTTTAACATTTTTAAACTCATCGTATCGAGCCGACGCCAAGAATAGAGGCCTGCAGGTGAGAAGCTTGGGTTGGACGACCAACCGAAGATGTGTTGGATGTCCGGCCTGAGGCCTGAAACTCGGCCGGGGTTCATGTTGCCGCATCCCTGCTTACACGTGCCTACGCGTAAAGTGGTTTTCGTTTTCGCACGCGTCTGTTGTGACGACATTTAAATTCACATCACCCACAATGGCACAGGCAGAGTCTTCGACGGCACGTAACGGTATCAAGGCCAATGCCAATGGAGCTGCTCCAGGCTATGAGCTGCCATGGTAAACCACCAGCCACCTCGAGAGAGGAGTTAAGAGACTGATCTGGAATAGGGTCGAGAAGTACCGCCCCGTCTACCTCGACGACATTGTCGGCAACACTGAGACGATCGAACGGCTAAAGATCATCGCAAAGGATGGGAACATGCCACACGTTATTATATCCGGCATGCCTGGAATCGGCAAGACGACCTCCATACTTTGCCTCGCGCGGCAACTGCTGGGTGACGCATACAAAGAGGCCGTGCTCGAGCTCAATGCGAGCGATGAACGCGGTATCGACGTTGTTCGCAATCGTATCAAAGGCTTCGCGCAAAAGAAGGTCACACTGCCACCCGGAAGGCAGAAGATAGTTATTCTGGATGAAGCAGACAGCATGACCGGAGGTGCTCAACAGGCGCTGCGCCGAACGATGGAGATATACTCGGCCACAACGCGCTTTGCCTTCGCATGTAACCAGTCGAACAAGATTATCGAGCCGCTGCAGTCTCGTTGCGCAATCCTGAGATACGCCCGCCTTACGGACGCTCAGGTCGTCATGCGCCTTCAACAGATCGTCAAAGCCGAGAACGTGGAGTGCTCTGAAGACGGATTGGCTGCGCTAGTCTTCAGTGCGGAGGGAGACATGAGGCAGGCCATCAATAATCTGCAGTCGACATACAGTGGATTTGGCTTTGTCTCTGGTGACAACGTCTTCAAAGTCGTGGACAGTCCACATCCGGTCAAAGTGCAAGCGATGATCAAGATGTGTGGAGAACAAAAGATTGACCAGGCGCTGGATGTTCTGCAGGAGCTATGGTAAGTCTCTCAGACGAACCTACGATTGATGTCTTGATACTAGAGCTGACTCGACTCAGGGATTTGGGCTACTCCTGCCATGATATCATCACAACCATGTTCAAGGTCACAAAGTCGATACCCTCGCTATCGGAGCACGCGAAGCTCGAGTTCATAAAGGAGATTGGCTTCACGCACATGCGCATACTGGAAGGAGTACAGACGTTCCTGCAGCTTTCGGGTTGTGTGGCGCGCCTGTGTAAGATCAACATGGACCCGAAGGTATTCTCTCTGCCGAAACATGACTTGATCTGATACGATTCTGCCGTTGAGGAAAGGCACGTATGGAAGCAAGGGAATATTGCATTAGCGCGGCGTTGGGGATAATTTCTGCATTTTAAGTTGCTGATGTGCTTTCAGTGATGGCTAGATCGCCATACTGCGACCAAATGTGAGGATATAGCTTCATGGATATTCTTTCCATTTCTCCCGTCTTCCTTTGTTCGTGATGTGAGTCCGCTTGTTCTAAGCCATGCCCCGCTTCATGAAGGAACATAGCTTTCAATATCCAGAGTGGTCTGTTGGACCTAAACGCCATGCGCCGCCGCTAATATGCAAAATCAAATCTTCCTTGTGAGACAATCACTCCTCAGCTTGCGCTCTGGAAGCTTGATACTCCTCCACGCTTGTTCCATCGCGACTGTTACGATTAGCTTCCACACCCATCCCTTCCGTGCAACTCATCACTTACGGAATATACTGCACCCCCGCCTCCAACGCATCCTGTATCCGATCCTCATTCAGCGTGCCCACCACCTTAACCGCATACACCCCCGGCACATAGTCCTGCAGCCTCTGCCACTTAGCCACCCAGCTCGTCTTGGGGTCGTTCAATGCGATCATGCCCTCGAACACCGCGGACGTGCACTCGTTCACCGACTCGCTGGAGCGTATCAGGTCGAGGAAGTCGCAGTTCGGACAGCCGCCTTGTATGAAGGCTTTGTATTCGAGGACGATGGAGCAGATCATGCAGGCGCGCAGGCCGCGCGTGGTGCCGGGGCGGACGGCGGGGGTTTGGTCGGCCATTTTGGGGAGAGGGAGAGGAGTTGAGGATGGGTCGAGAATAGAAGCAGGAGTAGAAGGATGGAATGTAAGATGTTGGTGTTGGCTGTTGGTGTAACTTATTGAAGCTGGCCGTTTTCGCCTTTGAAGTTTACCCGGAGTATCTCCGGCTTCGTCTCGACTGGCCTGCACGTTATTAATATTTCCCAAAGGCAGTCCTTCAATAGTCGAATTCGACACACCATCATCACTAACAATACCTGATATGAAGAGACCAAATTTTGTCCAGGAACCCCTAATAATCTGAAATTTGTCATGTCGGTGTCACTTTGTCATTAAACGCACTGTACGGTGCGATACTCGCTCTTAAACTACACGACTTTGAGCATAAAACCACGCAACCAAATACTAATTTGAAGGCCCAAATAACGGTTCCAGACGTGCTTTGATGAATTACCAACTCTAAGTTAGCTCTATTTTACAGTGACAAATTTTGGTTCACCTTGCCACGTCCTCAGCGGCCTATCCATGGCTCCATCTCGCGCCTCTCTTTCCACAACGGTAGGCACAAAGACATGATGCCCCTTAATCTCAAACATGCAGTCAAACTCTTCCTCTACCTCAGTATTCGGGCCAATCGCCGACATCAGCTGGCTCTCAACATGACTGCCCGCGATTCTATCCACGAAGCCTGCAATTGTACGATAGAGCTGCAGCTCCACTCTTATGGTCTCCTGAGTCCTGTTTAAGAGCTTGAACTTCGCCGTCGATGGAACGCCCAGAGATCCTTTCAGTTCCGATGTCCAAAATATCGATACATCGTCCAGTCTCAGTACATCGACCTCGTCAGGTGCGAGAGAAATATCGCGCAGATTCACCGTGCCAGACTTGCCGCTGTCAGGATCTGTCCATGAGGCCGAAAGGGAGTTGATCAGGCTGGAGCTGAACCAGAAGCACTCGCGCTCAACACGCTCATCGATTGGTGCGCCGCCTGATGTGCGAAGCACGAATTGCTGTTCTTTGGTGGGGTCCAGGGAGGGGATAGCTGTGTGAGGCCTTTCGATGAATACTTTGGGTATCGCGGATGAGACTGTTGAGGTGCGACCTGATGCGATGAGCTCTTCTTGCCCGTCCTTGAGTGACACGCTTGAGATGCCTTCCTCTGAAGCTGACTCCGAGTTTTGTTGCAGTGAAAGCTTCAATGGTGTGTGGGACAGGTTTCTGAAGTCCATGATCATCCAGCAATTCCGGTCCCGAGGGGCTAATACGCCCATGGGGTCTTGTGGAAGGACTGCAAGATGACTCCCGAGAAGCCTGATGCTTGGCTTGACCGCAACTGTGAAGGGTATCTCAAGCATTCGTGTGAAGAAACTTTCCTTAAGCGTCGAGTCTGGCAGGTAGCAGTAATCGAACTGGATTGACGCGTGTGATAGGCCTGGCTTCCCCAAGATCTCAAACTCGAACTCGGCAGGCTCGTTCGAGCCAATGTTCTGTTGATCCAGACCTTTAATACAGCGTACATTCGGGTCTTGGTAGACCTGATATTCCATTTCATATCGAAATGAAGGTCGTATATCACGTTCTTTTAGAGCCGATTGCAAGTAGACGCGTATGTTGTCTTGAGGTGTTATTCGAACGAAATTTGCTCTCGAAGATGTCATGTGGTTGGTGAGTGTTACTTTAAAAGACTTGCGTTCGCCCTCCAGCACTTCAATGGCTTTTTGGGAGAGCGAAAGCTTCGTCAAATCAAGCAGGGGCTGCGGCTCTAAGACCGTCCCCTCTAGTATGAATAGTTTTGGTTCATCCTTTGCCTTGGCGTCTGCGAGCCCATCGGATATCTTGATGAGGTCAGGTGGGCTCCAAGGTCCAGGTATTATGTCGAAGGTCTTCGGCATACATCCCTTAGGAATTACTTTGCACTCTGTTACGTGGACTGGGCCGGCAGTCTTGGGAGTGCCAGATATCGCAAACATCTGGACGCGGTGTGGACCGAGGCGTATGCCCTCTCTGCGGACCACGAAGTCATCCATCGACGTGACAAGTTCCAGAGAGTCGATATGGATTTCGAAATCAAAGAGATTTTGGAGAGTTACTGAGAATGAGCAGCTCTCGCCAGCTACAAAAACTGCTTGATTTGTTGGGCCCTTGGTCTTTTTGTTGAAAGCATTGTGCAAGAAGGGACCTGCTTTTGCGCCAATCTGCTCTATTGCGGTGTTGTCAAAGTCATTCATCCGTCGTGAGATCATTTCTCGACCTGGTGGCGGTAGTTGCACTTCAAGACCTCGTACCAGAAACGGATCCCAGTAGTCACCGCCGCTCTTTGGTAGCCCAAGATTATCAATGAGATCTGACGTGCGATAAAAGTTCGCTGCGAGCATGATTTGCTCTTCCGGTGGGATGAGAATGAAAACGTCGGGACTCGCGATGTTCGGGGCTGATCCAGGTCCCGCGAGAGTAAATACAGCGGCAGTGCATCGCAAGACCCCGTTGAAGTCTGGAAGTGCCTCACAGACTTTAATACATTTTCGTAAGAGATTGATTTTTGTGTCCTTATTCGTCGAGATTGCCGTTGATGAAGTTGCGTCGACTTCTTGTTCCTCTTGTTCCTCCTGACCGTCCGAACGAACAGGTAATAGATCGATGGATTCAAAGAACTTCAGGATGCTCTCTACGAGTTGGCCAGGGTCTTGGCTTGGAACTGCCTGGCTCTGGAGGTTCGCTATTCCTGCAGCAGGATGCATACCAGCTTCAGCCGCTCCGACCTTGCGTGCCTGCACCAAACCGGGAATCAAAGTATCAAGGAAGTCTTGCAGCACGAGCATACTTTTGCGAGCCATGCCGAGTGCTGAGTAAGAGGAGACAACAGCACCCAAAATAGTGACGGTGTCCATGATCGATATGTCAGAGAAGTCTGAAGGTGGTGGAATGGCGGCTTGTAGCATATCGCTTGTTTGTCGTGCAAATGCCCTTCCCCTTGAGAATCTGGGGAGGACTAATTTCGAATCCGTTGGCATGAGCTGCCTCATCCCTCCGTCAAGATGACCGTCGTCGGAAAGGCCGACGAGGAGTCTAGCAAAACGAATATTGATCTCTGAATAAGCGAATTGAGGTAGTGATTCTCCGGGAATATCCCATGTACGATTGTAGGCATCTCGAATCATATGTATTAGTTCGGGAATGATTTCGTACAACCCACGGATCGCCTCGATTACCTCCTCGGGCGTCGCAGCCGGTGCGTCTCCGGGTCCACCACTGGGAGGAGACTGCAGACCTTTCATCGCAGCAAGAGGACGCGTAGAAGACGGATAGCAAATGTCTGGTATTCTGAAGCTGATGCCATTCCATGCGAGGAGGAGAAGGCAAACTGCAAGATTCTCTAGTGACTTGGCATGCCAAAGGTAATCACCGCTTGCGCGAGCTCTTGTAGCGCTTTCTGAAAGTTCTCGGAGCGCGTCGCCCCATAGCCCTGCTTGTAGAAATAGACTTCCGGTAATGCTGCCCAGTCGGCCTTGCTGCTTCATTCGATTCCGGTCACTAAGTGGCCCCGAACCGAAACCACCTGTAGGAGCACGATCTCTACTCGATTCTCGTGACCCAGTGTTCGTACCTGGCGGTGTTGAGATCCTGGAGGCTACATGTGGTGGCACTGCTCCAGGGATATCGTCAAAAGTTGTTGCTGGTGTCGATCTGCCTTCTGTTCCAGGTGTCCCAGGACGTGAGCCACTTAATGGTGATACTGCTGAAGATGACATGACCGGCATGGACATGCGGTGAGAGGCTTTGATGTCCTGAGAAGAGGATGAAGGTGAAGGAAACGGCCGCAGTGAACCACGTCTACTTCCTCCAGCTCCATTCTCATCGCCTTGCCCATCGCGATTTAGCGCTAAAGGCGATGGATAGTTCTGAAGAGCTTGAAATGATTTCACCAGGCCGGTCATTTCTGGGAGCAACTGCGCTGCAAGACCGCACAGGAGTGAGTTGATGCTCTCTCTGGGCCGAAGGGTCAAAATGCCATCCGGCAGATCTGAGATATGCTGATCTTGGCGCGATACCACGAGTATGATGCGGTGAACAAGGCCATTTGGATAGTTATCGCGGAGCTGAGACAAATGGCTATTTAACTCAGAAAATGACCTCTTGCCTGGGTCTCGCGTGGCCTCTCTCGCATCGACATCGTGATCTCCATCCAAGGAGAACTCAGATGCATCCGCTAGCCCTAAGACCAAGAATGGTTCACGGAAGGTCTCAAATGGGTACAGAACCGAGTGGGACAGCGATTTAGAAGACGACGTAAATGAGAATGAAATCCTGCCTCTTGGGAATTTAGACGGGTTGAATAAGTCTGCAGAAAACAATCAGCATGTAGAGCCACCAGATAGGCCTGTATATGGCACACTCACTTCGATCAGGATCAGGCGGTGGATTGATATCCCTTAGTTGAATCGGCCCAGCCTCTCGTAAGATTTTGACGGTGTCGTTGAAGACATTCGCCTTAATTGGTCCAGCCGGGAGCACTTGGATCAGCATTCGCGCCGCCGAAAACGGCGAGAAGCTGTCTCCCATTGCTCTAGAAAATATCACATTGGGCCTTTTCCAATCTTTCCTGTTGACACGTTCTTGCTCGCGTAGAGGACAAGAAACGCCTTAGGAGATCTAGGCTTTGCCTATT
The DNA here is from genome assembly GCA_010015805.1 of Rhizodiscina lignyota. Taxonomy (NCBI): domain Eukaryota; kingdom Fungi; phylum Ascomycota; class Dothideomycetes; order Aulographales; family Rhizodiscinaceae; genus Rhizodiscina; species Rhizodiscina lignyota. The sequence goes on from ML978128.1 coordinate 1,763,165, forward strand.
CAGGCCTAGCGTACCTTTCGGCGATTCTTCCTTAACTCCAACGCCACACTTCACGCGCAGCTTCCAACATACGCACACTTGTCAGCCTGTCTGCGTGACTCTTTGCTCTTCCTGCGACCTATCGTTTCGACAGTCATTTCGGCATAGTTCTACGGAGTTCTGTTGGTCTCGGTAGCACACTTTTAGACTAGAGTACCGCTCTTGTTTCCCTTCACAACCTTAGCCGCTTCCCTTCATCTTTCGATGCGCGTTGCCACGAACCTTAGTTTGCAACGAATACCCCCTATCCCAACAGGCCTTCATAGAACTTCGATAACAAACGGCCGCTTTCCCATTCAACTTCTGTTATTACCTTTCTGCTAGCGGTCCTTCAAATCTCAGCTGGGCTGAAAGCTGTTCTCGTGCAAGGCAGACAGGGGTTCCCCCTAGGGCTTGCTCCAGATACACGACCTTCTTCATCGACACAGCCTTGGGGAGTAAAAACATCAAACAAAAGTTCGCCGAACAACACGCGCAACATGGCGAGAAATCTCGATCTGTCTCGACTACGAGACCAAACTATGGGTTCGGGCGAGGACGAAGAAGCTGTTACCGTCAACACACGTGCTCTGGTCGATAAGATCCTGGCTCGCTATTCTGGCGAGTATACGACAATTAGAGAGTTGATTCAGAATGCGGCAGATGCGAAGGCTGCCAAAGTCACAATCCGTCTGGAAACTGTGCCCTCAAGTACGGTCCCGGTCCCGCAAACCACAGATCAATCTGCTTTGCTAAAGCATACCATTCTGCATCATACCATGAACCGCATGGTCATCTCGAACAATGGAGAACCTTTTCAACCTGCGGACTGGGCCCGATTAAAACGGATCGCAGAGGGCAATCCTGATGAAACCAAGATCGGAGCTTTTGGAGTCGGCTTTTACAGCGTATTCGCTGATTGCGAGGAGCCCTTTGTCGTTTCCGGGCGAAAGACTATGGCATTCTACTGGAAGAACAACAGTCTCTTCACAAAATCTGGACAGTTGTCCCCAGAGCAAACGACATCAGATACCCAGTTTCTGCTGAACTACAGAAATACCGAGGCGGCCGTTCCGGATCTGCTGTCTCTATGCAAATTTCTCACCACGAGCTTGACATTCGTGGACCTTGAGGCGATTGAGCTGATTCTAGATGACTGGACAATCCTTTCACTGAAGAAAATCAGAGCTCCTGGGGTCGCGGTACCGCTTCCCAGTGACATCAAGACGAAGACCCAAGAAGGGATGATGAAGATAGTCTCTGTTGTACATCAAAGCACGCAACTCGAGGCTACTTGGATGAACGTTGTTGGGTGGACACAGGGTTCCCAGTGGCAAGTGGTGCCGACTAAAGCTGATAAATCTTCGCAAGCCGTCGGTGGCCTCTCTGGGCTCTTTTCCAAGTTCACGAAAGCTGCCAACAACATGTCGACATCAAGGGCTCTGAAAGAGAAGGAGGCTGCTACTGCAAAAGCAGTTGAAGAAGATCTTGGTGGCGTGTCCAAAGCGACAGCTTTCTTACGCACAAGCACGGTTAATGTTCAGACGTATGTCAAACCGCAGTTCGCACGCGACCTAGAGCGCGCGACGAAGAAGCCGCCTCCAAAGCACACTCGTATTGAGATTTTGACGTCGTCATATGATGAGGCATCAGCTTTTGCAGCAACTCTATCTGGAGCTGCACAGCACAAAGCAGGGGATCTATTTGAATCAGTTCTAACTTCAAAGTCCGGTCGTGTGTTCATCGGATTCCCCACCAAACAGACTACCGGCCTCCTGTGTCACATCTCTGCACCTTCAGTCATTCCAACCGTTGAAAGAGAAGCCATTGATCTGAACGCAGAGTCTGTCCGTACCTGGAACCAGGAGATGCTCCGTGTTGCAGGTATCGCATGTCGGATCTCCTACGCCGGAGACATGGCTGATCTGAAGAAGGATCTTGCCAGGAAAATGACGGCTTCTGGAAACAAGACCCCAAGCAAAGAAGATCTGGATGCGATCGTTCCAGCGGCGACTCACATCTTCCAGCAGTTCACTGCTCAAGATACTACACCGGAGGCCCGAGTTGGCAAGATCATTCAAGATGCTTTTTGGAGCTGCGGGTCAGCTTCCATGGAGATACTTTCAACCAAAGGCATTCTGCCCTGCTTAAACGTTCGGATTCTCAAGGAGAAGCTCACTTTCCTCGATAGCATTCCGTCAATACCGGAGAAGATTACACAAGATGCGAACGAGTTCATATACAAGCTCTACACTCTTGGTTACCTGCAGGAGTTGACAGTCCGCGATATGCAGAAAGAGCTGGAATCTCGTGCACTTGATGAATCACAATTATCCGAGTTTCTAAAGTGGGCCGGGAAAGGGCTGCAGTCCGATGAACTTGATGCAGAGGTTGTTCATCGCCTATTTGGCTCTGCGGTGGTCAATCTCGGGAGCCAATCTGAGAGTGAAAAGGCATCAAAGTCGGGTTCCAAATCGCGGATTCTGACTCTCGACCAAATTGAGACGTTTCAGGGTCTCAACAAAATCCCTGCTCACATGCCAGTGCCTCCTACGACGATGCCATTTCGACTTGTCAGCAATATCCCCCGTCAGCATCTAGAGTCGTTTGGGTGGACGGATCTTAATGTGGTGCCATGGCTCCGTTTTATTGTCTCCAACGCTTCGCCAACCTCCAAGCCAGAAGAGACTGGGGTTCCAAACATGTGTTTCGACTCAGACTTTGCATCTCAGGTACTCGTTGTCCTGTCGAAGCAATGGGATACTCTCAGCCAGTCTTCTAAAGGCACCGTTGTCGAGATGCTTTCAAGCATGCCAGTCATTCCGACGAAGAGGGGCCTCAAACGTCCTTCGGAAGCTTACTTCACGTCAGTCAAGATATTTGACGACCTTCCGACCGTTACTGCACTCCAAGGAACGAAGGAGAAATTTTTGGTCGCGCTTGGAGTTCGCAAAACGATCGAAATCAACGTTGTCTTTGACCGGCTGCTGGCCAAGAGCTCGCCTACGGAGGAAGCGAAGTGGAGTTTTGCTGACTTGATCAAATACTTTGTTTCTGTCCGTGACGACATACCTAAGGCTGATCTTGAGAAGCTGAAGACTGCTCCAATCTGCCCTGTGGACGAACAGTCTGAAGGGGACAATGCGAAACCCCGCCTTGTCCCTGTAACTGAGCTCTATCAACCCGAACCAGACCTGAAGTATCTGCGACTGCCTCTGCTAAAGTGGGAGGGCCTATGGCGTGAGAATAGCCAGGAAGCACGATTTCTCAAGTCAATAGGACTAAAGCCCTATCCTTCCGTTGCTGAGTTGGCGGTGATGATGCAGAAGGCTGGTATGGCAAAAGACAGTCGGCAGTACACTGTCGTACTCAGTTACTTCGTCCACAAGCACCACCAGAATGGGTACGCCCGAGCTGGCACTGCCCACTTCGCAAATACTCCATTCCTCAAAATGGAGGGCGTCGCGTTTCCAAACATGGCGTCTCCGGTAAACGTTTATGCTAATCCAAGGTCGGCAGTACTTGGCTTCTCTCTTCTTGAGGCAAGCCTCAGGCCTCATGCGGACAAATTTGGCGTTGTTCAGGATCCCGAGCTACGTCTCTGTGCTCAAAGAGTCATCAACCAGCCACCGAGATCTCGTAAAGCAGGAGAAGAAGTCTTCGGATACCTCGCAACTCGGTTGCCGCAGATAGACGAGACTCTTGTACGACAGTTCTCCGAAGCGGCCATCGTTCCAATAACGATGAGAACTGACGAGAAAGGATTGGCATACCGATGGATGACGCCAAAGACATGCTTCTTGGGAGAGTCCGAAACATACGGAGAGATCTTCGATTACGTCACTTTTGGCGACGAAGGAAATTTATTTCTACTCCGAGTCGGTTCGAAATCAGAACCGAACAGTCTTGAGCTTGCAAAAATGCTTGTTGACAGCCCCGCCAAGATTTTGGGCATTCTGAAAGAGAAGAAGTACCTTGATCTCTTGAGGAAGCTTTCGGAGAACTTGCAGACACTCAAGGCCGACAACGAACTTTGGCGCTCCATGCGATCGAAGCCGTTCCTCTTGGCTTATAGGACCGTTAATGAGTCTGCTAACAATCAAAAGCATCTTCTTGACGGTTCCGATGATGATGATGATGACGATAAATCTGTTCTTGAAGTTTTGCTTCAGACTGCTGGACGTGTTGTCATCAGCGATTCTATCCGAGAATATCAACACTTCCGTGAGCAACTATGCATTGCACCCCCTGATGATGCGCTCGAGGCGTTTTATGCTTCTCTGGGTGTTCCTCTTCTCAGCTCTCTCATTGTTGCAGAGCCTCGAATTGGTAACCCAATTCGCGATAATGCTGGAGCAGACAAATGGACTAAGCAAATACTCGAACGTGTTCGCCTATTCCTTTTCGACTACAACAAAGACAACATTCACCATGACGCTCGTTGGATCGAAAAGAGCGTCACGGTTGTCATGGTTGATTCCGTGTCTACTCGAATCTCTCTCAAGGGTTATCAAGCAGCATACTCTGAGAAGCGCACAGCATTCATGGCGAAAGAGCCTAGCAGAAGCTACAAATTGTATCTAACGTCAAAACCAAACCTTTACGACGTCAGTGGACAGCTTGTTCCATATCTGTTGAAACGCCCGAAGAAGACAGACGTCATGGCGCTCGAGATGATCTTCTTCTCAGATCTACGGGGATTGCGGGAGAAGGGGTACAATGTCAACAGGATTCTGAAGCAGAAGGAGACTGAGGCGCGTCTTGCAGAGGAGTACAGGCAGAAGCAGCATGAAGAGGAACGTCGGCAAAGAGAACAGGAAACGAGTTCAGTTCGAGACCAGACCAAGAGAGCGCTTGAAGCAACCACGAATGGTGAATCTCCTCCGCCTCCATACGACGACGGCGCTATCCCATCGACACCGTCAGATCGCGTCAAGAAGTCCAAGGCTGCTGCGATGCCGAACATGCCTGGTGCTTTCGGCTCACCTGAAGCAGACACTCCTGAGAGCCTAAAAGCAATTGCGAAGCAACAGAAATCACAGAGCTTCCTCTCTCGAATTGGCAATCAGCTCGGCAACCAGCTGGGCTACAATCCTAACACGAATGGCTCCACCATCAAAGCTCCGCAGCCCCAAGGCGTCACCAACACAGGAGACATCAACCGCAACCTCGCTTCCGCCATCCAAGCCTGCCGCTCGCACGATTCCAATACTGTTTTCAGTCAACCTACAACAAAGCAAGTCCAGGAAGCAAACAACGGAAGCTACTGCGACACCACCCCCGGCCAGAACATCGCCTTCTTCACCAACACCTCCTCCGGCGTAAAAGTCTACCTAGCAAACCATATCCTCGAGATGGGCGGCGCAAACTCCTTCGCGACCAACGAGCTCCCCGGGCTCGAGCGCTTCGCCGCGCTCCTCCGCGACTTAGTCTCTGTCTTCGAGCTCAGTCCTTCTAGCGTCCACATCTTCTTCGATGACGACAGCAGGTGCATCGCGTTCAACATGTCGGGCGCGCTGTTCTGCAATTACCAATATTTTAAGCAGCTGCATCTGCCGACGATCGGGATGGGAGGGGAGCAGGCAGTCGAAGCGCTGAGTTATTGGTGGATCACGCTGTGTCATGAGCTTGCGCATAATATTGAGAGGACTCATGGGCCAGGGCATAGCTTCTATACGGAGAGCTTTGCGAGCACATATTTTACGAGGCTGATGGGGAAGGCGGCGCAGTATTGATGAATTTGCTCTGACCAGTTGCTGGGCTCTGGAATGGGATCGTAATTGGATTGGGTTTCGTGGCGTTTCAGCGAGGGTAAACTTTCTAAGAACCTAGATCACACACTTTTCCTTTTCTAATTTGTTATGCATAGCGTCGAGAAGTAGATCGGATATTCTATTTGATGGTTTCCTGTTCAAACCTGCTATGCCAGTTCCATACGCCTTGGTCGTTTGGCGTGAATGCCATGAGCGTGATGACGCCTATGCCTGGATATATTACATAGTTTGCCTACGAGTGCTTCAAGCTTCGAATCGCAAAGCCCATCCGGCTCTCATCCCTTCTTCTTATCCTTCTCCTTCCCTTCCGTCTCCTTCTTCTCTCCCTCCTTCGCTTCACCGTTGACCTTCTTCTCACCGTCCTCCTTCTTGCCCTCCGTCTTCTCCTTCTCCTTTTCTTGCCCCGCCGCATCCTTCTCCTCCTGCTGCTGCCGATTCTGAATCTTATTCTCGATCAGATCATGGAACGCGGTAATCGCCCTGATCAAACTCGACAAATAAATCGCCATCAACTGATCGTTCGTCTTGACACTCATCGCCCTCGCCAGCTCGCTATTATCCGCCTCCTTCGCCATCGTTGGTCCACTGCTACCCACACCATTGCTCTGTCCGGGCGCTGGCGTACCACTCGGCGCAGCAGGCTTCATCGGCGTCGACAGGTTGGGCAGGAGGTTGAACACGTCCTGCAGGTTGCCCAGGATCGCGTGGTTGACGGGCAGGTCGCCGTCGAGCACTTTCTGGAGATATTGGCCGATGTCGCGAAGACGGAGATGGAGGCCTTGGAGGGACTGGAGCTGCGAGGTTATGCGGGTGGAGAGGGTGCCAACGGCGACGTCGCGGATATCGCGGAGGAGGTGCTCGACGCCGATTTCCTCGGCCTCTTCGGCTTCTATTATGGAGGGGGTGTGGACGAAGGTTTTGTTTGTTGTAGTGCCGTCCTAGAAGGCCTGTCAGCAATCGATTTTGGTCCGACTTGAGTAGTTAAGTCTTCGACGCGAGTAGCGAGATAGCAGTCGCTCCGGTGAGCATATTCACACAGCTAGCGAACCGCGAGGCGACAAAAGTAAAGACTCACATCCTTGATCTCCTCGACCGCAAAGTACGCATCCGTTGGCACGCCCACCTCCTTCGGCTGCACATCTATGATCACCAGCAGCGGGTTGGGCGTGTATCTCTTGAACAGCTCGTTGATCTCGAGATCCGACGCTCTCAACTTGGGACCAGAGTGATACCAGCCGATCAGCTTCTCGCGCGCGTTGACCTTCTTGAACATGTCGTTCATGCCCTCGACGTAGTTGTGGTCGAGGAACCATACTGATGGGTCCTTCTCGTCTTCTTCGAAGGGGACTGTTTGGGGTCGGAGGCGTTAGCTATCATATATCTCATATGCATAGCGATATTTGGAACGTTGGGGAGAGGAGAATATACCCGCAAAGCTATTTGACACCCGCACATTCTTGCCATCGTTCTGCCCTAACAGCACGCCAACGACTCGTTTCCTTGTGCCTTTCGCTGAGCGGCCGTAGTGATCTGCGACGGAGAGGAGCACGAGAGGCGCGACGGAGACGTTTCGGTTGACGAGCGATAATGTGTCGGCGGTTGTGGCAGGCATGATGATGGAGAGGAGGAAATGGAGAGGATTATTTGGGGTCGTGTGAGGATTTGGAGGAGAGAGGTCGATAGAAGGCAGTGGAGTGCACGCGGCTCTGGAGTTGAAGCTGCAAAGTGAAAGCTCGGACTCTGATTATTCAAGACCCTGGTCCGCGGCCTGATTGGCTGTATGTTGAAGATGTGTCTTGAAGCTTGATGAAGCTCAAGACACTTGCGACGTCGACTCTCTCGCGCTCACGGGAAATTTGATTAAGGCGCGTCTACAACAGAAGAGGTCCGGACGGTGATGTTATAGTACCTCAGGATATCCACGACCGCCTCCCACATCCCTCCCACCACCCAAAACATCGACACGAGACCAGCCAACGACCCTCCAAAGCCCTCCTCACGATCCATAAACCCCGTCAATCAAGTCAAAATGCTCTCCGCCCTAGGCTCCATGCAGCCGCGGCAGCTCGCCGCACAAATCCTCAACTTCGCCCTTGTCCTCTCCACCGCGTTCATGATGTGGAAGGGCTTGTCCGTCTTCAGCAACTCGCCCTCGCCTATCGTCGTCGTGCTATCTGGATCCATGGAGCCGGCGTTCCAGAGGGGCGACCTGCTGTTCCTCTGGAATCGCGGGATGGACACGCAGGTTGGGGAGATTGTGGTGTATAATGTCAAGGGGAAGGATATCCCGATTGTGCATCGGGTTGTGAGGAGGTTTGGGGGAGGGTGAGTGGTTCTTTTCTTTGATACTGGGGGCGAAGGGGTGAAATAGAGAGGGACGGATGCTGCATAGAGGGACTGCGTTTGAGTATAGTCGGGAAGGATGCTAACGTCTTGTCTGCATAGTGAGAAGCCGCTGCAACTCTTAACGAAGGGAGATAACAATGCAGCCGATGATACAGAGCTTTACGCAAGGGGCCAGAGGTTTCTCAATCGCGAGGAGGACGTCATTGGCAGTGTGGTGGGATTCATTCCATTCGTGGGCTATGTGACTATTCTGCTGAGCGAATATCCATGGCTAAAGACAGTGATGCTGGGGCTGATGGGCCTGACAGTTGTGTTACAACGAGAATGATGGGATAAGGTGCAGGACCTTGTGGATGAGACTTTAAGCTTTTACTCTAAGCCTAAATGATTAGACGTGCATTGCATGGCGTAAAGGGCAATGGGAAGCGGAAAGCAGGGTGAATTTGGCGTAAGGCTGATTGCCAACATATATATATGAATTTTGAGTTCCAAACCATTAGATTTGCACAATTCGTCCAGTGGTTAGGATTCTGCCTTCCCAATAAAATATATTGGTACAGGCAGGGACACGAGTTCGAATCTCGTATTGTGCATATTTTTTTGCCATTTGCCAGCCCTTCGGCATACTTTGGTATGTCTCCTTCATTTTTGCCACGTTCATAGCTAGGCTCAGTGAATCAGATGCTTCATGATTCTGATTCAGTTGAAATTGGGCTTGGACGATGGAGATGGTGCCCTGCCAGCTCATCAATTATGCAAGTGGCCGTCTTGGAAACGTGGTGCGAGGTCGATCTGATAGGACGGCAAGGTAGGCAGCAGCACCCTTACGGACATGAAGTAACACGGAGAAAAGTAGTGCGTGAGCGTCATCTAGCTCTCGTTCATTGCTGTTCACCTGCTAGTGTACAGAGAGCCAGAAAAATCATCCATCATGATAAGCCAGCCTGCCCATGGTCTTTAGAAAGCTATCGAGGCCTCTCCACTGAAAGAGTAACTGAAGAGAAGCCGGCCGATGCATTTCAGGATATCGGGCACAATCGTTGCATCCACCATGAAAGAGCAAAAAGAAACCACATAAGAGATGCCAATCGTTCCTGTGCCAGGCGCCTTGCCCGCGCCTGCTTCCTGAAAGATGAGAGATAGAGCTGTCCGCATGCCATTATGGTGTCGACCTAACGTTCGTCTGGAAGGATCATACCGAGCATCCACAGACTATGGTCGTTTACGGGCTGCTGGCTTGGGGATCTACTCTTCGTCTTCATCTTCTTCGGCAGCATCCTTGTGAGAGTTAGTGTGTTTTTAGAGGGATTGCGCGTGAACCACTGACAGCATTGTAGTCCTGCTTCTCCTTCTCATAGCGAGCCTTGTCGGCCTTAGCCTTGGCCTCGTAAGGACCCTTCTCCTTCTCGGTGAGCTCCTTCCACTTCTCACCGAGCATCTTGCCGACCTCGCCTGAAAAGCGCGTCAGCAATGCGGTTAGGACGCGTAGATGACGTAGAAGTACTCACCGAACTTGATGCCAGGGTTGTCCTCGCGAACCTTCTCACGGTTGTCGTTGGCAAAGAACATGTAGGCAGAGAGGCCTCTCTTGGGCGCGTTGGGATCTGTCACACTATTAGTAACCAATACCGAGATGGCGCGGCAGTGAGGAACAACGTACCCTTCTTCTTCTTGCTGGAGACGGCCTTGGCCTTGCGGGTGGTCTTTTCCTTAGGCATGGTGGAAGCTGCGATACTTTAGTTGGTGTCCGTGGCGAGATTGATGTCGCACGGTGTTGTTTGGAAAGGTGAGTTTGGAGGGGGATGTGTAATATTAAAGTTGCTCGGAAGATTAACGCGACTTCAAAGGCAAAAAGCGCGTGTTGTGAAGAGGGATGACGCGATGTGTTGATGGGTGTTGTGGTGGAGAGAGCAGTATCGCGAAAGCTGCCCGGGCGCAAGGAAAACAATGCCAATGGCACGGGAAGAAGCTTCGGAAGCTGCAAGAAGGGTGAAACTTACATTCTGGAGGTACGCGACCGGAATCTGATCAGAAGTTTTCCACTGCGACAGCAACAGATGTTAGTGGTGTTTACGTGACGTGCGGGCGTCGAGAACGGTGACGGCGACGTCGAACGTGGATTGCGAAGTTAGAGGCAGAAGAAGGGTGATAAAGCGAAATCAAAGGCAAATGAAGCCGGATTTCAAGTCTGAAAGCTGTTCTGTTGTGGGGGGGGAAATTGCAAATTGGGGCGTGTGGTCATTGCCTGGGACTACTCACCAAATGGGTTTGTATGGGCGAACTGCTAACAAAGTTACCACGCAGTGAGGACTCAGGAGGAGCGCAGTGAAGGTTTGGTGAGGAGAGTTGGGGGGAGCCCACGCACGCAAATGTAGGCCAGCGCAGCCTGCCCTGCCCTGCTCCTGCCTGCCGCGCGACGGACTAACCAGTCCGGCCGCCGCAGCCTAACGCCGGATCAAAACATTACGTCACGTGACGCCTGTTCGCGTCATTCCTCCCTGCCCCTTCCAACTGCCTAACAGTGCTGTGTAATCTTTGCTTGTCAGCGCTGCCTCTTACGCCCGTACCGTGGGCATGTCGCGCGCTGCGTTATCTAACACGGCTGGGCCAATCACTCGCCGCCTCGCACGTATTTACAGAGCCAAGCTGGTGCTCGTAAGCATGCTGCGAAACGGGGGTACAATCGAGCTCAGCTCAGGCTGGCCCAGTCCAATGCACGCTGGATAAGGCTCCCTTTCCTGATGTCTCGCCCACTCCGAGATAACCACCAGCCCTCCCAGCCGAGGAGTAGCACTCTCAAACTGAGGGCGAGCAGCACAGCTGTATATGTGAAGGCTTTGAGCATGCAGTTGTCTATGGAGCTGGCAAGCTCCGAAGCCTCCAAAGTTCCAGCTTGCGTGACTGTATTGGAAATCAGTGCTGTGGGAGGCAATGTGGCCTCCTCTCTACTTCACATGCTCGAACGTGCTCCCCTCTGCAAAAATCCACAGACCAGGAAACTTAGATCTCTCCTTCACTCTCCTAAATCTTCAGATTTCGTGCCCTTCAAACCATCACGATCACATCGATCCCCACTTGCATTCTAGTGTGAAACAAAGCACACGAAATGTCAAGCCCAATGACTGATGTTGCAGTTGAAACGGGAGCCATATGCTCTACATCCATTGCACAGAGCTAAAGAAGTAGTGAAAAAGCTACTCAACTTGAAGGTGGCCACTGACTTTCAAAATCCTTCCACTTCTCAATACCCTTTACGACCAACTCATCAACCAAGTCACGAATGACGGTAAGCCTTCAACTTGCGATCTTCCTTCACCCTGGGAAGCTTCTCTTCTTGATCACTGCTCCTGAGCTCTTGACTGCTTCAACCACCTGCTGCTCAGAGTCCCACTTACTTCACTCTCAGGTCTGCTCCTGCCAGAAGTCATAGCATCACAGCAAAGATGGGCTCAATCGGCTCCAGCTCTTCTGAGGTTTGTGAACTTCAACAAATACATGCCATACATATGTCTCATCCTAACCCATCAGTCAGCCTCGACGGTACTCAGACTTCATTAACCCCACCATGCCCTACTCGAATGCATTCACTACTGGCTCGCACTGGCTGTTTGACTACAGAGGTAAAAAATGGCCAATCATAGTGCCTGCCAAAGACATGATCCCACCAGAGGTCAAGAGAAAAGACCCCGGAGGGTACTCGATTCCGGTTCTGCGATACGGCAAATACGACTTCTTTTGGGCCCAACCAAACGACCTCTTAGAGTACGTCCCATATTCTCGGCCTCGAGCCAGAGAAGGAAATCACAATACGCCCGAATCCCAGCAAACAGAATTTGATCGTGCGCATGAGGAGGGTTTAGGCATGGAAAACCTAGACTACTTCCGATCTGCACTCTACGCTAAAGCATTGGCTTCTGGCAAAATAAGACAAGATTCCGTGGAGCCAGTACGCAAGCGAAGCCACGAAGAAGCTATCACAAATGGCTTGGAGACTAACCCGGTCGTGGTCTTGGGCGATAGCGAAGATCTTTCTAGCCAGGAAGGCGAAGACCGGATATTTAGATCCCCCTTTGCAAAGAAAGTTCGATTCGAAGACTACGAAGTCGACGACAGCGAGCCGGAGGAGGTTTCGCCAAAGAGCGAAACAACTACTCAGTCGATTGAGGACAAGTTACCACCACCGAAAAAGATCAAACTAAATTTGTCTCAAGGTGAGCATAAGCTTGTCATTAACACGGAGAGGATACCATTGAGGAGACGCGATCCAGTTTGGCTGGGATTCGTTAATGTTCTACCAGATGAACGAAGGGATTCGAAAGGAATCATCGACCTCTCGAACAGAAAGGTGGGAGATGAGGCCGATAGCAGCAAAGATTGGCGTTTCAAGAAGCCGCCACTGCCAGCCAAGACTCCAAAGATCAAGGAGCCTTTACCAATTCCCCGGAGTTCCGGGACTGCAGCGAAGTCCGTTGAGTCGGACAGCGATGACAGCGAGGAGGAAGAAGATGAGAACACTCAAAGAGAACCCATCGACCTTCAAAAGATTGCCAGAGATCACTTGCCGTAAGACTATTTGATCAAGTATCAGAGACAAACCGCTGTAAAAGGCTGACAATTTGCAGTGAGGACCCTGACATGGCGCTCATGCTGATCGGCGACACTCCAGGTGTCTTCCAAGTTCCCTTCAACAAGATCAAATCGAATAGGTATCTGGATGAGTGCGCGGCACCGATTGATGTCGTCCTGGATAACGCCGTGATGAGAAGGGTGTGGGTGGTGTCTCGTGCTGCTTGGGATGAATTAAATCCGTCCGCCTTCACTCATATAGCAGCATATCTCCGACGCGGCGACTTCGAGCCGAAAATCGTACCAAACGCAGCTGGCGAATACATTCTCGAAGACGTCTACGAGGAAGAGGAGCGGTTCTCTGAAATGGAAAACCTTCCGAGGATCTTCGTGTTAGCTCGCGACCTACAAATCTTTGACATTTTCACGAACCTTTCCACGCGCTTTAACTTGTTGAAGCCATGGCCTCCAACATTGCTGTTGTTCATGGCGAGAGCAGTGCTCAGAGAGGATTTCACCGGACACGATGGCGATGAAGCTATGCGAGACCTGATAAAGGATCACATCGCACGGGATTTTTGGGGAATCAACCAATCGGATAACACGAAAAATCTTGAGGGCGTTATGGAACTCGACCGTCAATGGTCTTCAGAGATGCTGAAAGACCTCGCAGACATCTATGCCGGTAACGACAAGAAACCCGACTTCACTGCTGGCTGGGGCAATATGCTGACAGAAGAGCCTCAACAATAGGCGCAGAAGAAGAGCCTGTGTTGAACATCCTGAACCTCGAAGCGAGATACTGCCTCTATATGAGACAGAAGGTCAGACAACGCCAGCAGGAGCTTCAAAGGCTGTACCCGAACGGCGACAGCGTACCATCGATTTTCAAAGGGGCAAACGAACCGCCCAAGACCATGGACGATGCGAAGTCCAGGGCACCAACGAAGCACAGGAGAGTGAGCTTATTGAGGAACTCGAAGAATGCTTGGGACCCGACTTAATGGTTTGGACTTATTCAACCTTTCAGCATGGCGTACCGGATCCCACAAACTCTGTGATACCCTGCATGGAAAAGGCGTTGGATAATGGGCTATGGAATGCCCCTTTCTTGTATTAGGCGTTCTGAATTCTATGCTCGTTCGTTTCAAATGATCTTCTCAAGGCTGAGATTGGAATCCAATACTCGTACACCCAATCATACACCTTCTCATACCGGTGCCTTGTTCTCTTAAGCAAGCAACCTGCGCCATGCTGTGCCATCGATCTAGTCCAATTAATACAACCTACAACCAAGGGCCGAAGATCGGTATCCTCGAAAACAACCCATCATACTCCTTCGCCAACCATCCCTGCGATGGCCCTCCTCTTCCCACGACGCCCAAGCCTCCTGCCAGCCACAACACCGCAAGGCCAGCACTAATTGCATTAACAGCATACCATCTCCTCTTTCTGCTTATCTGGCCATCGTATCCCCCCTGCGTTACTTGCGCCGGACTCCATCCCAACCACCGCGCCCACCCCCACACCACATGCCAACTCATGACCCCCAAGAGCGGCACATACACCGCAAAGCTGGCCAACGGATGCCGCGCAAACCCGTGTGCCACATACTCCAGCCCGATGTTCGCATTCCCGCCCTCCTGCCACAGCGTCAGGATGCGATTGACAAACGCGTGCGCGCCCACCAGCGGCACCAACGCAAGCCCCAAAGCGCTGGTGCCGCTGAGCTTCGGCCAGGGGATGCGTCGCCGCTGCGAGTGCGTCTCGGCGCCGTATCGTTTGGCGATTTCACGGCGGCGGTACAGCCGCAGCGTCAGGCCGGAGAGGATGTGGATGGTGAGCGGAGCGGCGACGACGATGGCTTCGAGCGGGAAGGATTGGTAGTAGGGCCGCGTGAGGAGGAGATAGTTGTCTGCGCGGTGGACGGAGCGCGTGAACAAGGGGATGATGGCGGTATTGGTTAAGTGGGCGGCGGTGAAGAGGGTGAAGGCGTAAGAGGAGTATTTTTGCAGGCGAGTCACTGGGATTCGGTCAGTATAAGGTATGATCATTAGGTTTGGCGGAGGAGAGGGAAGCGGACAGTAGAATACGGGGCCATGGCTTCCAAGTCCTAGATTTGTGGAGCGTGATAATATCGGCGGAGGACGATCTGATGATGAGGATGGTGGGAAGTAGCTCGATTCGTTATCGAAGGGAGTCTCGTCGACAGGTGAGGGCTCGAGTTCTTGTAGGCCGAAGGCTTCTGAAGCCACTGAATCGCGCTTCTCGTCCATTGCTAGGGGGATGGAGGAGGATAGCGAAATGCGACAAAGAGAGAAGTGGTGATAGACGCGGCGCGTGGCATGAGATCGCCTGACAGGGGTACCTCGGAGGTGGTCATTTGTGGGGTATCGTCTCGAAAATTTCGGACTTCGCAGATTCAATTTTGTATATATTCATGTCTGATATATGATATAGCTGTCAATTTGATTTTCAATTCTGTTGCTATCCTGTCTTCATAATGGCTCCGATCCATAAGATCGCCGTAGTTCAACTTCATCCTAAAGTACGTCATATCATGCGGCATGTCAGAAACTACGAGAAGTACTGAATGTCGGCACAGCCTTTACAAATCGAGCAAAACTTCAATAAAGCTGCCGAGTATATACGTTCTGCTGCTACCCAAAAGGCAGAGCTAGTAGTTCTACCAGAATGTAATCTCACATCGTCCGCTTTGCTACTACGTCTCTCACATCGTCATAGATCACTTGACCAATTGGGTCCCAAAAAAGGAAGGCTTCCTTGAAGCCTGTGGCGAGTGGGAAACATATCTCAAAAAGTACCAAGATCTCGCGAAGGAGTGCAATATCTGTATTGTACCCGGTACCATCGTCGAGCGGCATCGCGAGGCCGAGAAGGACGAGGACAAGCTGCTAAATGTAGCATACTTTATCGACAGTCACGGCCAAATACTGGGGAGATATGTCAAGAAGAATTTATGGTCAGTCAATGATTCTAAGCACTAAAAGATGATGGCACCTTGGCTGAGGAACTGGCTTAGGGGCAACATCGAACGAGACCATTTAACCTCGTCAAGCCGGGATCCTCATGAAGTCTTCGATACACCGTTAGGAAAAGTAGGACTACTGGTCTGCTGGGATATTGCTTTCCCCGAAGCCTTCCGCGAACTCATTGCCCAAGGCGCACAGCTCATCGTCTGCCCGACATTCTGGACGTTAAATGATTGCTCGAAACTCGGACTCGGTATCAATCCCACCGCAGAGGCTCTCTTCCTCGACTCTATCCTAACAGCAAGGTGTTTCGAGAACACATGTGCAATTGCATTTGCGAATGCGGGAGGGCCACCTGGAAGAGGGTATGCGGGAATTAGCCAGATTTGTATGCCTTACTCTGGAGCGGTGGCGAGATTAGGAGGTTGTGGAGAGGGTATGGCGGTTGCAGAGGTTGATTACCACGTCTTGGAGGATGCGGAGCAGAATTATCAAGTCAGAGCGGATTTGGCGCGAGCTGATTGGCATTATGACTACAGACATAACAAAGATGATGGTGGTGAAGACACGAGTCAGGACAAATCGAAGCTTTGATTATGGACTCGTCTTCCATTATCGATATTCGTATTGAAATGATCCGCTACAACATGGTCTCTGTCAAAGTCGCATTAAATACCGAAATCAATTTGCTGATGGGTATCTATCTGTACAATCTCCTCAAGTCGAAACCCAGCACCCCTTGAAGTCAACTCCCAGCAATGTTATCACCGACGCCTAATAGAAAAGACCTGCACAGCGGCAGCAGCTACCGTGGATGAGAAAAGAATAATAGGGTAGGTAGCAAAAGGCACAATAGGTGGCAGCGAAGGGGAAAGAAAGGCCAGCCGTTTAGGTACAGAGAATGGAAAATGAAAGGTGTGGTAACGCTGAGAACGAAACCTTGGAATAAGCCCGCCAATGAAAAGCAAATTTCCAAGTCAACGACGCTGGGATATAACGTTCGCCTAGCATACATGACTCTTAAGGAAATGGCGTGATGGAGAGCGAGAAATAGCTATTCAGGGCGTAATATGTGCTGATAAACCGCTAGGGGTCGTGTCCTGAGCAATCTATGCAAGAGCTCGGAAGCGTAGGTGCTCTATTAGAGCACGAAGCTGGTAGGACGTGAGGCCAGGAAGGGTCAGGCATTGATGTATTTCGGGGAGAGTGCGTTTGGGACCATGGAACCAGGAGAGCTCAAGCGGCGATGGTGCTATCCGCCCAGTTCAGCCCAATCCCACCACCACGCAACCCCAACGGCAGCCCATCATCCTCAGCGCCCGAAGAAGTATCGTCAGTGCCATCGATGTCGAGGACATCAAATCGATTCGCAAGCGATGGGGCTGGCTTCTTCGTCTGCGCCACCTGTGCCGTCTTCCACGGCGGACTCGACTTCTGACGCGGCTGGGGCAGAGGCCCGGCGCACTCATCCGGATACCATTCGATTTTGTTACCCTTGTACTTGGCGCGCGACATCATGCAGGTGCGGGCGAAGAGTGCGTTGTGGATACTGTTGGTCGAGACGTACCAGTCGCCGTTCTTGCTTGTGGCGGAGACGACGACGAGGTTGTGGATGTGCTCTAGATCCTCACGGAGGCTCTGCTCTGTGATTGGCGTCTGACTCGAAGGATTTGAAGTTTGGCGGGTATTGTTGCGGATGACGAGATTGCGGGTCGCTCCCGACGCGATCTTGTTGGCAACGTGATACGGGAGGTGGAATTGGCGGTCATTCCAGCGTATTTCGAGCTGCGTCGCAATCAGTCTAGGAGTCCAACAATTGCAATCTCTCATTATAATCGACGTACTCTCTTGCCATGCATATAGAAGTCATTGCGTTTTGCGTACGCAACAAAGTCTGCAGCGCCCTCTACAAAGGACACAGTAGCTGAGCGGTCGTTACGGAGGTAGACATCCAGTAGCCTTCCACCACGAAGGATGCCCACCAGGTCTTGATGTGTTGCTCTATCTGAGAGATTCGAGATCAAGATTGTGCGCTGGTCATTTCGAGGAAACGGCGCTCTAGCAGCGTACGCATCGGTGCTCTCCGGCATGAAATGTTCATCTTGACCAGGTGATTCTACCGATGCTCCAAAACTACTCTTCCGATCAATTCCCGTGCGAGCATTCAGATAACTCGTTGTGCTGTTGAGATTGTTGGACGCTTGTGGGGTTGTCGATGAATCGGGGTTGGTTATGGTGACTGGCACAGTCTTAGGAACGGTAAAGGTCGATTCCCAAGGCTCTACTTTAACGAAGTCGTCGTCGCTGGAAGGAGCTCCAGATATCAGAACATCGAGAGTTTCGGCGGTTAATCCACCACGAAAGAGGGCGGTGCGGAGGATGCCTGCATCGACGGGTCAGGAGGGGTATCGGACATTAGACGAAGGAGTGAGCCATACTGTACTCTCGTTCGGCACGAGTCTAGAATTTGTTAGCTCGTGGCAGTGGTTGGGGGTGAGCGTGTCCTACCAATCGTGCATGTTCAACCTTTGAGATGATAACTTCATCCACGATCTTGTCCTTCCGCTCATCCTGGTCGGTATGCTACAAGAAGCTCGTATCAACCATTGTCGACTAATTTATATCTTGTCGCAACTGGGAAACTAACAAATTCGGCTCTGTCAAGGTGCAATATTAGCAATTGATCGTAGCAGCACACAGAGCGGCATGGCCAGCTCTAGAACAGCTTGCAAACGGAGCACAAGGATGAGACAAACTCACCGGCGCAACAAAGCCTCAAAATAAGTCTTGCCTATAGTGACGGTCTCTGCCATGATCGCACACACTCAGGCTCCACGAATAAACAAAGGGTAGGGTCGAGAAATGAGATCTTGACAACAGCCGACTCGTGCGGCGCTTCTACTTTCAGGCTGGGGAAGCGCTTGGCGTGCATACAATATTGCAGGGATCAGGTCTGCTGCAGCTTCCATCGCCGCACATCTTGCATCACTCGTCCCAACTCCCCATCGTCCTTTCGCCTACTGCAAATGTGAGAGTTCATGGACCGCAATGTCGCTGTGGCAACGTCGCCGCAGGCGCCCTCGAACCGCGAAGGACTGGCCGACATTGCCGACCAGTTGAAGAGCGGAAGTGGTGACGGAGGCAGCTCAATTTTCGGGCAGCTCACGAGCAACCCATTCTTCACAGCCGTATGCCCTCGTAATGCTGCGATGATGCTCTCTAGGCATTGCCAATTAACTTCCAATAGGGATTTGGTCTCGCGGCTCTTGCTGCCACCGCAAGATTCGGCCAGCGCGGCCTGAAATATGGCGCTGAACTGGCCCGTCGACGTCTGCTCGTCGAGGTCGAGATAACCCGTCACGATGATGCGTATCCGTGGCTGTTGCGCTGGATATCTGCGCATCATCAGGCTCAGCTCTCAGGAACCTCGGTAATTCCGGGAATGCCGAGTAATGAGAAGAATGGCGTACTGGCCTCTCTCATAAAGAGGTTCACACCGGGTCTTCACCATCTCCAGATCCAGACGGCGAGGATCAATCGTCCAGACGGTTCATCACATACGAAGTTTTCGCTTGTGCCAGGGCAAGGCAGACACATCCTGCGCTACCGTAATGCGTTCATCTCTGTTACCCGTCAGCGAGACAAGTCATTTGACATGGCTACCGGTACTCCCTTCGAAACCGTAACGCTTACGACCCTCTACGCACACCGTCATGTCTTTGAGAATCTGTTCACTGAAGCGCATCAATTAGCACAGCGGCTACAAGAGGGCAAGACTACAATGTATACAGCATGGGGCATGGACTGGCGGCCATTTGGCGAGCCAAAGAGGAAACGACCACTCGAGTCAGTCGTTCTGGAAGAAGGTGTCAAAGAGAAGATTCTAGAGGATGTCCGCGCATTCCTGGAAGCTCGCACATGGTACTTAGACCGCGGGATACCTTACCGCCGCGGATACTTGCTTTACGGTCCTCCCGGTACTGGGAAGAGCTCCTTTATTCAAGCACTAGCAGGGGAACTTGACTTCAACATTGCACTCTTGAACGTCAGCGAGCGCGGTTTGACAGACGACCGGCTGAACCACCTGTTGACAAAGGTCCCTCCGCGGACCATGGTGCTCCTCGAAGATGCAGACGCTGCATTCACGAACCGCCGTGTAGTGGATGGGGAGGGCTATGCCGGAGCGACAGTAACGTTCTCCGGACTGCTCAACGCGCTTGACGGAGTAGCCAGCGCAGAAGAACGCATCATCTTCCTCACAACGAATCATGTTGAGCGACTTGATGAAGCTCTCATTAGACCGGGCCGAGTCGACATGACGGTCAGATTGGGTGAGGCGACGGAAGGGCAGATTGGACAGCTCTGGGATCGGTTCTATTCCGAAAATGATCCGGATGGCACATATAAGGCACGCTTCATGGAGCGGGTCAGGGAGCTTGGTCTGGCCAACGCAGCCAGTCCTGCTGCTTTTCAAGGCCTGTTTTTGTACAATAAGGGCAACATGGACGGCGCGATTGCGACGGTGCCGGAGCTCGGGAGAGGGCGTAAAAACCATACTCAGGGCGCTGCTCAATCGGGCGCGTAATGTAGCATAACTCTGTATCGGCAATAGAAGCTCATCTCTTTATCATTGAGTTTCAAGTGTCTGATATTTATAGAATCTGTAGCATGCTATTGATTGAATAAAACGGGTTGACTGTATAGTAGTCGCGGTAATCATACGATCTAAAGAAACTATTGCAGACGTATTTCTCTTCTGTTCTTAAATGGACAGCTGGAATATTTGCTGCCCGAATTCTGTTCTCAGCGTCTGAGCCACTCCTCAGGCTGAAATGGCAGACCTAGGTATCGCGGAAGAAATCGATGAGTGGGTGTACCTAAAACGGCCTTGCAATCGACCTGAAAGGTGACGTACTGACTCGAGCGCTTGGATGCCGTCTTACAAGGTCAAGAAGAGATACTGTAGCGAAGGAGAAGAACTGAAGGGAACTGGATGACTTGAATGCAGAATCGAGTTGACTGAAGTGAGCAGTATAAATTTGAGATTACCCTGCGAGAGGAGGATTATACGACACGGTACCTTCTCTCCTCCCCATTCCCACCAGCGAACTCTTATGAGCGTCTATTGTATTTGACGATGAGAAAGAATTGTAGTTCTGCTAAACGCGTTGGCGACAGCTGTGGACGTTGCTTCATTTTTCGCGCTAGGCCCGTTCCGGTGTCTACGCATTCGGCAACTAAGGGCAACAGCAAGTTACGAACAGTTATATTGAATTTAAGTTTTAGGTCTCATGTGGTTTTTCGACATGCACACTGAATAACTAGTGGCATAACTGCAAAGGGCCCCCGCCCTTCCTAATAAACTCAGTCAGTCTGGTTTTCCTTACTGTCTTCCCGAATCGAAGAGTTCGATTCCGATTCGGGGAGCCAGTTGGGTTTTGCACTTTTATTTTCCAAATTCCCCCTTTTTTTTAACATCTAGATAGTATTTTTTCTTTAAGAAAATACACGTTGTTTTATTTTATTTCGTGGTTGACTTATTAGCTGTGATTCTTCATTGTTTGGCTTTCCGCAACGGCATCGGAGCGATCAGCGTCGGGGTGGCTGCAGCCATGTTAGCTGGTGAACGCCGACGAGCGCAGAGCGCATAGCGCGGCATTGCCAAATTTCAGCGAGCAGGTTATCAATCATATCAATCAATCTAATCGGGCGTTAGAGCCGTATGAATCTGCATCAAGGCGTAATAATTAAGGTTCGATCTGTTCCCAGTGCGGCTCGCGCCGCTCCTGGTCAGCGTGGACGACTTCTGCACACCTGCCACTCCCGGCTGACTCGCTTTCATGGCCCTCCCCACGTCCACGGGCTCTTATAGGCGGCAGGTTTGCTGCACACATCATACATATGTCACGCAGAGGACGCGGCACATTCGATGACTCCCCTTCGCTGCCCAATTCTGGCGCGTTAGCACAGACAGAAGGCACTCAAGGGGCGAGCCACGCAGTCGAACTGGATGATCTCACGCACAATTTAAACTCCGCCACAGCTCCTGGATCGCCCCACGGTCGTCACCTGAAATCCCAGTCCGCCGACTCCTTGCGTCCTCTTCACATTCCTCATGCGGCGACTCTCAGCGACGACGCGCTTAATCCGACCGAAGGGTCCGAATCAATGTCCCGCGCGCCTCTCCTGGTGCGAAGCTCACCAGCCCAGGGCACTGGTAGCTATGGAGGGTTGCCGTACAGCTTAAGTACGAGCGCGGACAGCTCCGATAATGAGACGACGAAGAGAAGAAAAGATAAGTCTACTAGGCGTTCGAGAGACAAGTCGTTGCGGACGAGTAGGCTCCGGCTGCAGCAAACGCAGTCAAGCTTGGTGACCGGCGATATTGGCGATGAAGCAGAGAGTAGTCAGAGTAGGAGCGGAGAGGAAAATAGGAACAGAACGAGAGGGTCAGCGCCCAATGGAGTTTTCGACGAATCTGTAAGGTGGGCGCACGACAATGCAGAGGAGAGTACTGAGGGAGAGTTGGAGTCCGGTCTCGAGAGCCGCTTCAATGGAGATGCAGGACTCCAGGCCCACTCGGCCCTTGAACCTGAGGAGGACCTTCCACCAAGTCCCAGCTTCTCAGATTCAGAAAGCCTGAGCGATCTCTCAGATGCTGACCTGCTATCAAAGCAAAAGGACGGCAAGAGAGTGAAGGACGACTCGCCATACCCTCAAGTCAGAGCGTCAGTATCACCGACAGACAACTTAAGTCTTTCCATCAATACACCACGCATGTGGGCACTTTCCGTGCTCTTCGCCATCTTTGGATCTGCCACGAATCTCTTTTTCTCATTACGATACCCCAGCGTCTCGATTACACCAGTTATAGCATTGCTTTTGGCGCATCCGCTCGGTTTGATTTGGGACCGGGTATTCAAAAGGGCGAGCGATCCCCTGGAAACATTCTTCAACGGAGCTTTGGTTCCGTCTGGGCGGACACGGATAGATTCTAGCATCCGATCGACTGACGATTTCGCGGACGTGTCTCGACCTACTTCTCACGCTCCGGTTTTCGAACCCTCAGTCAGCTGGAGGAGAAGATGGCGGCTATGGCTTGCACAAGGGAAATGGAACGAGAAGGAGCATTGCTGTGTCTTTATTGCCAGCAATGTATCATTTGGCTTTGCATTTGCTACTGACGTACGTATACGATGCCACTTACCATTCGTTCTTGCACTGACAACACTATCAAGGTCATCGTCGAGCAAGTCAAATTCTATCATCAAGATGCCCCAATCCTCTATCAAGTACTCCTCACCCTCTCCACTCAAATCCTCGGATACGCTTTCGCTGGCTTAACACGCCGCTACTTGGTCCGGCCAAGTGGCATGATCTGGCCTGGTACACTTGTGTCAACAGCGATGTTCTCGAGCTTGCACAAGGAAGAGAACAAGCCCGCAGATGGATGGCGCATCTCTCGATGGCGGTTCTTCCTCTTGGTCTTTTGCGGCTCCGTCATCTTCTACTTGCTACCTGGCTTCCTGATGCCCGCTTTGAGCTACTTCAACGTCATCACATGGTTCGCGCCGAAGAATGTCGTCGTCGCCAACCTCTTCGGCGTTGCTTCCGGACTCGGCTTATTCCCAATGACGTTTGATTGGAGCCAGATCGCATACATTGGCTCACCTCTAGTTGTACCATTCTGGGCTGCACTCAACATTGTCGGTGGCCTGGTCATTGTGATGTGGATCATCGCGCCAATAATGTACTACTCCAACGCCCTCTTCTCATCGTACATGCCCATTCTATCCACCGCCGTCTTCGATAATACCGGAAAGCCGTACGACGTGAGCAAAATCCTCACCAAAGACTTCGTGTTCGACAAAGAAGCGTACAAAAACTACAGCCGCGTCTACCTCCCCATTACCTACGTCCTTTCGTACGCCCTGCAATTTGCAGCCATGGCATCGCTGCTCACTCATACAATCTGCTGGCATGGGAAGGACATCTGGAAACAATGGCGCAACTCGCTGATCGAGATCCGCAACGAACCACCGCCATATTGCCCATTACCAGAGAACGACGAAAGTAGAACAAGCTTGGACCGAACAGGTACCACACGAAGCAGGACGTCAATGGATAGCCAGCCCGCCTTGGACAATCTGATTGGCGCAGAGGACGTGCACAACAGACTGATGAGAAGATACGAAGATGTGCCAATGATCTGGTACCTCCTAACGGGTGCTATCATGACTGCTATCGGGATGTTTGTGGTGGAATACTACCCCGTCTACCTCCCTTGGTACGGCCTCCTCCTCGCCCTCGGCATCTGCACACTCCTCTTCATCCCAATCGGCATCGTCATGGCCATCACGAACCAACACTCCTCAATCTACCTAATATGTCAACTAATATGCGGTGTCGTCTTCCCCGGCCGCCCCGTCGCGAACATGGTCTTCGTCACATACGGGTACATCTCTTCAGCCCAAGGGCTCAAATTCACATCTGACCTTAAGTTGGGGCACTACATGAAGATCCCCCCGAAAATACTGTTCACCCTCCAACTTGCTGCGACAGTGGTATCCAGCCTGACGCAGATTACTACCCTGAACTGGATGCTTGCCACGATCCCCGGCATCTGCACGTCGGAAGCAATCAGCGGCTTCACATGCCCCATCGCGCGCGTACACTTCAACGGCAGCATCCTCTGGGGAGTCGTCGGCCCCTCACGCTTCTTCGGCCCCGGTGCACTCTACCGTCCCTTAGTATGGGCGTTCCTGATCGGGGCCATCGCCCCCATCATCGTGTGGGTCTTAGGTCGGCGTGGCGGCAAGAAGACCATCTGGCGCAAAGTGAACCTCCCCGTACTCTTTGGCAGTATCAGCTGGATCCCGCCGGCTACGGGGCTGAATTTCAGCGTCTGGGCGGTCGTATGCTGGGTGTTTAATGACTTGGTGAGGAGAAGGAAAAGGGAGTGGTGGAGGAAGTATACTATGACGCTGTCGGCAGCGTTGGATTCGGGATTGGCGGTGGGTGTGGTGGTGGTGTTCTTTGGGCTGCTGTATCCCGGGTGGGAGTGGGTGACGAAGATGAAGTGGTGGGGAACGGAGGTGTATAAGCAGGGCTGCGACTGGCAGGCTTGTGCGTTTAGAGAGGTCCCGGAGGGTGGGAGGTTTGGCCCGGGGACTTGGTAAATAAATGTGCATATGGTTTACGATATAGATATGAATTGGCAACATTGGGCGGCGCAGTGTCATCGGCGTCCGAGGTCAATGTCTAGCACTTTTGTCATGCGCGCTGTGCCTGGGACTGAGGAATTGCCCATGCCGAAGAAGGGTTTGACGGCGACGGAGATAGTGTCTTCGAAGAGACCTTGTACGAGATCTTTTAGTTCTTCGCCTGTTTGTCGAAAATCAGGGAAGGCGTTGATCTCGAGTAGCCATGCAGTGCCATTTGCATCGACGAGGAAGTCCAGCCCGAATAGCTCGAATGCGTTAGGCAGAGGCTGGAAATGCACCATCATGCCTCTCGCCGATGCTTCGAAGACTTCGCCCGTGATGTTACAGATCTGCTCAAATACAGCGTTCTTCCAGTCCTCTTCACTCGCACCGCCGTCTAAGATGACTTCATCAGGCAGTGACCAAAACGCTCGCACGCTGCCTTCTCTTTCACCTGTGTCCTGGAGGCACGTATTAGTCAGATGAGCCCGGAGGTCAGAGTCCTCCCATGGCGGAGCGTACGGCTCGGCAGCGAAGAGTGCGAGCATCGGTTTGTAGACGTAGACCTTCAGTGCGCCGACGGAGAGGACGTATGTCCGGATGTGGAATTTGCGATTTCCTTCGGATGGGAGGAGGAGTGGAGGGTGAATATACGGCTGGGCAATGAAGTGCCTGAGTTGTGAGGTTATGATGTAGTCTCCGTTCTCTTTGCTCTCCATGGATGAGGACTTGATGTCGTCTTGATGCTCAAGTGGTGGCTCTTCTTCCAAGTCGTCTTCGTCATCGGAGTCCGGCCGTTCTGCCTCCCACTCCTCAAAGATAGCCTGAAGCTCCTCTTCTGTGCTGAACAGCCTAATCCCCTGACCGCGATCGCTCATCCCCGGCTTCAGGATCCACCATTCCCTCTCCGCTGGCTCCTTGCCGTCGTTCTTCTCGAAGCTCTCGCGCAGCTCGAACGCCTCGACCAGTGCGTCGTCCAGAAACTCAGCATAGTCTAGCTCAAAGTCCACGGCCGGCTTGAAATGCTCTTTCAGAATTGAAGCCGGATGCTTCGTGATCCATGATGAGATGGTAGTGGAGAGAAAGTGCTTCCGGATCAGGGCCTTGCGGATGATATAGGCGTTGATGAGATGGTACTCAGGGTCCCGGAGGGCAGTCTCGAAGTCGATTGCCTCGTAGTCGCGGAATTGGAGGCTTGGGGCTGGGAGTTGGGGAGGAGCGGATTCGATGTGTCTGAAAGATGAGTCTGGGAGATGGGATGACAGTGCTGAGTGGATGAGAGGGAGGACGTAGGGGTCGTTGTAGTCTATTAGAGCATGAAAAGTTGGTTCCATCTTTGGAGCACAGTAGCTAGAGCAAACTTTTGTATATGACAAGGGCAGGAAAGAAATTAATTTTATTTCGTCTTACTTCGAGAAAATTGTGTCCTGTTTAGAAAATATGAAGTCAAAAGCTGCCCCATTGAAGAAAACCTTCCTACATTTCAATTTTTCATTCGAACGGTGGGAACTCACTGCAAACATCAACATCTTCAATAAAGTTTCTATAATTTCGCATACATTAATCTCTCCTTCTGGTCCTCTATCAAGCAATCTTTTTCATGAGTCGTCAAAAGGCCATTGCCGAATACAGTAATTACCTCCTGAACGCCGCAACCGCCGCGTACATGGTTCCGATATCGAACCGACAGCGGCGTAAACCGACAGCGGCGTAAGAGGGGCCGTTATCGTTACGTTAATCAAACTCACCCCCCTCATTGGCAGTATGAAACTGAGGGTTGCCCTTGGCCAGTTCTGACATTGGAAGGTAGACATTTCTGATATTTTCAATTGGCACCGCTCTATCAATATCTCGTATTCAAGCCTCTGCATTGCTCCCCAAAATGCTTCCCACAGGGCTGCTTCGGCAGTCTGGCTATCGTTCCTTGACCAAAACTTCTTCTCTACAACCCGTGCTTTCTCGTCAGATTCCATTAGCAGTATCTTCGCAAAGTTCAAGATCAAAACGCAATTATGCTGCAGTATCCGAGAAGAAGCCCAAACTTGTCGACCTGTCCCGTGAGCTCTATCACCGTGCTCTTGCTCACCCCTTTCACCCTCCCGTGATAATCACACCATGGGATACTCATCAACCGAAGCAAGCTGGCAACACGGTTCTCCGCTCTGCTTCATACGCCGTATCGTTCAGCGACCATGCCGGAACCCATGTTGATGCGCCGAAGCACTTCGATGCAACCCCAGGCGCCCTCTCGGTTGACCAGATGCCACTGGAAACGTTCTACACAGAAGCAATTGCGCTCGACCTGTCTCATGCGGAACTCGGAGCAGCTATTACTGTACCAGAGATGGAGGAGGCGTTGAAAAAGTCGGGCCAGGAGATCAAAGAGGGTGATACGGTTCTTCTCTGGATGGCATTCAACAAGCGCGTCGATTTCGATGACCCTCGGTGGCAGGTGTGTATTCAATCATGTTGCGCGTTCTAGAAGCGGTCCATGGTCTTTGATGGTAGCTGACATCTTCACAAAGCACGACTTCCCGGGCCTCGCGCTCGAGTCCGTCCATTGGCTGGCGGACAAGGGTTGCAAGCTGTTCGGCGTTGAGGCAGTCTCACCATCTCCTGAAGGTGAGCTGAACTTCCAAGCTCACAACGCCTGTGGTGAGAGGGGAATTACTCATATGGAGGGCTTGGACAACCTCGAGCAGGTTGTGGGCAAAGGCCGATTCAGGTTCATCGGGTTCCCACTGAAGTTCAGAGGCGGAAGTGGAAGTCCAATCAGAGCGGTTGCTGTATTTGAATAGAGCGCTAGGAATGAAGGATTACTATACAGTGGCATCTCAATTCTCATATATGCGACCATCGAAATATCTTTCTGGTACTATATCGTGATATGTCGTTCGGGCCGAACGCTCAGACCCATCAAGGTTTTCCTTGGTCTTCCGATTAGACCCATATCAATTTCCTACAGTGAAAACCGCTGATATGTAGCAATTCGACTTGCACCGGAGCACCGGACTGGGCATGGATTAAAGCCGTTAAAGCCAGCGGGGTAGGAGGTGATGCTCTATAGCAGCACAATGAGTGGAGGGTTATCCGCGGACTGTCTAGCGCCGCTTTTGGAGAAAGGCGGCAGGTATACCGAATCAGCTGTGAGAGCAGACGTCTATATGAAAGAATACTACAGAAGATTCATATAAACCTGGCCTCGACTTCCAATTGTCTTTTACATCGTCATTTCCGAAAATCTTCGAAATTCCAGAAAGAGCAAGGGACAAAATCAGCAACTTTAGACAACATGGGTCTCGACCAAGTACCAGATACCATGCTTGCATGTCAAGTCCTTGAAGTACGTAGACGGTCATATATTCCTCTCAATCTCCTCATCCTAATGCGCGGCATACAGTATAACAAGCCCTATGTGATTCATGAGATTCCCACACCGAAGAATCTGGAGCCGTATGACATGCTGGTCAAAGTGGCGGTGGCATCACTCTGCCACACAGACTTCCTCGTCCAAGAGGGTGTCTTTAATACGAAACTTCCGTGCACTGGTTCTCACGAGGGCGCTGGTACCGTCGTTGCTGTTGGTAGTGCGGTGAAGGACTTCAAAGAGGGTGATCGGGTCATGAACGGTCTCGGTTTCCACCGCTGCGGCGAATGTGAAGACTGTACCGGCCCCGAGAACTACGTCCAGTACTGTCCAAAGAACAAGGGCTCGGTTGGTGTGCGTATGGATGGAAACTTTGCTGACTATGTGGTGGTTGACGCACGTAATACTGCACTTCTACCGAAGGAGGTGTCCTTTGAGATTGCTGCGCCGTTGGCATGTGCAGGCTGCACCGTCTTCAGAGCACTTCTGCAAACGGAGCTGAAGGAGGGTCAGGTGGTGGGTATTGTAGGATCAGGAGGCGGTTTGGGCCACTTGTGTATTCAGTTTGCGAAGTCGATGGGCTTGAAGATTGTGGCGATCGATGCAAGAGACGAAGGACTGGAACTCTCGAAAGAGCATAAACCAGACTTGCTGCTGGATGCTAGAAAGGGTGATGCATACCTGGTCGAGGAGGTTCAGAAGTTCACAGGAAAGGGTGGCGTCGATGCCTCTATAAATCTGGCTGATGCTCCGCAAGCCGCGGGTACAGCTTGTGCTATCACAAAGACTCATGGGCTGCTGGTACAAATTTCTCAGGTACGTACTTGCCCTCACTCATGCGGGCTTGGTACTGATGTGCAAACAGCCAGAGCCAATTGTCATTCCGTTCAAAGAGCTCATCTTCCGCGACATTCGTATTAAAGGGTCTCGTCACTGTGCTCCAGTGGAGGCGAAGCGCATGCTGCAAGTCGCTGCTAAGAATGGTGTCACGGTGAAGACAAACTTGTTCCATGGCTTGAAGGAGATTCCAAAGATGGTCGAACTGTCACTGTCGGGGAAGATGGCGGGTAAAGGAGTTGTTATTGTTGATCCGAGCCAGATGTGATCCCAAAGCAAAGGCCAAACGCCAACTCCGAACGCCCCAACACCCCAATGCCATGCAATCTATATACATTATACAGGGACAATCTGGTCTAAGAAGAGCGTTGCCTCGCCCAGACCGAAGTCAGGCGCTTCAATAACACTCCTTGTACCAGGCTGCCCTTTCAGACAGTCAGTAAAACTACAATCTACTAAAAAAAAACCCCCCTAAATAGCCACCGAAATCTATCTTAAACCACAAGAGAACACCCTAGCGGCATTCAAACCACACGTGACCAAACCCCAAACAACCCGAAAGAACATAGTCGCCACCAGAGACTAATCAGAAAGGGGTTAGGGAAGTCACTTGGAGAACGAGAAAGGATTCGATGACCGACGGGTTGATCTCGAGCGGGAAACTCGATCCTCTTACAGTTTTACATTTTGATATCGAAACTTGTCCCGCATCCACAGCTGCTCGACGCTAGAGGGTTATCTACAATCTTGAATTGACTGCCAATCAGTTCCATCGTGTAGTCGACCTTGCTGCCTTTCAGCAGCTCAAGGCTCGGTTCGTCCATCACGACCTTCGCCGTCTCTTCGCTCGCCGTCCCAGCCCCGCTGCTTGAGCTCCCGTATCCGCTCTCGAAGACAGTGTCTTCCTCTTTCGATACCTTTTCCAGATCTGTCAACGACATAAGGTATTGGAATCCGTGACAACCGCCAGACTCGACTTGGACTCTGAGGCAGAGATTTGGGTTTGCGTCCTTTTTCATTATTTCTCGTAGCCGCTGTTGATATGTGCATTAGCATCGGATGTAGAGGGCTATCTAAAGAATATCGTACCTTAGCAGCTCGTGGCGTTATCTCCACTTCCATGTCTTTGCCCTCTTCATCCTTCCTTGGATTTAGAATCACCGCCCGCCTTTGTCGAGATAGAGAGAAGGCTCTCTTTTGAAGGAATGCAGACGCAGAAGTGCTATTGTTTATATATCCTCGTTTGTTCTCTGTTCTGGGTGGGGAAACAGACGGATTGGCATGTCGAGGTCGAAAAGTGGCGGCGGGGGAGGTAGCGAATGTTCGGTTCGGAGCGGCAAAGTTGGAGAGCTTCTTGGATTGTGGATACCGTGAGGCTTCGAGAAGCGCTCGCCGACAAGAGCTACAAATCGATATTTGAGTAACCGACATTTTTCTGAGGATACGGCTGTTGACAATGGAATCTGGTGTTTCTTTAATGCGCTTGACGTCGGTCTGCCTCGCAGGATCGGCGTTCGGTGACTCGGGATTCGGGAAAACTCCGGCAATGCACGGGCTCCCGCACTTTTTCTTCATTGAAAATCTGCAGCTCGACTGTCGAGCTTCGTCCTTCTCTTCTCTTCCACTAACTTCTCGATCGCATCATCGTGCTATAATGCTGGCACATCAAGCTTCTTGCATCTTGAGCATATTTCGGAACGAACTTGATGCCAAGTCCATTGGTAGCAATGATTGAGGTACGTGCCGATATCATTCCCTTTGATACATTCTTCTCCTATGATGAAAACCTTTTCCACATTCGCAGTTTCCTCAATAGCTATCGCATAGAACCCTTCTAGATAGCGGTGATTGCCTAATCTTCCTTGGATGTCTGATCCTCATCCTCATCCTCGAGTTTCAATACTGCATTATATCTGGCACACGTGCTGACTTTAGTAAAGTGTAGGCAAAAATTGAAAATTCTTTCTAAGCTATTACTACATAAAGGATGTTGTTCCAACACCCAGGTCTACGGCTACGACTTTGCCGCCTTCGACATATGTCCCATTCACTGGCGCGTAAATTGCGCCGGACGTGACAACGTATAGCGTTCTCCGATCCCTCCTCGTCCTTCCAACTGCTACCGATGTGGCTCCAGCGACTGTTGTTGAACCCAAGTCGCCTGCAATGACCTCGATGTGCCCGCTCAAGGTCACTTTCGACAGAACGTTCTTTGCATTTCCTGCCACATAAGCGTTTCCATCATTCCCCAGCGCGAAATCATCACCATGGATATTCGTTGCAACAATCTCGTACTCTCCAATTGCTGTTCCCTTACTCGTGTCGATTCTGACTCTGCAGAATATCTCTTGAAAGCTGTTGGTGTAGTATACGTATCCATCCTTGACTTTGATGCCATTGATTCCTATTGTAGGAAGACCTGGCACTGGTTTCATTGTCTTGTCTTCCAACGCCCTCGCATATTTTCCGGTTTTCAGGTCAAGCCTATATACACAACCAAAAGCTGAGTCGGCGATCAACACAGCGTTCTCTTTCGGTCCCAGAGAGGCGACACCATTCAAGAAGTGTCCTTCAGGAATGCCTGCAATCCTCGACACTTTGAGGTTGTGCACTCCTTTTCGAACGTCAACCTTCCAGATCCGAAAGTCTGCCGGTGCCGCCGATGATCCGCTGAAGTGTCCCGCAATTACTACGAACTCGTCTCTGGCGATCTCGGTGATACCGCTCAAGCCTGTTGCGGCTGGGAACCGATGAACGAGCGATGCGGACTGCGAGACGGGATTGATCTGGTAGAGTTCTGGCTCGTCGAGTCGTGTTACAAGGAGGTTTCCGTCTGATTGAACCGCAATATTCTCGATATTGGCGCCGAGCGAGAATTGGTAGACGACCGACGCCGTTGTTGACGAATCAATGGGAGGCCTCGTGCCGGCAGCGCGTATGTAGTATTGTAGGGAAGGAGCGCACGCTGCACAGAGAGCGATGAGAGTTACTAGAATATATAAGAAGATGTATGCTTGTATCATATCGTCTTGACAAAGTCGCGATGCTTTTCGCAGGACAATGACAGACAGAAGCTGAAATAATGTGCAGGATTATTTGATTCCATTCGTCTCTGATTTATGTAAAGTGTGTTGGAAATAGCCTCGTTATGAGAGCAGGTTCGACCTCGTCGAGGGCTGAACAAAACGGAATTTCCACATTCCCACACCCAAATCTGGGCAATGCTCACACATATCGAACACAAATATAACACACCCGGACCACATTAGGGAAGTATCTTTCTCTCCAGCGGCAGGGGCCTTGAGTGTGCCGTTATGTAGGGTAGTGCCAACACGGTTGACTAAGCTAGTCTGGCTAGCATTTCCGCTGCCGTGGCTGGAGATAACGTTATGCTTGAGGCCGGAGGAACCCGAAAATCTTCTCTCATTGAAAAAACGCTTTGTTTTCGTCCACAACAGGTGCCAAGAGTAACAGAGTACATTTTGTTTACTATACAACGAGCTATTTAGTCTTACCCTAGCTCATACGGTTCGCCGTCTTTACCCGTATAAGGTATCTACAACCTTTCTTGGGCTGATGGAGCCCTATCAACACCTTAACGTGAAGAAGAAGGCGAACAGTATATACGAACTTGAGGCAAGTATTTTGGTGGTGATATCTTGATCGCATGATCTTGCGAAATGAAATAAACTCCAAATGTATCGGTTCCCAATGCATGGCCATGCCCAGGAGCACCATATGTCCCTGCCATTTCACACGAAGGGCTATACGCTGAAGCGGAAGTCAGTCCCCTGGTATGCGTATGGGCCAGTCAGAGGCTCTGCAGTTGAAGACAGGGTTGCCATATCGCCTCAATAACATCATGTCCCGGAGCAGACTTGGCCGCCATCCTCCGTGTTCCGTGATGTGGCAATATCGTTTCGGCAGAAGTACAGCTGGAGGTTTCGAGGGAACAGAATGTAGAACTTGGCCGAGAAATTATTGCGCACAATCCTCTTCAGCCCACCTCGTCTTCATCATCAAGTACAAGTTCCCTCAGCTTTTCATCTTTTGCCCAGTTCAGGCCACTGCCAGCTACGACGCCCGAAACGACGCTCTTCATGATGCGCCAATCGCGTCGGGCGACTCGAACTTGCGCATCAAGATCATCAAGCTGATTACGAAGATCTGTGTCTGCGATGTCATGCGCGTCCTGTGCCTTTGTTTCTTCGGCGAGAGCAAGCATAACTGTGGCAAGCTCTTGGTTCTTCGCTACAACCTGCATATTTTCGATTTCGGAAGCGCTGAGGCTGTTCATAGCATTCGAAAGGTCTTTAGACAGTGTAGAGCTAACCATAGTGAGGATATCTCGCTCGTTAATGAGTGGTAGCAGCTTTCTTGGGTTAAGTCAGTTACTAACGCTTAGTTGAAGCGATCCTTGGAAGACCAACTGCTCAAGGACATTCCCATCTGTACCCTTATGCACTGCCTTCAGAACGGGATCGGTGATCAGCACATGTTGTATTATCCTATTGCGCAGCACGTAGTTTGCACGCGCTTCAAGAGCCTCTAGCTCTGCTACCTTGAGCTGGGCGTCGAGCTGGTCATCTGACACCGTGCTGGTCTCGGGTGCCTGAACTGCATCGCGTGTAAGCTCCTGTAGAGGTCATGAGATGACTTCATTCTGTGCTGCGAACCGTGACTTTGAGCCTCTAGTAAGCCTTGCTCGAGCCTGAGTTCCTCTTCCGCGTCCCATAATTCGAGGATTGCCTTCTCTTTCTCCGAGAACACAAGTGAGTCGTTGCAGGGCGTTTGAATCAGCTGGTCAAAATCGTTCCCAGGCTCTTTCGATACTTCATCGCCTTCCATAGCGCACAAAGTCTTCCAAACTTTGAATCTTCACAATGTCCTTTTGACGTATCGCGTCGCGTGTCGAACGAATCATCTGAACAGCGGGGAGACACTTTAAACCCTCCGAGATGGAGAGCACGGACCAACTTCCTTGTCACCAACCTCCAGTTGCACCATCTCCCTTCTTATTTCACAACCTTCATACGCTCCGGGCCCTCGCCACGCTCAGAGGACCTGATGCGGCATCTCGCATGTCTTTGAGTGTTTTCGTAGCCCATACGGGCACTCGACTCGACGCTGATCCCACAGCATTCGAGTCTTTGGACTCTCTACGAACATGGATCGCGGACGCAACAACGATACCAACGGTGGATCAGATATTATTGACCGAGAAAGGAAGGCATGTTAAGTTGCCTACGTTGTTAATCGAGGTAAGCTACTGGTTCATATGGTGTGCAGACTGTAGTGCTAATATTGGTTATAGAAAGAGATATTTGTCTATGATCGCGCACTCTTCTCTACCTCCGCTACACCCATCGAACCTCCTTTGTCGCCAATACCAGATGTTTTCGAGCCAGATCAACCTCCAGATACCCTTGCCAATGAGAAGAACATCAAGGCATGGGAGGCGCTGTTCAAGGCGCGTCGGGACTGGACGCTGAACCTAGTCCAACAATGCGGTTCCATGGCCGATGTCGCAGACCGATATATACTGGAACAGTCTGTGATCGAGCGCTCTCTTCTGATAGCTACCGCAAATCACGATACCCATATTCGGAATGTGGATCAGAAGCATAGCGACGCGAAGGCATGGTTCGATGACGTGGCTAGGGAGCAAGAAGATCACTTACAGCATTGGCAGGCAGACCTTGCACGGTTAGAAACAATAGCCGCAAGGAAGGAGTTCCATGGTTTTTTCTTGCTACAGGAGAAGACTGAGAATGGCCGAACGAAAGGAGAGAACCTGGGAGCGTTTGTGGATCGCGATGTGGTCCGCAAAGCAGCTGTAAGGAGTCGCACTATCATCGATATGTTCACGAAACGTGTCGCAGATGTTGGTCATTCGATCGCATCCATATCAGCAAATTATAAAGACCTGCGCGAAGGGATTACACGAAGTCAAAGTCAGTATGGACCAGATGCGCAAGAAGAGCCCGGGAGGCTCATGAAGGAAATCAACGCTGTGGCCAAGAAGGTGGCTTCGGACTATGACCATGTTGCGAGTCTGCCTGCAGTTCCAAAGTCGGTCACGTCTGCTTCGAAGCTTGCATTGCTGCATACTCGAAATTTCTTACCTGCGATCGCAGAGTACTCGATGGAGATGAACGACCTTGTGCGGCGCGCTGTAGACCAGAAGAACCTCGCAGTCAGCAATGCGCTTGAGCGCATGCGAGCCATTGCCAGCATTGAATCAACTTTGTCTTCTGTACACGCAGATATCAACGCACTCGATGTTCCCGCCGATGATCTAGAAGCCTTCGAACAACTCTCCACTGTCTCTCGATTACCTTTTGTATATGGCTCTCTTATGGTGGAGGCAGTTCGGCGTGGGGAATGGATCGAGAAAATGAAGTGTGACTCGTCTACTCTCGCGGAAGAAATTGCAGGCTATCAAGAGGAAGAACAGCGTAGGAGGAAGAAGTGGCTGAAAAATATGAGCGATGTGCTTCGGGTTGACACAATGGAGGGCAAAACCCTTGGCGTTGAAATCAACCTCCTGGGAGAAGAGAATAGCTGGCCAGAGGTCTCCAGGGAAGAGCTTGAAGAGTACCTGAATGCGCTCGCGCAAGCTGGCGACTTGCAACCAGTCATCGATAACCTTGCACAGGCGATCAAAGACATGGACAAGCCAACACGACAGCAGTTGAGACGAGCAAAGACTTTCAAGGCGGGAAGTGTGCATGAAGCTGGTTTCGGCAGAGGTTCTCTGATGTTGCGAGGGGAGGACGAAATGAGAGTCTTCCGCGAAGCCAATGCAAGGCTGGAGGAAGAACTCAAAGGCCAGAAGAGCCGCGTTCGGAAATTAGAGGACCTTGTGCATCGGCAAAGCCATGTTGGTCGACTTTCTTTAGGTTCTGGCTTTACGCCTCAGGGCGAGAAGAGCCCGGAGCCGATGACTCCCGACCAGCCAATTGCTGCGGCA
The DNA here is from genome assembly GCA_010015805.1 of Rhizodiscina lignyota. NCBI lineage: Eukaryota > Fungi > Ascomycota > Dothideomycetes > Aulographales > Rhizodiscinaceae > Rhizodiscina > Rhizodiscina lignyota. Next base: position 1,799,242 of record ML978128.1, read on the forward strand.
AGTCCGAGACTCGAGGAACAGCTGTCACGCCGTGGTTCGACTGCTTCGCGGAGACTTTCTGCGAATCAAATGTCGGAGGAAAAGGGGCTAGCAAGAAAACTAGTGAAGCTCGAGGCCGAGCTGTTGGCCGAGAGAGTTGCTAGGGCTGATCTTGAGAAAGAGGCTCTGTCAAGGCAAGAGGGGCATGAAGATGTTAAGCGTCAGATTGACGAGGCAATCTCGACGAAGAAAGACATCATGGAAAATATGGAAGCCCAACAAAAGGAGTTTGCGATTGAGCGAAGATCGCTGGAAGAGGAGTTGAGCAGAGCCAAACAAAGAATTGAGGAGGCGGAAGATGAACTTGATAGAGTCCTTGGTAGTAGAGACCAAGAAAGGGCTGGTGCTGATGGAAGGCTACAAAGCCTGATAGGCGACTTGGACCAGTTCAGGAAAGAGTCTGCCGAGGAGCATCAGAAGGCCGAGGACCGTATCAAAGAGCTCGAGGATCAGATCAACAAGAAAGACCAAACAGACTATGAGAGAAAGGCACTGCTTGCTGATGTTTGGAATCAATTTTCAACTCAAGAGACGGCCCCTGAGGATCACTCGCAACTCATCTCCGGTCTTGAGGATCTCGCCCGCCGCTCAGTTGATCAACTGAGAGACCTCCAACGAGCAGTTGCTTTGGCCAAGTCCGAGAATGATACTCTCCAGACCACCATTGACGAGCAAAAGACAGAGATGACGTCCCTTACGTCTCAGATTTCTGAGCATGAGGAAGAGGGCCGCAAATTGCGCGATGAACTCAACGCTGAGAGATCGAGGGCTTCTTCCCTATCTGCCGAACTCAACGAGGATCGCCAACGCCTGAAAGAACTGCAGGATACATTTACTGAAGGCGAAACCGGAAAAGAAGCTCTACGGATGCGCATGACAGAATCAGAGAATAGGGCCGTTCGCCTCTCAGCCCAACTGGCTGAAGCTCAATCACATGCGAACGGTCTCGACGTTGAGCTCTCTATTCTGCAGAAGAAGCATGACAAAATGCAAGGCACTGCTGACCTCCAAGCCGAGCGCTTACAGCAGCGGTCACAACGAGCTAAAGATCTGACTGAGAGGCTGTATACGCAAACTGATCGCTTGAGGAGGCTTTTGGAGACACTCGGTTTCGCAGTTACGCACCAGGATGACACCATGATCATTCAGCGAGCATCCAAAGCCAATTCTAGCACCATCTTGAGTGATGCATCTATGTCACTTACGCGAAGCGTCTCCACGCCTGCACCGGTGAAGCGTCTCTCAGAGGAACTCGATCTTAGCATATTACACTGGATGGAGAAAGATGACGTTGACGAGGAAAACAAGAAGTACACTGATTACCTTGCCACCCTCGATAAATTTGACCTCGCACTATTCAGCGATGCGATCGCTAAGCGCATGCGCGACATCGAACACACAGCCCGGAAATGGCAGAAGGAGGCACGCTCGTACCGCGACAAGTCTCATCGAGCCGCGTCAGATGCACACGACAAGATTGCCTTTAGAGGATTCAAGGAAGGCGACTTGGCGCTGTTTCTGCCGACGAGGAATCAAGCCACGAGACCATGGGCGGCGTTCAATGTGGGCGCTCCGCATTACTTCTTACGCGAGCAGGAAGGCCACAAACTGCACAACAAGGAGTGGCTGGTCGCCAGGATTTCTAAGATTGAAGAACGAGTCGTGGATTTAAGCAAGACCATGGATGGGGCTAAGGCGCCTTCTGATGGTCGCTCTATCGGTGAGACAAGTGACGGTGTGAGCTTCGAGGATGACAATCCATTTGACTTGAGCGATGGACTGAGGTGGTACCTTCTTGATGCTGCTGAAGAGAAGACTGGTGCCCCTACTACGCTGGGCTTGGGTAGGCCGACGGTCGGGACTGCAAAGGTGGACGCAAGAGGCAGCATCCGCATCAACAAATCAAGGAGCGGCGACGACGCGAGCAAGAACTTGAGCAGAAGCTTGGACAGCAGACGAAGCAGTACAAATAGCAAGAAAGGTGTACCCGCTCCAGGCGGCGCTGATGCGGCAACTGGACCGAGTCATCTGCGCACTTCTAGCAACGCATCTAGTCTGCGACCAAAACCTGACGACAGCGCTGATGCAGCGAAGGACGATGCGGCCGAGGTTAGACACGATCAGCTCTTCGGCCCGTGAAAGGCGTCGGAAGCGATAGCGAAATGGAAGCGAGGCTGACTTGTATGTTAGAATAGCAATGGCATTGCAAGGCCCGCACTGTCGCCGATAAAAGCTATATCATCACCAGCAAAGAACTCAAGATCAACGTCTGTTGTACCCTCGCCGTCGAAATCTACCCGGAGCGCATCCGTGTCGCCGTCGAAGAAGAATGGGGAAGCTGCGGAGGGGAGAGGCGGGCTGTGGGATTCGCTTTGGAAGTTTGACGTTTCGCTGGAGAGTGGGAAGAGGAAGTGATTGCCTAGATACCCATAGATGATATCAGTGCGAAGGTTTTAAACTGTTTACCGGGCAGACCATCCCTGTAAGTCCACGTTCGTGAGCCTCTGAAGCTGAGTATGCGGATGGGATATGTGGGCAGCACCAAATCTCGGCCTCGCCCCATCTGCGTTTCATTTGGATTTTTCTTCTTCAAACTAGTTCGTGTGCGAGCAGGGAACGGCGTCATGGGAGCCAAATCAGCACCCCCGCGCAACATCAATCAGTCGCTGATAATTTCATCTCCGCCAACGACTGGCCCTACTGGGAGCGCAATATGAACATCAAACCCACAGCATCTTACGCCGTGAATACCACAGGCAGCGTCAAACAGTTCCTCCAAACGCATCTCACCTTTATACAATACGGTACGCTTATTACAGAGTAGATGGGGATCTATCACTCGAAAACTCCAGTCTGGGTCGATACTGTTGGGAGAAAGTAGCTACAATGGAGGAACCAGAACGACCAATGTACACAAATGCGAATACCCACATAAACAATCGACAGGTACAAAGAAAAACTCCTAATCTCGCCGCTCATTTCCAGGCCCTGATCCGTGACTATGAAGAGTAACCTCCTTTTACCATGTACTGAGAAGATCTAGAAACACGAGTTGATTCTTTCCTGAAAGCGACTCGCGTCCAAGCGTTTGATAAACGCCGCCGCCAGTCTTGATGCATCTTAGCAGATGCAAATAATTCCAACCTACGACAACTGCCAAGAAAGTGCCTCGTCCACCATCCACCTTCATCGAAACGCAAGAACTCCCTTGGTGCTTTCAACAGCAGTTCTTTCCCAATCCACCGGTCGCCCCTCCGTTCTGACCCTCTCCGATGCTAACTTGTCCACCACTAGGCGCTTGACTCGTCTGCGCCGTATCGATAATCCTCTTCTTGATGTCCGCTGCCAGGCTGTAGAACGCTTTGTCCACATTGATATTGCTCTTTGCCGAGACCTCCAGGAATGGAATTCCCAGCTCGTCTGCCAGTTGCTGACCCCGCTCAGTTGAGACAGCACGCTTCTCTTCCCAGTCGCACTTGTTGCCAATGAGGATTTTGTTCACGCCTTCGGTGGCATGTTGCTCAACGTTTGAGAACCACGTTCGGATGTCTGTATGCGATCACATGCGTCAGCATCCCTGTTCACATTGCCATATTCCAAGTTTCCATCATTAGAGGTCGAAGCACCGGAATCACGTACTGTTGAAGCTTCTCTCGTCTGTAACATCGTATACCAGCAGGATACCCATTGCTCCCCTGTAGTATGCCGTTGTGATGGTCCGGAAACGTTCCTGTCCAGCCGTGTCCCAAATCTGCAGCTTTACGCGCTTGCCATCGAGCTCGATAGTTCGAATCTTAAAGTCGATGCCAATCGTCGTGATGAAGGAAGGAGTGAACGAGTCTTCGCTGAAGCGCAGCAGGCAGCATGATTTGCCGACACCCGAGTCACCGATTAGGAGGAGTTTGATCTGTGTAGAGCAAGCAAGTCAGATGATTGCGGATAAATACCACGTAATATAGGCGATGAGAAAATGCGAATGCCAGGTTCGAAGGGTGTCCATGATATTGTTCAAGGTCAGGCAGCAACATACGAGGAAGTCATAATTTCTTGAGCCCGCCATGATGGCCGGCAGCTGTGTGACGCCGTTCCAAGCTCTCCTCTCGCACTATAAGCGTTTGCCCAACGTGTCTCTACTTTCTACTGCTTGTCGCTGTCACTGTATTCCCGAGTACGTATTCGTGCGTAATGACCTCGTGGCGTGGAGCGCTTGCTTTGTCCGATGGATGAAGTGACGTTTGTGAAGGAACCCGGAGGTGTGGCGGTGTGGTGGGTGTCTGAGACAAGTGTTCCAGAAACGGTCGGTTTGATATGAGGGTTATAACGAGGCGCCTTTATAAGACGGATTGGGCTCCTGGACCTGGACTACGTCCAAGGCGATTGATGTTCGGTTTTGGTTTAGAAGTCGGCAGGGATCGAGCCGCGGCGGGACGCCAATCTCTGAGGTCACGGGGAAGAAGACGCGCGGAGCGCGGACGCGCGGTTGTTAGTGTCATAGTGAGGCGGAGCGGCGAAAGGAGTTGCCGCGCCTTCAACATCAGACGACGCGACGCGTGGATGAATTGGATTGTGAATTGGAACTCTGGAAGATATCGGGTAGAACTTTCTTCTTCACTTGCTCTAATATATTGCTGGTTCTCTAATGGAAACGATTCATCGCCAACCGCAAATGTCCCAACGAGCCTATCAGCCACCCTTGAACAGGACCAGTTTCCTATCGCTGAGTATAGCTTTTGAGCGAAGCGCCTCATCTGAGGATGAATACATGGAAAAGGGCACTTTAAACTCATAATGTGCTTGGGAGTCGGATATTAGGTCATCTTCCAGTCCCAGCGTCTAAGCACTGTTGTTCCTCGCAACTTTCCATACCAAAAGCCCGCTACACTCGAGCCGTAAGGCCTGACCTTCCAAGCGAATCTTAAGTTGACACATAAGAGCAAGGATTAGAGATGCAATGAAGTTCGTGTTTCATTATATTCAATCTAGCTGATCCAGCCCGATAAAATGTGCAGGATGCTGTTCATTGGGAGAGATTGACAGAAATGAGTGAACGAGCAATTGCAGACCATGTTGATCAGCCAATATGGTCCTGTCTCTTCATAGATCGACCTTGGGTGCAGTGGGTCACGTTAGGCAACTCACGTCATGCCTCCGGAATGAGGTGATCGAATGATGAATGCGAACGGATAGCTCGTAGGAGATGGGCCAGAGAAGTTTATCGGATGCCACGCCTGCTATCTGAATGCTTTAGCGCGAGCTGGCGAGTGGAAATCCGTACTCTTTGCTGCATTGGACTTTGCTATAATTAAACTTGCACGGTCGCCTTCATATGCCACCTCCATTCCGATCAGAACATCCTCACCCGAACACTTGGAATCTATGTTGGAGCTTGCCGCTAAAGTGCACTATTCTCCACACGCTAGTGTTCGGACTCCGTGAAGTGGTGGCAAATTTGAAGAGCACGCGCCAATGTTAAACAAGCCGACGCTACACTCACGCTCACCCATCGGTGGCATAGCAACAACACGCTCTCAAATTAAGCTTTCACGTCTTCACTGCATCCGCTTAAGGACTTCTGCCGTTGGTATAAGTGCTCCTCTACCCTGCACTTCTCTCAAATCTTTCCTTCTTCTACAACAACTTCCACTTAAACCTTAAACACCAAACTTCGAGGCTCATATTCTCACCAACAACTTCAACTTCGATTGTAAGTCAGGCTTTCTCTGCACGTAAATGGTGGCGATGATCACAAATGAGAAGAGTTGCCACGTTTCCTCTAAGCGCGTTTGAAGGGGTTTGGGCTCTCATTTTGGGCTCTAACCTTGCATCGAACCTCAACTTCCTTTCTTGCCTCACTCACCCTAACAGCTACACGCCTTTCCCTATCACTAACAGTTGTCAACATCGCAGGCACACTCAAGTTCTTCGCTACCACCAAGCAGTCACCATGGCTTCTGGTCTTGGTGGTGATCGTGTCGTGCTCTTCGACGCAGATGAGATTGGCCCGGCCCCAGAACGTGGTGGCTATGATGATGAGATGGCCGATGCTGAAGACAATCTCGACGACACATATGGATCGGTAAGTGTGTTTGATCGATATAGCAATCAACGCATCAGCTAATACTTTCAAGGGCTTTCTCGAGGACTCCTCCTTCCTGCATCCTGAGAGTCTTCTCGCTGGAAGCTTCGGACTAGATACGAATGCTGTCGACCTTCCCAGGGCGGGGCCCAAGAAGATGCGTGTTGTCGGCGGCCGCGTCGCCATTCCCAAGAGGATCACCGCGGACCTTGATTCTGACGATGAATTGCTCGTGAACATGAGGGAGGCTGGATGTACGGATCAAGTCATCGCTGAGACCTTGGCCAAGCAGGGCCGCATTCGCTACGACAAGAAGACTATCGCTTCTCGCTACATGCGCATCAAGGCGAAGATGTCTCTTCGCGAGGATCAGCGCCTGGAAGATGAGCTCACTGACTGGCACGAAGGCGAGGTATAACTACCCTGGTTATAGTATCGTTGACACATCGCTGACGCCGTTGTAGGACGAGATGCTCCTTGCTGCTATCCGCCATGCTGACATGCTCATCGCTGACGAGTCCCGTAAGCTTAGGAAGCGTCGCTTCCAATACACTGCTAAGCATCTCTCTGAGCTGAAGCCGTCCACCAACTACTCTGCCAAGGCTTGCAAGAAGCGATATCGCGATATCATGAACGACCGTGCCAAGATCCCCCCCGAGCTTGACGACGAGCCGGAGAAGCGCGCCGACGAGAAGGCGGCCCGTATCCTCAAGCACCTCGAACGCCAGGCAAACGAGAAGAATGCCAACCTCGAGGCCCAGGAGCGCGCGAGGATCGACGACGAGCAGCAGAAGATGGCTCTCTATGAGAGGCAGCTTGCCATTTCTCACAGAAAGGAAGCCGAGGAAGAAGAGAGGCTTGCGCGCATTGAGGAGTCCTTGGAAAAGAAGAAGAAGAAGCTCGCTGAGAACAAGCGCAAGAAGACCGAACGTGAGATGAAGATGGCAAATCTCAACAAGGTGACTGCGAAGAGAGAGGCTGAGATGCAATATCAGCGCGAGGAGGGTCAGAAATTCAACGCTCAGGAAGCCGCAAAGGCTAAGGCCAAGGCCGACGAGGAACGTAGGAGACACATCGCTCGCATCGTTGCCGAGAAGACCGCCGCGAAGCGCCTTGGAGCTGAGGGCGGCACCGCAAGCCCTCGAGGCCGTGGTGGTCGTGGTCGTGGTCGTGGCCGTGGCCGCCGCGGTAGGCCTATCGGTACCGGTTCCACTCGCGCGACGCCTGCTCCGGGTGCGGCCAAGAACTACAAGAGCAGCGCGTACATCACGGTCTCCGACGATAACGACTCTGATAACGACCCTGATAACAACCCTGATAACAACCCTGATAACGACTCTGATAACGGCTCTGATCCCGATCTTGCTGCCCTCATCGCCCAGACCAGGGAAGAATACGATGCCTTCGACATGGACGAGGATCAAGACGACATCAGCACTGGGGTCATGGCCGGCGTCAAGGGTACTCCAGATCCTGCGTCGTTTCTCCGCCGCAGCTCTAGCAAGGAGAATGCTGTGTCTGCCTCCTCGAGCAGCAGCGGAGCTTCTGCCGCTCATGGTATCGGTGAGTGAACCCCTCTCTTCACTGCCTCGAAGGAAACATCAACTATGCTTAGTATTGATGCTTCTCTCCCCATCCCTCGTCCCTGCGTCTACCTATTCACTTCTCGAATCCGTTCATAGCTAACGATATAAACACAGCCGAAACGTCTACCTCCGCCGTCCTCGAGCATGCTTCCGAGCACGCCGATGAGGAAATGGGCGATGCTGTCGACGTCGGTGGCCATGGCGAGGCTGATCTTTGAGCTCCGAGCTCCACATACTTAACAGAGCCAGAATACTTTGCTACATCCTGTGGCACAACACTGTTCGCGCAGCGAAGGGGATTCCAGATTGCATCGGATTGATTTTAAGCCCTTCCCTGCTTTTTCTTTACTCTGATCCTGCTCTTGTTCAATCACTCGGTCAACTACAGTACACCTCCTCCTCCCCATGCATAGAAACTGCCCAAAAAGCCCCTGCACAATGCCTGTTTCCTAGCACGGATTCCTTGGAAATTTCTCTCTTGGCGTGTTATAAACGTGCCCAATCCCTCAGAATGTCAAAATCAATGGTGTAACTGGGTTTCTTTTCTTACTCGGAGGTATCTCGGAATCCATATTCTAGTTTACGACAGAAGTGAATCAAGAATTCGAGATATATAGCAATCTCCGAATACAAAAGTTCACAATAAACAAGAGACTCTCCGATATTAAATTGTGACATGTCTCCAAATAAAGTTTCAGCCTGACAGGGCTCGTGGCAGCGTCCACCACTCAGCTCACGAGCTTTTCGGCCGAGCGGCAGATGCTTAGCTTTCACCTCTGATTCTGTTTAGTATCATGATGGTCGAACTTAATATTCACTCTGAAGAGTAGGGGCGACTAGTTGAGGGTTCTGCGGAAGTATCAAGATCTGAACTGTCAGGGAGGCGTTATTAACGCTCTTCTGCTTACCGTCAGCAGGGTGCTAACCGTCAAAGAGATATCGCAGTGCACGGCATGAAGCCTTCAGATATTGTTGAATTCCACAGAAGAGCAAGGCCGATTAATTCAGATTTCCGCGGAACTATCAAGATGTCAACTGTCGAGAAGAGGTTTACACGCTCTCCTCCTGTGAACGTCAGCAGTACTGTTACCATCGCAGAGATCCAGCCGTGCAGGGCATTAAGCTTCCAAATATGGTCGAATTGCGGAGAAGAAGATCTTCGCTTTCATCGAGTCTTCTGAACTTCCGCTTCTGATGCTCTATTTAACAACAGCGTTAAATCGATGTCAAAGATCTTCGAATTGCTCGTCCCGTCCCGCCCCAGAAACTTCCGCGATATCCCACAGCGTCGGGCATCACAACACCTCCACAAGCCGGTCGAGCAGATCCCGTTGTTGATCGCAATGCATGTCCTGAAACGTCCAGCCTGCTTCCCAACTCTCTCATTTCAGCTTCCTTTCTTCCAGATCTGTCATTGTTAGAATTTTGGTTCTGTCCAATAGAGACTCATGGAGCGCTACTCTATGCCGGTCCCCGCATTTGTACTCCGCCCGCACTATTCCGAGAGCCGTACCAGCGCTGCCTTCATGGCTGTAGAAGATATTTTTGGGCGATATTCCATCGGTTTGGAGCATGTCAGATCTTAATTGGGATCTCGATAGAAACTATGGGTCTAATAGAGCCTCAAGGCTCACAAATCCTTCAGGACGTCTTATCAACCTCCGGGGCCATTGTGACCACTTGGGAAACCGTTCACGACGTCACAAAACATTCGGCAATCCTTTCCAGCCAAATTGGACCTTGGTTAACAACAGGCTTTCCCCACAGTTTCCCCATGTGCAAGCAGACACACTAGCAACCCCGCTGGCGGAAGGCGTTCCGCCAGCTAGGCCACATATCGAATATCCGATATCTCTCGTTCTTAGGGTGGTCGTTGTGCTCCGGTGATCGGGTGAGTTCCGCTTTTATGGCATGTACCGGTACGACTTGGGCTACATTATACACTTGGCCGAACGCTGTGTTCTCGAGTAACGGTACCTTCGTCCCACTGTGCTCCCACACGCCCACTGGAGCATTCGGGCCGCGTTTGGCCTCGACGAGCCGTGGAGGGTAATCGGTCCACGTACCGTACATACTCCTGTCCAGGATTTGTAAGTAGTGTAGGGCTCAAGCCCGGATGAAAGGACAAAAGGAGTCTGTTCGAGATCGTCCGAGCCCTACAGACACGCGAATGGGGCAATTGCTGAAGGGCGGCAACTTGGGAGGAACTACTGAAGCGTAGATCTGTCTAAAGAGGGGCAAACATAAATTGATAGGTGCCCCTGTAGATACAGAGACATCGTCACCCCACCTCCTCTGTCTTTGCTTGTGTCGTCTCATTCGCTTTCTACTCATCATCTCTGCCTCTTTCAGAACACGCCGTTCTCGCAAAACGTCAGCATGGTTCACTTCCGTACCGATATCGGTGCTGGCCACGCAGATACTAAGAATGAAACCTACGCCCAGGAGATAGATGTAGACGTCCTTATCGTTGGTGCAGGATTCGGTGGAGTCTATCTGCTGCACAGATTGCGAGACGAGCTTGGCCTCAAGTGCAAGATCTTTGAAGCCGGCCAAGACTTGGGTGGGATATGGCACTGGAATTGCTACCCAGGTGCTCGTGTCGACACGCAAATTCCCATTTACGAGTACAGCTTTGAGAAAGTCTGGAAGGTGGGTATTGTCAGAGTATAATAAATGATTCTGAAGCTGACGATTGGTTGACGCAGGACTGGACTTGGTCTGAGAAATACCCCGGCTATGCAGAGCTGCGAGAATACTTCAAGCATGTGGACAAGGCGCTCGACGTGAAGAAAGATGTAGCATTTAATAGCCGTGTCGTCCATGCACAGTTCGACCAGGCGTCCAAGAAATGGATCGTAAAGACCGAAGATGGAAGGACCGCACGTGCTGGTTATTTCATCAATGCTGTTGGCTTCGCTGCAAAGGTCAAACAGCATCTTGACCTCATTGGGAAAATTCCCTCACTGACAATTTCATAGAGACACTTCCCTGACTGGAAAGGACTCGATAGCTTCAAGGGCGAAATGCACCACTCCAGCTTCTGGCCTGACAGCGGTGTGGATGTCAAGGGTAAGCGTGTTGCCGTTATCGGAACGGGCTCGACTGGTGTACAAATCGCGCAAGAGACATCGAGAGACGGGGCCAAGGTGACCGTATTCCAAAGGACACCGAACTTGGCGTTGCCAATGCGACAGGAGAAGTTAAACCCAGAGTCACAGCAAGCGAATAAGAAGAACTATGCTCAGCTGTACAAAGACCGAATGAAGACTTTCGCAGGCTTTCCATACGACTTTGCGAAGAAAAAGACTATGAGCGACACCCCCGAGGAGAGGGAGAAATTCTATGGCAAGTTGTGGGAGAAGGGAGGATTCGAGTTTTGGTTAGCAACATACGATGATATGCTTTACGATATGGAGGCCAATCGCCAGGCGTACGACTACTGGGCGAAGAAGACACGCGCTCGTATCCAAGATCCTCGCAAGAGGGATATCCTTGCGCCAGTGGAACCGCCTCACGCTTTCGGTACCAAGAGACCATCATTAGAACAGGACTTCTATGAGCAGATGGATAAGCCAGAGAATGAGGTTGTCGATATCAAGGCGGCGCCAATCACTGAGATCACTGAAACCGGCATCATCACGGCTGATGGCCAGCATCGGGAGTTCGATATCATCGCTTTGGCGACTGGATTCGATTCCGTTACTGGCGGTATGAAGAACATGGGTCTTAAGGATATCAACGGTGTCGACCTTGCAGAAAAGTGGAAGCTCGGTACCTGGACCTACTTGGGAATAACCTGTATGTCAATCGTGCTAACTTTCGAGCCCTAGATGTCCAGCACTAACGCTTCTGTAGGCAATGGCTTTCCAAACATGTTCTTCTTATACGGCGCACAAGGACCTACTGCCTTTGCTAACGTAGGTCTAAGCACTCACTTGCGCCGGAGTATTTATCACTGATTCTTTCCAGGGTCCAAGTGCTGTAGAATGCCAAGGCGAGTGGATTGTCGATGCCATTACCAAGATGAGGAAGGAGAATGTAGAGGTTTTGGAGGCGACGAAAGAAGCTGAAGAAGCATGGAGAAAGAAGGTAATGGAGGAGAGCGATAAGACTCTCTTCCCTGGTACAAGTTCGTGGTATATGGGAGCAAACGTTCCCGGCAAGCCTCGCGAGCAATTGAACTTTGCTGGAGGTTTACCCATGTACACTGAGGTAAGTTTAACTTTGTTACGTACTGATATGGTAGGACGTATACTGAATTTGCCACAGGCATGCTATGATTCCTTGGATAATAACTTCAAGGGTTTCACGACCGCAAAGGGCAGAGTTGATGAGATGATGGAAGACCAACAGTCAGCGGGCGCCTTCATTCAGGTAGCGTAGGCGTAGGTGGAAAGGACTCTCAATGTATATCTTTAAAATCAAAGTGAATGGGAATATATGATATTGAAGCATGCTTTCTCATGCTGACGAGATGAAATCATTGAACCTCGAGCATGCTGCAACGTATCGGATGGGAGAGCGTCTCGAAAATTCGGCTGGCACCGGGTTTCGCGCGCCTGTCCACAGAACAGGTAGCGTAAAAATGTCGACGCTAAACAGGAGAAATGGATTTCTATTGGCTTATTAGAGGCGGATCCCTGTTGAATGTAGACATTTTGATAAGCGCCATAAGGATGGCATTGCGATGGCAAAAGGGTCGATGACGTTGTGAATGTCGCGTCGAAAGCTGTCCTGCCATCAACATCCCGCAATCTTCTCTCAAATCCTTGGCCATGACCAGAAGACAGATAATGGGCATCTGGAGACCTCGATAGCGCCGAACCTTTGTCCTTTCGTACTATGCGACCTGCCATCCTCCCAGGGCGATCATGTTGTCGACTTCTCCGAGCCAGCATCAGCGCGCGATGTCGAGTCCAACCATTCTCCACCTCACCGATTCTTCGCCATATTTATAGATCTAGTCATACGAAACCCCCGCCTAGATTTCGCCCTCCAAGAACGCTTCTTTCCGCCGCCGGTCTCACCTCCTTAGCATTCGTCCAATTGGCCGACACTGACGAAGAGAATGGAGATGGCAAGACGCGCGAGCAACAGATGCTCGAGGAGTCGAGGGCGGAGATTGCAAATCAAGTTCCAAAGGCGCTAGAAGGGTCGAAGGCGGTTCGGCGATCGATCTACTTCTTTGTGGATCACTACATAGTCGAGCCTATCGCGACCGGCTTGCGATTTCTACACCTTGTGGTAATCTTTGTGCCGGTCATCGTGACGATACCGGTGATGTGGATCGGACCACGACAAAAGGACCGGGATAATGAGAGGAGTGGCACATTATGGTGGTATAGGTTCTTGGTCTGGTCGATGGAGAGTGCGGGAGCGGCGTTTATCAAGGTATTACAGACATGACATGATGGGATGATGACAGACCGGCTGATATATAATGATAGCTAGGGCAATGGGCTGCTTCAAGGAGCGACATCTTTCCTACTGAGCTCTGCCATATAATGTCCTCCCTTCACTCGGACGCACCAGCACACTCCCTGTCAAAGACAAAGGCCATCGTCGAGAAGGCCTTCGACGGCCGAAAGTTCGATGATATATTTGAGGAGTTTCACGAGAAGCCACTGGGCGTAGGAGCGATTGCACAAGTATACAAAGCGAAGCTGAAGCCGGATCTGACTGTTCCAGGGGATGTAGATGTTGCGAGGCCTGAGAGGCTCGGGGAGAAACTGTACCGGAATATGGAAGTGGCTTTGAAGAGTCGACCACAACGCGTACCTTCGAGTTATGTCGCAGTTAAGGTCCTTCATCCTAAGATTGAGCGGACGGTACGCCGCGATTTACGTATCATGGCGTTCTTCGCCGCTGTGATCAATGCTGTGCCCACGATGGAATGGCTATCCTTCCCAGACGAAGTCAAGCAGTTTGCATGGATGATGCGACTACAGCTAGACTTGCGGATCGAAGCTGCGAACCTTACTATCTTCCGAAAGAACTTCCGCAATCGAACGACTGCTTGGTTCCCGTTCCCCTATTCGGAATACACTACTCGACAGGTCTTGGTCGAAGAGTTCGCAACTGGTATTCCTTTGGAAGCGTTTCTACAGAATGGCGGAGGTGTCTTCCAGAAAGAAATTGCAGATGAAGGGCTTGACGCTTTCCTTCACATGGTCCTCATCGACAATTTCATTCATGCAGATCTACATCCGGGCAACATCATGGTCCGCTTCTACAAGCCGGAGCAGCTTGATGTACCTCATCTAAGCCTAAAAGGCCGCGAGGCCTCAGAGCATGAAAAGGATGTAGCTGCATCAGCGGACATTACTGAAGAAGTCCTGCAGCGCTTGCGACCCTTCAAGAATCATCGCGCTAAATGGGAAGAACAATTGCGACAGATCGACCAGGAGGGTTATCGACCCCAACTCATCTTCATCGACACCGGACTGGTTACCGAACTGAATGCGGTAAATCGCAAGAACTTCTTGGACCTGTTTAAGGCAATCGCTGAGTTCGACGGCTACAAAGCTGGTCAGTTGATGGTGGAGCGATGTCGGCAGCCGGACGCTGTCCGCGATCCAGAAGTCTTCGCTTTGAGGATGCAGCATCTCGTGCTTGGTGTGAAGAGCAGGACCTTTGCACTTGGCAACATCAAGATCGGCGACATTCTGAATGAAGTGCTTAGCATGGTGCGGAGTCATCATGTCAGACTCGAAGGTGACTTCGTTAATGTCGTCCTGAGCATATTGCTGTTGGAGGGTATTGGCAGAAACCTCGATCCAAACCTTGATCTTTTTGCTGGGGCTCTTCCCATCCTCCGCCAGCTGGGTGCTCAAAGTGGCACTTCGATGCTTCGAGGAGGCGACTTTTCCATGCTCAAGGTTTGGTTTGGGCTGGAGGCGCGGAGCTTACTTCAGGCTTCGGTTGAACAGGTATGTGTTAAAGCATCAAACTGGATAAGGGATCATAATTCTAACAGCATGACAGGTTGAGATGTGTGTCAAGTACGATTTATTAGCGCCGAACGTCTAGAGAACGTAAGCGCGAAGAGCGCTTCTTTGCATGCTTGTATAACACGAGAGAGATTCAAACTTGTAGAGTGGCCTGATATGTATTTTTTAATCCTTTCATGGTCTACTCCGTACAGTGTTCCAACCCTCTGGTATTCCGATAGAGTCCTCGAGCACTTGTCCCATGACGGCGGAAGAAAGATTGTCGGAGTTGACATCTGACTCTGACTTTGTGCGCCTATTGGGATAGAACAGAAGAAGAGGCGGAGTAATTGTAACCGATTTTCGGGACCATGTGTGAGGACAGCGGAAGATAAATGCCGAGTTATGAAATCGTATTTTCAAATATGTGTACAGTGCTGGCGGAAGGACGATGGAATTGAAATCGTGTCAAATACACGCGCTAGGACCGCGGAAGACTCGTGAAGATTGCTCATCTAGTTTACTCTCGCTCTAGTGTCCCAATGTATTTGGCATCCTCGAGTTGATCAATGTCTTGGCCTTTCTTGGTCCCTAATTTGAATTAGATTGTTATGGTAACTACACATGAACGCTTGAGTAATGTAGCGCCAGCAGTGGTGTGTCGCGTGCGCCACGATGTGGATACAGCCCCTGACGTCCGCTCCAAGACGCCGTTGCGGGTAAACATAACGATCGACAAAACGTGGCTTGATTTCAGACATTAGACTAAACACCTAATACGTTAACCAATATCTTTGACCCGATGAAAAAAGACAACCAAGCCTCGTATCTTTTAAAGAGAGCATGAAAATCTTAGCTAATGATCTGGGGCCGTGAAGATCTTCAAACAACCCAAGCCAAATCAGACCCCTTTCCCGTTCTGAAGCCTGATAGCGAAGAGTGACGAACGCCATGCCGAGAAGAAATACGAAATATTTGTGTCAGTGCAGCATATGTACGACGAGTCATCAGCGAGCGGAAGGAGAGACGCTTCTATGAACAAGATGTATAGGTAGGTGTTGGGAGGTGTAAGAGGAAAAAGATGGGTATCGCGTCCTCGTGCTCGAGCCGAGACCAAAGAAAAAAAAAATCGAAAACGCCAATGCGATGCTTGCGAGCAATGAAGTACGCGTCGCTCGCGGAGAACCAAATCCAGTATTCACACGCCTCCTTTGTCTTGCGGCCCTGTACAATCCAACTCTTTACAAACCGTCAGTTCTAGCCCGAGCTCATCGTCCGAGCAAGATGCCCCTTGAATACTCCAAGCTCATGCGATGCACGGGTTTGTCTAGATCGACGTAGTCCAGCATTCCCTCTACGAAGTACCGATTTATAATGCCGACATCTACTGCAATCTGCAGAGCTTCTTCGACATCCTCCCTTCTGCTTCCAAGCTCCTTGCTCATTGTGGCCCATATCGTGTCCCAGAATGTCTGTTCCAGCACCTCTCTGACTGTCTGGCCCGGGTATCCTGGAGCCTGCTGGTTGTAGAAGCTCCATACACCGTCGACCATGTTACCTAAGAAGCATTCGTAGAGGCCGAAGATGCACATTCCGAATGCTTCTACACCAGCAGCGTCAAAGTCGATGACGCCTGTGACGCGTCCATCATCAGCAACGAGGATATTGATTTGCGCGAAGTCATGGTGAGTGAGTACGGGAGGAAGCTTGTCGAGGAGGTGGAGCCTGCTAAGCAAATCGTCTGCTTTCTTGTAGAAGCGCAAGTCAATTTCTTGCAGGCTCTCGTTTTGCCGGAGGCGGAGGAGCCGGTCGCGTGCCGTTAGCGTCCAACTGTCGGGGTTGCAAGCATAGAGCGGCTGTGGGAAGTGAGTGGCCTTAGCGATAAACGCAGCTAGGCCGGTGACCGTTGCCCGTTCGCGAGCAAGAGGGAATCGTCCGGCTGGAAAAGGCTGGAGAATGTGGGGATTCCCGGGGAGGAAGTCGGAGATGTATGTTGGAAGGACGAAGCGCGGATAGTATGTGACTTCAGGCACTAGCTTGCCGTAGATGGATCGTGCCAGGTCGAGGATCGGAATGTTCAGCTCTCGTAGGCGGAACTGAATGATCTTCGCAGTGGACGGGCAAACGAGTGTGTAGGAATTGGAGCCTTGATTAGACATTAGGCGGATCTCATGAGGACCCATGATACGTTGCGCAAGCGCAATGCATTGCTGTGGTGTTACATCCTCCACGGTTGCACCACGGAATGCAAGAGCGCGGGGAACCTTAATATTGAAGAAGTCGGCAATGATAAGTTCTTCGTGGAGGCGGTTCTGGTCGGCAAGCGTCTCGCTGGAGCCTTTCCACTCCATGAGTTCCCATTGCGCATTATTTCTGTCCATCATGGTCAGTCGTTGTTTGTATGGACAGCCTGTCGGGATTGGAGGGGGTGGTGCGAGTGATGGGAGACGGAAGACAAGTGCAGGTAGGCGTACTTTACTTCGTCCTCCTCGATTTTGCTCAGCCTGTTGTTGACGAGACTATGAGTGCTAATCATCGACTGAGCCCGCTTGCGCGATGCCATGTTGGTCGTCAATGTCACCATGGAGGAGGAAGAGGGCGACGGAGAAGGGGTATTGTGCCTGTTCGCCAAGGGCGATTCGGCCCTCAAGCTTAACGGGCTGGCCACAGCCGAAGCTGCAGTAGCGCTGCTCATAGCCATTGCTGACGTCGGTCGTCTCTGTTTGCTGTCTCGTGAACGAGCCGGAGTGTGTTGTTTAAAACCAAGGTCACTTCAGCTTCAGCAAAGCAATCGCCCAGAGACGCCGGGGAGAGTAGAGCTGAGCACCGACGACAGCATAAGTTCACAGGCTGGTCACAGTGATCCTTTGGCTTCGCACACGCCAAGATATTAAATAAATTTAGGAGCTAGCCTAAGGTTAGTATCGGTTCGTATGGCGGAGTTCCGAGGGGGGTCCCGCGTGCAGGATTCGCTTGCTTTTGGCTTTGGCGTCAAGCCGCGTGCTGTGCGCAGCTCGAGCCGACGAGCGGTGCAGTCCTGGAGCCATTGCACTGGTGTGATCAATAATACCGTTAGATCTGAAATTTTGTTCAACGTTTGTGGAGATAGCCGTCCTCGTGGGAGCGGACTGAGATTTGAGATGGGGTTGGGGAGCACGGAGAACTGCCGTACTCCTTAGCTACGGGAGCGGTTCGTAACCGTACATAAGGCGGATTCTGGAGTTCGCATTATTTGCTGCACGGGCTTCCATTCTTAGTCCACGGGTCATCGACGCCAATCTGCGGTAGGACGGTGGGACTGTTTTCAGCCTCATCCCATCCCTGACATCCATCCATTTCAGGTTGGAAGAAGCGCGGAGGTCTGGGCGGAGCGGTGTCATGTGCCGCCGCTCCGCGCCTTGCAGGTGCGTTCGTGTGTTTGCAGGGGCGTGTGGCAAGGGTCTCCTCCATGCTGGCGTTGGTGTCGGGTGTTTACTCCAAGCGCGAAGATCACCATCAATTGCCAAATACCACCAAGACATGATTTCGCCATAGTACACGCGTCTACGGCCACATGAATACGCGTCGCCGATTCGAGCCTTTCGCTCCAATTTCACCAAACATTGTCGCGACATCTCCCCCGCGTACTGCCGCCAACGTTGGCTCCTTCGATGACGACCGCTACCACAACGCCATGGACGCGAAGGTCCAAGACGAGAATACGACCAATTCGGCCACTGGATCGGCCACGTCAGGCCTCACGTCGCTAGAGAGTGATACAACAGATGACTTTGGGAAACTGATGCTACAGCACCGACGCGATCAGCAACGCTTGTTAGACTCGGTGCAAGGGAAGGCACAACCATTCAGTAGAGCAAGGCCAAGACAAAGAGGACGATTGACGTTAGACAACCTGGAGCGCAATGTCGTACAAGCAGATAATGGACCTCAAAGATACGCGCAATTCAGCAGTCCTGGAGGTAGCGTGAGCAGCAGCGAGCGCTCCGACCCACCTTTGAATATTCCGAGGGAATGGGGACGAAAAGCAAGGAAAGGAGTAGACTGGCTGCGGAGGGGAGCTATCACAGCAGATGGTGGAGTTGTGCACAACGAACAAGAAGTCATCATCTCGCGCAAGACAACTTTTACTGGGGATGAGACACCACAAGCCATTGACTGGGTCAGCGCAGCGGCAGATATACCATTGCCAACTACAGAGGGCAGTCCATCTCCTTTTCGATATGCGAAGGGCACTCGATCGTCCGACCAAGAGCGTGACGACTCCTTGCAACGAATTCGTGAATGGAACGTCGACGACGACTTCACAGCAAACTCGCTGATCACATCGACTCCGGCAGTCGTGTCGCGCAACACTGTTCTGGATGAGATACGACTACGTGAGCTAGAAACAGTCACAGAGGCTTCTTTTGCCTCAAAGTCACGGGAGCAGTCACCAGAGAGTGCTCCATCACGAAGACTGCCTTTACCTCCCGCTCTAAACTCCGACCAGAAATTGCAGGAGAAGGCACACGACGTATCATGGACTCATCCGGCCGAGCAGAGTATGTCGTTGCCGAAACGGAGGAGGTCCAGCCAATCTCGATCGACACGAACTGGTGCTGTGGACGAGAAGAATGATAGAGCGAGCTCCTCTTCGCCCGTCGTTGTCTATAAAGAATCCGATGCGGCTACCCGATCAATCACTCCGAAGAGGCCTCAACAACACAAACGGACTGATTCGCATGATATATTGCGGCGATTGGCTCGAGCAGCTAGTGCAACGCCGAGCCCAGCAAGACCGGCCAAAGAAAAGGAATACGCCGACCAAGGTGCAGACGTTGACTCAGTCAACACCGGGAATAAGCCAAGCGCAATCGCTGAAGAGGAACCTCAATCAAAAGAGTCCAAAAAGTCTGTACCCCAGCCTGAGGATGATGCAGTCGATCCCCATACCCCGTTTCTCGACGAAAACGAAGAAGCTTCGAATGCCCAAAAGAAGCAAAACGCCAAAACGCCGGTCGTAACGGGTGCTTGGATAGACACGCCTGCTCCAGGAACGGAGAAGCGTGTCCCAAATAGTCCTTCCAGATTAAGAATATTGAATTCTATATCTGACGATCGTAAGAACGCTCAGACCTCCACGACGCCACCGAAACAAGGATCCCCCAAGAAATCACCGCTAAAGCCCCGACCCATCCCACATGGGGAAGCTACCCCGGATATTCAGTCACGGAGACCATCATTGCCATCATCTGCGCTTGCTGCAGTTCTTGGTGATGCGAAATCGCACCAAGATGGTTCTGGTAAAGCGGCTCTGGGAGATAGTGCCAAGCTCAGCCGTGACTTTGCAGTTGGCGACAGTACCATCAATTCGCTCGAAGACCTCATCGACTCCTCTCTAGCCGTAGATTCAAATGCCCAGGCGAACGAAGAAGATACGGAAACGGACACACTTCGTAATCATTTGCCTACGCTGCCATCGCCTGATGCGAAACCAAGGAACGCCGCTGAACGGCAAAGATGGAAAGAAATTGAGCAAGTGTCACGAATGAATGACCAGCTGCGTGCTGCGAGAAGTAACATTCGTGATGCACGAGTCGGACTGAGAAGAGTAGAGCATGCCGTGCTCACAGCAGACGAATTAGAGGAGAAGCACAGAGGAAGGGACGGATGCTGCGAAGCATGCGGGTGCCCAGGGAGTTGGAGTTTCCAAGGCCTTGCTAGGACCGTTCGTAGCGCGTTCATAACGGACTTACCAGAAGCCGACAACACTTCAGATCAAAAGCCATGGTGGAAGTGGAATCGGAGATGGCAACTTACTACCCTGGGTCTTCTCACGGTGATCATCATCTGCTACGCCCTTTCAGAGACGGTTCTATGCGATCAATACTGTCATAAAGAATTCGCGTACACCATGGTCGACTACGGCGTCGATCCCAACGCGCCGGAGCTACCCTTTGTCACCTTTACCTTGCTCTTCCGCCCGCTTAAGTGGCTGTGGCATCCTGCGTGGGTTGCTCTCAGGGACAACACGATTCTCGCCTTACGAGCGACCGGATTGATGGCAGAGGAGATGAAGCAAGACCAACCTTGGATGAGAAAGGAAGTTTGGGAGAAAATCGTTGAGGCGGCGAGGGAGGATGATTACTTGTCTTACGCAGGTATTTCCAGTTGGTTGGCAAGTTACTCGAGTAGCGTGAGCGCGCATGTCGGGCCGACGGCTACGTTTAAGACGTGGGCTGAGAGTATGATTACTCCGCCGCCTGGGCGGGAGGGTTGGAGTATGAACCAGGATGAAGTTATTTGATATCGGTTCCAGCATTGGATGGGTTTGGGATGGGTTGGGTTTCGCGTCATCGCTGCATTGTCATGGGCATTTGGGCTAGGCGCTGGGTGGTTTGGATCATCCCAGCGTCTCCTGCTTTTGGTGGTGAGCATTGACACGCGTATTGTTAGCATAACGATCTTAAGGACACGTATAATGGTATCCTGTATCATACCAAGCCATTGTATGAGAGTCATGAAATTCTGACGAGAGCCTGAAAACTTGCGCGTTTTTTTAGGTTCAAGGGTAATAAAATTCCTGCCCCGATGGACGCAGAAAGTACACAGCATAGATGAGTTTTACTCTTCACTCCCCTACCAAAATTAGTAAAGTAGGCTTCAACAATTTGGTCATCGAAGACCGTCCGAGCCGTTGCTCAACAGAATATCATATGCACACGTGACAACGCGTCTTCTCGCGACTTCTTGGCGCAATCTCTTGACCAATTCGATCTTGAACAGTTCGTGTCTCCTGATTCTATCAGTGCCAACTCTCTTCCAGTGATCGGGGAGAGTTTTCGATTACGGCGAAACTGAATTGATCTTGGAGACTGAACTCTTGCAACTGCTAAATTCGTTCAAGAGTGTGTCTCCGTGAACATTGAGGTGCATTGGATCTGAGGTTTCATGCATCTAATAATGATTCGAGCTGACAATTCATAGTGGCCCTCGAATTGTGCTTTGTTCTCAGTCCATACATCCCTCTGTAGACCTCGTGGAGAACCTTCGCAATGGATTCTGATCGAACTGATGAGGGACCAGACCCCCTTCCCTGGATATCTGAGGATCGGCAAAGAGAACTGGATG
The DNA here is from genome assembly GCA_010015805.1 of Rhizodiscina lignyota. Taxonomy (NCBI): domain Eukaryota; kingdom Fungi; phylum Ascomycota; class Dothideomycetes; order Aulographales; family Rhizodiscinaceae; genus Rhizodiscina; species Rhizodiscina lignyota. The sequence continues at coordinate 1,820,985 of ML978128.1, forward strand.
CTATTATCGCAAAGCTTGACCCTTACCAGAGGAGGTATCTCCATGCCAAGCTCGCATCAAAGACATTTCAGTTCGATATTGTCGGTGGTCTTCCCCTGGAGCTCGTGGGTAAGATCTTCGCTCACGCAGATATTGAGGATATCCTTCAATGTCAAAGGGTCAGCAAGAGATGGAAATTTCTCTTGTCTACATCTGCAGTGCTAGACCCCCGTTTAAATCGATGGTATTCCCTCAGCGACCCTCCCTTGACACGATCGTCTGATCCGACTGTCAACTTACCGCTATTAAAACTCAAACATATTTGGCAATACACACATCACAAGCCATCCAGCACAGCAATATACCACGCGCAGCACGCCCCTGGCGATCTAAGCAAGTTGCGTAAATTTCAATACCATCACGGGAGGGTCGCGTGGCTGGAGGGAGACAAGGCCACCGTCCGTGACTTACGCTCTGGAGAGGTCAAAGTGCACTTCGGTACAGCAAGAGAGACGTTAGGCTTACTATGCTTGACTGAAGAGCTCATGGCGGTTTGGACATACTCTGGTATATGCTATGTTTACGAGCTGTTTTCCGACGTGTCCAAATCATTTCGACTTCCTTCTATTCAATCAATCAATGCAATAGGTGGCCGCGGTCAAACAATTGCATGTGTGACGTCTGAATCAGGACAAGACAAGCAGTTGTCAATATTCTCTTTCGATGATGGCAGCATTCAGCATACCCCTTTAAACAACACTGGAAGGTAAATTTGGGTATTCCATCTTCTGTACTTTCGCTAATTTAAACAGCCTGGTGTTTATCCTTGAAGGCATCCGTTTTTTAACAGGTTCAATATTTTTGACAGCATTCGATACCGTGCAGCGAGAAAGCGAGCCAAAATCCAGCATTTGTGTACTTCATGTCCTTTGCTGCACGCTGGCCGGAAAAGTAGTTCAAGATATTACTCCGTCACGAATTCCCGCTACGGAAAGTTTCGGAGAAGTCCTCCAGGACGGGGGATATCTTATGTGCACCACTCGTTCGACAGACTACGATGGCAGCTTCGCAATTCTCTGCAACGCACAGTCACGCAGGTCAAAGTACGCAGGTTGGGTGGTGCAGTTCGACAGGAACGGCGCTTCCACTATCCTGCGCGAATATGATTCTTTCCGCGCACCTTTCCTACGCTGGAAAGATATTGAGCACGGAAAAAGATTTGGAGATGTTGGTGCTTACTTCCATCAATCGGTCTTCGATCTAAGGTCCAATCCTACTCGGCTCGAGACGCGCGCCAAGTATGTCTCCTATAATTTGTTCCCTTTGGGCCTCCTGCCTTGTTGTTCGCATTTCGGCTCATCCGTGCTAACAAATCTTTTTTCAGGGAGCAATCCGCGTTGCCGTGGATAGGCGATGAACTCTTCCTCGTATCAGCTGAGGGTGAATGCAATTTCAAGGTACTCTGCTTCGATCCCCTCGCGCGACTTCCGCCAAGTAGTCCCGGGTATACATACGTGTCAGAAAAGATTCCAATCGAAGATGATTATATAGTCATTGAGGTGAAGAAGGTCACATGTTAGTTGATTAACTGCGGACACTGTCTGGTCAGGAATTCAGTTACCGTAGAAGCTCTTCCAGCCTTTCCTCCAGCCTCACACTCCAAGGAACGCAGAATTAAGCTTGCCGAGATAATCTCGCTCACCTCGAAGTGTCAGAGTTACTTGGCCTTGGGCGATACAGCTTGAGTGGCGACCATGATGTAGAAATTCTATAAGTAATGCAGTGTATACAAGTTTTCGACAGTGTTGCGATTATCGTATACACTCCAAAGAACGTAGAACTCAGCTTTTAGAAATGATCTCGCATATATTGAAGTATAACTAACTGCTTGAACTTAAGGCGTTACAGTTTGCCTGACGGCCAGCTATTTTGTCTCATGGGGGTCAGCTTTACACATAGTCAAGGCACTGTCATAGTAGTATCATCACTTTAGAAAATCTCAAGCAGATCGAAAGGTTTCACTGCTCCTTTATTACGTGTTAATGAAACTCCGCACTTGAGCGATCCCAAGGTATCATACACAGGCATGAAATTTTTCTCCAGAGACCGAAGATTCCAAGAACCCAAAAACACCGATTAGAGCTCATGCAAGACTCATCATAACTTGAACTCCATAATCCCCGTTGGCCCTTGATCGTTATAATCCGTCCTCGTCATGAACCCCTTACTGAGACCTTGATCCACAATGAAAAGCACCTTCGCGGCCACTTGTGCCCCCAAGAAAGCCGCCTCGTCGTAGCCAACGTCTTTCCACTCGGGGAAGTACTCGGGCACCTTCGCAAGCTTGATGCTCGTCGGTGTCTGTCCGTGGGAAGAGTGGACGTTCTGCTGTTGATTTACTGAAGGTATCGCGTTTCCGGGTGTGAGATGTTGGTTGTGTGCCGTCGTTGCTGCAAGGAGCAGTGGGTTCACGCCATGTGAAGTGTGGCCACCCAGTTGCGGTTGTGGAGTGTTTGCGCCGGTGCCAGCGGGAGTTGAGAGATTTGATGGGAGCTCGGAGGTGAAGATCGTGGCGGATGAGGGTGAAATGATGTACTTGCTGTTGAGGGTAGCGATGAGTGTGTCTTTGAAACCTATCGGTCAGAGTTAGCATGATGTGGCACTTCCAAGTCTAGAGCAAAATTCACCTCTCACTCGGGCCCCATTGCCAACAATGATGAGAGAGTCCCATAGTTCGCTCCTCTTGGCAACTTGCTCCACAGACGAGACTGTCCGGTAGATTGCATCTGCTAAACGCTCGATAATGCCTCCTGTTGCTGCTTGGAAGCGCTCAACTCCGACTTCGACTTCTCTTCGCGGTGCGGTTCGTTTCTGGCCGCCTTCGTCCAGAGCAACTTGTGCTTCTGCCATCTCCTTGCCTGACAAGTTCATGCCCTTGAGCGTATCAAGGAGATGGTGATCCTCGTAAAGGAATGTCGCCCTTTCCTTCTTCCAGTTTGGTAACTTGCCCTGCTTTTGTTGCGCAGCAGATGCCTCCGCTGCGCCTTTCTTCTTCGTTACGGCCTTCTCAGCCTTCTCCTTCTCTTTACGAGCGAGGTATTCAGTCATCTTGCCGCCTGCCACTATACTCGCCACATCTAAGACGCCTTCATTCTCATCATCGTTATTGGCTTCCTCTCCAACCTCTGTCCCTGGCCCAGGGCCTAACGGTGCCTCTCCCATCGCGCCTGCAGTATTTCGCTGGTTCGGCCCAGAACCTTGTGCTCCTGTCGAGGCTGCGGCGGCTGGATTTGTCACGTCGCCACCACCAGCCCCTGATGCTCCTGGCAGTGGTGTGCCTGGAGGAAGAATCTCGGCAATGGAACTCTTCTTCAGCTGCTCACACATTTCTCTCGTGAAGCCCTTGGGACTGAGCAGTTCAAGCAAGCGCTGTGTCATCGCCTCGCCGCCACATTTAGGGACCGCAATTGCCCTCCCGGTATCGTGTAGTAGAAATTCGCTAACAGCCGTGACATCAGCCTTCCCCAGTCCGACATCCACAACTGTAGCACTTGGCACGCCGTATGCGTAGCAAGTGGCGGTCGCCGCATCCATCAGTGCGAATGCTGGCATCTTAAACTTTTCGAAGAAGAATTGTGTGAGTTTTTGACAGTCGTGGTCTGTCCAGCATGGTTGCGATATGAGCAGGATTGGTGTGTGGAATGGAGGGTTAAGGTTATTGTAGACGTGCTGGATGAGCGCGAAGAAGCAGGCCCAGTTCGTTATTCGGCCTTCTGTCATCGGCCATACCGCACCTTCATCTGAGACGAAATCCTCTTCATATTCGACTTCTTCTTCCTTCCTGTCTGTACCATTTTGCCCGTTCGTAGCAGTTCCGTTTTCCTGGCCATTGGGGGCCTTTTCCTTCCGGCGCACCTTGTATGGTTCCCATTCTCCTTCCTTCTCGCCGGAAAACATACACGATCGAATTCGCACGCGCGCTGGAGTGAAGGACTCTGGTAAGCCGAGTTGCGCAAGGGTGGTCTGCGACCCAGGCGCGATGATCTTGAGACAATCAATTAGCAAACACTGCAAGACATTGGAGAGCGCATCGTACTATTATCTGCTCATCCTTGAAGGGCGCCATGATTGTTCTTTGCGCAATCGGATTTGGCCGCTATCAAGATTTCACCGTGTCGTCGAAAAGTGGATGGCGTTTTGCGGCGCATTGATGGAGAACGCGCTTTCTGTCTTGGCAATCGTGAACCTGTTGGAGGCCCACGTGATCGTGGCGGCTGGTCCTTGCTTCAAGGTCATGGGTAATTAACACTTTCTTTCTCACTCCTGAAAGTCGTCTTTGGGGAATCGAAGATGAAAATATCATCGCATTGAAATTGCCCTGACATCGGCGACCTTCGTGGTGCCGGTCTGATATCAAACTGCCGGAATGGCTTCGACGACCATCAACGCGTCCGGGACGGACCAGGCGTTGATACCCCAGAACTCCAGCAGTTTACTCCCAGAACCACCAGGACAGTCTTCCTCGACCTTCGGGCTCTTGGGCTGGCTCCTCCTAGCTCTCATTCGAATCTTGCCATTCCTTGCGTACTGGCTTATCAAGTTTGCAACCATAACTCTTCCAACATGGCTGTTCTCGCTGCTATCAATATCTCTGACGTTCACATTGAACTTTACGAGCTTGGCTCTCATCGTACTTGTCGTCGGCTCAACAGTGAGTTGGTTTATTCGATACCGCTATCTGAACATGTACTCTCGCCTGCCTCCGGAACCACAACGTAATCAACCTGAAGTTGAAGTCTTCCCTGAAAATGAAGGAGGGGGTTCAAAGCCTGGGATGGCCAATTATCTGGACGAGTTTCTCAGTGCGATCAAAGTCTTTGGCTATCTCGAACGGCCAGTCTTCCACGAGCTCACACGAAGCATGCAGACGAAGAAGCTGATTGCAGGGGAGACTCTATTGCTCGAAGAAGAGAAAGGCTTCTGTCTGGTCGTTGATGGCATGGTCCAAATATTTGTCAAGTCCAACACGAATGAACCGAGCAGTTCAGAAGAATCCAGCGACGAGGAAGATGAACGCCAACGCCATAGCCAAGGATATCAACTGCTGACTGAAGTCGGCAATGGCGCTCCGATGTCATCTCTATTTTCCATCCTTTCTCTTTTCACCGAACATTTGCAAACAAGACATGATGGCGAGATTGAAAGACCGGGCACAAGTTCGTCCAACGTGGATCCGCCGTTATCTGGAATGCAACTTGCTTCTGAATACGGACCTGGTACCCCGGGCTCTGAGACGATGAGCGTAATGGGTTCTCCACGACGACTTAATGGACCTCAGAAACGCGAAAGGCGACCGTCAAGTTATTTCAGCTCCAGCGTTAACGAACAACTTCCTCGCGTACCGCATCTGTCTCTAGACCCCGAAGAACGGGCGGACGGTAGAAAAGCTTCGAAAGACCAGCGGCCGGTGCCTCCCCGTATGAACTCAATCCATCCTGATATAGTAGCACGTGCTACAGTAGACACTACGATTGCGATTATCCCAGCAACAGCCTTCCGCCGACTAACCAGGATCTACCCAAAGGCGACTGCACATATTGTCTCGGTGATCTTGACGAGATTGCAGCGTGTTACCCTTGCTACAGCACACACATATCTTGGACTCACAAGCGAAGTTTTGAGAACTGAGCGTCTGATGAATAAATACACGACGTACGAACTGCCAGACTTCCTCCGCGATTCTGCATTAGAACGGCTTAAAGACAAGTTCGCAAAGGTGAGACTATTCTCACGCAGAGCCATCTGCCATTGCTGATAAATTAGGAACGCGAACGAATTAGAAGCGGTGATGATAGTAAAGGCATTGCACTGCACAACCCAATAGCAAGTCGCAGGCGAAGGCCAAAGAGCTCTCTTCGACGCGAAAGTTCAGTTCGCGGTGCAACTGCTCATGCTTCCTCACCTTCCCACATTTCACCGCCCAGAGTGAAATCGCCTGAGAGCGAACGAAGTGGTATGAGTGCTGGAGATCTATTGTCTAACAGCCACCTTCCTTTCGGACGTCGCCCTAATCGATTAAGCTTTTCTCAACCCCTCAGACATCATACGCCTCCCAGACAGGATAACAGTGTGGGTAAAGATCCAAGTTATTTCAGTGCTGGACCTCTTGATCTTCACCAACAGACATCGGAAGCAGAGGACACCGTTTTCCGTGAATCCATCCTTGAGTGCATGTGCAAAGCTATTGGCTTGACCGGCATCAAAGACACTCCCATGAAGCCCGTGTCGGTAACGCAGTCGCCGCGTCTTATCTCATTCGACTCAAAGAGGCAGAAGGCTGTCTTCAGTAATGCGTTTGGGCTGATGGAGCCCTTCGATCTGCTTGATGGAGACACTGAGTCAATCGCATCAGCCTCCGTCTCCGGCATAAGCGGTGACCCCTCTTTCAACCTACTGGAAGAGCTTGTCAACGATGTTGAAATCGTCTTTTTCCCAAAGGATTCCGTGCTCGTGGAACAAGGAGAACGAAATCCTGGCTTGTACTACGTCATAGACGGTTTCCTTGATGTTTCTGTCACAGTTGACGACGAGTCTCCTAATTCAAAAGGCTTCGCCCAATCTGCCGGTCTTGCGGGTCTCACTTCAGAGTCTCAGTTATTCACCGAGGACCGTCCGCAACCTCAGCAGAACGGAACCGCTCACGCCCACTCTCACTCTCGGAGTAGAAGCCGAACTTCGGACAGGAAAAAACCCGGCAAGCGTGAGAGCCTCTTCCTCACCAAACCTGGTGGAGTAGCTGGCTACTTGGGCACTGTTACCTCTTACCGTTCCTTCATTGATGTTACGGCGAAGACAGACGTATATGTTGGATTCTTACCACGAGCGTCTGTTGAAAGAATTGTCGACAAGTATCCCGTCGTGCTGTTAACGATGGCCAAGCGCTTGACCAAGCTACTCCCAAAGCTCATCCGTCACATTGATTTTGCTCTTGAATGGGTACAGATCGACGCAGGCCAGGTCATCTATAAGCAAGAAGAGCAGAGCGATGCCATCTATATCGTACTCAACGGTCGACTTCGCGCAATCCGTGAAGACAAGTCGGGTGTCAAAGTCATCGGCGAGTACGGTCAAGGCGACAGTGTTGGAGAGCTGGAAGTGCTTACTGAATCTGATCGTCCCGGCACATTACTTGCAATTAGAGAAACAGAGCTTGCAAAGCTGCCGAAGTCCCTGTTCAACAGTTTAGCCCAGGAGCATCCTGGAATAACGATGAAGATATCGAAAATCATCGCCAAGCGCATGCGCGCCCTTGTCGACGATCCGCTTCAGGAACAGATGAAGGAGCAAAAGGCTCCTGGCATACGTTCGAACCCGAGCTCAATCATGAACCTCCGGACAGTTGCGATCCTTCCAGTAACTGCTGGAATCCCGGTCGTCGATTTTGCAAGCCGCCTGATGGCTGCACTGACTCAGATTGGGACGCCAAATGGCGTCGTCTCCCTGACTCAGACAACCATTTTGAACCACCTTGGACGACATGCGTTCAGCCGTATGGGCAAACTGAAACTTTCCCAGTATTTGGCAGATCTTGAAGAGAAATACGGTCTCGTCATCTACGTTGCAGATACTAGCGTACAATCGCCATGGACGCAGACATGTATCAGCCAAGCTGACTGCATTCTCCTTGTAGGAATTGCAGATGCATCTCCTGGGATCGGTGAATATGAAAGGTTTCTGCTGACCACGAAGACTACCGCTCGCAAAGAGCTTGTGCTATTGCATTCTGAAAGATTCGTGGCGCCGGGTCTGACGCGTACTTGGCTAAGGAATCGCGTCTGGATCAACGGCAGTCATCATCACATCCAGATGGCGACTCGACCGGTACCCGAGCCGCTCCACACCCCGGGTCGACGTTTGCAAGTTGCAATCAAACAGCGTGTGCAGACACTGCAAGCTGAGATCCAGAAGTACACGTCAAGACGCGTCAGAGAGACGCCATTGTACTCGGCTGAAACGCCACTCAAGGGAGACTTCCATCGCCTCGCTCGCAGACTCTGTGGCAAGTCTGTTGGACTCGTGCTTGGTGGAGGCGGCGCTCGTGGTCTTGCACATGTTGGTGTTGTTCGAGCGCTTGAAGAGGCTGGCATTCCTATTGATATTGTGGGAGGCACTTCGATTGGAGCATTCATCGGAGGACTGTATGCATGGGATGCAGATCTTGTTCCCATGTATGGCCGTGTCAAGGTATGGCATCATTTCTGATCTACTCAAGGAATAGTCCTAACTCGGCATAGAAATTTGCGGGTCGTATGGCGAGCATGTGGCGGTTTGCTTTGGACGTCACATACCCCTCGTAAGTCTTGTCTGTTAGCTTGAAGGCTCATCAACTAATTTTGAACAGAGCGTCATACACAACTGGACACGAATTCAATCGTGGGATCTTCAAAGCCTTCGGCAATGCGCAGGTCGAAGACTTCTGGCTCGACTTTTACTGCAACACCACCAACATCTCCAAGAGCCGCGCAGACTATCACAATAGCGGTTATGTGTGGCGCCTTGTCCGCGCATCGATGTCCCTCGCAGGACTGCTGCCACCATTGTGCGACGAAGGAGACATGTTAATGGACGGTGGCTACATCGATAACCTCACTGTCACCCATATGAAATCCCTAGGCGCAGACGTCATATTTGCCGTTGACGTCGGTGCTGCTGATGACAGGACACCGCAACAGTACGGCGACACGCTCTCCGGGTTCTGGATTCTCGTAAATAGGTGGAATCCGTTCTCATCTACTCCCAATCCTCCAACATTAGGCGAGATTCAGGCACGCCTGGCGTATGTGAGCTCATATGACGCGTTGGACCGAGCGAAAGCAACACCGGGATGCAAGTACATGAGGCCAGACGTTGAGATGTTTGGCACGCTGGAGTTCAGCAAGTTCAATGAGATATATACCGTCGGCTATGAGTATGGGAAGAATTTCCTTGCGGAGCTGAGGGAGCAGGGCGTTCTGCCAATGATGGAGGAGAGCGAGGAGAAGAAGAATTTGAGGAGGACAATGGCGCCCAGGAGGGCTAGCATATAAAATAGAGTATCAGTACAGTGAATGGAAGACCATGCCTATATTGACGGAACGTAACGCATTGTAAAATTGGTGTGAATGTTTGGAGCTCTCGAGCGCGACTAAAATAGGTGGCCGCTGTCGCAGCAGGAACGCCCAAGGGAGAACATATATTGCACTCCAGAGGAAGCGATTAAGGGTTGCCTCGATGTTGGTGAAGCCATGCTTAACCTAGAGCAGGCCTCTTCACCAGAAAGTTTATAACAATGGTATCCCTCGAAAAATATTGGGCGCCTTACCAGTTTAGAGAGTATATATTGTCGTTCTTGTGCGTCGCGAAAGATGCCGCAAATGGTTTTTTGTCGCACTTCGTGATGGGCTAGCCGGTCGCATACTTTGAAGCAAGTTGCGGACTACAGAGAATACTCGCCATAGCAGTTCATACTTGTGACGTAGGAGGTCGTGCTGTCAAGGGTGAGTGGCTTCGGCGCTCCTTCCTCTCTTCGAGATGCGCTAATGTTGTTGGGTATATTAAGGCAGCAACTCGACCTTACCACGTAACTCTAACCCCAACACACTTCAAGCCCAACACGCTCTTGGGTTCTCTCCGAATAACTTACTCCGTTCCGAGACCGCACAGCTGGAATATCGTCCGCATCTTCTCCACAGCACATTTCTCATCACTTCCAAACAAAACGCAAACCACAACAAAACGCACCTCACCAACTCCTCACCTCTTCACCATGCCAGAATTTCTCAGCTTCGGTGGCGAGAAGTGGGCCAACCTCACAATCGAATGTCACGACGTAACGTGGTTGGTCCACAAAGCAATTGTGTGTGAGCAGTCGGAGTCCTTTGGCAGCGCCGAGATATCCGTGGACAAGGTGAGTGGCTCGACTTCTCAAGTGGAACTGTGTATATTGTTATGTTTTGTACAGAGCAGCGGCCAATTCATCCTTAGCTTGATGGACAATTTCCGGCCGCCGCCTATTCATCGCATCCTGGAGTTCGTGTACCGCGGAGACTACAATGACTCGATCGACATGGCGAACGCGCAAACACAGGAACAAGTGCGTGCGCTTGCAGCCTATGAGCTGGTGGCTATAGGCCGAGACCATGTAGCCTCGTTGAAAAATATGAATAAGGCTCTCGTAGAGTCTAGTACCCCGTCCGAACTTCAACTGGCAGCTTTCCGGGGCCCTTCAGAGGACGTAATACAACGTGCTACTGCTCGGCTCGAGAACAACATCGAGATGAGTGTCTATGCTGATGCTTTCGGGGTCAAGGGCCTCTTAGAGAAAGCCATCGAAAAGATCAACCGGGACATCCAAAATGCGGCGCTGTCTGAGGGAGAGAAGTTTACCAAAATTGTGGAAAACTCATACATCCACGTGCCCCCAGCCGTCCAAGACATTCTAGCAAGAAGCTGCGCCCAATCCATCAACGAGTTGATCAACAAGGGAGGATTAGGCGTTACTTTGCGACGGGTCCCAGGGCTGGCCGCTGCGGTGTGCGAAGTGGGTCTGCGCACCGCCGGTCCAGCACGAGCGGTCGTTGAAGAGCTGCTCCGGAGCTTAACTGATAAGCTCGGCTCTGTCGAAATCGTGCGTTCGGACCTGGAGGCGCAGCTGGATGCAGCGAGAGGTGAATGTGCCGAGCTTCAGAAAGAGGTCAAAAAACTCAAGACTCAGTTGAGCGCGCTGCTCCAGTTCACCGAGCAGGTCAAGAAGCAGACGAGAGACTCGGTGCAGGCGAGGGAGGGAGTAACCCAAACATCCATTCGTGAAAAGGACAAAGCCATTGTGGATCTTCAAGATGAAGTGAAGAGGACGGAGGACGATGTCCAGAAGGCAAAGGATGACGCTACGAAGAAGGAGGAGGAGCTCAGAAGGGTAAAAAAGGAGCTAAAAGATCAAAAGGAGAAGTTCGATGCGTTCACTGAGGAGCCAGACAATTGGTATCGATGTGGCAAGTGCAACGAACGCTTCAACGGTTGCTTCAAGACGGTGGAGAGCCCTGAGGGTCGGTTGGGTTTCGTCTGCGATTACTGCAGGACACCACACGGCTGGCTGCACATGGACTACAAATAGTTGAGGGATAGACGTATTTCCGGGATGCTGCGGCTATGTCTGCGCATGATAGGTGAGCTGCTATTGTCGGATATGGAGAAGAAACGGGATGTACTGTAATGGGTGGAGGGCGCAATTGAGGAGGTTAGAAAGTCTTCATGGACGTTGAGCTCTGGGCGGGATCCGCCGACGACCTCACATTCTCGGCCGTCTTTATCGGCTACACTTGCTTTTTCTGACAGACAACAACAAATGCAACTCGATCAAAGCCGCTTTCCGATGTGATGATTGCTGATATGGCCCTTCGTGCACGATCATGATATATCGTATATATTTCAGCGAGACTACCATCCCTCCTCACCTCGTGTCTCCCAAGAATAAGATCGGCAAGGATGCCGTCCGACAAGCCGCTTGAGCGGACAATCTATGTTGGGCCGTTCGTTCACTCCAAGACATTCGACGAGCTCGAACTATGCGAGGATGGAGCAATTGGCGTGGATGAGAAGGGCAAAATAACATTTGTTGATCGACATGGAACTGGAGTGTCTAATAGACCAGGATGGGAATCGGCCAAGGTCGTCAGGATCTCCGGGAAAGGATTCTTCTTTCCAGGATTCATAGGTATGCACCTTTTGCTCGTAGTCCGCATGCAGCTGTCACTTGCTGGTCCTGCTTCTCCTTAATCTTATAGTTTTTGGCCGCGTCTGAAGGCTTCTGTTTGAAGGCTGTTTGATATGCCTTCGGTTTTAGCCTTCCGGTCTGGAAGGATCGATACCGCGCAGATTTATTGACCAGGGCCAGATTCCCATATCCACGCATCTCAATATCCGAATCTCGGTATCTTTGGAAAGAGCACCCTACTAGATTGGCTGCAAACATACACCTTTCCACTAGAAGGCAGTTTTTCCGACCTCGAAAAGGCGCGCAAGATCTACAACCGCGTCGTCGCCCGGACTCTGGCCAATGGCACTACCACTGCGGCGTACTACGCCACTATTCACGTACCGGCGACGAATCTACTTGCGGACATTTGCCAGACACGCGGCCAACGCGCGTTTGTGGGCAGAGTTTGCATGAATTCGACGCTGTCGCCGGATTATTACCGTGACGAGAGTGCGGAACAAGCAATCAAGGCGAGCCGAGAATGTATCGAACATGTCAAGAAGATTGATCCGGCCAATGAATTGATATCGCACATTATCACTCCCCGATTTGCGCCATCTTGCACGAAGGAATCGCTCAAGATGCTTGGGGATCTGCACAGAGAGACTGGAGTACCATGCCAGACGCACATCTCCGAGAACAAGAACGAATGCGAATTGGTCAAAGAGCTATATCCAGAGAGCAAGTCATATGCTGGTGTATATGACGATGCTGGGCTCCTGACGGATAAGATGATCCTGGCTCATGCGGTACATCTTACTCAGGAAGAGAAGGAACTGATCAGGGATCGAAAATCGAAAATCAGTCACTGCCCTGCGAGCAATACTGCAATTACATCCGGATGCTGTAGAGTGCGAGAGTTGATGGACACGGGCATAGATGTTGGTCTCGGCACGGACGTTAGCGGAGGCTTCAGCCCCAGCATTCTCGAGGTCACACGTCAGGCTATCTGGGTGAGCAGGCACATCGCTATGCATGAAGGAGATCATGTGAAGCTGTCCACCGAAGAAGCTCTATATCTCGCTACACGAGGTGGAGCCAAAGTTGTCGGTCTGGAAGACAAGATCGGCGGGTTTGACGTTGGGAAGGAGTTTGACGCGCAGATGGTCCGCCTGGATGAAGTTCAAGATGGGGATGACGAGTTGGATGATGAAGATGGCCCGGTTGATATTTTCGGGAACGAGTCCTTCGAGAATACAGTTGCGAAATGGGTATATAACGGCAACCACCAGAATACAGTTGCGGTATGGGTGAAGGGGCGCTTGGTGCACCAGACGAAGAAGTTTGCGGCGTGAAGATACCCTCGGATGATACATATACATAGACTGGAGGTGTTGAAAGTTTGGACATGCGGGTTGGGTTTAGTCATATTAAATTGGTTACATATATGTTCAAGCAAACACTCCCTTAAACATACCTGTGAAGCTCCATTTGTACGGAGTACATGAGACTATGACGGGAGTTCTCTAAGGAAGCACGTGGCAGCAGGATCCGCGCAGGGAGACGTGCGGCTTGGCATGACGCTAGCACCAAAAGTAGGCTAAAGAGCTGCCTCAAACTTTTTGGAGCTGCAACGCCAAATTCCCAAACAATTCTGAGTCGGCCGCTCCCACAGATCATGGCCGTCAACAATAATGCTGCCGGAGCGCAGCCGGCCCTCAAGTCCGACGATCCTATGGCGGGCATGGTCCATTCCGAGGCGCACTACTTTAACAGGTTCGAATCACGAAAATATTGCTCGTGTGGCCACAGCTAACTAAAAGTAAACAGGTTCGAGGTCTTGACGTTGTACACATGGCAGAAGCTAAATTCGATTTCAGCTATAACCACCATGGCATCCACGAGGAGATGCTGGTCAGTTGAGTCTATTTTTCAGCACGTCGAGAATCTGACTACAGGCAGAAAGATGATGTGCGCACTCGAGCATACCGCGATGCAATCTACCAGAACGGCCACCTCTTCCGGGACAAAGTTGTCCTCGATGTCGGATGCGGTACAGCCATCCTCAGCATGTTTGAAGTCCCTCCCACTACATATTCTGCCCTAGTCGCGCCCTCCGGCGTACTGACTTACCACGTCGCAGGTTCGCTGTCAAGGCTGGCGCAAAGCATGTCATTGGCGTAGACATGTCGACGATCATCGACAAGGCTCGCGAGATCGTGGCGGTGAATGGCATGTCGAACAAAATCACACTCATACAAGGCAAGATGGAGGAGGTCCAGCTTCCGTTCCCGAAGGTGGACATCATCGTATCGGAGTGGATGGGCTACTTCTTGCTCTACGAGAGCATGCTGGATACAGTGTTGTACGCTCGTGACAAGTACCTCAAGCCTGGCGGCCTAATCTTCCCTGACAAGGCGACGATCTTCATGGCTGGCATCGAGGATGGCGAGTACAAGGAGGAAAAGATCGGGTGTACGTTCATTGGTGGTATATATCCTCTGCTGTGTACTAACTTTGATAGTCTGGGACAACGTCTGGGGCTTCGATTACACCCCCCTCAAAGCGACCGCCATGACCGAGCCTCTCGTCGACACCGTGGACATCAAAGCCGTCGTCACTGACCCGAAAGCCGTCGTTATGCTCGACCTCTACACCGTCACACCCGCCGACCTGACCTTCACCGTCCCATTCACCCTCGACGTGCGAAGAAACGACTTCGTGCACGCCCTCATCGCCTGGTTCGACATTGAGTTCTCCGCCTGCCACAAGCCCATCCGCTTCTCCACCGGCCCGCATACCAAGTACACGCACTGGAAGCAGACCGTGTTCTACCTCCAACATGTGCTGACTGTCGAATCTGCGGAGCAAATCTCGGGATCTCTTGAGAATAAGCCGAACTCGAAGAACAAACGCGACTTGGACATCAAGATCAAGTACAAGCTGGAGACGGATGACCCCATCAGATCTGTCGAGGGCCAAGCAGAGTACAAGATGTAAGTGTTTCATCCTTGATTAAAGACACATGCTAAGTTTTGTGCAGGTGCTAGTGATCCATGGGATCTGGGGCTGTACAACTCGTTGGAACCCGTCGAATTCCAAGGAGCTGCTGAGGGATGAGCATTTGTAGGTCTGGGGCGGAGTAAGCGGGACGCAGGATGATAGTAGAGCAACAGTTCGGCTATGAAAATGGGGTTCTGGCGCACGAGAGGAAGGCGATGGTACCAGGCTTCTTTGGCTACATGGGCACTGGCTTGAAGTTTTCATATAGGGATGACTATGATGAGCGATGCATTCGACCTTCTGCAAGGCAAACTCAGGTATCAAATTGACGTCGAGGACGTATGTTCCCTCGAAGAAGTTCCTCGAATTTGTTCAGAAACTACTCAGTGCCCTTATGCTGGAGTGCAAGAAACGCAAATTCCCATGCTTCTCAAGAAGACGCCACCATGGAGCCATAAGCGACCCCATACCGGGTAGAGACTTCTATTTCTTCGACGCAGCTGCCTCCTCAGCCTTGGCCTTGGACCTCTTCTCCCTCACGCCAACAAGACGAGCATCAGACTTCGCGATCCTCAGCTTCTTGTACGCATTCTCCTCCGACGGGTAGTCCTTCACGTTGCCTTCCGTGATCCGGACAGCATTCGTGATCGGCAGAGCGGTACCAGTGTGGCGGAGGATGTTCTCACCGCTCTTGGCAGCCTTGACGTCGTCGACAGAGGCGTCGCCACTCTTTGTCTTGCCCACGCGGCGCGGGAAGAGGATCAGCCGGCCCTTGTACTCATTGAGGCGCTCCACGTTGGCGGCGAGCGACTCCTCGGAGATGTTCTGGCGGCGTGGGTCGACAGAAATACCGATGGTGGGTGCGAGCTTGCGGGGGATACCAGCGGCCTTTAAAACTTATTAGCAATTGTTCAATACCTCTGCTGGAGACAGTCTTACCTTTAGCTCAGCGAGCGAGAAGCCCCTTCCAGCCCTAACGCGACGGTTGTACTTGATCGAAGGGCAGCGAACGACGGGGCGGAGCTTGTCAACGGGGCGAGGCGCGACCTTTGCGGCCTTGTCGATGCGCGCTTGTCTGCGGCGCTTCTTGCTGCCGGGCTAGAGTTCGAGGAGACGTTAGACTCGCGACTTCGACATTGTGTGCAGGCGCCACTGCTCTCAGCGGAGTGAGAGGGGAATTACCTGATCGAAGTGCGTGCGCACGCGGCGCTGCCAGTCCTTGCGGAAATCTAGAGGGATTTGTTAGTTTTTGGAGGGGAAGAATTGACGTGTGAAGGACAGCTTACGGTTGTGGGGGATTTGCTGGTTGTGCTTGATCGCCTAATTGAAGTGCGAGTTAGTTCTTCTGCTCTGAAATATTTTGGGTAACCAATTGCGCCTTCGCTGCGTACCATTTTGAAGGTGGGCGGTCGTGATGTTGCACTTGTTGCTCGATGGTTGAGAATTTGGTGGTTCGAAGATTTTGGGCTTCGCGTGGGACGGGGAAGGAACAACGATATTCCGCATTCTCACTCACTTCGGCTTCTTCGACGCCTCGCCTCTCACTCCCAGGGCTCCAAGAAGGGCTAAGGGGCCAAACACAATCACGCTGGGCAGCAGACAAAGCTAAAGAAGTCCTCAAAGCGCAAGACAGCGAGATTCGACATTCGGGAGACAACTGATCATATCTTATCGCAAGCAGTTGCCTTGGATATCTCCTACAATTTCTAGACCGACGCTCTTTCAGCGAGGAGACCATCAATACGTGCTCCCTTGCTCGATATGCTGGCACTAGCTGGATCACACATTACCAGCTCTCCAAAGCTAATGATCCAACATTGAATGATCTTGTCCTGGCATTGTTTGCTGCCCAAAGAAACCAATCCCTCAATTGGATTCGTTTTTCGCATCCAGACATCGACAAATATATAGTAAGTACTGGACCAGCATTTACGAAAGGGCCATTTACACATCCGGAGCCATTGTACTTCATCCAGCGTTGGAAAGTTTCGATGGACTAACCATGTAGTGATCTATTTGGAATAAATCTTGATGTTTACGGGCTTTCAGATGCTTTCGAATTCGGGCCACATAGGTTGCACTGTACTTGCGAAAGTTAACGGATGTACGATAAAGACGAGTGGACGAATGATGAGATCGAGTCTGTTAGTCTGATGCTGCTGAGTGCTTATTGTTGATGGCACGTGCTTCGACATTGGAGAAAGTGCATCCCGATCAAGCAAAGAGTAGAAGTGCACAGTTAGCGAGCAACATCACCCACAAATACAATCACTTCTCTCAGAACTCCTGCTCCCATTGTTTGCAAAGTCCTTCCTTACTGAGGTCGACCACATACATGTGAAGCTTCCATCTTTGCAGCCGAAAAGGACCGTGTTCTTGATGCTCTCTACCAGTATCGTAGCAGCATCGAGGAAGGTTGGTGGATTGTGAACTTCCCCTCACGAACTGACTTTTTGCATTTCGTGTTGCGGGATCGCAGTATGTAAGTATTTGTCAGTTTCTTGAAGGCCAGATACGAAGGTACTTAGCAAACTCCTTTTTGGTACTCCATCCAGGACCTTTAGCTGAGACATCCGATCCCGAAAGTGTGTCGGCAAGTTGCGAGGCAAGGAGGGCTGACAGAAGCCTTGCCAGCCGCATCTCGAAATTCTTAAAGATCAAACCTCAAATTCGACTGCAATTCTGCCAATTGTTCTAAGAATGAGACGTTTATAGGTCTTTCCGTTCGAACGCAGCGGCCGTCCGACTCTCAGGCAATTAACATGAGGACTTTCGACCGAAAGTAGATAAAGGGTTTGAAACTCATCTCGCGCGGATCAGCACAAGGCGCATGGGTTTAATCTTAACCTTACCACATCCGGCCTCCCTTCATCACCGACCAGCCGCAAAGATCTATGTATCTATGTATAGCTGAACTCAACTCTCGCAGAACTCCAACGACGCGCACTTTTGCGTCTGCTCCGCCCCCAAGCAACTGGTAGGGACTAAGGAGACGCAAAGCAGACCACAATGTGCCCCATGCTGCTGCCGTGCAGCACTTCGCTTGTCGGCCTTGTCCTCACCAACGCCGACAAATCGCAAGCCCGCCCAAATCGCCATGTACCTCGATTACTGACATGTATTGGGTCCATGGAAAAAGACTGCTCCCGTGGATACGGTCTCGGCCTGAGGGGGACGAGGCATCTGACGGGCGCAGCCACTCACTTCCAAGATTGTGGAAGTGAGTTGTCGCGGGAAGTGGACAATAGCCTTGCGAATTTGAGTCGGGGCCATCTTCTCTTACGTTGTCTGGTGAATCGGCGCCTTTTCATTGACTGAGCCTTATTCCATCTGTTGTGCGCCGAGAGATTTTCTTCAATTTGTTCGCTGTCCCTTTCCTTCCTCTGCCGCAGTGTCACCATTCTGCGAGTACGAGCGGGAACTGCGCCGCAGAGACCTGTTTATTTCCTTACTATACACGCTTCTTTTATCCATTATTCTTGTTTATAATCTATATTGTTTGTTTCGTACAACTATAAGGTGATAATGCTGTTCCAATTGCTGCCAGTTGCAATTGGTTTCCTCAGCCTCGCTGTTGCATCACCAGCTCCGACAACGGCACGAGCAGTAACATCTGAATCGAGCGATACTTCGACGATAACTTCCTCGCCTTCATCTTCATCCGCATCTTCACAGTCATCAACAAGCAGTAAACCGCAAACATGGACAGTCAGCGTGGGCAAGGCTACGAACCAGTTCCAGCCTGATGTGATACAAGCAGACGTTGGCGATATTGTAGAATTTGACTTCTTCCCTCCTAATCACTCTGTCGCCAGAGCAGAGTACGTCGCCTGTTCTCTCTTCCCTCGATCCTGCTGCTAATACCTCCCAGATACAAGTATCCATGCATACCGTACGAGCTCACTGGCCGAGGCAAAGTCGGCTTCTTCTCTGGCTTCATGCCCGTCGACGCTATTCTCTCTTCTCCTCCGACCTACTCTATTCGAGTCAATGACAGCTATCCTGTGTTCTTCTACTGCACGGCGCCCGGGTCCTGCACAGACTGGCAGATGGTTGGGGTGATCAACCCTAATGCCTCTGTATCTCTAGGTGTGCAGAAAGAGCTGGCAAAAGATTCAGACTATATGCTGCAACCCGGCCAGGACTTCCCAGCCGAGGCATCATCAAGTATTGTGTCAATGGGTGCGACAGCGACAGCTGAGAGCACAACTTCCAACAGTGCGACATCTACGGCTACCCCAGTGCCAGAAGGCCATTCTAGCATCTCCAACGGCGCAATCGCGGGGATCTCAATCGGTGGAGCTGCTGTTGTAATACTAGGAGCCGCGTTAATGTATTATGTTTGTGCAAGGTCGCGCTCTCATAGACATCACCAACCGCTTGACCCACGCTACTCCGCGCAACCAATGCCCATCGCACCGGGCGGAGGTGCGCCGCCAGAGATGATTAGCAGCGGTGGTGTGCTGTATGTTCCTATTGCGAATGCGCCGCCCAACAACATGAGCAATATGAGTATGCGGCAGAGTAGCGTCACAGTCGGGTCGGATATTCCTCCATATCAACAACCATTCCAGCATCCAGGCGTGGTAAAAAGCCCTGACATCATGGCTCAGGAGCAAGGTTTTGGCATGGGATATAATCCGATGAATACGCAGACACAGAGGAGTTCAAGTCCCGGGGGTGCGCTAGATGAGTACAATGCTGCATTTAGAAGTCCTGTTGAGCGGTGAGTCTCTCTTCTTCATTGCCTGCATCATATTTAGAGAAGATGCAGAAGCTGACTGTGTTAATCAATACAGACCGATGAGCACGGAAACCTCGAATACGCGTATCTCGGGTAAAAGTGGAAGGAGAAGCAACATCCACGAAATGTTCGCGCCGTTACCGAACCAAGATCCTCATTCTCCACAGTGACGATGATGTCTCGATACCTTGATTGCGAAAGGCGCTATGGAGTTTAGGTTGGGAATATGACGATGACCAACTGTCCGTCGTTTCCAAAAATGGAATGATTCAGGGTTTGCATTGCGATGGGCTTCAT
Organism: Rhizodiscina lignyota; assembly: GCA_010015805.1. NCBI lineage: Eukaryota > Fungi > Ascomycota > Dothideomycetes > Aulographales > Rhizodiscinaceae > Rhizodiscina > Rhizodiscina lignyota. The sequence continues at coordinate 1,840,742 of ML978128.1, forward strand.
ATATGGTTTGTAAATAGTGATGGAAACGGTCGCTGTATGTCTAGATATCCCGAGATTCAAATTTTGATGTGGATTACCATTGGCTAAGCTGACTCCACATGTTCAAAATCCCTTGAATTTATTAGCTTGCTTGTAGAAGAAGTGAACGGGTCATTGTTCGAACTTATCACAATTAGCAATTCCACTCATGTCGGGAGGGGCGGATCAGTGGCCACAGTCGATGCATGCGAAACTGGGACGGAAATCATGCGTAAGTTTAAGTTTCCGAAGCTCTAAGATGGTATCGACTGATGCTTCTCAGGCTAGCTCTTCATGAATCCGAACTTAGTACGATGTATCCATCTGCTCACGCAAGCAGTGGTCACAGCTACAAGCTGAACTCGCCCCCATGCTCACGTTATTTTCGCTGGAAGTACAATCGGAGTCGAGTCTCCCAGCGTACCAGCCTTCATAGAAACGATTATCAAGCGTCCGAACGCCGCAAAACTGAATATGATCGTGTTTGGATGCTGCGACTCAAACGAGCTCCGAGCTCATTCAAACACGGCGCAATCAACATACTTGCACAAGACTGAAACTTCACAAGTCAAACCAGCCTCGATCGAGCAATTCGATCACGCTCGAGTCGTAGCTTTCGGGACTCTCGCTCCGTTCTTCACGACGCATGCTTAACACGTAATGCTATGCCTTCGCTTTGCGCCGAGAGCTCAAGTTTGGCCGGAGAGTTTTAGCGCCGTAGAACTTTGCAAGTTGGACGCGTTAGTAGCTATCATTCGCTTATGCAGGGGTATAGCAGTTGTAAATTCGAACATTCCCGCAACGCCTTGTTCCTTTTTCCGAATATGTACAGGCACGCCACTCTCGATACTCACTTCACAACCTCCGGGCAGAGTATACAGCCCTTCCTTGGATTTCCTCCTATTACGCAAGCTTGCCACCGCACTCGCCGGACTTTACGCACACTTTCCACGACTCCTCGCCTGTCGAAGATTCTCGGGTTAGAAGACTCAGAGGTCTTCTGAGCTTTCTCGAAACGGGATTTCGATTGAAACTTTGACTGAATAATGAAATACGTATTTGGCTGTGGTTCTGTAACGTTTATAACTTTCCATCTCCGCATACGTAAGGTTGAAAAGACCGAAAGAGTGCGTCGCGACGGTCACACTCGTCGATGGAAACCGAATTGTACAAGTCCCGATACACGGTGCTCTAGCTTGGTCTTCCCTTGGAGGTGGAAGATCGGTGTGAGATGTGTTGGAATCTCCACGTATTGCGACATAGCAATGCGAAAAGTTATACGGAACGTGCAAGAAGCGTATAGTTCCGCAAATGGGACGCGTTGGCATTGACCGTTTTGACATATCATAGGTGTAGTAGTTCGCGATTCGAACTGGCTCTCAGTGACTTCTTAACTCATCCTAGAACGTACGGCGGTGCTGGTCGATGGAACTCGAATTGTACAAGTGTTAACGTACGGTATTCCACATCCGCTTTGCCCTTAGGCGGTAGAAGGTCAGTTCGAGATGTGTTGGGGTCTCGATGACTTGCGAGATACAGAGCGATAAAAGCACAATGTATACCATGTACACGAAAGTCGACGTCCGTGATACAAACGTCCGTGACGAGTCCTCTTCTTTCCTATGCTCGATCCTCTCGTGCTTCAGCAGGGTGCTCTTTTCCTTGTATTTTTTAGTACAACCATCAAATCCGCATCTGTCAGAATTCTAGGTGCCAATGTTCGGGTCGTATATATACACCAAATCTTCAGACATTGTTACCTTTTTGGTGGTCTATGCAGCTAGCGCATGAGATCTAACACATTCTCCACGATGCTTCAACAATCGTTCATAGGGTGGTCCATTGTGTGGTGCGATACCTGACCATGTTTCCTCTGCTCTTCATTGGACATCATCACCTGCCATTCATCAGCACTGCATACTGCACTGCATACTCTGGCCAGTGTTGTGGCGTTGACCGAGTGAACGCAGTGAAGTCGCGTCCGGATGTGGAAGATATAGTGGCTCCGGCAAACCTCAATGGCACACGCTCTTCGTGCCGGACGGGAGCGGAGCGGAAACATGGATTCGAGGCGTTGGGCACGAGGGAAAAGGGATTTAGTCGAGTGCATTTCGGAGCTCACTCCCGGCGAATGGTGGTGAAGATTAAGATCGGGCTAACGTGATGTAAACGGCAATGCAAGCCTCCAGCTCTTAGCTGGGGCGTAGTGCAAATGCTCTCACGTAAAGACAGCACGGAATCGCCGAGCGCTGTAAGAGCGCGCTCGACTTGGCTAGGACCCTTAGGCTCTGATATGCTGGGCTTGGTCAACCATTTTTTACCACACGTATGAATGGCCAGTCGGGCCTTTTGTACCACCATGCCATAACAGCCAGTAATACCCGCTGCTTCCGCCCAATGGTGTCCTTTGCCGCTCCCACATGCACCAAGATGAATGAAAAGCGCGCTGTGTCCCCTCGACACCCTCGACCACTTCATTCCAACCTCAACGGCCCGTACGCTTATCACCGCAGTCGCACCTCTCACAACGCGTGCCTAAAGCGATAGCCATGCGCACATCGCGACCGCGACGTCCAAGTACCGAGCCCGTGGGAAAGTAACGTCACTCGCCCAATCCTCCCATCCCTGCGCTTCACACAAACTCAACCCGCAACTTCGATCCTCTATAAAAGCGCGCCTTCCACGCCCCACCGCCTTTCTCCATTCCTCCTATGTTTGCTCCCTCCCCTTCTCCCTCACACTCGCCCACCCTCTCCCACACCCGCAGCAGGACCCGGAGCGCCTGCAATGCCCCATCTCCAGCGTTATCACCGCGCGTCAAACCGTCCCACATCTCGCTACGGCACGAACAGCGACGTCAACACCAAACGCCGCCAACGCCCTCCCCACGCACGCGAATCGATGACCCCATCCAACCCGTAATCCTCCTCCAATCTCGCTCCCCGAAACTCACACTTCGCGAGCACCCGCAGCACCGATATCACCATCCGCAGGCGCAGAGGGAGACGGTTGATGCCGGCACCCAGTACACGCCCCCGGACCTGCCCCCGACTGCTCGAACGCAAAAATCTGGCGCCGTGAAGGACCTTGCAATCGGCGCGAACGCGTCTGGGGGTGCTGCGGCGGAGGAAAAAGGAACTCAAACTGATAACGGCGAGGGCGTGAGCAGGGTAAAGGCGGGCTCAGCTGTGTCCGCAAACTCAGTCGTCCCACTGGCGGGACCGTCAGAACAGCCGCACTCGCGGGCTACTTCATCCTCGCAAGCCCACAGTTCCCAGAATGGGGAGAGCAGTGCTGATGCCGGAAGCACGACGTCAGAAGCAGGAGTCGCGGGGTTGCCAGAGAAAACACCTGGAGAAACTCGCACCAGAGTCAAGGATGTTATTGGGAGCGCGTCTGGAGAGTCGCGGAAGATGGAGACTGATGACGAAGAGATGAGTAGCTCATCTCCAAAGAAGCAGAAGCAGGCTCGCCCACCAAAGGTGATGCCGCTGAAATACGAGGACTGCGACGTTAAAGATCTGGGCGTCTTGGTCTCGGACATGCTGCTCGAGCTTGTGCGCCACAATGATTCACTGCCGTTGAAGGACGGCCAATTGACTAGGTTTCACTCTCGGTACGTCTATTACTACTAATCTCGTATATGGATTACGTCGTATCGCTAATATAGGACGGACAGAGCTCCACCAGGCATCTCCATATCCGACTACCTCAATCGCCTTATCACTCACGCTTCACTCACCCCACCCTTACTTCTCTCAATGGTCTACTACATCGACCGTCTATGCGCTCTCTATCCCGTTTTCACAATTTCATCTCTTACCGTGCACCGTTTCCTCATCGCCGCCGCTACGGTTGCCGCAAAAGGCCTCTCAGACTCCTTCTGGACGAACAATACATACGCACGCGTGGGAGGCGTCACGACGAGGGAATTGGCTCTGCTGGAGCTTGAATTCCTCGAGAAGATGCAGTGGCGCATCGTGCCGAAACCGGAGGTGCTCAGAGACTACTACAAGAGCCTGGTGGAAAGAGGAGAAGGCTATGTCATGGAGAAAGAAGATGATGATAATGACACTAATGACGACACAAATGACGATATTTCCACACCCGTTACTTCGAGTAGTGGGAAAGGGAAAGAATCCGAAGAGCCCGTGAAAGAGGTAGATATGACGGAGCGATGATTAAGCAATCGATCAGTGCAGGAGTTTCTCACGTTTGAGCTAGGTCGAACAGCTAACGCTGCGTGACGAAGACGAATAATACCCCCCGACGACGAGAGTTCTCCCGAGCTCGACCTCTTGTCTGGAATAGGCAGCAAGCGAAGTCCGTGATGGGCTTGGCGACCCAGGACACCGGTCGAGCCCTCGGAGAATAATAACCATAACCCTACCCGTGGTACAACCACAACACTAGCCTCATTCTGGCTATGGGGTTTGAGGAAGCGTCAGCCCTGCTGCAGTGGAACCTCAAGTTCTACAACTCTGTGGCATGGAAGGCGAGGAAAGCGATGAGGATTGTTTTTGATAGGACATAATGCACACGATGCATTCCGGTTATTTGTAAATAAAAAGCACACGAGGAGATGACTTCAATACGATTCGGAGCAGTACAGTGCTCATTGACACATTATCACGCGACCTTTTCAGCCTCAACTATTGGATATCAATTATACGATTTCCACTTCGGAAGCCTTCAAGTGGGTGACAAAAAGGTTGAATCGTGGTTTATATTATGCTGAACCACAAGGATGCATATCCTCGTGAGTCACCGTCGATTATGCACACTGAAGCTGGGATAAGTGCTGCCCAGGGTATATTTCATCAAGCTTTCAGAAATGCTCCCGGTTGTGTTGGAGAACGAAACTCTTATTGCAGCGGTTCAGTCACTCGGGTTCAACTATTGTCACCCCCGTGGCCTTTCAATGTCAAGCGCAAAGCTCATAAGACGTAATATTGCATTTTGTCTCGTGCTCCACGAGCCAGTATCGAAGCTTGAAAGCTATTAACACACGTTCTGCGCTCGATGCGTAAGGTATCCTTCAACCACTCCCAAACCATCCCCAGAAAGGCGCATCATGTGCTCAATGAACTACTTTTACAGAACCACACTCCTTTCTCACCTTTTCACTACCTCTCCCAAGCCCTGGCCCCTGGTCCTCCCAAACCCACACCAACCCGTCCAGCCAACAAACCCCGATCATCCCTCGGACTCCTCTGCCCGCCAGCATGCCCGTCCTCCGGCCCAAGTAACTTCTCAATACTATCCACTACGCCCCTCGCCCGCTCCACCACATCGCGATGCTCATCCCCCAGCGCCAATCGCACCTTCTCCTCGACCCCCAGATTCCTCAACTCTCTCGCTCTTTGCCGCGCACTGATCTGGTCATCGGTGCTGTTGCTGTCCAGCCACACGAGGTTGTGCGCGAGCCAGCACAGCGCGGTGCGGATGCGTCTGTCGGGATGGGAGAATAGGGGCAAGGTGGCGCTCATTAGAGGCGTCTGGGAGAGGAGTTGTTGGCGCTGCGAGGCGCGGCCGTTGGCGATGTGGACGATTAGGAAGATGGTGCTGACGAGGAGGTCGGGTGGGGTGGTGATTTGCGAGAGGATGGACGCGGTGGAGGGCGGCGGGTGGCGGTGGGTGCTATACGCAGGGGAGTACGTCGCGGATGCGGCGAAGCGCGCGGCGCTGCCGGGAGTTGTGAGCGCGGGATGTTTGCCGTGCGGTTGGCGCGGCTGGTCGCGCTGCGGTGCTGGTTGCGGACTTGAGGGTCGGAGTTTGGATAAAAGGATGTCGAAGAGGCGCTGCGCGTCGAGCGTCGCCAGCACATGGTCGATCATCTTGTCCTGCTCCGACTGCGGGTCGCTGATCAGGTTGCGTAAGAAGTCGAGCGCCTGCTCTTGTATGCGCACTTCGTGCTTCCACGCCATCACCGCGGCGTTCTGCTCGTCGCGTTTGATCAGCTTTAGGCGTGCGCGGTGCTGGAGGTTTGTAGGGCGCTGGACGGCGGGCGGGTTGGGGAGGTAGCGGGGGAGGTTGAGGGATGTTATACTGTCGGCCATTGCGTCGTCTTCAGGCTCGTCTTCGCCAGAGGTGGAAGATGCGTCCACGTCCATTGTGGGATCGTCGGCGGCGTTGAGGAGGTCGACTTGTTCGCCCGCAGCATTGGGGGTGCCCATGCCAATTGGTGTGGATCCTTGCGATGCCGTGGCTCTTGTGAACGAAGAAAAGGGATCTCGCATTTCACCCGTCAGAGTCTGAATCAGCCAGCCAGCGCCGAGTTCGTCCAAGCATGATATTTTTGTATCCGGTGATGCTTGATAAACGAGATGCTTCAAAGCCCAAAGCGACATCATTTGTAAATCGTTGTCGGCGGAATGAGCGTGCTCGCAGAGAATTTTTATGCATCCACCTTGGATGAGTTCCTGAAGTACTTTTAGTTTATGATAAGGAGCAGCAAGGAAATACTTACGTCTCTCATGGGGCTGAAGGACAAGAGCAGATTGCAGAGAACGTTGACAGCCCCGTGCTTGACGCTCATGTTTGGATGCTTCAAAAGCAGATAGATCGGCTTGGCCAGTCCACCATCGATGAGACTCGTCCTTAGAATATTCACGGAACGCGAAAGTGCTCTTGCCAGATTGCAAGCTGCGACAATCACCACAATTGGATTGCCTTTCTTTCCATCAAGCGCATCCGCGTTGGATAGAGATTCGGCGACGGTACCCACTGGTGTTTCCTGATAGGCCGTCAAAGAGTCTACGACACAAGCGATGATGCCGCTTTCGATTATCGTCTTTCGGATGTTGTCATCGACTTGACCAATCTGTGCCAATGCTTCCATTGCTGCAGCTCTGCAGCGCAGTGCATGGACTACCTCAGGTGAGAGCCCGCGGCTCCCTAATTGTGTGGATTTGGATTGATCCGTCTCCTCATCCATTTCCATGTTCGTATCTGTGGAATATGGAGTCCACATTTTCCCTCTTCGGTCTGGTATCGGATCGAACGTTCGTTTCAGGATCTGGCAAAGGAGCTTAATCGCTCCAGCGTCAACAGCAGCCTGTTGCAGTCCTTTACTATCCTCGACCAGCTGAGCTAATGCCGACATGGCGAGCTCTTTGATGCGCAGTGGCGAAAGGTGACGAAATTGAGGCTCTACGATCGGATTGTTCTTCGTCTCGTTATTTGCCTCTTCGATCATGCGAACGATGAGAGGTACGAGCAGATAAGTGAGAATTCTATCTCGATTCCTGCTTGGACCCGACTCCCCAGGTGGTGAATCTGGGAAGATTTTGTCCTTTGCTTTGATTATAAGTGTGAGCTGCCAGACAGCTGATAGTCTGTCGAGGCCAGTCTCAGTGCGAGCTTTGTATAGAAGCCATGTTACGAGTTGAGTGCCAAACTCTTGGGTGGTTGTTCGGGTTGGAGACGACGATTTAGCTGCAGCGGACTCTGCAAAAAGAGATGCGGCGCGACTGTATTCTGAGCTTGATGCGAAAGATCCAAGTGCAGGGAATGCCTTCGAGAAACTCGTTTCGGGTTTGCCGAATGCGGTGCTGAGCTGAGGAAGTAATCGATCGAGTGTCTCAGGGCCGGAGCCCTGTAAACTCGAATTGAAGAGCTGGCCGTATACCGCCGTACTGGAAGTGGATGATTGCAGTTTTGAGGCTGGAAATATACTGGAAATGCTTGGATTGTATACGAATCGGGCGCATCGATAATCGGTCGTGGTCAACGCACTGATTGCCCGAAGGATATGAGAGACGTGTGACTTCGGTGGGGGTGGAGGAAGATCTGTTAGGTTCTTTGAGTCTGTTCCAAGCCCGGGATACCCATCGGCCATGATAGACGCCGCAAGCTGTGCAGCCATGAGATCCAAAGCACCCGCTCTGAGGAGCGCATTTGGATGGTCCAAACCTTGACAGGCGCAAGCAATGAGCTGGTAGACGAGGACCTGCTGCTCCTGCACAATATCTGTAGTTGATGTCTGCGCCAAGATTTCGGACAAAGCGCCAACGTCGGGTTTCGAGAAGACCTGGTCCGCCAGCGTGGTGGTGACCGGATCGAGGAACTGGATGTCCATGGAGACAGCGTCTGCGCAGGCCAAAAGAGTCCTCAAAGTCGCAACGACAAGAGTTGCTGGTGTCTCTCGTGGTGATAGCGCCGAGAGGAGTGGTTGGACGATGCCTCCTGCCAGCAATGGCGTGACGTAGGCCAGACCGCCTTGTGCAAGGCTCCCAACCACAATCGTGCATTGTAGTCGCAATTCGTCCTCGTGACTCCAGCGCTCATCCACCGAAGATCTTCTCTCACGTCCCTCCTGATCGCGTGCCTCGGTCACGTTGTTTCCATGTCTCGAGCCTTCCACAGTCGCATTCTTGCCTCCATTCACATCAACTCTCCGCCTCTTCCCGCCGGCCCTCAAAGCACCGTTCAAGAGTTCAACTAGGAGGTTAACAGCTCCATGTTTTATGCAAGCCTCTTTCCTTTGATCGTGTCCGATAAGGTCGTTCTTTAGTCGCCGAAGCGCGACAATCTGGGACTGTATCGAGGATGCGGCGCGCAGGTCGGCGAGAGCGGCGGGCGGAGGAGCTCGTGCCATGAATGGCTATGATTTGTGTTCTACTCGTTATGGTAATATAGTAGAAATGACGTGTGCGATAGCTCGTACAAACCGGTGAAGTTGTAAAGTAGGGAAGGACTGGCGTGAAAGCAAGGGAAGCCGCTCGGCAGAAAGGTGAAGCGGCAGAAAGTAAATCCAAATTCCAGTAGGAAGAAGGAATCAGAGTGCTACATGGCCGTCAATGGACAAGAGATGCGATTCTTCAAGAGTCGCGAGGGCAGTCGTTGAGCGGCGAAAGGCTTGATAGAGCACGACGTGATCTTGTGACGGCAGCTTGCATTGCGGACTTTCGCCGCTTTGCCTTGCCGTTTTCGGCGCTCGGAAGTCGGGAGACGCCGAAGTGTCGCCTCCTCCTTCCCTGCCTTCATCGAACGAGAAGGGACGATGCAAGCTCCAACTTCATTCAATTTTCTACGGAATGCCTCGCGGCTCTATACATACTATATACTACGCTATGCTCTGTATGTACACAATTATCTACCCATCATCATGTTTTGCCCTTGTGGGGCATCTCTCTTAGCTAGCCACCGCAGTGACAAAGTCTCCTGGTCTCCGACTCCCGAACTTCGTCTCAGCCTGTGTAATGGTACGCCTTTGCAAATAGATCCTCACCTATCCAAGAGCGCCTTCCCGAGAACCGGGCCAACCCTGCAGTCCTTTTATGGCTTCTTACCGAAGAGCCTGGCCCCCGATCCTCTTTGTTCCAATCTTGGAGGGGGCTGCCGTTCAAAGTCCGCACAATCTGGATCCTCGTCTCATATGCAGTCTAGGGTATAAACGTTTCAAACAATATTTCTCAAGGCTTCTCACCCTTCTCTTCCATGTCGATGTCTTTCGTGTCGCTACGATCAGATCCTGATACTGAACTCGCTTTCATGTCGGCTTCTTTTGTGTCATTATGATCAGATCCTGCTACTGAATACTTCTCAATATCAGCGGCCTCTCGTGCAGCTCGTGCTTCGGCCTCCTTCTGAGCTTTCTCGTTTCGCCACTGCTGGCCACGCTTCATGATTAAGAACAGCATCGAGGTCCAAAAGACGTAGATCAGGCCGACGAATGTGAACGTCCAGCCGGGATTCATGGCCTGGATCATCGGGATGATCACGGAAACGCCTCCTGCAGAAATCATGCAGCGGACAAAATTGACGGCAGCGGTTGCGGTGGCCGGCTTGTCGCGGTGCAAGTCGACCAGAAGAGCGTTTGTTGTGTTGAAGGTCGTGGAGATGCCGAAGCCGATGAAGTACAGGAGGACTTCTGGTATGGCGATATGAGTTCTGAATTTCATGCACCAGCCGAAAGCAATGAGAGCAGCCGTAGCCATTATATGGCCGGGGAGGACAATCTGACAACGAACCACCTCGATTGGAAAGTTGGAGAGGTCCTGTTGTTTTCCCTTTATGATGACTAAGCCTACACGTTTGGCATGACGTCTGAAGTTCCAGTCAACGACGTGGCCCATGCTGAGTGCTGCTGTTACGCTTCCGGAGCCCATGGCAATGTAACAGAGTCCAATTTGAAGAGTGCCGAGGTTATATGCCTGTTCATACATGTATGGCAGACTACCGGTGACGATCATCATGCCGCAGAAGAAGAAGCCATTGTACAGAAGAACAATTGCGCTCTCCTTCTCACCTAGGATGTACAGCGTCCTCAGCGGGTTCGGAATGGGGATTTTACGCTTTTGCCGAGGCTTATTCTCGTGCGTAGCGTTAGAGGTGGTCTCACCGCGCTCTTTGCGCTGCCTTCGTTGCTGCCAGTACCCGAGCAGTGACTGGTTGAGGCCGGTAGCTGGAATTGAGCCATTTCCGACGACATTGCGACACGTTTCCGGGAAGAAGATAGTGAATATGATGCACATGACTCCGGAGAAAATCGCCAGGAACCAAAAGATCGACCGCCATCCCAAATATTGAGCCAAAAGTCCGCCCACAGTCGGACCAAAGGCAGTTCCCATTACGATGCCTGCTTGGGAGTATCCTGTGTACTTGCCTCTCTCGGATGAAGTCGCTATATCGGAGACGACGGCAATGGAGAGGGCAATTGCTGCACTACAGCCGAAAGCTTGGATGAGACGAAGGATGAGAAGAGCAGCGTAGTTGGTCTGCAAGGCTAGGCCGATGTTGGCGATCATGTAGATGATGAAGCAGATTATGAATGATAGGCGGCGGCCGCTGTTGTCAGACATTGTTGCAATTAGAGCTGGCGATATTCCTTGTGCAATCTTCTTTGATTAGCTTGTTCTTCGATGCTATATTCGAGATGTACGGACCATGTAAGTTGTGATGGACAGGTTAACGAGAGTGGGAGAGATGTGCAACTCATTGGACATGAGGTTCATCGCGGGCCAGTATGTTGTCGCTCCGAATGGTGAAATCAAGGCTGATGTAGCGACAGACATTATAATGAATATCTTGGCCCTTGGACTCCAAACAGAGTAAGGTGGCCCGGACGGTACACGAGTGAGCGAGTTGTCGGCGACGTCCTGTGGCATGATGCCGGCCTCCAATGCGCCTGTGATGTTTGCATCGCGAATGCTTCCCTCGCGAGAAGAGTCATCTTCATGTATTGAGACGCGAGGGGAGTCTTCCAGGGAGTTTGGCCTCCCCATTTTGTAGTTTTGAGACGGTGAAGTGGCTAAAGAAAATGTGGAATGTATTGTTTGTATAAATGGACAAGGTCCAATTCAGCTCATATTATATATTGATTGCAAGATAAAGTCAGACTGACATTCGCTCGTTCTCAATACGAAAAAACAGCTCTAAAATATGAAATGAAGACTAAAAACTGATGTAAGGTGGTGACACGGGTATAAGTTGGCTACCCAACCTACAACACTATCGAGCCACAGAGAGAATTTTGATCGGAGAATACCCAATGAGGAGCAAGTCATGTTCAGCGCGGACCATCATAGCCCGCACTTACGAACTATTCGTTGAGCTTCTTCATCGCCATCGTGAAGGCGGCTATGCCGACTTATCCGCCACCGCAATTTTACTAGTAGCGGTACCGGCAATGAAGCGATCTTGATGCCACGAAATCAGAAACAAAAGGGACCCGTGCCACGACAATTTGGAAGAGGCGAGATCCTGTTGTCGACCTGGGAACGGTCGGCACGACGATGGACACGCACACCGTCCTGCCAGTCATACATGCGTGTCCGTTCTCTTTTCAGATCTTCTCGGATGTAGCGAGCCGAGAAGAGCCATAAAATCGTTAAACTTGTTTCAAGGAGCCGGAAAATGCCATGAGAGATCGGGTATGACGGATTGAAAGACTGTTTAAAAAACCACGATGAAGTTGAAATGATGTCTGAAAGAGGTCACAGCTGACACAAACCTTGAATTAAAGCTAACAAGATCGCCTCATCGATCTAGCAACTGGCGGAAAATAGGAAAATTAAAGATCACGTGCAAGACGCTTGGCAGGGCAACGGCCTTATCCGAGAAGCCTCATCCAATTTTCCCCAGTCGGTTCTCGAACGTCTGTGCAGCGATGATCAATCCTGCTGTTGAGACTCATCAAGATCTTCTGTTCATCTATCTGTCATTTAACTCGTCCGCCATAGAGGCGACGCCCACCATCGTCTCTTCTAGATTTTCAGCAACGCTCACTTACACTCCGCAGTTAGATGGATGACTGCGAATCCAACGAGCAACTCCAAACAGCCAAGAGCATGTCCGACTATGTGAAGCACCCCATTTCAAGTTGACAGTATTCAGCGTGATCCAATGAGAGACATTCGTGCTTCGGAGCAGTTCACGAAGACGACAAAGAAACTTCCACCAATGAAACGCGGAGCGTCCCTGGTCTGGCGATCTCCCCGCCAGAAGGCATGGGGAGCTTGTCGAACGTGAACATATTTTGCGGAGAGCCATGTGGTATACACACAGATCTGGTATATGAATTTTCCCGGTTACCTGGGTTTTCTTGGAGATTTGCTCCTCGATCTATCCGAATTGGCTAATCGCCACGGCTCTGATGCCACCGGAAGCATAATTTATATCAACCGACTACTCAGCCAAGTTTCTGATATCTCCTCCCTCCCTCCATCCCTTAGTCTATCTCTGTTGCTGTCTCTACGATCATGTTCAGTTCCATATCCAATCTTCTGCTCCCCTGTGTTCTTAGCAGTCTCTTCGTGATACTTGTGAGCTCAACCTCTCCGCCATCATATAGTAAGAGCTGCGTGATACCGTCAAAGTACAGCTCCTCGAATGGCACTGCGGACGATTCATCGGCCATTGCTACTGCGTTTGCGGAGTGCTCGACAGATGCTGTAATCACATTTTCCGAAGGCGTCAACTATAATGTGTACCAGCCCATCTCAGCCAAGAATCTCTCCAACGTTGTAATCGAAATATATGGCAACCTTCATTTGCCACAGAATATCTCCGTTGTTCAGACATATGTGAACGCGACGAGCACCGGGACTCTATACTGGTTGACTTTCTGGGGTCCGTCGATTAACTTCGTCGGAACTGCGAACATCTCTAACGGATGGATTAATTCATATGGCCAGGGCTGGTGGGACGCCAACGCCGTCAATGGAACCGGGACGGCTGCGCGCCCTCACTTGCTCAGTTTCAATACCACAAATGGCTCTATGCAGCACTACAAATCGCGGAAACCCATTGCATGGAACGTGCAATTGATTGGCGAGAACATTACGGTCACTGATACGTTCATCGACGCTTATTCCGTATCCGGTAGTTTCCCGTTCAACACCGATGGCTTTGGTGGGTCCAAATCGATCTGACTAGATGTCAGCGGTGCGACTAACCTTCTCTCAAATAGATGTTACAGGGACAAACATCAACATCTTTAATAGCATCATCTATAACGGGGATGATGCAATCGCTGTCCAATCTGGCTCTCATGGAGTCCTCTTTCAAGGTGGTACGATCGGCTACCAGACCCACGGCATGAGCATCGGCTCTCTCGGTCAAAACCAAGCTTCATTCGCGAACGTTACCGATATTCATTTCGATGATATTACAGTTGTCAACGGTGTTTATGCGTCGTTTGTCTCCCTAAATAGCTTTTTCGAGGGCGACTTACTAACCACGATCGTAGGCGCTTCAAGTCATGGGAAGGTGGACAGGGTCTGGCAAAGAACGTCACTTGGTCCAACATCCGCGCTTACAACGTAACATTTCCGATCTTCGTTACGCAGACGTATCTCAATCAAGGTTCAAACCAAACGCAGCTCGAGAATGGCGCTACTTCGGGTCGGCCGAACAACGCGACCGTCAACATGGAGGATTTCACCTGGGCGAACTTCACAGGCACAATCAACACGTTCATGCCAGGCGATGGATCTTGTGTGAGTGATCCTTGCTGGTATAACGTGGGATTGCCAAATTTGCAGCATACAGAAGCCATAATCATCGAGTGCAACACCAACGTGTCCTGCAAGAGCTTTGTGTTGGAAAATATAGAGCTGATCCCGCAGAGCTTGGATGCACCCACGATGGTTTGTATTAATGCAACATCATCATTGAACCCAGGCTTGGGGGTTGACTGTGTTAATGGGACGTATACCTCATAGAGTACAGAGCAGAAATCCAAAAGCAGCTGTCGATATCAATATCCTTCCGACCATTAAAGATGTCATTCATCAGACATCTACTCCACTGCACCGATCGACGAATAACCCATCCCGCGAGATCAAGCCCGACCGATTCTGAACAGAACATTCATACGTTCAGGGTGTCCAGGAGTAGCGAAGACCTTGATCCCCCGAACTGCTTTCTTGCCCAGGGCATCCTTGTGTTGCGCAAGAAGCCATCCAACGCCGCCTCCGTTTGGAGAGCCGAGCAATGCTTGCCCTTCTTGCGTTGATGGGGATATCTCCTTTGCCTTGGCCCACTCCTCGGGGAGTCCATCGCCGCCAATGACTTTCTCTGCAATCCAAACAGATTCTGGGTTGTCGACGTCCATGTGCAGGATATTCGAGAGCCCGGCCACTCGCGATCCAGCAACGTGGGCCCACTCGAGGAATGTAATGTCCGACCAATGCTTCATATCTGGAACGGCTGCACCATGTGGAGCCCTTCCCTCCTTGACCATATATTCAGGGCTGCGTGCCTCCGTTACGATAATAACCCCGTTCAAAGCATCGTATTCGGCGTTATAATAAGCATTGGTGCCTTCGTGCTAATCGTTGGTGAGCATCACTTCCATCTAGATTGTGCGAAAAGCCACAGGACTTACCTCCCATTCATCGGTCATTCCAAGATGCAGAGTAGCAATTGATTGCAAGCGGGTGAGATCTACGCCGATGGCCTTCAAGGCATCCCCGCCCACTTCTCTCTTCAGAGTCTCCGGGTCGGTCTTTGCCTCGTCCTCAGTAACCCAGCCATTCTTGTCTAGGTCATTGTACGAAGTGTATTGAGAGTCCAGTGGAGAATTCACTTTCCAAGCATCCAAGAGCTTGCGCGCGTCTTCCTTCGATTCTTTCGCGACGCATTGTAGTGCAGCTCCTTTTTCAAAGGACGCAGTCCAGAGCTGGTCCTTTTTCTCCTCAGTCCAATTCTGGATTTGATCGGCACTGTCCTCACTGGGCTCGTCGTCACCACTGCCAGTGGCATCATCGTCGTCGTCGACGATATCCATGCCGTCGCTGTCGCCGTTATCATCGTCACCCTCACCCATCTCAACATCTGATGGCTCGGCTCTCTTGTTCACGGGCGCCTTAACACTTGTGCCGATCGTGATGTGCGAAGTGTTTGCGTTCTGATTCGATTCATGTCTCTTACGGTTTTCGTCGTCGCGATTGATTCCACGAAGCAGAGTGTTCCCAAGAATGCCGCCGTTACCAGGGGGATACTCGACCGATGAACTGGCAACATTGGCAGTGCGGAAGCTTAGTAGCGAGATCAAAATAAAGAGAAGGAGGAGACAGCAGAGCAGGACGTTGCGGCTATGCAGAAGTTGAGACATGGTGGTTCTTCGAAACGTCCCTCGCTTCTGGTAGACAATAAAGACACCCATGACGAGATGGAGATGGTTTAGAAATGGATAGAAATTAGTAACGTGATTGTTGCTATATAACTCCAATTAGGCCTATGACTGAGCTCCCGGGTTGTCGTGGATGTCGTCATTGTAGGGACTTCGTGATGTTCTCGAATGCGCAAACAACCGCGGACCCTAGTAGTGTGCGCGATGTAGTCTGATATGACATATTTGGACAGAGGTTGAGCGAGGAGCTCCGCGGAGAATTCTAGATTACAAGCCTCTAACGGCTGAGGATGATGATGCATCACTATGGGTATAACGCTATGCAGAAAGGCGGACAGGGCCAGTCGCGTGCAGCTACTTGGGCTCTGAGTCGTTGCGACAGTTTCAGGCTACCATCGTTCATAGTCGGGGAAATAAGCGTTGTGGATTCGTCCCGCGTAATCCATCACAGCCGGAAGATTACGAACAAATCGTGCCGACTCCGGGCCACTGCGTTGGCAGATGTCAGTAAACTGGAACTCCGGAACGTTGACAAGTTCATCTTCCACTCACCTTGTGGCGACCAAAGCAGAGTTGATAAAGCCAAAAACAGTTGTATCGCACTCCGTCGGACGCTCCCCTCCGAGACACCAGAAGCAAGAATCATCATCATTGCCATCGTGGAGCTGAGCCTTTTTCCTCCGGCTCTCTTCCAGTAATCCGTTGAGCGTTGACCAGATCTCTTCGCGAAATTTCCGCGCTTCTTCAGCGGTGAATCGTCCAGTCCCCTGACCGTGCAACGTTTGGGTATGACTCCGGTAGATCAACTGTCCTATTAGAACACGGAAAGGATATGAGAATGCTTCAAGAGCTTTGTCACGCTGGACGTAGAAGTTGTCCATGTCCATCCAACGTTCGCGCATCTGTTTGTTCTCATCAGCAACCTGAGAAATCTGGAGGCTCTCGAATGACTACACTGAAAATGTGAAATAAACACATACACTGAAGAAGTATAAACGATCCTCCATTAAAGCTCGCATCGCCAGGTCTTGAGCTTTGGAAGTTGGCGTGAGAGTAGCATTCAAGTCGTCGATGAGTCCGCGTTCTTCGAAATGCTTGGCAATCAGACCAGAGTCTCCCACTGCTGCCTTTTGATCTCCTTCGGTGACCTCCACATACGGAATCTTTCCCGTTGGTGCCGTTCGTGGTGAACCGCCAGCTGTCTGATATGGAAGATTCGATAGACGGAGTCGCAACTCGAGTTTCGTCACGAACGGCGACCAAACGTAATAACCTCTGCCAGTCCAGCCCCTGAACAGAGTAACCTGAACGGATTTGTGAGACTTTGACATTACGAGAATTGTACAAATCCCCTGAGATAATAAGAGGTGAAGTTCAATAATTCAGCGAAGAACTGTGGAATGCCTTTCCAAACGATCAAGAAACAGTTCCCTGGGAAATGATGTGTGCTTTTTCAGCCACCCACGATATGATGTCTCGTCCAAAGATATGAGCCACCATAAGACATTTAAGTGGCGGGAGTACGAGTACTTATATTGCGAAGATGTTTGGAGCTTGATTAAACTTTCACGCTTCGGGGCTTCTTTCACGCAGAAAATGGGAGGAGGCGGCCTTTGTATCGTGTCGCTACGGGGCCCTGCTGAATCTCACGGGGCCTCTGCTAAATCTCTCGGGGCCGACGAAAAAAGGCCGTGTCGCGTGGAGAAATCTCCGAAGTCAGGCCGGCTTGGGAAGAACTGCGTGGCGCCTTGGCGACAGGTCAGTGAAGTATGATTCGATAGTTTCGACTCTCGAGAATTGAAATTATAGTATTGTTTACTTTCAGCAACGTTGCGAGTCCATTGAATTGCAAATTTGTGTCTAGCTCTTGAGGTTAAAGTAGTTCATCTTAAGAGCGAGTTGTGAGTTTGGCCTTTTGAAAATTCTAGTAGGAGGACTGTCCTCTACATGAAGACTATACCATCGCTCGAAAGGGATGATTGGGGGTACTGCTTCGATGCGCGAGCACTCCTGCCTCAAGTACCGATTCATAAGGTATCGAAGTTAAAGAATAGAGTTGTGATGTTTCGGGCGCACCCGCCTCGGCCGCGTAGTTAGGTAGGCGTTCGCGTCCTGACCCTTGCTCGTGAGATAGTCCTATCAGGGCAAGAGCGGTTCGTGGGTGGCAGAAAAGTCGCGCCGTCGTTTCGACAGATCGAACGACCGATAAAATGCGACAGCTTCTTCAATTTCTCCGTATAAATGCCTTAAGATTAGACGAGATCAACAAGAATCAGCGGAGGTATAGTGGACTAAGCTTTCAATGCTGCTCTCGCTTGGGTTGAAGAGAAAAAATCATTCAAGCTGCACCGTATCGACCTTCATGGGCCTCGAGTATTTTGTCCCCTCGAACGGGTCAGAACCTTATTCTCACATTCGCTGCTTCCCCAATCACCCTTCCTCCCTGATCATGAAGCAGGCTGTTACGCGATGAAAGCTGTGTCACCATGAATTCGCGGCGTCGTTCGCCAAATGCTGCTCAGTTAGCCTCTGCCTGCAGGCTGGAGATATCGTCACGGCACTATCTGCCGCGACCACTTCCACCTGCCATGCTGGGCGTACCGTCGATCTCCGCTGCGGGAATCCTGTGCGGAGATGCCCCCAGCCCAATCAAACACTTCCAGCATTGAACGATAGAAGTTAGTTCTGCAAGCACGCGATATGTAGGCAGGTAGGTGTAAGTGGGTCAAGTGCGGAATACAAGGTCGAGGATTTCAATGACGTGCTGCCAATTGACTCTCGATCTACCTCCTCCAAGCTTTCTCGAACTCCTCTCCTTTCCCTACCACCTATCGTCATGCTTGGCGTACTTCGAGCTGTTGCAGGCTTGGCCCTTCTAGGGCAAGCTTTCTCTAATCCCTTGGGAACTCACCCAGAACTCATTCAGCGGAATGCCCCTGGTTGCAAGGGTGCCGTTGCGAGCGAAAGCAGCATCTGCAGTGACATAGGAATCGACCTTTACAAGGCTGGTGGTAATGCTGCCGATGTTCTTGTTGGGACGGTGTTCTGTATTGGGGTTGTGGGGATGTATCACTCCGGTGAGTTAATCCTGTAGTGCAAACATGAATTTTAGAACTGTGTTAATTTGTTCACCGAAATACAGGAATTGGAGGTGGAGGATTCATGCTCGTTCGAGCTCCGAATGGAACGTATCAGTTTATCGACTTCCGCGAAACAGCTCCTGCCGCAGCGTATCAGGACATGTATGACAACAACACCGATCTCAGTCTGCACGGTGGCCTTGCCAGGTAAATTCGAACCCATGGAGTCATATTTAAGCTAACAATTAGCAGTGGAGTCCCTGGCGAGCTTCGAGGGTTGCAATACCTTCATGAGCATTACGGTGCTCTGCCCTGGAAGGATGTTATGCAAGGCGCTATCCGTACCGCTCGCTATGGCTGGAACGTTACCCATGATTTGGTCGCTTACATGGCGTCTGCCAATGCAAGTGCTCCCGTACCAAATTTCCTGTGTGCTGAACCAAGCTGGGCCATCGATTTCTGTCCGAATGGCACACTCAAAGGTCTCGGGGATGTGATCACGCGCAAAAGATATGCAGACACGCTTGAAACGATTGCGAACGAAGGCCCCGATGCTTTTTATACTGGTGCTATCGCAGAAACCACCATTGCAGCGTTAAAGACCCAGAATGGAACTATGACGCTGAAGGATTTGGCGAACTACACTGTTGCCCTACGTGAGCCATATAACATTAGTTATCATGATGACTATGTTATCCATGGAGGTAGCACACCTAGTTCAGGCGCGATAGTTCTCGCAGCCTTGAATACCGTTTCCGGTTACAGCGACTTCTTTACTACCGATTCGGTGAACCTCAGTACGCACCGACTTGACGAAGCTATTCGATTTGCTTACGGCGCTCGCACCGATCTCGGCGATCCTTCATTTGTTGCCAACATTTCAAGATATGAACAAGAACTCCTCCTACCACAGACGGGCGCTGAAATCAGATCTAAAATATCGGATTTCCATACATTCAATGTGTCCTACTATGACCCAGCTGGCATTCAATCGCTCAACACGCCTGGAACTTCTGCGGTTACAACTGCGGACGCGGAGGGATTGGCCATATCTCTGACCACTACGGTCAATCTGCTCTTCGGCTCTAACCTTATCGTTCCCGAAACCGGCGTGATCATGAACAACGAAATGAACGATTTTTCGATCCCAGGATCATCGAACGCGTTCGGATTCATACCATCTCCGAGCAATTACATCAAGCCAGGCAAGAGACCACTGTCATCGATATCGCCCACAATCGTTGAGTTCGCCAACGGAACGCTATACTTCGTCGTCGGCGCTGCAGGTGGATCGCACATCATCACGGCCAACATCCAGAATATTATACACGTGGTTGACCAGAATATGACGGCGCCTGAGGCGCTGGCGGAGCCTCGCTTCCATGACCAGCTTGTTCCGAACCTGGCTATGTTCGAGTATGCGTACAACAACGAGACAGTCGCGTACATGAAATCGCTCGGCCACAATGTGACGTGGATGACCCCATTCGGAACTAGTTCGGCGCAGTGCATTCGGCGCCATCCCAATGGGACGTTTGAAGCGGCTGGCGAGCCTCGACAAATTAATTCTGGAGGCTATGCTATCTAGATCAGTTGACGGATTCTGCTCGCGTTTGATCGCGCTGTACATAGCCTCTACCGCGTATCGGAGAGACCAGGGCTTGCTGCTCGACACCTGCATGCAGGCCATATGAAGACAAACACGTCGAAAATAAGCCTTTACATTGTGCCCACTTGACGCTTTCAGTTTCCTTCCTCCGTGTACCAAACGCCAATTTTCCAACGGGCGAAGGCCAGGCCAGTCGAGCGCGGCATCCTTCGACTCCCTTGCTCCCCCGCATTTCTCCACGATTAAATTACCACACTGCCTAAAATTGTATTTACGTGATAAATATTGCCGAGCCTGTAGCTGAAGGAGTACATACTTGGCATCGGAAACGTGATCCAATCGGCAAGCCGAATCTCTTCATACCAAGCTTTGGGGGCCACGATCGCCCACGATGTTCACGAGTCGGCATCCCGGATGAGGCTATTTTGAGCGCAGGACAGCATCAGTGGGTGCCTTCCCGAGTGAGATCACCCCGTGTTCTGGAGTTGAAGGGCGGTATGGTCGCACATTCGATGAAGCGTGATTTGCTTTGCTATATTGATGCTTTGTTGGATCCTCTCTAACTCCGTGAGACTGTATGCTGCTAAATATGGCCTTCACAAACACGCTTCATCTTCTGCATCTCTAGTATAAATGTGCTGGAAGAGGCTGGAGTTCAGCAAAATTCTTCATGATTTAAGCTATTCGTCAGACAAGATTTTAACTACAACGCTTTTGAGAAAGCTCCACATTGTTGAGATTCACTACAAATTGCGAACACCTCAGACATGTACCTCTCCAACTTCGTACTCTTTGCTTCGCTCAGCTTCGTTGGTGCATGGGAGGCAGGATTTTGGTCAACAGATGGCCGCAATATCCAAGCTCATGGCAACTCTGAAGGCATTTTGGCCAAATGCATCAACCTGAAGACGCCGCTGCCGCTTGGCCAGGTAAGACCTCATCGCTGGCGACAAGATTGCCCTCACACTGATGATCGATAGGTTACCTTTGACGCTCATTCAGGCAAGACGTGCTCGCGCTGCCCCGATCCGAGCGCGATTGCGGTGTACGGTGGGAGAGATTGCGAGAAGAGCACGATCATGTACAGCGGCAATACCAATAGAGTCGGTCAGAATGTTTGGACTCCGGGAATTGCGCGGAGCTATAAGGTGCTATGATCGGAGTATTGGTTCGGTCAATATCGCGATCGTTTAGGTGATTGGAAAGTCCTGGAGCTGCGGGGATGTGCCGTCAGCATTTCGGAGCGCCTCTCCATTCATGAATCCATCAACGTAACATTCTCCAATGAACTCGTATGTCGCTTTTCCAGTGCGTGGTCGGAGGACCAGGGGCACACTGCAACCGTGAAGAACACAGATGATATCTTCGGGCTGGGCAATGGCCGGGGCCATGGCGAGGTAGCCTTTCTTTGTTGTCGACAGTCGTCGCGCCATTTTCAGTGTAGTGTCACGGAATCTTGCCAGGAATGAGTCCCAATCGTCGCGGTTGAACAGGTCAACATCTGACACCCCGATTGCGGCCGCTGCTTGATTTACAATGACTTCTAGGCTGTGTCCTCGAATATTGAGGGACATGTTCGAAGATAACCAAGCGCCGAACATTCTATCAACTCCCGCTGGATTGGATAGGGCCACTGAGCAAAACCTTTGAAAATCTCGGACATATTGCTCTATTGGTGCTGGATGAGAGAGATATCGATCCTTCCGGTCAAGGACTAAGCAACGACAAATATCTTTCATAACACTAGCTGCGAGGTTGTGCGTGATTGAGGCTTCGTTGCGGCGACTATCGTTGCGGGGCGGTACTCTGGACTTTGGTGAAGACTTCGTGGTCTCAAAATTCTCCTCTGAACCAGAAATATAGGTCCCAAGTTCCTCCAATGTGTCAATGAGAACTCCTTTACAATGCAGTGTGCCGTCATCCTCGATGTCCTCGGGAGGTAGTGAGCTGTCTGCTGCGGAGTAAGATATCGAATAGTCGGATGCTTTCTTCAGAGGTCGTAGATTCCCAATATGCGCTCCAGCACTCTGGCTCACCATCAACGGGGTCACCATCGGTTCAATGTTGACTCTCCAATCCGGAACCCAGGAAGGAAGTGAGTTTCGCACGTGTGGATCCAGATTCCGGAAGATCTGTGCAAAGCATACAATGTCCAAACTTTTATATCTCTTAATGAATGCTAGCACAAACTGCCGAAATACCGCCTCGGCACTCAAATGGTAGTCCGGTCGAATGAGGGCATAGTCGGATGCCAGACCAAGCAGAGAATAGATCCGATCCCGTATGTCAGTTGCTAGGTGATCACTGACGAAAGCTACTAATGCGATCAGCTTCAGTGGTAGCTGCGTTGTGCCTTTTTCTTGCCGCACTTCATTTTCCTGGAACCACTGGAAAATGCGACGTCTGTTCCAGGCGGGAGTATATGCCGCTTTGCTAATCGGAAAGTCACCCGAACCAAGAGGAGTACACAACCAGAGGGCATACAGGGCTGATGAGAAGTTCCTCAGGGTCATATTGCTTGAGCCGCAGTAAAATCTCACATCCCGGGAAAGGACGAGTTCCTGAACCGTCCAGACTCGGGTCCACCAAGGTCTGAGGAGAAGGCTGTCGACAGCGTCCCACTTAGCCTGATACTTGTCTTCACGAAGGCCGGATGCGATTAGTTTCCTCGCCAATTCCGCTTCGCTGCCTCTCGGTTCGCGATCAAACTTCCATCGTCTCCCGGAAAGCTTACGGAGGAAATTTATTGCATCGTCGCTGTCTGCTGAAGCTGGCCCAAGCCAAATGATCGTTTCTGCCGCATAGAAATAGACGGCACCCATTTGAGCAACTTGTGAGCTCTTTTCAATAATGTCATCTTCATTGATGCATATCGAATCGATCCACCACCACATATCTTTAAAATCAGCTTCTTCTCGGAGTATGTCCATGAACGGCTGGAGAGATTCTGGAATGAGCAAGGCTTTTCCGTCGACTCTGAATGGCCATAGTCGCGATTTGTCGCCCCACGTATATGATAGAGTCGTGTATTTCGGGCACGACTGTCGCTTAAATGTCTTCAAAGCTCCTGTGGCAAGTCCATCTGCCGAATGGGATACTTTCAGAAGCCGGATCTCATCTTCGTGTAACTCTGAATACGCATACTTCCCCATGGCAGCCGCCGGCCAGGTGGATGGTGAGGGACAAAGCTGTAAGGGATTCTATGTTAAATACGATCTTGCATTCCACGACCGACAGAAACCCTAGCCCTTGTCACCGCGCTTAGTAATGCGATCGGATATATAAAGACTCAAGTCGAGCGTTGCATTCCATCTCTCGTGGCTAGAGGTGCTAGACGATTGGACTCCGTCAATGCAGTACGTGCCCGATGAGGTAGTCTAGGCAATGAATCTGCTCATCGGTGTGGAGCTTCGCGCTGTCGGGGCGATACTCATGCGGGAGAGGACACGCACATCTCACCGGTCAAAAGTTCGCAAAATTGCCAGCCTGTGTCCTCGAGTTCCAATCATTTTATCCCACTCCCTTCCCAGATGATTCACCCGATTGAATAAGCCTCACTCACTCTTCTCGACGAACTTGCCTTCCTCCACAAACTCTTCACGACCGATCATTCAAGAGGCGCTTAACTTCCCGATCTCATGTTATCAGCATCTAACGTAATCAGTCGCTCGCTTAGTCATCCAGCTTTTTCCTTCACAAAGGCAAGCACGCACAACCTTATATTCACCTCCGCGCTTCATACACCTTCATATTGCCTCTCCTCAACGCATCCTTTGAGGTCTACAAGTCCAGCTCCATGGCTTAAATTCACTCACAATGTCTACCACTCTTGAAGAATGGTATCAGAATGCGTACACTCGTCGCGTTGATCTAGTGGGTGATTATGCAGGTGCCGAACTCTTTCTTGTGGAGGGAGACTCCATCCTGCTTCATGAATTTTCCGATCCTCACCTAGACTTCAACGATAACGGCTTTCAACTGCTTCACGCTGCGTATAATGTGGAATTCTTCCTTAAAAGGTTGATTGCGCGCAATTGCAAGTTCCACGTCGCATTCTTTGATGATCATGAAGAGCTTTGCGTGCCAGCTACAGCGACTGCAAGCAACCGACAGAAGTATCTCCTTGCGCGTGCGGCAATCATACGACACTTGAAACTCAACGTGACTGACGAATTTCCAACCTTCACTTTCCCGTCGGCATCATGTACAGAGTTTCAAGAGTATCTCCAAGATACCGGGATGTACTTTGTTATGTGCCATGACGGTGCTCACAGCAGCGACGCCAGCAAGTCCCACTTGCGCTACTTTATGCATTTTCTGGTTGCAAGAGGATACAACATAGCTCTTCTCAATGGAATTGAGTTTCATGACTCAAAGGTATGCAACTGCACCTCTCTGGAGTTCTACGAAACGTCCCTGACTACATACAGATCATGACCTTGGTGCTTGAAGATAGGCGCCATGGGGCAGACTTTCCTCGGCCTCCGCGAATCTACGCGAATGGCGCAGATACCACAAATTCGGCCGACACCACCTCCGTCAACAAAAACGGAATAAATGCCCTTCTCAAGTTGGGTGATGAACAACTCTCTGAGAGGGAAGTACTTTCACTTCTCTGTCTAGCGCAGCTGTCTAAAGAGAATGCTATCCCTGCTGAAGCTGCGTTCTTGTTCATCTTCCATACTGCCATCCTCGCCCATGCGCCCTTGGCAGGGCGTTGCTTCATCTCTGAAAACTGCTCACCTGAAACGGTCGACCTTGTGAATCGGATCACGAATTGTGCGTCTGCACTACTGAAAGTTCCAGAAGTTGTTCAGTATCTGGACAACCAAACGGCCAAACGAGACTTGGTCGACTTTATCGATGTCAGACTACTCACTGCGCTGTCTCACCACAAAGATTGGCTTTTCGCAAAACTTGTGGGCAGCGGCCCAGTCGTAAAAAGATTTCAAATGTTGGCATCGGTGTTAAAGAAGCTGTTGGCCGCCAATGAACTGCCGCCGGCCGCTTTCACTGCACCAAACGGTGAAGCTGTGGCAAACGGAATCTCTACACATATCGAGCCAAGCCAAAGTGCGCGACTGATCTCAATTCTACCATTTGCGCATCCAGTTTTCGATGGCATTCTCAGCCCGATTCATCTGTCAATCGACACCGCAAGCACAGTGGAACTATCGACCGCGACATCGCAAATCTTCAGTGAGCTGTCACATTGGCACAACTCGAAGAAGCCTCTTGTTCAGCAAGGCCACCAAGTACAAAAGCTCACCTTCTGGGCAAATAAGCGAAATCAAAGATTCATGGCCGAAATGACTGCATATGCGGCAAGCTTGACGAATGCTGCGGGCAAAGTTCTTGAACCTGAAACGATTATAGTCAAGTCTGGCAGTAAACCCTCGAGCTCGAGCCAAAAGGAGAATCGGCAGCCGGCGAAGAAGGAGGCGAAGAGTGGGGCCAAACCAGGCGCTACGAATAAGAAAGGTGGTAAAGCTGCTGCTTTGGAAGCTGCCGCAACCACCAAAGCCAAAAAAGTGAATCAAGAGGAAGCAAAGTTCTTTTCGGCATGGGATTCTTATTGTCGTGAATTCCAAAAAGTAGATACCCCCGTGGAGAAATATATAAAGGCCGACAAGTACCTCAATGGACTCTCAAAGCAGGGAACGGCAGTTGTGGGCTCTGAGTTGGAGCTATTCAAGATGATTTGTCTCTTCGACATATGGGTGGAGAGCCGGTCGAAGGTGGAAAAGAATAGTGCAACAAAATCTTCCGACACCAGCTCCCTTCCGGCGATCGGGTATATTGCAATAATCTGGGATATTGCAACGAGGCTCTCACGCGACCATTCAAGCACTGCTAAAACCGTCGCTGTGGCCATCAATGACATGCTCTCATCCCTTGGTCTACCGACCCTGACGTTCACCGAGCAGACATCAGCGAGACAGCTTCCCTTCAAGGTGCCATTCGCTTCGAAAACGTCGAAGTCAAAACAGCCCAACACTCATACTTCAATATCGCAAGATCCTCGAGTGTTTCAGGTCCAGCATTGTGGACCGTATTTCGACAGATCCTTCGATGCTGCACCTGATGCAAGGGTACCGTTCCAGCCTGATGGCTGGCAGAGAAGGGTTTTGGATGCCATTGACGAAGATAAGAGTCTGCTCGTACTTGCACCAACAAGTGCAGGCAAAACCTTTATCTCTTTCTACGCAATGAAACAAGTCCTCGAAGCCGATGATGACGGCGTTCTAGTCTACGTTGCACCCACCAAAGCTTTAGTCAATCAAATCGCTGCAGAGGTCCAGGCACGATTCTCCAAGAATATCAAGCACGCAGGGAGGTCAGTGTGGGGCATCCATACGCGCGATTATCGAATCAACAATCCAACGGGGTGCCAGGTGCTTGTGACCGTACCGCACATTCTGCAGATCATGCTTCTTGCACCGTCGAACGCCGAAAGGAAGAGCTCTTGGTCAAACAGAATTCGCCGGATTATCTTCGACGAAGTTCACTGCATCGGGCAAGCTGAAGATGGCCTTATATGGGAGCAGCTGCTACTTCTTGCCCCATGTCCAATAATTGCACTTTCTGCAACCGTTGGGAACCCTGAAGACCTTGGGGCGTGGTTGAGAAGTACGCAAAAGGCTATCGGCAAGGAGTTCGTCACAATACAGCATCATACACGTTACTCTGATCTTCGAAAGTATGTCTACAACCCTCCACAGCAGTTTGGGTTTTCTCCAATGAAGCAGCGTAAGACGATAGCAGTCCCTGGATTAGACAATTCTCCCGCATTTGGCTTTTTCAATCCTGTTGCCAGCTTGGTCGACAGATCAAGAGGAATTCCGGAAGATCTCGCGATGGAAGCACGAGACTGCTATGCACTCTACAAGTCGCTTTCGGCACACCAGAACGACAACTTCAAGCTGAATTCGAACCTCGATCCAGCTAAAGCTCTTCCAGAGGTTATCCGCAAGCCGGATATCTTGAAATGGGAGAAAAGTCTGAAGGATGTTCTTCGACAATGGATGAAGGATCCTAAATCTCCTTTCGAATCCGTTCTGAACGACCTCAGCAAGACAGCAGCTCAGATGACCGTCCGAGAGAGCAACTCGCCTCTGAGTGCTGCTATGCGTCGTGTAGACACAGGCAGCATTTCTTCTACAACTCTCCCTTTGCTGCTGGATTTACACGAAAAGGATGCGCTGCCGGCCATCTTGTTCAACTATGACCGATACTACTGTGAGAAAATTGCCAAGACTGTGATGTCTGAGCTCCAGAACGCCGAGGACTCGTGGAAATCGGAAAGCACAATATGGCAAAAGAAGCTTGCTGCATACCAAGAATGGAAAGATATGCAAGAGAAAGCCGCATCGAAAGCTAAGAAAGCTCCCTCCGCGAAGCAGAAAGGCAAGAAGCAGAAAAACGATGAAGATGGAGGTGGAGACAACGAGGACCAAAATGATAACTTCGACGATCAGTCTACTCCAATGGCAAGCTTCGACCCAACCGCGCCCGTGGATGGGTTCCATTTCGCGGATTGGAGGCATCTGTTACCTTCAGAATTTGATGAATATAGAAAGGAATTGTCATGGCGAGGCGTTCCTGCTTGGCTTGTTGAGGCATTGACGAGAGGAATTGGCGTACATCACGCTGGTATGAACCGCAAGTATCGTCAAGTTGTCGAAATGCTGTTCCGAAAGGGATTCCTCAAGGTTGTCGTGGCAACTGGTACCCTGGCGCTTGGTATCAATATGCCGTGCAAGACCGTTGTCTTCTCTGGAGATTCCGTATTTTTGACAGCTCTCAACTTCCGCCAAGCAGCAGGTCGAGCTGGTCGTCGTGGATTCGATGTCCTTGGAAACGTGGTATTCCAGGGGATTAGCTTCAACAAGGTCTGTCGCTTGCTAAGCTCACGGCTGCCAGATCTGAATGGCCATTTTCCGATTACGACTTCTTTGGTGCTTCGGTTGTGCACGCTGCTGCATGAAACGAAAAACTGTGACTTTGCCACTAAAGCCGTCAATGGTTTGCTCTCCCAGCCGAGACTTTACCTTGGCGGCACCGAAGCAAAAATGACGGTCCTGCACCATTTGCGCTTTTCTATTGAATACCTGCGACGCCAATCACTTCTTGCCGCAAATGGAGCGCCTCTGAACTTTGCTGGTCTTGTATCGCATCTCTACTACACGGAAAATTCCGGGTTCGCATTCCACGCTCTATTGAAGGGCGGGTACTTTCATGAGATTTGTGCCGATGTCGACAAGCGACCAAAAGACGTCCTTCATGAGCTTATGGTGACAATGGCGCACTTGTTCGGGCGGGAGCCATGTCGACAAGCCGACGAAGAGTTTATTGAGGAGGTTGTGAAGCGGTCCTCATCCATCGTCTTTCTACCTCCGATGCCTAAGGCTGCAGAGGTGATGCTGCGAGAGCACAACGCAGAAACGCTCTCCATCTATCGAACATACGTCGCGACTTTCGTTGATCAGCATATTAAAGACCCAGACAGGCAACTTCCACTGTCTAGACTTGCCATTGGCCCAGATGAGGAAGCGAATACTGTCAGCGTGCCGGGTTGCTCAACACCTGTCCGACTCCGTTCGCCATTTGTTGCGCTCTCGGGACATGGCGATGAGTTCAAAAGCATCCACGATCTCTGTCACACCGTCCGAAGCGGCGTCTTTCTTGAGGAGAACGTAATTCCGCATGTCACTCTGTACCCACAAGAGTCCGATGCTCCGCTCAACGCCTATCTTCTAGACTTCTTCAAACACGGGGATGTTAAGCAGTTGCAGGTGGCAAATAGAATCCAGCCCGGAAATGTCTGGTTCATGCTGAATGACTTCAGCATGGTTCTCGCTACGATCGTCACAAGCTTAACGAATTTCATCAAGGCCGGCGGTGATGACGATCTGGATATGAGCGATGTACGAGGGAGTGGTGATGTTGCGGAAGAGCTTGCGGGAGAATCGAAAGCCAATGGGAAAGCTACGGCAGATGACGATGACGAGGACAAGAGCGATAATGCGACAGACATTTCGCTACCTTCTTGGACGGCGGATGGCGGCGCTGGTTTGCCGCACGTTCTCAAAGCCTTCGAAATGCTTAAGGACGAGTTCAATGAGAAGTTCAAGGCCATGTGGGCCTAGAGTTCCAACGATGACGTTCTATCGAAGGATATGTTCAGCATAGAGGGTACAGCTGGGGCCGTGCATACGACAATGGAATACGAATCGGTGGCTGGAATACGATTTCATGCGGAGTTCAAACGGATTTGCGAGAAATGCTCGTTAGGGAGTTCAAAAAAAAATCTCCACACTCACGGCTTTTGTCCTTTGTGGTGTGGCAATTCAATAGTTTTTGATACCCCTAAATTGTATATGGTATTCAACGATTGAGCTCATTCTCCTACAGAGTGTACCATACTCAATACGTATCGCCAGACTCTGCCGGAATGATTATGAGTCCTGCGATTCTCACTTTCCAAGTCGCAGTACACTATTCACTGCTACGGAGGAAAAAAAGGGGTATCCAACTATAGCGCTGTATACTAGGGGAATCAGCAAATACGATGTGCACTCTATTTCCAGTGATTAGAGAAGCTGCACAGCCTCGTAGGCGCTTTGGACGATTTTCAGCAACTCTTCGCATACCCAGCATCTTCAAAGCTTGACAGCTAAATAGACTAGAATAATGCACTTAATATCATTCCAGAAACCG